>CM053168.1:61385309-61561840 GCA_012977825.3 Pteromalus puparum
ATCATCGGTCCATGAGGCCGCCACTGCCCGACATTACAAAAAAAAAAAAAAGATGAACCAAAAACTGGAGACGAAGAGGCGCGAGGCAGGCAGAAGCCACGTATACTCTCGGGTGGCAGTAGCGGTATGCGACTCCGCGCTTCGCACGCGCGATGCGAGAGGAAGCGAGCGAGCAAGCGAGAAAGAGAACGAGGGGAAGAGAGGAGAGGAGAGACCTACATATTCCGAGAGAGCGCAGCGAGCAAGGGGCCAATGAGACGGCGCAATGTGGCGTGCGCATAGCGCTCTCTTCGTCCACACGGCGCAGAGGATGACGGCCTCTCTGGAAGGTAGAGGAGTGGAGGGAACGGGAGGGAAGAACTCGACTGGCGAGTCGCGCGGCACAGAGCTACCAGTAGTCCGCCGGCACTCCGCTAACGCAGAGGCCATCGTTCAGTCAGCTCTTATACTCCCGATCATACATTCAACCCATTCTCTATATACTTTCCTCTCGTTCTTCTCGCGCTAGTCTCCAGTGCGGCTGCTCGATATCGCGCGCAAAGCCCGCAAAGACTTTGTGCGAGCCCTTTCCTTTACCTTTTTTTTCTTTTTTTCGTTCTTTCATTTTTCTGTAACGAGAGAGAGAGAGAGAGAGCGATATGGCATCGATCGCTGGTAGATTCGCGATTATCGCGCTCGCGACCTTGTGCTGCTACGCCTGGGCTCAAGATCTCAAAGTCGAGAAGGTCTATGTGCCGGAGGTGTGCGATATCAAGTCAAAGAAGGGAGACCAGCTGACCATGCACTACACCGGTACGCTCCAGGATGGCACCAAGTTTGACTCAAGGTCAGTGACACGCAAGCATTGCACGCTCCGTTTATAGCAGCGCGGTGTTCCGCGGTAGGAATCGTTATTAATCGTTATTGTCGTCGATCGTTGACGCTATATACGCCGTGACGAGAATTAATTTCCGGACGGGGAAACTCCCATCTGCTGTGCGTAATTTTATGTCAGTTATACGATCAGCTGGAACTTTGATGGTTGTGGCGTTAATTGACAGTTGCTTGCTCTGCGAAGAGCACAACGGAGTCGAGTTTGCCGAATTATTCGATCATTTCGCAAGTGCGTGGAATAGTACCGCGTCATCTATACGTGGCGCACTGATGAAACGTCAGCTGTGTTCGGAGAGCTTATCTACGAGCCGATAGCGCGCAGATTGTTTACCGACGTATATCAAAGTTTCTACGTTTTATTTTTACAGAGATCCGACATAACGCGAACGGTTCGAGCGGAACGTGCTCCTGAGGCGTAACCATATGGTTTACGACTCTCGGCCGATGTTTTGAATGAAAACCAGGCTAGTCGCGCTTTCTTGTCTAAATCTGGATTCGTAAACGCAAGCGAATTGAAGAAACTGTTTTTCAACTTGTAAAATCCTCCTTGTGTTTCCGCTCAGCAAAGTTCGAAATGATCTTCTATTTGAATCTTTGAAACGCCGGACGTAGTACACTGAGAGAAACTAGTTTTTAACACGAGCCAGCGAGTTTTCATTCATAAACAACGAGAGCGCACGAACGTCAGCTGCGATTCAACTCGGCCGCGCGGAACGCGCAAGTGACCTATATTAGAAAGTTTGCATGACATTTGATAGCGGCTCTTCTGCATTGTACGTTCGTGTGCATTTGATGCTTTTCACCGCAAGCTTCGGGCACTATTACGTACACTGCTCGAAATCATCGTGATCAAGCTTATTTAACTGATTGAGAGAGAAAGAGAGAGAGAGAAATGATGAGCTCGTCGCCGGGCAATTATACGCCCGCATATGAAGCAATACTCTTTTTCTCACTGTGTATTTATAGAAAGTGAACAGATCCATTCAGATGGCTCGATCGCGTCTTTATAACACGAGAAATTTCATTTCTTCCGCGAAAAAAAGCCTCCGCGACTGTGAGAGAGGATCATTGTAAAAATCTTCTTCTCGAGAGACTCTACTTCCTGCAGAGATAATCGCGTCATTCTAGTTTCATCCGCAAAGTGAAAGTCTCTGCCGTAGACTTCTAATTTATTTACTTCGCCGCGACGAGCGCAGCGAACTTGAAATGAAAGTCTCCCTCTCCTATATATACTATACGTGTATATTCTCTTCATTCTACTCTCTTTCCCCTAGCTCACGTCGAAAACAGACTTTTTAATTTTCGGCTACATATTTTATCCCTGCCGCGCAGTTTTCCCCGCGTGTAGCGCATAAACGCCGAGAGCCTGCCGTTCGCGCTAAAAATTTATTAGCCAATTTCGTATACCGTTTATCGTCGTTATCATTAAGAGGAAAAAATGACTCTCCGGAATAAGAGAAAAGTGCCGTGCATACCTTGGCAGCAATTAATGCCAAGCTGAGAGAGAATACTTACTCGTGCCAATTAAATCTTAACTACATACATTTCTGCAGCGCGGAAAACTTGTACATACGAGAGAGAAAAAAAACATCGTGTTGACTATTACATGAATTTCGCAATAGACGGCGAGGCGTAACAATGCGTTTCGCATCGCCGAGTTCTTCCTTCTGTCGCCGCATAAAATAATGAAAAAGGAAGACAACGTGTGGCCGTGTGTTGGTCCTACGCTTAGCTGTGAACGCGGATTCGAGCAATCGCAAGCTTATCTTGCGCCACGACGACGGCGCTCGTCAGCACTCAGAGCAAAGAAGAAGAGGCGGTAGAGAGAAGCTCGCGAACGAAGCATATGGAAGTGATTTTTTACGAGCTTTTCAGGGAAACTAGCTCGTTCAAACTTGGTATAACACTGTCACATGTGTGTACACGCGGGCTAAAAATATACGGTGTAGAGGGGTGTGGGATAAATCGACGAAGCGACGTCCTTTAAAGGAGACGTTCCGTACGACCCATTGGGATGTGTATAAACTTCATGAATGTGCAAATGGATTAAAATAAATTTTTTTTTATCTTGTCCGTAAAGGGAGTATCCTAGATTCAGATGAGTTTTATTGTCAAGCATTATTGTATTGTCAAGCATTATTGTTTGCTCTGATCTAAAAATAAAAACCTGTCGATTCGGTCAACTCGTCCATCGACCGTCTGTGCTTTCCGCAAAACAAAAACGTATAACCAAATAACTTTCTAACATCTCAGCAGCAAAGATCCCAAAAGCTCCGTATACACATAAGTAGTCCACCGCTCGCGGCGTCCTTCTCACACAGTCTCTCTCTCGTTTGGTCGATAACCTTCTCTCAGCAGCAGCAGCCAGGACATACATTGCACGTATACACGTATGTGGGATACACGCGATCGGCCGGTATTCCCTCGATTCGAAACTGGCAGCTTTGCACATCGCGCTGAGATGGGATTATTACGTGCAGTCACCACGTACGCGGACTACCGTGAATTTTTCAGAGGTATATTGCATTTGCAAGCGCGTACTTTTCATCGATCTCCTTATTTCCTTTTTCTCGAGATGTATTCCGGGAGAGGAGATATTTTTTTAAAATAGATAACGCGAATTTCACTGGGTGATTTATAAAAGTACTTTATAGCACTGAGTGGCATAAATCCGCACTTATGTCACGCCTATCCTCATATAATCATAAGTAGTACTTTATTGCACCGTGCTTATCACCCTCGCCACGCTCGGGCGCTAACCTCACGGTACAAAAACGGACTGCTTAGGCCACGGATAGGCGTGACATGGCGGATTTATGCAGTCAGTGCTGTAAAATATTGTACGATATACGTGTTATGTGTCGTTCTTTATAGTACGGCGTTAAGCGCACTCGCTACGCTCGGGCGCTTATACACGCCGTGCCGTAAAGTGCGACTTATGCCACTAGTATCGTAATGTACTATTTTTGTTATTAGTCATTGCAAAGGCTATAGCCTCGTTGTGTCATCAGAGATAAAACAAGAAATTATAAACGTTTCGTGAATTTAACATGGTACTTAATTACTCAGTGAATTCAAAAATGTAAAATGCAAAGTGTATTACGAATTTCCGTGAGAATTCAGAATAATAATGAGAGAAATATTTAATCGAACATTTTCAATGTTAATTATATTGCTTTGTACATTTTTCAACCTGTAATAACAATGATTCAAAGGGCTACTTCAATTCCAGTTGAATCGCGTAAAAGGCTGCTTTCAAATAAACGTAATCCAAAATTAAATTAATTAGTATAGGTAATATGCAATAATTAACTTTACTGAAATTTCTTTGACAAGATTACAAAATCACTAGCACCCATGCCAACTTCGAAACTTGACACCGAGCGAAGAAAATAAGTATAGCGTGCTTTCTCGCCCCCTCGGGCCCTCGGAACTGTAAACATTCTTCAAGATTTATAACCGTGCACGATCGGCGGTACCTTCTCAATTCAAATATCTCCCTCCTAAACTGAGCTCGTTATAAAGCTTGCCGGAGACACAACTGTGTATAATACACGCGGGGGATATATATGCAACGCGTGAGGTGGTCGGCTCGGATAAGCAAGCCGAGCTCGGCAAAGCACCGAGTGCAGTTTCCCTACTTTGTGTAATTAGCCTTCTTGCGCTTCCGCCCCTACCCTAACAGCTCCACCTATACTCGCCGAGTATAAGTACCTACGTCGGCTTTTACAATTTCCGTCTCGTGAAGGTCTTCGTCGCCGACGACCTATTGAGTGCCGATGGTGGTGCGCTGTATGCGTGCAACGCGGAGGCGAGAGAGAGAGAGAGCCACGAAATTGTTTCGTGCGGCCGTTATAAGTACCGTTAGTGGCTATCGCTTGGAAGGCAAGACTCATCAGAGCTTCGGAGAACGTGCGGGTGAGAGAGGCAGCAGTGTATAACAGTTATACAGATTTACTCACGTACGAAATACCAATGTGCAGGTGAACTTCGACAAAGAGCTTTGTGTGTACACCAGCATTTATAATTAATTAAACAAAATACGTATGTGCGACAAAAATTTCATTTCGCGAATAATAAGGATCGTCGTCGCGTGGTGCGCACAGTAGCAATGCTTTTTAATGAAGATATGCTTAATAAAAATTCTTCCGCTAATTAAAGCGCGCGTGTCAGCCCGCGGATGGAGAATTCATAAGACAAATCTTCACTTTCTCTAAAGTCACCCGGTATATACGATTATCATACTCATCATCATCATCATCAATCGCCTCGTCACCTCAATTACAGCTCCGTATAAAACCCTCGTTTCTCTACCACCAAGTCAGTCTCGGATCCTTTTACACATCAGGCGTAATAAAATATTTAGCTTCGTTAAATCAAAATCGAAAAAGTTGATACAGCCGTGCGCGCGCGTGGCGATAGCGCGTTTAATAGGTCTAAAAGCGAAACGCACTCTCGGCGCAGCTGCAGTATATATAGCTTATATAGCTTGCGATGAATAGAGCGAAAGCGCGAGTCTATATTCGTCCATTTGTGCGCCTCGCTTGTCGCTGTCCGTATTTATGTACACCCATATACATATTCGTGCACGTGCGTGCGTGTACATACGCGATGGCCATTTTCTCCGCGCATTCCGACAAGTTTCCGTTTTGCTCTTTTTTCTGTGCGCGGAGCCGCCTTGCTTTTAATGCACCTCGCGATGCAACGCTCGTGCGTGTGTCGCTAGCGTGGAATTCGTGACTCGCGTTGCAGAGCTACGGGGAAATAAAAAGAATCGCAGCTGCGCGAAAATCGTGTTGGAAAAGCCGAGCTGTCGCGGCATTGTTCTTATACGAATGAAGGGAAAAGGATTGTATGGAGTTATTTTTTGTTATGCTTTGGATGAGACTTTTTAATAAAAGTGTAATATACAGGGCGTTAATTACAAGAAAGTTCAAAACACTCAGTTTAGATATTCTATTGGATAAGTGTCTAATCGTGTCATTAGCGCGCGTTTTATATAGCCGAGTAAATCAAATAAAAAAAAAGCACAAGACGAAACAAAAGGAGAGCACGCCAAAAGTGCAACGTTGTAACTTTTTCAATAGTAAATTCTGATGCATAGAAGCGAAGATAGATGTATATTTTCACACTGACGCGCCGAAGATTCGGTCTGTTTTTTTTTTGGCTGCGCGAAAGCTTTGCACAGCTATATGAATGCGAAACGAGCTACACTCGTTGAAATTTCACGTCGGTTGAGCTGGCTATCCAAACGAACGGCGTTTGAATAGTTGCGTATTTTCTTTATCTCGATGCCAGTGTTCAACTGTGAGTTGTATTATTCAAAATCCAGATTAACTTTTCACTATTCATAAGTTCGTTTCGTGGCTATTTTCTGTTCGTTTGTTAATTCATTACGATGCTATCGAGATATCTTAAGTCTAGCTTCTCTGAAATATCGACAATTTAATAATGTCATGTCAATCTTACTTGTAAAAGATATTCTATTCTAATCTAGTATTTTCATTTCGGTATCCGTTATAGATTGAAATTCCAAAATAAAACTGAAGATCAAGATGCAAAAGCAAACCATTTTTTCCGAGTATAAATCCAACCGTAACAAAGAGCGTCAGTATTCAATTTCCACAGCCCGAGACACATCAGAGCCATTTCCCTGTCTATCTCCGGCACATTATCTGCTTCGGCAGCTTTGGCATCCGACAAGAAGTGGGATATACAACGCGAGACCGTGTCGAAGCATCGAAAAAAGGATCAAGCCTCGCAGGGAGGGATGGCACAGTGACAGTCCGCGCGTCTCTATGCTGTATACTAGGTACGAGATAAGAGCCTACTGCGCGGCTGAGCGGCAAATTTGCGATAACGCTTATCGCTAGCCTGCCAGGGGAGAGAGACGGAAAGACAGATAGGCGAAATGCTGAGCCGGCGGATGGTTCGATGCGCCGACGTGATGAAGATAGAGGTTTACGTTTCCTTGGAACTGAGATATATATGTATAGTAACTGCGAATGTGGCAGAACAGGAAGTCGCCTGCTGATTACATGTAATTTTTTACGGGTGATGAGTCTTCGGGCTGAGCTCCAGAGAATCACGAGTGTATACTTCCTCAGCGTCAAGTGTATGTTTGCGCAGTGAAAAAAAAATTTTCAATAAACGGAAGCCAAATGCCATCAATTTAATTAACGATTGAATCGTCTAAGGTGAATGGGTCCCCTCGATTCCATCACTGCCTAAACAGTCCACGTCTATAGGTACCTATTACCCGTATCCTGCTTGAGCGCATTGTTCTCCTCGTGACTCCTGTGATATATCTCGAGGAGAGTCTCGCTCAACCAAATCTATCAAGCATAAATGCATTAATTGGATTTGGAGTATCTGGATCGTGATTAAAAATTGTCCAACCTCCCGGAGACTCGCTATAAAAATATCCGTGAAGGACAATAGAAACATGCGCAAACAACGCTGTCAGAACAAGTCCCAGAGCGGCCCTAATGAGCTTCAGCCTATAACCAGATAAAAAGAAGCCATGAGCTTTTAGCAATTCCCGCCGGCATCTCTATACACGCTTTAGACAAGAGCGAAGTATACAGGCGATCCGAGAGCTCGCGCGTGCATGAATTACCAGCACTAGCAACAACGGCTGCAGTTCGCCTCGTTACTCGCGAGCTTGCAGGGGCAAAAGAGCCAATTTGTAGTCGGGCCTGCTACAATGGCACGCGTTGCTCGCGTTATTGCAGTTAGTATAGGCAGCCCGAGAGAGAGAGAGAGAGAGAGAGAGAGAGAGCCATGGGGATACGTGTGTACGCGCGAGCGAGCGGTCTTTGTGAAATGGGCGCGCGTTTTGCCTCTTTACGCGGTGCGCGTGCGTCTCGTGGGACGGAGTAGCTGTATGCAGCTCTTTCCCTTGGTTACGCGCGATTTCGCGGTACCCCGGTGCGTTTTGGGGCTTATTGTAGCTAGCCTCGTTTTTTATGCGATGCTATATTGTCTGTCTCCGCGGGGTTAACTGCGAGGATTGGCTTGCGTAATTGCTCGATGTATGTGTCTATTCTTTATTTTTTCATCTTTATACCTGTGCGTCTCTCTAATTGCCATGTATTTCTTTTTGTTACAGGTGAGTTCAATCGAAAGCTCTGCAAACATTGCGCATCATCGGTGGTAATGTATGCGAAGCTTGTATATTTGTGATTGCTGACAAATTTTCGCTGTCTGCTTCAACACTCCTTAACATTTCAATCGCGCACTAAAAGATAATAATTCGGTGTGGTTCCCAAAATACAAAAAAGAAGCCCGTTGCATTTAATGAACTGAAAGATAAATCGAAACAGTAGAAAATTAACGAAAAGTGTTGTAGCAGTGAAATCTAAATATGCTAATGGAATGCACGAGATATTTTATTGTGTCAACTATCCCCGAATTTCCCGATGTATATATTATATTATACGTTTCGCATATAAAACAATTAAGCTCTCTGTAACGAGCATCCTCGCCGTGCTTCCGTCTACGAAATTCAGCTGCGTGAATTGAAATGTACAGCTATCGAATTAAAAATAATTATAATCTCTAATTCTTCAGCCAGCGCTCAAATTATCGCTTTATCGGATCGTTGGTTCACGTCAAACTTAACTGCAATTAAATGTTTGATATAATTAAGGTATTATATTGATCGAGCGTGCAATATTAATTACCGAGTTCGATCAAAAACTCGAGAAGCATCATATTATCGGAAAATTCCCATTCGTTAAAACAAAGGGTTGAAGTAATTCTCGGGCCTTACCTACAATATTAAAAAATAATAGCTTCCGTCCCACTATCGAATTGCATCAAGAAGATCTTCTCAGACATGATGATTTTAATTAAGAAATTTACTCCCGCTTATCCCGCGAGTAAAAATGCGCAGCGAGACCTGCCGATAAAACTCGTCGGAAGAGCAGATTTTAATTAAGAAACAAGATCTGTGCTGCAGCAGTAGTGAAAGCCCTAATGGTTGTAAATCTGCAGACTGTCCGTTGAGGAGTGGAAAACACGAGGCAAAAGCTGCGAGCGAACGAGTGAGCGCGAGATTTAATTAGTGTTTCGCGGGTTCCAGGGAAAAAGAGATGGGAAAATAAGTAAAGCGTAATTTTGAGGAGTAGATAAGAAGCTGAAGCAAAGAAAATGAACGAGAATCCGAGGAGCTGAGATCGATCAGTTACGGAGTTACTTGTTTTCATTAGTTACTACTTTCAAAACACCGAAAGCTTAGCGAAAATTGATGGAAATTAACTCGCGACGGAGTAAGAAATCACGCGAAGTCACGAATGAGAGAAAAATAGCGCAAGGTGTATGAAAAAAAAAACGGTAATAGGAGGGCCGATGTTTGAATGTTTTTGGTCGGTTGGCTTCTATCTCACTGCCGCTTGCACTGTATAACTCCGGTCTCTACTTCGTCCGTCCTTCCTTTATATACCGAACGTGTTTTCCGGCTGCGTACACAAGGACTCTTAATGAAAAGCGCATAAAACGTAAATTAGCCGAGCGTTGCGGATCCAGGGCAGAAAACGAGAATGTCCGTGGCGGAGACCCTGAAACTCGCCTGCATTTCCAGTTTTGCGCTTCGTACGGACTACTCTCGTATAAATGGACTATTTATCTTTTAAGGAAGAAAAATGTTTGCTGAAAATTTTACCGAATTTTTTTCGTGCACAGATTGAAATAAAGTAAGGTATTTATACGAGTAAAATATTTAAGTTGCGTTTATAAAAAAGGCACGATACTCTTACAGATTCACTAGACTTTTAATTTAATTTCTCTTCGACGGTGCAAATTCCTCTCGGAATTTATTTTCTCGTCTAGAGTTAAAAATTTGTACAAACTCGTACAACATACATAACTCGCTTCATCGTGATTTCGTGAATCATATATACGTGACACACAAATACGTATACAGAGTTTACATGCGCGCCGAAGCGAGGCTTTCAATTAAGCGGCATTGTTTCGTCTCCCAAAGACAAACGGGCGCAGATGCCATTCAACAAGTAGGCCGCTTGTGCGAGCACGCGGTCTTATCGAAATCCGAGCTTTACATCGCTTCCCCGTCAATTTGCATCCCCTGATGTAATTCGCGGCTCTGGCTGAAGCATACGTCTACCCCGCCGAGAGCTGTACTCCTCGAGATTCTACGTTATATTGGTACGCAGATTCGAGCACAAGCGCAATGTCAACTTCGAATCGAGTGAGAGTAATCACGAGATTGGATTTCATTCATTATACTCGTGATGAAACAACTAGTAAAATCAACGTCCTGCTTACACTGCATATGTCAGCCGATGATGTATATGCGCCGGATGGCGATATTAAAACATCGCCTCCGCAGAATCTTTCCGCATTCCATCGCTCGACTTCTGCTTCCATATCCGTAAAGCATCGGATCGAGTTAGCGTCAGAAATTTCAAACAGGATTATGCATCTCCTGGGCCACTTGCGGAGATGGCGACGAAGTAGAAGTCTAGTCCGAGACGAGGACTAGCACATACACAGCGCTGAGAAACTTGTTTAAAGACGATATATGGGCGCCGGCGATATTTACGAGGGCCAAATGTATTCATAGGCGTTCCCTTGATATGCAGGCGTCTCTGGCCCGCGCAACGAGAGTGGAAGCCCGAGATCCTTCCGCAGAGTTGTATACGTGTATAAGGATACAGGGGGATGAGGCGAGCAAGCCAGGTCTTCATACACACGCCCGGGATATGTATAACGCGTCGATTCATAATTCAAGAGCTTTTGAGGCCAGATTGATGCAGCCGCCACGCGCACGGCCACTTGCTTTATCTCCGAACAAGGAGAAAAATGATTCGGGATTCTTGGAGTAGAGAGAGAGAGAGAGAGAGAGAGAGATGTGTTCATCGATTGTCTTCTTTTTTATCTCGTCGACTATAGGCAGGCTCTAGAATGTACGAAAATAAATAGACGGTATCGTGTGAACGAGCAATTCGTAATCGCCGGTCGTCCGCGCGAGCTTTTTTCTTTTTCTTCTGTTCGAGTGTCACTACAGGCGTAAAGCATCAGCAGACTGGCTTCGTAAAATTCCCAATGTGCGGCGAGCTGACGAGAGGAGAGCACAACTAACGCGCAACCGCGACAACCCAATCTCCCGTCGTCGCGCGCGCTCTCCGTCTCTCTCTCTCTTTCTCTCTCTTTCGCAGCTTTCGCGCACATGCGGCGATGAAAAATTCAGGCCACGATGCATCGGCATGCCAGTCGAGATCGTGCGCGCGTGTACGGCCATTAAATTTCGATGGACAAGTCTGTTTCGTCTCCTCCTCGTCGTCGTCGTCGTCGTCCTCGAGGCGAGAGCGTTAAACTTTAAACCGTCGCAACGTTGTCGCTGAATATAGACTCGCTTGCGCTTCTGCTTTTTTTTTCACCGTATATGGTGAACAGTGTAGGTATAGATTTTACAAGGCGAATGTCGTCGTGAATTGTAACCTTCTGCTCAGACTTTTTCTTATTATACTCAAAGCGAGCGATAAAATCGATTCACGGCGAGCAGCAACAGCAATTCCATTAGTATAGTTTCGGCGAAAAAGAGAAGATTACAGACTGAGAGCTTCTCGGCTCTACGGGCGAGCTTTCGATGTAAATTTTCATGGATCGCAAGTGAAAACAAGCTCGGGATTTTCTACCGAAGCAAAGACACTGCATTAAGCGTTAATACAGCGAAGAATGCAAAACACCTTTTTTTAAGAACAAAACACTTTTCTCGACGCTGTCCCAAAAAAGCTCTCTTTGCAGTTGGACGAGTCCAGTCGGCTTACGATGGCTATAGCCTTGCTCTGTACACAGTCGGATCGAGACGGGAAAAATAGCTGAATTCTGCTGAGTTCACTCTACGGAGGAATGCGTATACGGTCGAGCGATTTAGTCCTTGCTGACCGACTCATCGATCCTCGATTTAAGCTCGGGATTTTATATTCCCGGGTAAAGCTCGATCCTACGAAGGCGAGCTTTCGCCTTTGCTACTCAGGATGATATCTTAGTTTTCTAGGATTCGTTTGATCGACTCGTTTTTCACTTTATCAGTCGCAATGCTCGCTATCAATTTTCTCGCGGAAAAAACACAAGGTAGATACGGTAAAAGCTTTTCACAAAATTAAAAGATAGGTGTGTAAAAAATCGACGAAAGTGCATTTTTTTGATAACCCATTAGAGCACTGTCCTGGTTACTGCCGTCGAAAAAGCATACAGCAGAAGGGACATTTCGCGATCCTACGCGCACAGCACACTCACACACATGTACTATACAACTCCCCGGTGAAAAATCGCGGACGCGTCGTGTCCGGGAGATCTCTCTCCATCAAATATTCATACGCGCTGCAGGTAAAATAGTCCGTTCGGCCGATAAATTTAGTGCTGGGAACGTGCGCGGAAGCTGAAAAATAATCTCGCCGACGAGGCTCTCCTCTGCACTGCGTACATATACGCGTACACGGCGTATATATACCTACAACTCTTTTCTATATGCGGCGCGCGAGCTGCGTACGAGATCGAAAGATCTCTATCAAGGAAATAAAGTGACCGGCTGCGCTGCTCGCGTACACGCTCTGGAAATATACTATACTGATTTGCCTTGGGAAAGAGCATTCGTATATAGAGCTTGCTCGTTGATTGAATGTACGAGAAGGGAAAAATTTTAACGTCGAGTGTATAGTACGTTCCGAATTTAATTTCAGAGATGGTGCCGAGCGTCCTCTGAAAATCTCACTTCAATCTCGACAGTAGACCTCGTGGTCGACAAAGTCAAAAGTCAGAGCTTTCTAAGCAAAACAAAGCTGAAAACAAGCGCGAGCGATCCGCTTGAAATTCAGCGCGTCTCGAGCATCCTGGCATTACAAAGAATTAAAGCGAGTTCCGCTGCTCGACTAATTAACAGAAGCGCGCACTTATACGGACTGCCGTCCTTTCTTGAGTTTCTTTCGCGTGCGCCACGTCGCGCCTCCGAAACTTTTGGCTTGACTATATGCAGCGCAGCGGCGGAACTCACGCGCGAAATAATTAACGAAAGCTCGCGCAGGCAAATTTCGCGGACCCCCGTATGCTGCTGAGAAAGAAAGGCGAGACACGGCCTGGCGGGTAGAGCAAAGCTAGTTTAAATATTTAGAGTCGGAGAGGAGTGGAACTCGTGGATCCGGAGAGTATTATGAGCCGAAATGAGGTGTCCTTGCCGAGCTTTTTCTCACTTGCAAGCTGCTTTCCTTGAATGGAAAATACTACTTCTGCGAAATAGTTATGATTCTTTTATATTGGCTGTGGTTAATACTTGACAAACGTCGACTCGTTTTTTCGCAGAACTGTATGGTCATTCGTGGAAGAGAGTTCGGTCGTATTAAAAGTGTCAAAAACGAGACTGAGCGTGCATTTTTCAAGAATCAATATTTGCATGGTCGAGCGCGATGAAAAAGTCAAGCGCGGATCGAGTCGCAGTTGTTTTTCAGTTTATATTGAACAAGGGTCAATATACGCGCCAGAGCGTATGACGAGTACGCGCTTTGCACGACAGCCCAGGATGTTCGCGAGGAAATTTCGTAACTGAGCTTCGAGCGTATTTGCTAATATAAAGTTAGCGAATGATGACGCGAACACTTTTTTATGCGTTGACTTGCCGTTATATTTTGTTATAATATTCACGAATGTAAAAAAATTTACAAAGTTTGGAATTATTTTGACTTGTCTTTTATTTTTGACATTTTTATTTATATTCGAGTTGTTCCTCAATTTCGTGAGGACGACAGCTTTTTCAACTGGCTGCAGTACATATCGAACGCAAAGCCGAACTCGATACACAGTGACAACTGGGTCAATACACGTTCACTTCCCTGTAATCGTATGCGAAACAAGACCTCGCCAAACTCACGGACGACCGAACGAATTCCTTCCCAAAAATCACTTTATGAAACGAGGTAAATGACGGCCACGAGCAAAGGCTGCATTGGAAAGGACGCGCTTACTCGATATTTCGGTAACCCAGATACATTGAACCGTTGTACATAATTTTCGCCGCGCTTGTGGGATGAGATACGTGTAACGAGCACCTTCCGACTTTCACATTTCTTTCCAACGCCCAAATTATAAAGGCAACTAGGGCAATATACTCGAGTGAGAGAAAGGATGACGACGGGTTCGATGTACGATTTCGGAGGCTCTTTGGTATACGTTCCGCACTAATTATCTCTCCGCGCCGAAAGCTGCTAATTAGCTGTACGTTATATTTTTACGAAAGCTTGCAATACATTCGAGTGGCAGTATTTTGGGCTTTTTGTCAAATGATGTCGAAGGGTTGAATTATTTTGCTTCGCTTGTATTACCAGTATATTGAAACTGACGTACCGTGAAATTTTCATGATCATCCGTCGCTGCGATGCGCTGCTTATTAAATTTGTCCGCTCAAACATTCACGTCAATACCTTTGTCATCATAGTGGCTCCTTTGTGTGCCTGTGATCGAATATATCGAACCTTCAGTATTATTATACCGTATACCCCGAACTGTCATCCAAAATCAGAAATCATTCACCCAACTGGATTAAATGTACACTAAAAATAATCTCAAATTCCGACAAGCTTTCCAAGTCACACTGTCGGTTATTAAATAAATCTCAAATCTAAAGTCATTAAAAAGCAGGGCGTTCCACAAGCAGTTGCGATTCACGCTTCATCTAAGAAAAACTCCCGCGAGCGCAGAGAGCCTATAGCAACTTTCTCGCGCGCCTCGTTATACCGCCTCCGGGAACTTTCTCCGCTATTCGCGCGCAAGGCGCCTCGAGTGATGCCTGCTATATATACGCTGCGCAACGAACCGCAGAGGAAAAATGTGATTTTAACCCCAAGCTTCAATCTCCACAGCCGAGTGCGCTATTATATACCTGTCGCTTGCTTCTTGCCTTCTCTCCCTCGAGGAGAGAGAAAAATATTTATGCACGCGTCGCTTAATAAGTGCTGCGAGCGCTTCAAGTGTCCTATACTTATCTCTTTCAGCGATAGAGAAGAAGAGAAGGCGCGGAGCTAGAGAGCGGATTTTGAAATTGTTATATTGAAAAGTAGATTGCTCGAGTTGCAGACTTATATAATATACATAACGTCGACGTGCGACGAATCGAATGGACGGGATAACGGGGGCTGTTCAACCAACGAGAAAAGTGATTACAGCGCGCAAGCTGCAGCTTCGGTCTATAATAACACGATTGAACTTTATACCGACAAGAGCTCCGAGATTGATATAATAAGGGCTGCAGTACAGCTTTATACCTATATAAGACCATCGCGCGGCTTGAGAACTTTACCTTTCGTCTGGATAAACATCGCGCGCTTTTTGTTTTATCAGAGCGGACAGGCTTGGGCTCGAGATTTTCATCGTTTGCAGGTACTTGTACCTACTCGTGTATATAGATTCTCGTGGTTCGCCGTGCTTGCTTTGCTTCGGAAGTGGGATATTGGATTTGTTCCGATTGGAATCATCAATTTTAGAATATGAGAACGACGTTATATTATATACTTATGAATGTAACGCAAGGCTAAATTTAACAGCTCGAAGCTTCCTCTTATAACTGCAAAATATCCTTCGATACTGTAAAAAAATTCGAAAGCAGTTATATTATAACGTCTCAAATATAATTAACCTTGACTTTTTTTCTGTTCCAGGTAAGCTTCCTCTTGAAACTCGCAGAAACTCGAAGCGACCTTGCCAGCTGGTAAGCGTAATCATTAATTTCGACCAAAAACGACACGAGAAATAAGAAACCGTGACGCATAGTCCTTGAAATTATCACAAGCTTGGAAAAAAAGTGCACACAAGCGTCGGATAAAATTTCGCAAGCACCCATAATATAACCAGGAAGTCAGCAGTCGCAAAAAGGAGACATAATTTACCATATCCCGTTCGTACATGCGCGCAAGGTGTAACAGTCGGCGGAAAGCTCGAACTTTCCGGCAAAAGTCGCACGAGAGAAAAAGGCTCGCAGCGATAAACTTGGCCACGTTATATATATATATATATATATATATATATATATATAGTCTCAAACGCGGACCACCGCCGCGGAGCCGTAAAAGGGCCTTGATTGTAAGAGGGAGTATAAAGCCGCGGCTGCCGTAAATTTCTGCAACGAGAGGAGGACTCGGGAATATGAAGACGATCTGTTCGTGTGATGTTCGCGTCGGTGAAATGAGAGTAGAAGAGTCGGTTACTTTTTCTCCCTTCGCGTCGAGTTTTTCTTCTCCCGCTATACTCGCTCTCGTTCTTCCTCATCGGGAAGTTGAGATTTATGCGAGAATAGAGTAGTCAAAGTCGAGTGGAGTTATGAAGAAAAGTAATGAGTGTCCGCCCAACTGCGCGTGAGGGTTGGGGAGAAAAAGAGAAAGAGAGCAAGTTCGTTTGTCACGCGGAAGACGAAGAGGGTAAAATAAATTTTTTCGTAAACTTGCTGCAAACTTCATTTGCGAAAGAGTCACGGTTGAGCGAGAGGTGGGTTCTCGAGGAAGAAAGTACAGGAGCATAGTTGCTTTGTGATCATCAGGGAAATTTAAAATTTTAAAAATCACTCAAACCCTTGGCCGTAAAGCTTTTACCACAAAGAAAGTACTCGAGCGCTACGTATATAGGTGAAGCTCGCTTATACCATCGAATTTCAACCGACCGGACAAAAGCAATCAGTCGTGAACGCTTGGCCTCGGGCTACTGTTCCATCATCGCCTTCACTTCATCCGCATCGACTTTTGCACCTTCGCCAATGAAGCAGAGGAGAGCTTCTTTTCTATTTCCCAGCCGAGCTAACAATCCGCGTCCGGCCAAGCGTTCATAAAGCGATTTGTGCAGCTTCACTCCGCGATTCCAGAGCTTCTCCTACTCGGACGTATATGTGTGTCGTTGACTATACCTCTGTATAAGGGACTCCATCCCGTGTGGTCTTCTATCTTCTTTGATTCGCCGATGCGATAGAGCTCGGAACTTTGTTACGTGCCGCTACTCGTCGATACTGCGGAGAAATGGAGGCACCTTGTATAGTACCTATATACCTTTTTTCGTTTTGTTCTTCACGTTTCCTCTTTATTCGCGATCGCTTGGCTATTGCAATTTCCTGGCTGTTGCCGATGCTATATACCATCGGCCTTTGACCGCTGGTGCGGCAGCGCGCGAACAGAAGCTATTCTCCCAACTCTCATCTCGCACAGCTTAAAGGCGGAAGGTATCTGAAAAGATGCTGCGACTAGCTATAATACGACTCGATTGCTTGCGTCAAAGAGATAAATAATATCGAGCGTTTAATCAATTCAGGAGGAAACAATCCTGATCGAAATTCTAGAATCTTTTCCTTATACGAAACGAAACTTCTTGCACTGCGAGCATAATCCACTGCAGGCGACGACTTGTAAATCACTCGCGTGGAGCGTGAAACTATTTTCCTCGGAGAGCGTGTGCCGCATCATCAATCAGCCGTGGAGCTCAGCCAATCTCTTCGAATGAATTCTCGGAAGTCTATACTCGGCCTCGGGTGCAACGCTGTGAAAGTCTTCGTGGGATAAGAGAGAAATCGGCCGACGGCCGAAGTTCATTGTCGCAACCTTCCTTCTGGCCACAGCGAGTGTTTCGTTGACCTGCTTTCAGCTGCGCGTAGCCTCGACCCGGACGCTGAACTTTCCTGCGCGCACTGCTCCTGCGAGCGAAAGTGCTGCTGGCGAAAGGCCTTAAAATTAAGAGTTAAAATTTTCCCCCCTATACTCGAACGTGAGCGGGAAGGTAAACAGCCGGTTCTTTTGCTTTTACTTTTAGCGCGCGCTCACTCGTTTCACGGTCTCGATCGAGTATACGAGTTAGCGACTTCTTTTATTCGCTTCTCTTCTCGCGTAAGGTCGACTCGTCGATAACAATAAATCATATTTATAATGGCCGAAGCCGTGGGCCGAATTTTATTTTTCCGTATATAATCCCAAGCGCGATGTGTAAACCGTATTTCATCGCGATAGCTCGAAAATGACAGTTTAGTACTCGCGTGGGCCATTTGCCGAGTTGAGCGCGCGCATCAGGCGATAATAAACTCGACGGCGCGTCGATATGCCACGCCAGATGAGTATTAAGTTCGTGATTGATCACTCCATTTGTGCTGCGACCGATGACGAGTCGACTGTCGCGAGTATGGGCTCTGGTTGCTCGATTTTTTTTTTTTTTTGAGAAGGGATTGATGGAGACGAAGTAGAAATCGATCGGAAAGCAGCTGAATTAATGATGTGCTTTTTCGAAAATACGTATAATGATACTCTTTGACGGAAAATGATATAGGATATCATTGGTATCACGCATCAGAAATCAAAATCAACGTTATTACACGACCTCATTACTTTAGCGGAATATATACACAAAACACGATTCCAAATGATTCTCTTTAATTTCCAACTGCCGTTGTGAACTGCTTTTGTCGCCTCCATATATAAGCTCTTTGCTTTCGAACGTGCAATGAGGGCTTTTACAACAACGATAAAAACGATCACATCCCTTGCGATGCGAGCGAGCCGGAAAAGAACCGCATCTCGCTCTATTTACAACCCGCGTAAACATTTCGCGATTCAAATATGACATCGTAATAAATGCGCCGCTGCGGTATTATGAAAAAGTACCAAAATACATGGATATTTCGAGAGGATTCTTTTCATCAATCGATTTCGGAATGTAAAATTCATCAATACATATAATATGCATTCGATCGAAATCTATATTCGCAGAAAGCCATCGATGTATTTTTAATCCCAACGCAGAGCTATCGCATTTATATCATCGCAAGCACGTTCAAAGCATCGTCGCGCTACTGCTAAATAAAACGAGTGTAAAATAATTATTCTCGTCAAGTTTCGAAATGACCAAAACATTTCGACATTCGGCCGTTGGAAAACACAACTGTAACAAGCCCATGCACACGTGTCGATTCCCATTTCCCAGCGAAACAATAGCACCGACGGCAGCAGTATAGCAACAGCAACAACAACAACAACAACAACAACAACAAGTTGTAAACCCAAGAGCGTGTTTGATGAAGTGTGTATGCAGATCAATTTCGCGGCTACATGCATCGCACTGTATCGAGCGAGCGTAGCGATTGTAAGCGAACCGTCACGTGTATATACGTGTATGCGCAGAGTGTGTATACACGCGTCCGACAGTTAATGCAAAACATATACGTGAAACGAACGCGAACGAACGACAGGTCGCAAATTAGGATGAAGGCAAGGGAGAGTGAGTTGGGAATATTCTTGGTGCGCGATGCAATTGGACGGATGATACGTTGAGTAATATCCCTGGAGTCGTATCAATTTAACGAGTATATACACGCTGGATGGAAAGGGTGACGTTGATATGGGCGAATATTGTACGAATTTCGCAAGAATTTTTAATCGCGAGTGTATTAATTATCATCTGATATTGTAGAATCAAAATTCACGAAGCACGGAGATCAAGCTCGACGAACGTTAAGCGCGCGCTTTTTAATATTTGAAATTTCATACGCTCGTCAGATCCTCCAGCCGCGCTCTCTCTCTCTCTCTCTCTCTCTCTGAGAGCAGGGATCGTAAAAGTCTCCTTTGACGCACTCGTCGACGATTTCGCGTGTGTCTGTGTGTCGTTTCCACGTCGCAAAACAAACCTCGTGAGAATATTTGAGCTTAGTGCGCCTCGAGTGTCGCTAATGTTCGTGAAGGGCTCTGCAAGGATATCTCGTTAAATGAATTCGCTCTTCTTCAAGTGGACTTCTCTTCCCGGCTGCTCTCGGAAATTCAAACGGAGGTCGAATGTACCGCTACGACACATCCCTTTCACCTACTTTTTTCTTTGATATCGCGAGAAATGAGCGCATTCAACGCGCCGGAAAGCGCTGCAGCGCTTGCACTTTTTAGTGCGAGTCGGTCTTGTCTGCTGCAGTGTCATCTCTCCAGTTTCTGACCTATTTTTGCCTTCCTGACTGGAAAACGACGATGATCTTGGATGTCGTCGTTTAGTCTTAACAGAAATTCTCGTTCTCTTCCGTAACAGTCTGGCTCGTCAAAATGTGGAACGCTTTGATGAAAGAGAGCTCGAATGCTAATTATTATTCCGCCTAATGCATCGCTCGAAACGCTCTTCTCTGCACCTACGTGCTTTCAAATTCACTTCAGCTCATATTAAGTTTGCACAGTTGGCCAAAAAGATCGAAATAAGAAGCGGCAGAGACGGGAGCGCCAAAAGGGGGTGAACCTCGTGTCTCTACTTCGACTCGACTTGGAAATTCGTCCGAGAGCCGTGCAAGGAGCTCACTTGGCAATTTTTTCGCTCTCTCGTGCCTGAGACATCAAGAGCAGCAGCAGCAGCAGCAGCAGCAGTCTCGACGGGAAATACAGAGAGCAAGAGAGCCGAGCACTATCGTTATATTGCATGGCGACGCGGTATGGCTATTGCGGGCGGTAGAAAAATGTCTCTTTTTCATACCCACACGCATAGTTTTTTTTTCCGTCACCGGCTACATTTTCGCACCTAGTTCGTTTTTGTTCTTTTTTACCCACTGAACACTTTGTGCGATTCGTCCGATGATGATTTATAATCAAATGTCTGCTTATTTCATTTCGAGAATGAAAACGACCTCGAAAACGACAGTATCTGGAAAATTAAGAGCAATCCTTTTCTAATTAAATGACAGAAGCTCCTGGTTAGCTAGTACATTAAACGATGGCATATTTGAGGGCTGACGAGACAGGTATTAAGATAATAAAATTGCAGACAGCCATAAAGTTTTCAGCTTTAGAAGAAGAGAAAGATGATTTTAATTGTCATTTAAATGTGTTCTTTTTATGCAACTTCTGTTATTTTCACGACTTCTTTCGTGCCCATCATTCTAATCGAATGATTATTCAGTTAACAAACGTCCTATTAAGATGTACAATCCAAAAGTAACCAATGATTTTTTTTCGTATTGCGGCTACTTTCCACATATTATGAATCTCAGCGAATTCACAATCAATGAACTATCCGATATTCCTATCGAGGTAGAGCTTGCGCAAGCAAATAAAAGATCATAAAGCTCGCCGCGCAAAAAATCCAGTACAGAATGCAATCACAGAAACGTCGCAATAAAATAACATAACCGTTTTCATTACTTCCCCCCTGAATCGATGAATTCCACAGCCGCCTTGTGCGCTTGAAAAACAAAAAAAAAAAGCAGCGCGCGCTCGCGGTGCGGGGGCAGAAAAACAATTTTCAGCCTTTTCTCGAGCGTGTGCAAGCTCACTCTGCGGCTTAACGAGTTTTCGCGATTCAGCTTTATGCATTTTCTCTCTCACTCCCTTTTCCAGCACTTCATTTCAGAAGTCGGACCGCAATGATGAAGGCCGCCATGCGATGAGCCTCTTGCCGCGCTCGAAATAATAATCGATGAAGGGTTGAAAAAGGGTGAGCACGACGAAACGTGGAAGTCTTTGAAGCAATCGCGAAATTAATTTCCGCAGCGGTGGGTTGACAATTCAGCGAGCAGAGCTGGCACGACTCAATCGTCTTCTCTCTAGCTCGTATTATAGAATTAAGAACTCGGCTTTAGGCTGCTCATTTCCCGTTGTTAATCTAGCTGTAAGAGTCTGTATCGGATACTCCGTATACTCGATCTCATTATGTGACGTTGATTATGCCAGAGAAGAAGACTCTTCGACGAGGACACAAAGAGGGAGGAAGAGCTTAAGCGCTGAAGGCTACTGCAAAAAAGAGAGCGCATCTTTCAAGTTTTAATGAAAAAGTTCGAGAGTCGCGCACGCGTCAAGTCAAACTTTGTCGAAGGCTGATTAAGCGGAAAATTTGTACGCCAACGAGGCCGAGTTGAACGCTCCATAATTTTATTAGGTTTTCTACCGAGGCAGGTTGCTTTGATGTTTCCAAGGACCGCTGCTGTGCAGACTATGACAATTTTATCCAAAACTCGGGCCCAACAATCACCCTCTCCTCGCCTCCCCAACTTCATTTCCACAACTCCATACTCTCGTAGTGTATATAACGACAAGCCGCGCTTAGTGTTGCCTCAGCGCAACTGTAGCTAACTTTTAATCGCAGCAGCAGCAGCAGCAGCGACGACGACGGGGACGCTTATACTCTGTAGCTAGCGCTTGTGTAACAGCCTCGCAGTGAGCATGTAACGCAGAGGCTTCGGACAAGGGCCTAAGTTCGTTATGCTGCGGAGGCGTGCGCTAAACTGTGTCTTCTGTGCACTACTCTCAAGATGGTAAGTCGCGCAATGATCGCATTACCAAGGCCTAGAGAGAGAGAGAGAGAGAGAAGCTCTCGGGAAGACGCAGGGAGAGAAAGGGAGGGAGCTTAATTATGGCTGCCGCGGAACTCGCTCTACAGTCGACGAGCTGTGTAACTTTGTGGACCTGCTGCGAGCTGCAGTAGGTAAACACACGCGCATCTGGCGACGGTTGGCTCGATCTTGTTGTTGTTCTTGCTGTTGTTGCTCAAGTGTCTTTTGTTGCAGTTTGGGCTAGCGAGCTTCTAATACACGTCGCGCTTTATATAAGCAACGAGATATCCACCGTATCACCGAGTTAATTTAAATGAGACGAAAAAAAATTTCAATCGGCACAAACTATATATAGACGTAGAGATATAACAATTGCACCTCAATCGAGAAAAGTTAAGAATGAAGTTCCTCTCGGCGATAACGACTAAGCCGAGAAAAGAAAAAGAAGAAGCCACTTGAAAAAGGCAAAGAGCAAACAATACGACCGGAGTGAAAGCCACTGCACGAAGCCAAAGGAGATAGACAGCTGGAGCAAGACGAGAGGCGTTAATTAGGCAGCGAAATAATTTCTCGGTCATTAAGCAAAGAACAGCAGCAGCAGCAGCTCGCGGTCGGAATTGTCTCTCTGACCCTCCTCCCCACAGAGCTCAAGGTACAATGAATTCCTTGAGTAATATAGCCTAGCTAGCGTCTGCGGCACAATGACGAGTGCCGGCAAAGATTTTCACCGACCATCTTCCCCAGCAGTCCGCACTCAATCTCTCGCTCGCTTCTCTCCATCCCAAGCTTCATCCCCTCGAGCGAGTGACAAAGACAAGGGAGAGCTTATCTCTCTTTCGCGTATAATTACCTTCGGGCAAGACTCGCAGCTCTGATCTTCTTTGGGTGCGGCTCCTTTGAACTGATGCCGACGAGAGAGCATTAAGTGGCTGAGTCTATTTTTTCAAAGCGAACGCTGTGCTTTTCGTGGAAACCCTTGGATCAAACCTTACAATCGCGTAAATTGACTGACCTACAATCTGCAGGTAGCTCCAGAATCCAAACGTTTTGGCGATCGCACGCCAACTATAATAGTTCAAGGCTGCCGTGTTCGCGTGAGCAACGCGAGATTTCCTCGACTTCCTGAGAGCCGCAGCTGCAGTAGTGCGCGGATCTTGGAATTGCAAATGCCCGGAACAGCATCAGAGCGCCAAGACACTGAGTTTTCGTTCGCCGATGTATGGAAATTCCACACGCCACCGACGCCTGAATTATATATGGCCAGCTCTGAGTTGTGGTCGTTCGGTTAGCGCCGAAGCTGTTTTTAATTTATTTAGACTTGTTTGCGAGCACGCTTTCGGCTTTGAAAGTAAATGCGCGAATAAACGCGCGGGATTATAATAATCTATAACTTGTTGATGATGACGTTCGTTATATCGCCATGGAAACGTATATAAGCGAACGTGTTTCGATTATATAGATTTAGTTCAGCGACCACAATAGTGGTTCGTGTCACATTCATGTGGCCGCCTACACCAAAGTTTTTTTATATATTTTGACCCCCTGAATCCAAAAAACTTGGGTGTTTTTGCCGCAGGTGGTCACATTAAAAGTTATTAACAACTTTTATAAACAAATTGCGATTTGCTTAATTTCACCGTGGGAACGACTTTTTTATGTTAATTGGCACATACTAAACAAAAAATAATCATATAAATTTTTACGTAAAACGCTTATTTTTTGAGATATACGCGTTTGAAGTTCAAAAAATCGCATTTTTTGCATATTTTGGCGGCTTATTACCTCGATCTCATTGAACATTTTTTAAATCTAAAGGGCTTACGCTGTTCGTCTAACATTCAATTTTGAAATTATATGCACTATATTATAAGATTTTGATTTTATCGGCTCTTACGAAAGCCAAAAGTCCGCGCGTACTGGAGCGCTCGAGCGACGTGTATTGCCGTCTTCGCGCCAAAGCGCGCAACTGAGCTTCTGCGGTATAATGAATCGCTTCAGGGTAAACTATATCTTATAATATAGTGCATATAATTTCAAAATTTAATGTTAGACGAACAGCGTAAGCCCTTTAGATTTAAGAAATGTTCAATGAGATCCAGGTAATAAGCCGCCAAAATATGCAAAAAACGCGATTTTTTGAACTAAGCGTTTTACGAAAAAATTTATGTGATTATTTTTTATTTAGAATGTGCCAATTAACATAAAAAAGTTGTTCCCGGGGTGAAATTCGGCAAATCACAATTTGTTTATAAAAATTGTTAATAACTTAATGTGACCACCTGCGGCAAAAACACCCAAGTTTTTTAGATTCAGGGGGTCAAAATACATTAAAAAAAAACTATGGTGTAGGTGGCCACATGAAAGTGACACGAACCACTATTGTGGCCGCTGGACTAACGTATATGCGTATAAATGATTGATGTCGCTTCATTATGATTTATTAACGTTGTAATTTTGTTTTGTTCCAGGTAAGCTGATTACAGTCGCGTTAATTATACACAGACTGCAAATCCGATGTTTTGCGCTGCTGCTCTCGTAAGTAAACATTAGTAACCGTCACGCATCAGATCACAGACCGAGTATTTGCTGCGAAAATATGACGATTATTTCATTGGCTGGGTCGAGCAGGTAATCCGACCGTACGGTCGACCAAGCCATATCTATTTAAAGTCTTGATTCAATGTGTAATAAAAGAGCCATATATATGCATGGTTTAGTAGTGGGAATGAATTCTAAATCGGTATTACACGACGCTGATGTCTTGCAATTCCTATCGAAGTATGCGAGTACTTCAGCGGATGGAGAATCGAATAGAAACGCATTTTTCACTACCAGCTGCTATCTCAATTTTTCAGCCTCGAGCGCACGCGGAGAATTTTTTTATTGCAAATTCAGGTTTTATTGGCTCGGAGCCACGGGCGTATTTTTACGAGCGGGCTATTTTTGAAAAACCGCACACGATTCGCGAATTAATAATACAAAATCTTGCGCTCCATATCCCTTCAGCCAAGGAATTTCTGTGAAACGCGCGGCAAGAAGTTGTCTGAGAAAATCAATTTCGTCAAGGCAAACTCTCCATAACCGGATAAAAAAAAAAAATTGATCAGAGTCCCATCGCGTATTCAGTCCGCGAAGACTCGCGAGCTGTATACTTATACGGCATCGGCTTCTCCCGTCACTTCTCGCGCTGTAATCCGCAGAAGCGGAGGCACATCTCTCCCTTGTAATCAGCGGGCATATTCGTTAAGAATCGTTAGCCGACGCCGGCAGAGACGACGATCGCCGCGGACGTGCTTCGAATTCCAGTCGCTACTTATGGCTCGACATATACCTCTCCGTTGTTTGCTCCACGAATAAAAGAAGATTTACGAGGCCCTACTCTGCGCTGCGCTCTGCTATATATATATATATATATATATATATATATATATATATATCGTTTTTGTTCCCAACGAATTCAACTTCGCGGGATTCCAGAACTCCATTTGGAAGGAGATACGTGTTTCGCTTTTTCCTGATGGCTGTACACTCGGCGGTAAGGTATTCTGTTAGAACGTTTTGAACCGAATGGCAACGTTGCAAGGTTTTTGACGGTACCGGCTCATATATAACCCCTGCAAATCTAAAATCGTCAAACGTTCTAAAACGTTCTAACATACCTTACCGCCGATTGTACAACTGTTATGAATTCATTTAGTATAAGAATATGGCAGATTGATTGGACATGGAGGTGATTGCTTGTATTAGTTTTCGATTGTTGTAAAAGGAAACCGTTTATTGTTCGTATCAAGCTATAGACGGCGTGTGCTATCAAATATCGCTGTATCACTGGATTTAATTGAAAAGCGTAAACAAAAAGTGAAGTCCTGTCAGTGTTTTCGTACGGGGAAGCAATCAATGCGAAGTTATTCCGGTATTCATCCTGTTTTTTTACGGATATTGAAAATCGAACCTCAAAAATCAATGTTGATATTTTTCGGTTGATGTGAAAAGCAATTTTTGCACGTCAATTATTCAATCCATTTTTAGATGCGAGTTATGGTCGATTAAATAAGCTTTGAAATAAATGATAGCCCGCGCGATCGTTCTGATGTAATTGCTCCAACAATGGTATTTAAATAATCATTTCCCCAGTGGAGTAATTCTTGTCGAGCACGCACTGCGTATAAAAGAGGCTTTACGGTACTATTACGGCAAGTTTTACGGTACACCTCAAGCTATTCAGCATTATAGTGTTCTTAATCTTCAAGCACTAACTTTGCCGCAGAACTGCTGTATGAGTGAGCTCGATTAGTCAACTTTCACGGTTGCAAATGTAAATTGTTTATAATTCATTTTTCACGATCTTATTGTGTTCGAAGATTTTTTTCCCTCGCAATTCTAGCTACTCTAATTCACAAAGATTAAACGAGTTCAAAAGCACATTTCACGGTTGAAATTTTCGATTTATTAAGCATTTCATTTCGACTGTGCAACGAGTGAAATTTCATTCGAAACTTGAATAACACATGCAACACCTGTAATATCTCGTCGAGCAATGAAGCAATCAACACGCTAATTCACGAATACGAGTTCCCAAAGTACAATTTTCAGCTGATAAAGCCATCAAATCATCGAAATCGGTGTAAAGTGAAAACAAAAAAATGATGAAAATTCTCCCCGTCGGGAACCGCGATAATAGGATATCTTACCAGCTGCATCAGGCCCGCTAATCGAATCTCATCGTATCGTTTGCCAACCTCACCCCCTCGGCGCTCAAACTCATCTTACCCTAAAGTAAAGCTAGCAGCTAGCTCCGCGTGATCCGACTATATAATATACACGTATATACAGCGAGCTGCAGGTATAGCAGGCTCCCAGTTGCCACCACAGCCTGAACTCCAAGCTCTACTTCGTATCGCTCGGTCGCGTTAGGATTTCCCATGCGAGGCGTACGTTATGTATACATAGAGACACGGAGTTTCGCGAATATACCCATGCATAGAGGGGATAGACTCCCTGCTTGGTTATACAGGCCAGCCATGAAATATGCAAGCCGATATATGGTAGCTGACCAGCCGGAGGGAAGAGCCACGTTTTCGGCTACAGCCGATCGATTCTGCGTTACAAGCTGCAGTTGGAACTGATAGTCGCGATAGTCGCGCTCGTCGATTTTCGTATACAGCGAACTAAGGGGGTCGGATGATTTTTTTTCGGAACGTTGCTCTCTTCAATGGGCTTTTGTTTGGATATTCAGTAAATCGCTCGCTCAAATTGAATCAGGGACGACCGCGATGTAATTGCCTCTATTAAATAACTTCGTTTTTTATCGTGAGATTATATTTTCATTTTACATTCGCGGTTGTTAACGCGATATTTTGACTAGGTCATCGACGAAGCGCAATATAGCTGTACTTAATATAATTATTTGACAAACGTCATTATTCTAATTGCAGAAGGCAAGTGAGCCGAAATAGCGAGGTCTTTTTCCGCATAAATCGTTTGATCAAATGCTCCGGATAGTTGAATATAAAATTTGGCATTGTTTCGAAGCGATTCCACGCCGAACTTTCTATATAGTTTCTACTGTGCGAATAGTTTTGTCAAAAATTCCTAATAATCCAATCACTGGGAGTTCGAAACTACGCGAGTCACGTTCAGCTGGACTGACAGCAACGAAACTGCAAAAGCCACTGCGCTAACTTTTACGTCTTCGCTTACAGTACCTCTTCCTCTGAAATTGACTCCAAAATTAGTTATCTCTCCTCGCAAGCTTCTGCTTTTGATATGAAAAATGCAAGCTAAATCCCATTAATCCACCCGCTGGGAGTATTTGCACAAGCCTCTCGCACACGCAGTCCCGAGAATCAGCGAAAGACGCAGCAGTTCTTAATGCAGATTTAGATATGCCACTTTCTCTCTCTCTCTCCTGCGCTTCTCTTAGTTCTCGCGCGAACTTAGGCTAATTAATTTATAGACCTCCCTCGCGCGCGCGCTTGCCTCCTTATCTGTTGCTCCCAAGCTGTGGGTTTTACGCGATGCGTGAAGCCGCGCCTCTGCAGTTTGCAGTAGGTTATGTTGGGCCATTGACCTACTGTACTCTCCTCCTCCGTAAACCACAGCAACCCCGCGGCTCTTTCTCACCGTCTCTATCGGATGCCCGATACGCATAATCTCGAGTATACGTATATATACCCTCTTTTTATATCTTGCTCGCTCTTATCTACGACAAGCCTCGCGATTTCTCTTTCTAGCTCGTGTATAACACACGTACACAGCTGCGGGTAAGGGTATATGCGCCTTTCAAAGCTTCAGCATCAGCGAGCGAGATGATAGCAACGGCGAGATAACAACCTCCTACTTGCACACGTGCAACGTTGGCTTTGTCGCGCCACGTTTGACCAACTCCTGCTTGCTCCAGTTTGGCCAGCTTTGCTATACCTCTTTCAGCTCGAGATTCTTGTACCGGGAGAAGCGAGCTTCTTTGAATGAAGAATCAAACATTTACCGGTGGCTTTTGCCCTCGCTGAAATCATAATGACCGTGCAAGCTCTGTAATTAATGTGCGAAGGGAGCTTTCGCTCTGGATCGTTCGTTTGAAACGAAAACGAAACGAAACAAATGACTCGTTCTTGAATAAATCCTGTACACTATACACACCCAACCAGAGAGTCTCGGTACTGTTATGCGGCTGTTAAAAAAAAAGCTTTGAATAAAAAATTCTCGAAAAAAGAAGCAAAAGAAAATAGCCCGTGTTCCGAGGAAAATTTCCATTAAGAGTCGAGATAGAGAAGGGCCCAGGAAAGTGGAGGCCAGGCCAGTCTAGGAGGAGATCACCAGCGCCGCGGAGCTTGTGAATATCTTATGAATGCATATGAGCCGCCACTCGTAGGTGGATATTACACGGTGTCGCCGGCGTCGCATTTCCATGGTGATAACCGCACGCAAGCTCGAGAGAAAGAGAGAAGCTGAAAAGCGTATGCTTGCTGCCGAGGCCCTTCGCCAATTTTTGAACAACTCTTCTGGAATATTTAGAGCTTGTCTTGCTCGCATAGGTGTGTCTGGGAATTAGATTTGAATATTTATTCAGCTCCGATAAGCTTTTGCTTTAAACTTGAATAAGACTCGAATGCTACGAAATCTAAGTGTAGGAGTGAGATAGATGCGCGTGTGTGTGTAGAGAGAGAGAGAGAGAGTCTGTGAAGCGTGAGGATTAGAGCGAGCGACGGATTAAACCATAAACCGGGTAGTCCGGTGGGCGACGGATTAAACCATAAACCGAGCGCCCCAAGCGAGAGGTTTTATGAGCGAGAGTTGAGCGAACGTTTATAGGTTTACAGCATGAGCGACGATCGGGAGCGAGAGTATGAGAGTATGGTGTACACGTGGGGAAGATGCGGAGGCCAGCTGAGGGCCTGAGAGCGAATTATGTGTAAGCGGTGGTGAGTGAGGGTGAATGGAAGGGGCAGGTATAGCCGTGGTGTTGACCGGCAGCCCCGAGATCTAAGCGTGACGCCGAGAAGTGCAGATGAAACTTACTAGAGTAAAGACACAGCGACAATGTACCTTATAGTTTTGAATATATTTGACATTTCTTAAATATAACCAAGGCTTGTTTATACAATCACCCCGTAATATCCTACATAAGTTTATACTTTATGATGTGTACAGTAATGGCTAGTCTGTCGATTTTTTTTCTAGTGTAATCTCTCGAGCTTTGCTGCCGCAGCGATGAATACATACATTTATCATTTATTTCCAGTCGGAAAAACAACGATGAAAGCAGTTTGAAGAAATGAAAATACACGAAATACGCCGGGGTTAGCCTTTATTCATACGCGAATACTCCGCGTATAACAACGCCGCTGAAATCGAGCCTGAAATAAGACAGTTGCATTATTCATGCGTGAGTAGGGTAAATCAGAGAAAAAAAAGTAACGTTTCTCTCCATGCTTGCGCGTGCCGAGAACTCGACGTCACGCGAGCTGCCCTTTAATATTTACGCCTTGTTATACACGCTCGACCTCGTGATTTTGCAAATTCGTTGCACACATATCTGCAAAGCTTACTCTGGATTTCCGTTGAAAACGTTGTCTTTGATTTAACTAGAAAAATTTTTCATGCATAAAAAAAGTTTTTTATCCACTTTTAAGTAATTTTAAAACCTATTTTTAAAACTCGTATAGAACAAAGTAATTTTGCAATATGAGTATGCGAATGAAAATTTCGGTACGTAAATTCAATACCTATTACGTGTTTTCCAATGCATAATGCAGCTTTAATTAGTTAAAATATCCAAAACTTGCTAAACAGCGCGTAGTATGCTGCATTTCGAATTAATCAGCATTCAGCCCCGAGCGGAAAACTTTCATACGGCGTATATCCCTGCGCGTTAAATTTCGCTTAGCATACATCAGGCCCTGGCTCGTAAAGAGCCGAACGAAAAATGCTAATTTCTTAAACGCAAAGTTCCTCTCACACACACAAACCCTCCTCACGCTGCTGTACAACGCGCCGATGAGGTGCTCAGGTTTAACGGGGCGACGCGTAATCCCTGGCCCTTTAATGACCCACGCTAAATTCTTGGCGCGCGCCGCTCTGGGAGTAAGTGTATAGCTAGAGTGTAGCGCTTCAAGTGCGTCCATCTCGAGCGAGAATCGTAAAAATCGTGTATTATGCATAGGAATGGTGCTAGCGGCCGCTTTGTAACGAGGGGTTATTAGTGCGGAATAACGACCTCGTGTATAGGCGATGCGCCTGTGTATGGCTGTAGACGATGAAGTTTGGATGTAGTTTCCTCGAATTTCGATTTTCCATGTAATAGCGGAACTTGCGATTATGAAAAGTGATCTGTGATAATAGAATAAACGAAACATAGCGACTTCAAAAAGGCAGTTTTAGAAATTTTAATTCATCAAAACGCCGAGCAACAAAGAGTCAACTTGTAGCGCAAAAGTCAGTCGAGCGAAACGACGCTATTATAACAACTGCTGTAACAGCTTAAATAAGACAAAGTTCGAGCAAACAGTGCACAATACAGAAGTTTTAAATCATTTAGTAATTTTCCTGGCGTACAATTAAACTGTCAAACTACATAATAAAAGCAATAACTGCAGCAAAGGGTACATATTAAATCTGTTAATTTAGAATAGAATAGAATAGTGAAATTAGTGAATGTATAAGTGAAATCATAGTTAAAACAATATTGAACATTAAAGTTTAGAAGCTAGGGTTAAATCAGCTAACTAGTTGTTATCTAAAAGTGCCTTCGTCTTATAGTCTATCGATGAAACTACCAAATTGTTAGTTATCAGGTATAAATCGTTTGAATAATGTGAATTAAAATTATAATATCATATTTTTTTATTTATAATCATACAGAATTATTATAATCTATAATCATACAGAAATAGTAAAATAAGAAAGATTTAATCAAACGTGTTTGCACAATAATAAGTATCAAAATTTGAGGGATTGGGCGAATAAAGCCGCTATTGCTTGATCTTTATCTCCATTGAATCTTCGAAGCTCAAAAATAACTTGTTTTCTTGCAAAACCAAGAGCTGTTATTTCTTTCACGGTAGTTTCTGTAAATGGATCAGATATTCTAACGATCTCATCAATACAAGCTTCTTTTGAAACGTGTTTATCATCATGACTGCTATTGTTTTCATTACCCAACTGTTTTTTAAGTTGATTATCTTTCGAGGAATCTTCTATAGCTTTTTGTAAATCTTCATCTTCCATAGGTTCATCCGCGTTACCACTTAGTCGAGCGCATTCAGGAAGATCTCCTTCGGCTAAAAATGGTGTTTCTGTTCCAGTAGTTCCAATCATTAAACAGTTTTTTTTTAAGTCTATACAACACTGGTGTCTTTTCAACATATCAAGCCCAAGTAGCATATCCATTGGTTGTTCTTCAAGAACACTAAAGGATGTTGTTAAGTAATCGGAGCCTATTTGGATTGGAACCATATGTATACGACCAATGATTCGCTGAACACCTACACCTTTAGCTATTCCAGACCATCTGGAATCGAGAAGTCGCATAATATTACATCTCTCAGCACATTTCGTGGACATAATTGTAGTTTGAGCACCTGAATCTATAAATGCTTTAACTGAATGTCCATTTACTTTGCAATTGATATATAACATTACCACGGTTCCAAAAATTTCTGGGTTATATTCCATAGCCGCCTCCATATTAGCTTCAATATTCTTTTGCCGAATCTCTTCTGCAATTAGTCGTTGAGCTTCGGTATCAAATGGATCTGCATGCATCATTTTTAATCTTAGTGCTTCTTTTTCTTCTCTCATCTTTCTTTGTTCTTTAAGTATTTTTGCAAACGCATCAAGATCGCCTGATAATAATGCATCAGCCAAACGTGGATTAGACTGTTTCAAAAGAGATAATTCATCAGGATTAGCTAAGAACATATCTCTTATCTTTGCCGGGTCATCGCTACTTTTGGAAGACTTATTAGGGCTGATATTTTGTGATTGTGGTTTGTTGGTAGACATGCCAGGAACTTTAATACCACTGAAGTCCAAATTCGGAAAATCATTCCGACGTTTTCTTTCCAAAACCACTGCATCTTCATCATGTATACCGTACTGTTGAAGAGATATCTTTGGGTCTAACAAAGGTTGTCCATTGAACAAAATTACAATTTCGTCCGCAGCGATTCCACTTTCAATCTCACAAAATGCTTTGAAATTTTCCAATTCCAAATCTCCACTGACATCAAGAACAAAAATCTGATCACTTGGTGTTGTAACCGTCACCTTCATTTTTTTGAAATTCTGTAAAGTGAATCGGTAAAATAAATTATAAGTAAAATTATTCCAAACCAAAGCCAACTCTGTTACCGGCCTACTGAATATTTATATAGTTTATTTAAATTTTACTTACTTTTGTAAATATGTGCAGATCTGAATTTTCTTGAGCGCAAACTCTTGTATATTTATACCTTCTGTTTTAAGTAATTTCAATTTCAAATGTATACACTCTAACAACAACTTATAGGTTAAGATTTCACAACACAAGAACTTAAGTTTAGGAACAACCTTCTTGGTCGAACTCCACGACTGAACTGATTCTCTCGAACCGACGCTCTTCCAGCGCTTCCCGCTCGCATCGCATCTTCCCCCTCCATACCGCGGGCCCACCCCTAGCGCCCTCTATATCGGTCTAATAGCGTCGCTCCGTTCCGCTTCGTTCCACCTCTCCACACCTACGCCTCTACCCACGCTACAGTCTTAGTCTTGCCGATTGCCACTAGATGGCACTCCAAGTACGATTTAAAATATATTTTTAACAATAAACTATTTTTCAGTTAATTTATTATAAATCTTAACATTACTATGCCTTAACTAATTGATTGACTCACCGGTATTTTAATAATGACAGAAATTATTTTTCACTAAAAGCTTTCGCAAGCAGCTGCAGTCAGTCACCCGATCTCGTTCGCTCGATCGCGTGCAAACTCGTATCAGCAGGCAGCGTCTAAAAATCACTCGAGCAAATTTCATAAGCCAGGGCCGTGCTCTAGAGCCGCAGAAAGCGCAGCTCGTAAAACAAGCGGCCGCAGATTTTATCGCTCGCACCTTTGAGAGTCAGCTCGCGCGAAAACTCTCGGCTTCGCTTGATTTACGATATCTTTCTTCGAGGGGGATGGGGTGAGCCGATTATCTGGCCGCGTCGGCTGGATCTAGGCTACGCGTGCGCGGCTGCTTCTCTATTTTTGCAGGTACTCGTCGTACTTTTTTTTTAAATCGCCCGCATTACGTTCCATATTTTTTTTTTAAACGTACATTTTTACATGATTATATGTGTTATCTGGGAACACGATGCGAAGCTCGATATAATGGGCTTTTTAATGCATCTCTCGTTATTTTCGAAAATAAGAGAATAAAATTCCTGCATCTTGTTAGAAGAAAACATCGACTCTATTACTGTTCGAACAAAACAGAGGCGAAATCACAGCTCTTTCGCTGTCATATTTTGTCCCGTAGTTACTTAGAACATCGACCTTTTATCATCTTTTCTCGGTCGAATGACAATTTCTTGGAATTTTCTCAATTTTACCAGCTCTCGCTCTTAAAATATCTTCTCGTCTCCGTTCGCTTCATTCATTGTAACCTCGTTTTCCGCACCTCCGTTCTTCGTCTTTTCGGCGCCAGCCGTCTGGAAAAATATAAAAAGCAAGAGGTGCACAATGGCAGCGCCAAACTCTCGTGCATCAAAGCAGCTTCTCAAAAATAGCGGCCGCCGAAAAGGAACAGCCGGAGGCTCTCTTGGAGGGGAGCGATGATGGTCTTCCCGGCTGCACTCCAAAATAGCCGATCAAACACGCGCCTTGGGCGTTTTTCGGGCACGCGCGCTGTTCTCTTGAGCGATGCTGCGCCGGGAGGTTCTATTACGTTTAGCATATACGTCACAAGTGGGCTTGAAATTTGTTGGAAAAAAGCTCGCCTTGAACGCCGTTATCTGAGGTTTTGTAGGGATTGATTATGTGTCTTTTTTCGATATTAGTAACAGAAAATAACTGATTATGCACTGCTCTCACAAGTTCTCCCGTATATATATCTTCAGCGTAGACTTGTTTCCATATTCATACTCATACGCTATATAGCCGCCTGAAAAGCCATGCCCATACGTACATGCGAACTTCCGAGGCGTACAGCTATATATACGCATAGGTGAACCCGAATAAATTTAAATAGAGCCGAGACCTTTCTTTGATATGATAACGAATCGTCGGAGAGAGCTAAGGCCTGCCGGATAGGAAAAAGAGAAAAAGGGGAGAAGGTTAAAGGTTCTTTGATAGCAGTACGGCGATCCTTTATTCTTTCATGGTCTTTGCACTTGTCGTCGTCCAGCGCAGCAGCTATATATAGGTATTCAATGCCGCTCGAGAGGAATCCTCCCCTTTCCATTTCTCTCTTATCCTCGATGCGGTTTTTACCGAACTCCAATTTCACGCGCTTCCGATCGCTCACTTTAGCCTCTACTTTGTTTGGCGAATTTCAAAAGCTTTTTATTTTCGAAGGGATGTACGGCGCTCGATCTATCGAATTAGTTATTGAGCAAATGATGTAGCTTGCCACATAGGGATTAATTGAAATGAATGTGTAGAGCGTTGTATTACTGAAAAATTTCTTCATAGCGATTCATTAAATAATGAATCATGAAAATGAATTTCAGCGCAGAAAAAGTACTGCTCGACGGCAATCGAGTTAATGCCACATCAGAATAAAAGACGCGGGGAAACAAGTGCCGCACCGGCTCGACGAAAAAGGCTGACATATAAGTTCGCTCAGCTATCATAATTACTAATACGAATATCGGATTTCTGCGTCACGCTGCGATTCTCCTGTTTTTTTTTTTTTTTTTCTTTTTCAAACCACAGAAAGTGAGTGACGCTCGATGTTAGTCGCACGCGCGCGCGAGTTTTAATCGATTCCGCAATATATAAATATAGGTATGAAAAACTGCCTGTCGGTTTACGTCGACATAATAAATGCTCGATTAGTCGTTTGTAGCGAAAGTTTAGAGAGCTTACGGAGGGAAAATTACTGAGTTCCATTAAAAGCTCCGGTCTATATAGCAGCGAGAGGTTTTTTGGCGTCGGGATAAGAACAGGGGCAATTATTCGGAGTGACGGCCAGCCGAGCTGTGGAGTAAGAGAGACGCCTCTTATTGTACATCGCTCGATTGTTCAGAGTGATTAAGGGTTTTTTGCAGGTTTAAGCGGCTGTGGTGGTATTGAAATATTTCGCGGTGGCTTTTTCATTAGCGAAAATGCTCGGCTCTGAATATTTAAATGCCTTTCGTCGGATCGTTTTATCGCTTGAATAGATCGACTTTTTGATAACATCGTTTGTTAGATTTAACAATAGGTATATCGCGGAGCGATACAGTTATGTGGTTTATGAATTTTTTACTTGTGCAAAAAAATAGAAGAGAGAATTTTTGAGAATTACCGCGGTAAACTGACCGGTATCAAAATCAATCAAAATTATCCTTTAGTTTTTGTACAGTAATAACGATGGACATATACAGGAGTTTAATGCATTCAACACGTTAAAGTCATGTCAAACACGCAAGTTTCTCTCAGAGTATGATATAACAATAAATAAACTGTCAGTCAAAAATACGTTTCAGAGTACGATCTTTTTATATATCCATCGGATTATCGTGTCATAGCGGTCGATAAATTTGAACGTGTGTATTTGTAGCTTACTTTATATTTCAAATAAGTATTCAAAAATTGCAGTATGATTGGAACAGTAAAATTATTTCGAAGGTTTATCGAAACTTCTAGAATCATCAACAGTTCGTTCATTAAAAGCTATATCTAATTGCGAATTTTGAATGCAAATACGTGCTATCAATATCGTTGGGTTATCAATTACACCGTGTCAATAAATTATTATCGCAACGAATTCGTTATAGGTAATTGTGATTGACGAGCGACTACTTGGACAGTTTATGTGGGCAAACTCTAAAGCACGCATCATTATTGATCATCATTCACAAGCAAGATCTACAGGCTGAACGCATTGGGCGACAGTTAACGTATTAATAACACTGTATCATGCGCTAAACTGGTTTCGGCTATGAAATCTGATCCGAGTACAATGAACACAGTAATAGCATTAAACTCATGTGCGGTAAGATTGCTCCGATACAGCAAAGCAATAAAAAGCTACGAAGATAGAATAGTTTATGCGCTCGAGATACAACGTATAGGGACTTGCAGCGATATCTCATTCACGAGCTACACGACAGCCGTGGAAAAGCAGACAACGTGCAGAAGATGGAGACAAAGCCTGCACAGAGCGAGAAAACATAAAGAAGCTCAAGGCACGTCGCACACCTGACACTGCACCTAGATGTATACGGAAGTTTGCTTGCAGGGAGAAAGTTACGTGGAAAGAAGAGAGGGGGAGTTAGAAAAGCATTTTCTCGCGGGACAGCGTGATGCTGAGAATTATGGAAAAAATGTCTGCTGGGACGAGAAAAAAAAAACAACAATCGTTACGCTTACTGAATGGATGATGCAGGGAATCTGCTATATTCACTACTGGTGAAGTTTTATTTTTAATCAAAACGATCAACAATATTTTATTCAATTCAAATTCAAATTCAAATTTATACCTATACGATAGTTCCATTTTGTATGAAATTTGAAAACCCATTTTCCACTAAACACTTATCTTAATCATCTGGCAATCAATTATTCATCGCTAACAACCCAATATTATCAAAAGCTTTCAAATTAAGCTCTCTCATCGATCTGTCAAATAATCGCTTTCTAATACACCTTTGAAAACGAGATATCGCTGTTTGCCAATCATCAGGTATACATCCACCTAAAATCTACATCAGTATAAAGTAGGCTGTATTATCAAAGCGTTTACCGAAAATACAGCGCATGGGTAAAGAGGATAGACGATGTATAGCTACTGAAAGTGGATTTGAAGCGCTCATTTCGGGAATTAGCACTCGAGCACGCTTCGGCCACTTATCACGCAGCGTGTGAACGGGTTATATAATGGGGTAGCAAACAAGAAGCTTTGAATTTCTTGTCAACGACACTTTATTAACATTTGTTAAATCACTTTTCGACTCTGCGATGCGCTTCGTTTCTATTTTACTGCTTCCCGCGGTTTAACACTCGCTCATATCCGCGTCTTCAAGCCGACGCTCTTTCCCGGAGCCGCCATCTTGGCCCTGTCCTCCAACCCTTCTCCGGATCCTACGCGTGACTGCCGTTTTTCTTTCCCTGCTCCTCCCGGCCCACTACCTGCGCCCTCTCCCCTTCCTAGCGCTACCGCCTGAGTTCCTACCTGAGTCCGAAACCTCAAGAAAGGGTCCTATCTTTTCTCAACTCGCCTGCCTCTTTCCGCGACGTATTGCTGTCCCAAACAGCGTGTATTCGCTGACTGTGTACGCGCTTAGAGAAAGAGCTTATAGTAAGAGTTGCCGCAAACCAATCCAGTGAGAATCCAGGTTTCTGATAAATTACTTCCTACACGTAGCTCTTTACCTGTGTCTGTACGTGTTCGCGCAGAGGAAAGGGGCTATTTTACACCGGTGAGCCTCGTAAAACGTCGACTGCTGAATTTAACTTTAACAGCTCTCTCTCTCTCTCTTGCTCTTGAGAGTAAACGTGAGTTTAGCGTGGATATCCAGTAGTTTTCTTCTAGAAGACTACTGCTAATGATACTGTTATTAGTGGCACTTCTAGTTGGACTGAGCTAGCGTAATCAGGACAAAATAATAATTCATTTAAACGACGTATGTACCTTATATATAGTATATACACAGAGTTGTGCATCAAAGTAGTATACGCTTTCGCGCGCCTAAGTCATTAAACAACACACATCCTGATTATATACCGTAAACTTGGAAACAACAGCACTTGGAGTATTATAAAGTTCGCAGTCGAACTTGCAAACAATAATTACAGCGAAAAGCTGTTCACAAGTATATCTATGTATACATATATGTATACAGCTGTACTGTCGTTAACCAGAATAATCGAAACGAACCGGTGCTTTGAAAAAGCTCCCTATATAGAAAGGAAAAAGCTTACATACTGCACTTGCTGCTGACTGCGTTCATTAACGAGCTACGTGGCCGCTTTGCAATTACGAACGTGTGTACGCAAAAGCGTATACCGGTGTTATAGTAAAAGCCCGACTAATGAAATAATTAAAACAGCGCTCGAAATTCGAGTTGGTACGTGGCTCCCTGTTATATCGTTTACCGCGATCGTTGTTGGCCCGCTTTTGACTTTAAGGAAATGTTACCTCTTGAAGGGATGCGCGATTCTCAATTACAGTGGAGGGCGGTATAAGGATGGTTAATTTCGTAACGTAATTTGTTTGTCATTCATTCAACGACATCCGTAACGTCCGTAGTTAGCAAATACAGTTATAGTTTTACAGTTAAATGTCTCTCTATTATATGACCTATTACTTTCTAACGAACCATCGTATATTGGAACGGCTAATTTATCATCCCGAAGTGAAATTCACTGTTTGTCAAAATCCATAAACGCGGTTGCGCCGCAGCGAATATCACCATTGTATAATTTCAATAAATGGGCGCAGCTCTATAGTGCCATTACATTATACTTTGCGCAGAGAATACTATCTTATTAATTAAATAATATAATATTCAAAAGCTAATTTTTGATCGCATCGCTAAAGGTTATAAATTTCGTCTGTGTTCGCAGCTTGGACAGGGACCAACCCTTCACCTTCCAGTTGGGAGTCGGTCAGGTGATCAAGGGCTGGGACCAAGGACTACTCGACATGTGCGTGTCTGAGAAGAGAAAGCTGACGATCCCCCCATCCCTCGGCTATGGTGACCGTGGAGCTGGAAACGTAATTCCTGGAGGTAAAGACTTATGGATAAAATAAAAATTCATCGATAGAAAACGAAATAATTTTTTTCACGCTACGAGTCATCAATAGCTTTAATTAACGCTTGTCGCGCAGTTGAAAATCATTCGCTGATGGATCGCAGGGGAGATCGATGCGCGAGATGTTCGCTTCCAATAATTGTTTGCGCGACAGCGGAATCTAGATTAGAGTCTCCACAAGAGGCCACGATTAAAAATGTACACGCAGCTGGTGTACACTGTCCGGACGCGCTGTCGATTAATTGGATGGATAGTTCGAGCGTGTGACGCGTTGTAGCCGCGGCGAGTCGGCTTGGGCTTTGTCCTCTGTGTCCCTGCGGTAAGAGCAGTCTTCGATACGCGAATTCGAAATTAGAGTCGAGAGCTGCTGCCAGCGAGCTATACACACTAGATAATACATACAACGTGACGAAAATAATTAATTAATTAAAATCAAAAATGAGAAAAACGACATCGTAAAGCATCGATATAAAATATTTCGAAAAAAGCACGCACTCAGGATAGCCGCGGCGTGCATCAATAATACACCGGCATTGTCCGCCCCAGCCGCCTCCCTGCTATATTTATACGAAATTATTCGTACATCCGCGGCCATATACACGCACGCACTCGAGGGAATATCCGCTATACACTCGCGGTATTAATTTTACTCGTTTAAACGTCGAATAATTAAGCGTACTATATTTCATTAGCGGGAGCCGCGCGCGCGGCACACGAGCTGCGTTCAATCGGCCGCGACTGCTTCCATAATTAATGGCTCCCCTGGCTCATCCCAGGGCTGGGCTGGGCGACGCGTTCGCGAGAAGAGAAAAAGGGTGAATTATGTCGGGCTTTACGCTTGTCATATCCGAAGAATGGCCGACAATTTTTGAGCGTAGCGCTGTATTGGTGCGTATATATTCGATCGAACATGCTGGTACGGTTTGATGACTTTTGTCGAATTTACCGTATTATAATAATCGCGGCTTTAACAAGTTCAAATATAAAGAAGTGAGGATCGCGCGTACGTGTGCGGGATTTGAAAAACAGGAGACGAAATGAGGACAGATGATAAAAAAGTATACTGACTAGCTAGCGCTAATTCGCGAGCGCAAGGATAGGAACGAGAAGAGGAAAGACAAAACGAGTTGGTTCGTTAGCCGAGCGACACCGCATCCTTTTTGTTCCCGAAATTACGAGAGTATTGTTATATTTCCAGTTTCATGCACCTCCTCTGGCGTTCGTTATTATTAATTGCCAGCGTCGGACAGACCGCTTTTTTGTAGTACACGACACTTTGGTTCGTGTCCACACTGCTATAGCGGTACATTGTATTCGCGCTCATATTACGCTTTAAGTTACTCGGTTTAGTTGCACCTAGCAGTAGGACGTTTTTAATGTTCAATATTCCTATTATTATTACTGTCGGATCAAAATCAAGCAAATATCACTCGACATTCAATTTAAACCAAAAATACCGAGAAAAATACTTCCATGATATCAACAATAAAATATTGAAAATAAAGCTTTATTATATGGTATTATTATTAGAAAAAATATGGTGTCACTTAGCGTAAATAATAGTAAAAATATGTAATACGAAAAACAATGCTATAGAAGATGCAGATAAATAAACACTGAAACGGTATAAAACTGGCCGCCTGTTACTAATATGTCGATAGACGCATTTATTCAACATCTGTTGATTTATCATATTTCCGTTTAAATTTGTGCAATCACCGAGATCGATAGCTGTCAGAGCGAATAACTTCTTTTAATAAAAAAAAAACCCTGATTTTTGTTTAAATTGTGAATTTTATTTTATTTAATTTCATTTGGATAATACAATCACATTTAAATTGGCGACAGAGCGTAAATTACATCATATCACATTCTCGATGAACTGTTTACAGGCGCTACTCTGCACTTCGACGTTGAGCTCATCAACATCAGCGACTCACCCCCGAACGCCAACGTCTTCAAGGAAATCGATGCCGACAAGGACAATCAACTCTCCCGCGAGGAGGTAGGAACAATGGCAAGGATCGTTCTTATTTTCATATATTTTTTCTGGAGTCAAAGGGTGTCGGCTTCATCAGATAGTGTGCAAACATCTTTTTCAAAAACTCGTCAAAAATTTTCAAAACATTTTCTGAATACTTCTCTTGTCTACTTTTACTAACAATTTCACCGTAGTGTAACAGTATTTATAATATATTTCAAAACTGGCATGCTTTTAACATCGTACAATTTATAATGTATTCCTGGAATCAGAGTGGAAATTTAATTGGCGATAAATATTGCACATATGTTCTTGTAGGCCCTTGAAAAATGTTGATGGAAAACAGAACGATTCCTATGTATAATAATCAGCAAGACAATATGCATAAAAAATCAGAGTGCAACATACACGATCCGGAATTTAAATAATATAGAATATATTCAAAAAAAAACAATTGCTTTCCAATAGCTCTGTACATCACTTTGCCACAAATATACATATTGTCTTGCAAAAAAAAGAGTAAAATATACCAATAATAAAAATCTAACTCGTCGAACGCAACTCTTTTGTCTCTGTCATAGGTCAGCGAATACCTGAGGAAGCAGATGCTGGAAGCCGAGCAGGCAGGCGCCGGTGAGAGCGACGAGATGAAGAAGATGCTGGCTGACCACGACAAGCTCGTCGAGGAGATCTTCCAACACGAGGACAAGGACAAGAACGGTTTCATCTCGCACGAGGAGTTCAGCGGGCCCAAGCACGACGAGCTCTGAAAAACTCTTTTTTCACCCGCTAAGACAAACACACACTGAAACTTACGCCCACGCAAACGCCGACAATTTCCTTCGACGCACAGTGGTCCCGATGAAATTATCTTTTTCCATGGATAATTTAAGCTATTTAAGGAACGACGGTTTTATTATCGGGAACACAGTTCCTCGGACTGGAAGCGCCGTGGTCTCAGAGTTTCGAAGTCTGCAAACGTCCGCTATGGACGAGACTCGCGTGGAAACTTTCGCGCAGATTTCCTCTTTTTTATATTATTATTTAAAGTGCTGCATTATTTATATATTTTTTTCTATTTTTACAACGGCGAAGAACTTACGGTTTTTTGTGTGAATTAATCTTCAAAACGTCCAAACTGCCGAGTATGTGCAAGTGGAATATATGAATTTCGCATTTTTTTACAATAACGTGTACATATCGTTTTTCTGCCGTTTTTTTGGACGTTTTGTTAATTTAATGCTTAAGCTACACCACGACTATCATGCATTTCTATACTTTCTTCACTTTGCGTTTTACGTTAATAATGTCAAGTCTCTAAAAACGGCCTACAGACGATCGCTTGAGTTAACATTAGCTCCGCTCTCTTTCAATTTTTCGCTAATTCGTTCGTTTATTCGATAATTTAAATTTGTCACGCAACGATTATTTTGTCAGCTTTTATACGACGCGATTTTTCCTGCTTTTTACACGAAATGACGGTGTGAGGACACACAATCGACGATAGCCGAATGCAGCGTTTTCGGTCAGCGACTCCAACAGATGCCGAATAATAAAACAAAAGAAAAAAGAAACAGACCAGCGAACAATAAAAACTGAACTGCTGTTGAGCACTGGAATGAGAAAAAGGCCAAAAATAAAAAAGCGGACCGAAGAGGAGGACGCATCGGAAATCGAGCTCGCCTCCTTTTTGCACCAGCGACATTCCAACGAAGCAACGCTGCACAGGACAGGCGAGACAACGAAAAAAAAAAACAACAAAATCCAGGCATGAACGGAAAAAGTTCTTGCACACGTATACACCATCGTTCAGACGGACATACACACCTATATAAACGAGCGAAAAAAAAACGTTGAAGTGTACCGTGATCCCGATTCTCCAAGTGTAAAGTGATCCTCTGGGCATCATTCATGTGCTGGAGAGAAAGAAAAAAAAATAGCGAAAACGAGAGGGGGTGAGAGAGTACGAGAGCGAAAGAGAATGAGTGCGAATGAATTTTTTACTCAAGTATACGTGTATAACGAAAGAGCACAAAAAAATTAATAAGTAAAGGTATAAAACAAATCTATTCTAAGTTCCGGAGTGTTTCCCATGTGAGCTGTTACGATATAAGTGTAATATCGTTTTTTTACCTTGACATTTTTCCATAACGTGTCAATTCAGTTTTCCAGTTTTTGTATACATTCGTACGTAGGTGTCGTTTTTATAAGAATTAACAAAAACAAATATTAGAGAGGACGAAAATGTACGAATCTAACGGCAATATTTTGCGTCAGATTTTTTATATACACCTTTTATCGATTGATTAATTGTAATTGGAAATGTTTTTAATGCAACGATGATTTTTTCCCTTTAATTTTATAATAATAATAATTAATTATATATAGAAGATATATATTATACACTTTCTTGTTGAATTTTTCTTGAAGCTACGTTGTGTATTCTACGCTTCTTCGAAGATGTTCTTTGGTTTTTAAATCGTTTTAATGATGTGACAAAAATTATTGAAAATAAATGGAACAAAATCTGTGAATGCTAATGAGTCAATGGTGAATCAATTTTTGAAGCAAAAAAACTAGAAAAAAGAATACGATCAAGGTATGAATAATTGACAAAGCAAAATTGACATCACTCTCGTTGCTAGCATTATTAATGTAAAATTATGCGTTTTTATTACCACATTATATTGTATGTTGTTAAAGTTGGACGAAGGTTAATAAATAAATCGTGCATCTCTAGCACATTTTGTTATAAAAAAGTTTGCACATTATTTACCCATAACTCCTTATGCATTCTCAACTGTCTCTGGATGAAGAATTCATTTGAAGTTTTTTTTGTCCTATTTGTTTCTCATTATAAAAATTCAAAATTGTTCAGCTCTTATATGAATAAGGGAAGATGGAAATTGGGTTCTCAATAAAAATTTGCAAAATTTAAGGCATATATTTTCAGTTCTTTATTATTTCGATCACTTTTATGTAATGTTGCACAACGTATTATTCTACAGCCGCGACTTAACTTAATTTACTCTTTCGTCGCTTCTTCACAGCAGCTGACTCAACTATTCTGAAATTTCAAGATTCACGTTGTTGCGCCTTTTCATTTGTAAGTTAGATTAATCGACTCTACAATAATCTTAATTCGCTACAAATTGTCGATCAATTTCAGTGATAATGTATTTCATCATTAAGGTGAAGAATCATTTTATTTTTATACTAAAGCGCATATAACAGGTCGGAGAAATATATGTATACAATATATATTTATTGGTAAACTCTTGATGATTCAGAGACAGAAAAATTACTTTTCGCATGATTTGATGAAAACAGGCACGTTTCATGTTGGTCGATCACATACAAATAAATATGTGGATATTTTGTCCGAACATGCAGGGCAAATCTGTGGAGGCACATTAGGTCATAGCGGCATCAGATTCGGAATAAAATTTTCTATATTCAAGAGTTAAAAATAGGTAAATTATTTTACCTAATGACAGACCATTTTGTTTAGCAAATGAGTCATTCAGTTAATATCTTCGGTATGTTGATACAAAATCAATTGCTCTTCTATTGTTTCCATCCTAAAATATTTTTTCTACAAAACGGTCTGCAAAGTCAAGAATAGTAGATTGAATTATTAAAATATGTTTTTCCGATCACGAATACTGCCGCGGGAAATTTACATGAATGCATGCAATAGGAAAATTTTTCTGATACCAAGAGAATATTTCCCGAAAGGTTCTTCGTAAGGCTTCGATTTATCGTTGAAATCATCCGATATGTAGATACTTATATCGCATAATACAATGCACAGTCTGATGATCACGTTGTGTACTCTAAATAAGATCTATTTTTCGTTTCTTTCTTTATTCGTTTTCTCCTACTCTTATTATTTCATTATCAACGTTCGATCGAGTATAACGTTTGCAAGGCTAACGTAAGACTAGGCGTTACAATAATTTATCTACGAATTCACTTACACTTTAAAATTCTTTATCCTTTACCGCTCTACCGACAACTCAATCTTTCGTCGACTTGTTTTTTCTCGAACTTACATCAAATAAACAACATTACACACGTACGACATTATAATCAACACTGCGCGACGACAGCGCTAAGGTGATTTTGGAGAATTCGTGCAACACTATTTGGTTTTCGTAATAGTAACTATAATCGACGTCCGCGTTTGTTTACTTGCGTTTTTTTCCATTTAGCTCTTTTAACTAGTGACTATTGTTTCGCTTCCCTTCTTTCGCATGTAGCGGCACTTTCACTTGCTAAGTATATTTCGTTCGCGTGTCCCGAAAGTTTTCATTTACATATCATGCTTCTAAAGATTTTCTAATTACCTGTTCAATTTACAATCTAATACTGATTACGACATAATCAGCTACTCACTAGGAAAAACGAATAATGCATCGTCATCGTACTCAACGCTCACTGTTTCTAAATTTTCTTATAATTCAATCGACTGCTACGCGATAGTTTAATAATACATTTTCCTAAACATCGACTATGCGACTGGTTCGTATTTAAAAAGTCGATAAATACCACAGTCCATAGGCGTGATGCTCCACCAGTTCTGCACAACATAAAAGGAAGAGGCGCTTCTTTTTATCCTTTTCCGCAGTCGGTAGCAAGTCGTGCCGAACTGCGCGTTCGCCTGAAGCTGTGAAAAATGCGCTTTAACGACGATGTCGCCGAGATTTATCCGGCTTGCGCGCGGGAAGCGAAAACAACGAAAAATAAACGCACAAGAGGGTATGATAACAAAAACGAAGGAGCGCCGAGAGTATATACGCAGAAAGTAAACAAGGTAACGCGCAGCATCGGAGGAAAAAGGAAGGGAGGGGGGGGGGATAACAACGATAACAAAAAAAGGGTAAAAGGAGGACGCGGAGAGCGAGATACTCGATTAAAATACGCGCAGTATATTATATAGTGGGGAGAAAACGCTCGCGGATCTCCAGAAGGGGGTCTGCCACCTTTTTCGGCTTCTCGAGCTTCTTCCTCGTCGATTTTCCGGATACCGACGACGACGGCAACGGCGCTGTTTGCCGCTTCGGCATGAGGAGAGGGAGAAGATGCGAAAACCTGCCTCACGAGGGCAGTGTCTTCTTCGATCGTCACATAATTTCTTGTTTTCTTCCTCTTGTTTGCTTTATTTTATCACAGTCAGTAGCCCTTGATATAGGCAGCGATGTGTTTCTTCTCCTCTTCCGAGAGACCGTTCTTCAGTGTTCTACGCACTGTAACAATCGAAATAAAGGCGCGAAGCGTCTGATTAGGTGAGAAAGTATGTACAAGGTTGATTTCAATGAGAGAAGATACTCTGTTGAATGGTTATCCAACATTGTAATTTTCCCACTGCAATCCTTTTACAATCAACATCGTCATGCACACTTCATTTTTATCTTGTCATGCAGAAAAGCTAATAGCGTAGATACTATACGACTTCGTTTTGATTTAAAAACATGCTGTATAAATTATAAAGTATTCCACATAGTTCAAAAGATCTTGAAAATGAATACATTAGTCAGGTTTAATCTGCGCAAATCACAATGGTACAGAGGCAATAATAATCGTCAGAGCAGCAGCCGAGCGGATTAACTTTAGCAATCATCCCGCGAATATCTCTCCAGAGAAACGGTTGGAGAGATGGGGACAACTCAGGACTGCGCACCACGCGGCGGTTAATCGTAATTTCCATCTAATAATCTACTGGCCTGGATTCGATGGAACCGAGTGAAGCATACAAACTCCGCGAATTATAATTAGTCATAGCGATTTTTTTTTTTTTTTTTTAAGTGGCATTTCGAACTCGAAAGTTCATCGCCTCATCTACGCAAGCCTTCCACGTATCCCTATTTTGTGCTAACCCTATCCATTTCGCGCCGTCCCGTCCGATTTCAGTTAAGTCCGCTTTTACATTGTCCTCCCACCTGCGTCTAGGTCTACCTAGAGGTCGCGATGTATTTGGCTTTCCTTTCATTATACGCGCTGCCGTGCGATCATTTCCCATTCTTGCAACGTGCCCTGCCCATCTTAGTCTTCGCGATTTAATTATTCTGTTTATATTCGGTGACGCGTATAGGTTATGTAGCTCGTCGTTGTGCAGTTTCCTCCACTCCCCGGTTTCCTCATCTTTCTTTGGCCCGTATATTTTTCGCAGAACCTTATTTTCGAACACCCTAAAACGGTTTTCTTCCGCTTTAGTAAGCGCCCAAGTTTCGCACCCGTACAGGATTACCGGCATTATTATAGTCCTATATATCCTTACTTTTACATTTCTAGACAGCAGTTTTGATTTTAGTAATCTATTCACGGCGTAGTAGCAAGCATTACCCGAATGAAGTCTCTTGTTAATCTCGGCTTTAATTTCGTTTCGATCATTTATGGTTGTGCCTAAATATCTGAATTCGCTAACCTTTTCAAAAGTATAATTTCCGACTCTAAGATCACCCTCACCTTCGCAAATGCCCAATTTATCCATGATCATATATTTCGTTTTCGATTCGCTCACCTCTAAACCCGTGTCCTCAGCCGCCTTTATGAGAATTTCCGCGTTTCTCGCTACCGCTGCACCGTTATCCCCTAGTATGTCCAAGTCATCCGCATACCCTAGAATTTGTGTTTTTCCGTTAAGGGTTGCACCTAGCCCGCTAGTCTGCATTTTTCTAACAACATATTCTAGCGTTAAGTTAAAGAGTACTGTAGAGAGACCGTCACCTTGTTTCAAACCGTCGCGTATCATGAATGATTCGGATACGTTACCGCCTACTCGGACCTTTCCCGTGCTTCCGTTCAGACATATTTGAATTAATTTCACGAGTTTTTTTGGTACTCCGAGGAGCACCAGGATTTGATACATTTTGCTTCGTTTGATAGAGTCATACGCTTTTTTAAAGTCTATAAATAGTTGGTGTATTGTTTCGCAATGTTCCCATTTTTTCTCTAACAACTGTCTTATAGTAAACATTTGATCGCACGTCGACCTGTTACGCCGGAATCCACACTGATAGTCTCCTATTATATCTTCCGCGAAGGGCGTGAGTCTGGCCTGTATTACGTTTGATAGAACTTTGTAGCAGGTAGCTAAAAGTGAGATTCCCCGGTAGTTATTGCAATCTGTCTTATCTCCCTTTTTGAAAATCGGTATAATGATAGATTCTTTCCAGTTTTCCGGTATCGTTTCATTTTTCCAAATAGCACATACTAGTTCAAAAATTTTGAATGTAAGCGCGGTGCCCCCGTATTTAAGTAGTTCAGCTGGTATAGAATCGTTTCCCGCGGCCTTATTGTTTTTTAGTTTTTTGATCGCGGCTTCTACTTCTTTGTAGGTCGGTTCTTCCATATGGAGTTCCGCAGTGTGGATTTCGTCTCCCGTTTCCTCGCAGTTTTCATGTACGTTTAGTAACTTATCAAAATATCCTTTCCACAGCTTTAGCAGTTCATTTTCGCTTGTAACGAGATTCCCGCCCTCATCTTTCATTAATTGCGATCTACTCTGGAAACCCTTCCTAATAGCGTTAATTCCTTTGTACATCTCGCGCGGGTTATTTTCCTTACTATTAGTTTCTATTTTTCTAATCTGATTCTTTTGATACTCGCGCTTTTTGTTCCTGTAAATCGCCCCCACTTGCCTTCTTATTTCGTGGTACTCTTCTACGGCCCTATCGCCTCCATTGTGTACGCTGTCTAATTTGGCCTTTTTGCGCCTTTCAAACCAGAGTTCGCACTCTTCGTCAAACCATGGTTTGCTCTTTGGCTTTTTCTTTCTACCTAGCACTTTATTCGCGGCCTGTTTTATCGCTTTTTCGATATCCCCCCAAAGACTGTTCGGGTCGTCATCTACCTCCGTCGGTGCATCCGTTTCTTCGAGTACCTGAAACCGATTCCTTATTTCTACTTGATACTTAATTCGTTCTATCCCGTTCCGTAGCTTTTCAATATCGAACGTTTCTACTTTGCTCGCCCGTTTACTATTTTGCCCAGCTACTAATTTGGCTCTTAATTTGGCCACTACTAGAAAATGATCCGAGTCGCAATCCGCCCCCCTATAGGTTCTTACGTCAAGCACGTTCGTGTGGCGCCTCTTATCGATAAGAAAGTGATCGATTTGATTTTTCGTGGCTCCGTCCGGCGATGTCCACGTTACTTTGTGTATATCCTTGTGCTTGAAGCACGTACTCTTTACTATAAGATCTTTTGCCGCCGCGAAATTTATGACTCTAATACCGTTATCGTTGCTGGTTTCGTGCAGACTTTCCTTGCCTATAGTGGGCCTAAACATTTCCTCTTTCCCTATTTTAGCGTTGAAATCCCCCACTACTATTTTGGTGTCGTAAGACGCGAACTGGTCTATTAATTGCTCCAAGGCTTCGTAATAAAGATCCTTCACCTCTTCCTCTTTGTCCTCCACGTTAATAATCACGTTAATAACCACGTAATTGTACCACGCTCCTTCGATGACGATATACGAGAGTCTGTCGTTTACGAATTTGAAACTTTTAACCGCGTGTATAATTCTTTTGCTAATCAGAAATCCGGTACCTAGGGAATGTCCGCTCGCGCCCCCGTACATAAAGGTGAAGTTTTCGTTTCCTAACATACCGCTATCTTGCCACCGAGTTTCTTGTATAGCTACTAAGTCTAGATTGTACCCGCCAGCTTCTTTTAAGATTTCCCGGTACGCGCCTGCTCTGTATAAACTGCGCACATTCCACGTTCCTACCTTTAAGTCCCTATTGATTTTGGTTTGGTTTTGGTTTTTTTGAGCCATGGTAGTAAGTGAAACCCACGCGTTTTGGATCCTGTTTCCGATCGCAGGTGAATCATCCGTTCTAGAGGTGATAACTCCCATACCTCTCTAGAACTAAGTATGAGAGCTTTCCGACTTTGATGAGGACGGAGTCAGCTCATCGTCGGACACACTACGGAATCACGCTCGTATCCTAACGCCCCCCTGCAAGGCAGCGCGCCTACGCTGGCTTCGTTGCCGTGTAAGACCAGGTGGCGAATCATTCTACACATCCCCTTTCGGGGCAGTTGTCATCGCTCCCGCATTCTCCACGACAGCAGGATTTTTGTAATGTGTGCTAAGAGAGATAGATTATAGACATAGTTAGGTATGAAGAGAGAGTGAAATAAGAAATATTGTTGAGTGTTCGTTGTTGTGGTGCTTGCGTAGCGTTTCTAGATGAATGCGTTCGATCGCCAGTGTGGGCTCATCACACCCACGCCCGGGCCTATCGGCTGTCCGCGGCTGCTTATTCGATTTATTCGCAGCTAACCTCTTTCTCAGGGGCCGTTCCTCTATCCGCAACCTGAGGACGCGCCGTGTAGTGGTGATAGGCACCCACCCGTCCGCTCTGGACGCACAGATTAGTCATAGCGATGCTCGAGAAAATTATAAATCGCAGCGATGGAAATTCATCAGAAGAGAAGAAAGATGTCGATCGAAGAACCGCGCAGAATTGGAAATAGCCTCGCGGCTTCTATACTCGTTAATTATTCGATCTCCATTAAGCGCCGTTCGACTGGCGCTGGTTTATACCACGAAATGGCCAATCGCCGTAGCCGATAAGTCATGCCGCTTCAATTATTTCGCGCTAATATGTATACATTCGAAGCCCCTCTGGCCTGATCGATTGGCTACGTGGCCGCGCGTAAGTGATTAATGTTGATTATGTGTACGGATTTGCGGGATCGTCGCGCTTTATACGATGCACTATATATACATTGCAGCGCCAGCATCAAGCAGAGCTAGTCTTTGCGCGTTCTCCCGGGTTTCGGCTTTATAGTTTGCATTGAATTCTCGATGCTCAGAGCCTACGCGGGATGATGCATTAGCCAAGCTGGACGATGAATTATTCCACGCGGAGCTGTGTTCCCCAACTCTCGGTTGGATAGACACGTTGAGTTTGTAATTGGGATTATTTCTAGTGAACTACAGGTAGGTTTATTTACCAACAAGCTTATTATATTGAAATAACTATAGTATAAAGCAAAGGAGAAGTTTCGAAGCTAAAAACGCAAAAATCGATACGCTGTAGAAACACAAAGATAAAAGCCATGCCGTTAATTCATGCTGGTAAAAAAAAAAACAAAGAGACACGAAAACAGAGGCAAGCCTTTTTCTTGAAAGCCAACCTTAAATCAGCTGGTCAAAGGTCGCCAGCATTCTCAGGGCCGATAGCCATCCGGCGTCGTGTTGTTCTCCCGTGTGCGCGAGCGCTTCACTGTTTTTTGCGGTACAGAGAACAGAGAAAAAGAAGAGAGGGGAAGAAGGGCGTCCCAGGCTTGCACCGCGAGGAATCTCGTGTTTTCACGAGGAAACCAGCACCATTTTTTTTTTGTGTACACAATGCATTAAGAGCGAGCACCGCTACACCCCGCACCAGTTTTAACTATATTGCTTTTAACTTCACAGTTCTACTACACGAAATTCCAATGAATTTTGTGTTAATTTAATTAATAATGATCGGGGATGTTTAGTGGATGATGAAATTTAGTAATTACGCGAAGGTATTTGGTATGACGTTAACATACAAGCTCTCTTCTCGATAATCTACATCGTATTATTCCCTGCTACATCGTTGCAATAACAAAGAGGGAATTTATTTGGATCGAAAGCGTGTTGTTCACGAAATTGAGTTTAATATCGTTAAAAGTACTGCGCGTCAACAAGCGCGTTGATTGGGATAATAATAACGGGCGTATACCTTCTATTATTGTCAGGCGACTAATTAGTGCGTGTATATTTGCGTTGCGTGCACACGTTCGCGTCGAAAATACGACCATCGTTAGTACGGCTGATCGTGCATCACTGGTGCGAAATTTATCGGAGATTTTGCGACGAATGACGAATGTTTTTTTTTAATTAAAAAACTCTATAGCTCAAATACCACGCTGTCGACCGTTAATTAAAAAAAAAAAAAAAAAAAAAAAAATCCTGGGTAATTAAATGGTTTCAGCGCACCGCTGTTTCCTTACTCCGTGCGTTGTTCGTACCTCGGGCTTATGAAATCACGGAACAAACGCGACGCTGGTTATAGGTGAAAAATCGCGTATCGAAAGAAAAATGAAAAAAAAAAAAAAGAAAAAGAACGATTTGCGTCGTCGACTAGTCGAACACTCGCCAAGCGGATTAGTCCGGGCGGTGGGGTTACGCGCGGTGTGAGCGGATTATTTATTCGCACCAGCGGAGGTGGTGGCGTGGAAGAATCGATAGCAAACAAAGTTAAAAAATAGCTCCAGCGAAGGAGGAAAGGGGAATAAGCGCGATGACGCGACATGGACGAATGTATATGATTATTGGCTGTAAATTTGCAGAGATGAGGGTTGTTGTTGTGAATAGTTACGTTTCTCGATGACTTGTCGTTATGTTTTTTGTGAATTTTTCACCTTTTTTTACTTTCATAGTAATTTCATAATCACAATGAATTATTAATATTAAGCTAGTAATTATAGAAGTAATGAAATGAAATGAAATAAAGAGACAGCGAGAGAAAGATAGAATGAGAGATAGAAATGTGCAGATAAGGTGCAATGAATAACCTCGTCGCCGACGAGAACGTCGACTCCCGACCTCAAAGGCAACGGGCGGCAGACTTCGACTTTCGCCTTCGATCCCGTCGACAGATGCGCGCACAAACACACGCCCTTCTCTCGGCTCAAGCTTTTTCTCGCACAGCGAAAGCTCCCACTCTAAGCTCCGACAGCAGCACGTCTGATCGATAACTAATCAGACGAGAATGCATGATTTTCTTCAATTTTTCTTTTCCTCTCCTACCGAATTCTTCCCCCGACCGCAAGGAAACTGGAATCGCGAATTTTTCCTCTTGCTTCTGGGTAATTGAATTTCAGATATCAGAGAATTTTCCGGGAAGTGAAAACAATAGCACTGGCGCTCGGTTGGAATTCAATTGAAGTTAGCTTTGTAAAATATTCTATACCTACTTTTCAGCATACGAATTGAATCTTTCGAAGCTGTGCGACAGCGTATATACAGAATATTACTCGAAGTACACAGTGTATACTTTTGAAAGTTTCTATTCTTATTACGAGATTTTCCGTTCTGCGTATTATAAAGCTGCGATGAATAAAAATCAATTTCACTGTAATATAACACATCAGTTCTAGTCTACGTAAACCAGAGCAGTAGTCTAAAGTGGAGCCTAGAGCGGAGCGTCGCAAGAATGCGGAGAAGGACGCGGTGGCGCCGTACGTACAGGCGTATACCATAGGTGCAGGGTGCAGGGATTTCACTTACAAGACTTACGATCGGCGTGTCGCGTGCGCTTGCGCTCCCTCGGCGTCGTTCTCGTCGCAGGCGTCTTCGTGGCCGTCTTCACCAGTGACTCCAGCAGCTCGTCATCGCCGTCTGTCAGGTTGCCGTTCGTGTGCTCGTCTCGTAGTAGCGGCCCAAGCGACGTTCGTCCTGTACAAAGGAAAATCATTATTATTTTTTCATTAGTCGTTGGTAACATTAATGCGAATTAACGAAGTTGAGGTATTGTTGAAGTATATACAAAAGAACTGTCTGCCGGTGCAACGCGCTCCATTCACACTTGGATCCTCGCAGATGCTTGCAAAAGCAAAGCAGCTCGAGGCGCTCGTTCGCGCCGCTTTTCCGTTTGCGGACTAATTCACCCGCTCGAGGCAACGCGCGGAAGCAGGTCAGGGAAACTCGGCTGCAGTGAGCGAAAGTAAGGGCCGAGATTCTTTTCAAACTCGACACCTACTTCCTTTCGACGGACTTTTTTTTCTGAGCTTACTCGCGAAAGATGCTGCGCTTGGACTCTTGCTTCTGTTAACCTCCGTCTGCAGTATTATAATATAAGCACAGTTTCAAGAGAAATGTATAGCGGCTGAGAAGATTAGGCGAAGGCGGCTCGAGTTTACAAAGCTGCTTTGGTGTAATATAGATGGAGATATAGTCTTGTCAAGTCGTGAACATTTCATCGATACCTAAAAGTGCCGCAGATAGCATTCAGCTTTAATACTTTCGAGAATCATCCGACTTTTTGTACCTTACTATCGCCGTCTCCCTCCGAACAATTTTCTCTTTTTGTTTCACTCACGCCTCTTCACCCCCCTCGGTGTCAGTCGCCCGTGTCTATATTTCGACTCGTTTCCGTGAAATTCGCGCGCGAGACATCGTATTTAAAATCCAATTCGCGGAGATAAGCAGTAAGGAGACAAGACAGCTGAGAGAGATCCAGGAGGGATGAAAAAAAGAAGAAATCTTCGGGGAAGCTCGGAGTCGTCGAAGCCGAGATGACTTACTCGTCGCGTCGCATTAATAGCGAAAGAAAAAAAGATCAGTGACAAAGAAGAGACTGACTGCTTCTTTATAATTTAAAGCGAGAATTTATGCGGTCGTCGATAATCGTGAATCATGCAGTAGCTTTTGATCGAGTTAAAAGAGAGAGAGAGAGAGAGATGTGCATTAAGATCTCCCGTCAATCGGGATTATAAGGACGTTTGCATAATTAAGATAGATAATAATGTGCGATAGGAATACTGAAGAAGAAAAAATTTTAAAAAATCATCATATACTCTAAGGGTCAATATAAAAAAGCCACATTCGTACACAGTAAAAGCCCAGTTTTTCTCCTCAAAACCGGAGCACGCACTTCTCTCATTTCCAAAGCCCAACTTGAGCCAGTGCGCTGCGTGTGGGTCTAGAAAACTCCACTAAAGAATGCGAAAAGAGAGCTAGAAGGATACTTTAAAGGGCAAGAGCGCACCGCAGAGAAATTAGGATCGCCCGCACCGTTATATGGCCGGGTAAATTCCTCCGACTCGGTTATATACAGTATACTAGGACGCGCGCGAGTGGTGGGCTTAGAGGGCGAGAGGAAGAAAGCGAGAGAGAGAGAGAGAGAGAGAGAGAGAGAGAGAGAGAGAGAGAGCGGTGGTTATAGTGCTGCCGCAGTTGCGCGTTATACGTGTACACTTTATGTATCCAGCGCATCAGCGAAGCTCGCACTGCGGGGCGCTTACTCGCTTGGGAAGTACGACTGTATGTTTATGTGGCTCGTATTCCGCGCTCAGAATTTTCGAACGTTAATGTATCTGTAAAGTCGTGCCTGCCTGTGCATTTACGTGCGACGCGCATTTGCTACCTGCCGCTATTTCAGCGTAGGTCGACGTGATCGGAAACAATAGTACGCTTTTGTTTTGAAAATCGCACCAAAATACAAACGAAAGATTTAGATTGCGTCGCAGATCATATTCGTGCACAAAAGGGAAGCTCGAAAAACAATCGCTTGCAAGAAGCTGGCACAGCTTGACTCTGCTAGACTAGTGTGCTTCTCTCTCGGCCTCTCCATTTGCCCGCCTGTCTGGCTCAAACGGCGCTTTTTCTACTGCGCGAGCTCGTGGTGGCTTACTTTTCTTCCTCCTTCCTTTGTAACTCTACAGTCGAAAGTTTACCGTCGCTATATAGTCGAGCACACGTTACGACTCACATAAGAGGTCTTTCCATCGCTGTTAATTTTACACTTTATACAGGATCGGATGCATTTTTTTTTAGACTTTATTGGATATTTGAGGAATGCTATTTTTCATCCGCGAGAATTAATGTAATAAGTCAGATGGAGAAGAAAAATTAACACGGTCATAATAGAATTTTTATTCCCTTATTCAAATTTAGCTTTTTCACAATTCTGAGATTAAGAATAATCGATTCGTCAGACGATTTAAATTCATCCATCTCACAAGCTATTCTCGAATGGAAAAATCCAAAATTATACTTTTCCGCAGAAATATTTTATCTCGAATATCGCATATTCAGCCAGCAGCGAGCTCTTCGTGTATATATAGCACAAGTATACGCAGTTGCTGCAGCTCCTTGGCGCACACATAACGCAAAGTCGGCGGCGCGAGTGCTTAGCGAGCTAAAAGGGGCTACGAGCGAGAAGGGCAAACTTATGGCCGAGACTCTTGGAGAACCGCGCGCGCGCTTACGCCTAGAGTTTACGAGATCGTGCCTCCTTCCTGAGGCTCGATGTGGGCATACATAGATGAAATTTCCGCATCGTGCTGCTTGAGTGCGAGCTGCTTGGTTTTGAATAAAATATTTGTGACGATTCTGTTAGCGGTGAAATATAGATTGCCTCGTTATTATTCGAAAGAATCGATGTTTTGGTACTGGGTATATACGTGGTTTTGGCGCTATTTTTAATGGATATCAGTTTAATAGAGCTTCAGGTATTGGATTTCATTAATATGCGTGGAAAATTGATTCTCAAATTCGATATTGAAATTCTAAACTTTACAGAATCCACCGACATTATATTGTGTTTGCACATCTTGATTAATCATTTTTTTTTATCGCTAGACTTGTTCAATGTATCTTTATCTATAACAGTGGAAGCTTACTAGAAGATAATCCCTCGTCAGAGAAAAAGGTGAAAGAAATATAATTAAAAGTAGCGTGATAGGCGATACGGCGACAGAAATAAATCGAATTTTCATCGTCTCTCGCGTCTTTCTTGAGTAAGCAAAGAAACAGCTCATAAATCTTCCGACCACTCTGCGCCAGTTTGTTACTCACTATGAAACATTAAATTGGATGCCGATGCGTTTGACTCTCGGGAATCTTCGAGGTTTACTTTGAGACAAGCAACTTTTTAAATTTTACATTAAGCTTTGACATTATGCTGACTAAGTTTGCGAGCGAGCGTCGCTTTAATCAGACTTTTTAATTTCCTTTGTGTACTTTTGAGATGGATAAAGTATTCAAGAAAATTCGATTAAATATTCGCCTGTTTCGCGATGGAGTAGAAAAATACAGCGCCTTATTATCTCAAAGCATTATCATGGTACGGGCCTCGGATATTCGAATTTTATGAAGTCCTTAATGACTAGTCAAGTTTATAGTACCGAGCATTAGCTTTCATTTTTAATTTAGTTTTTAGCAACTTTCAGCGCTACGTAATATCAAAGTACACGCTATCTTCTTAAGTTTGAAGTTTATGTGCTTAGCTATGTCCGCTGTAAATGATTACGTTGAACTTCCAACTCCCAAGATGAGCCGTAGTTTATGTTGACATAAAATATACATAAAACAACAAAGTAGATACTTAAAAAAGTAATTTTGAACAAAAATTGAAGAAGTGCACAATAAAGGATAATTTTCTAAATAATTGAATACCAGCGTTACGGAATGTACGCTGAAAAAAAAGTGAAAAAATAGCGCACTCGCTTCAGAGAGAAAAGAAAATACGGATGAGACTGCAGCGAGACAGGAAATTTAGTGCACCGGTGTTTCTTATCAAAGGGGGAGCTTATCATGCCAGCCGCGGAATAAACAGTCGTTTAAGGTGTGCCCTGGGTGCATTTTTCGAAAGTTCAGGTAGCTCGTTGCTCGCAGACTTATCTCGCGAAAAGTGACTTGTTCGTAATGTGTGTGCGCTCGCAAGAGGCAAAGTTTGCACAAGCGCCCAGACGACGTAAGTAAATCAGTAAGCGTCTACGCGCAGGTATACACATACATAGTTTAATAAAGTTCATTGACGCGTAAAAATTGCAGCATCTGTTTAACGAGAGACTGAATTGTTTATGTCGTATTTACTTAACAACGGCTATTCATAACTTTTGACTCCTGTAAATCACGTATAACTGTGAGTGTTTGCTCCGCCAGATTTCGTGTGATAAGATTACTTTCTATCACGGTACAATGAAATGAAAAGCAAAGGTGGGATCGCTTCTCATATATAGAAATTCCATCGCGAGCTTCTCGTTATACAAGTAGGCGCCCTCGTCGATATGACAAGAGCGAGAAAGGAATAGAAGAAGAGAAAGAGCGAGGAAGAATAAGAATGAGAAAAAGTCGAAGAAGCTTACCGTCCTTGCGCTGCCTCCTCCACGGCAGCGTGCCGTGGATGCTCTCGACGTCGGAGATATCGCTTCCCAGTAATTGCCTGAGTTCCGCGTCCGCCCGATCTTCCTTCGTTCTGAATTTGCCGACCTGAAACAAGAGATAGAAAAGTAGTCTCCTCTGTGCGGCAGCGTACTTTCGACGTGGAGCGGCAGCAGCAGCCGGAAGAGAGATCGAAAAGGACGTGGAGAAGGTGGAGGAGGCGGAGAGCTGAACGAGGAAAAAGAGAGAATAGCGAAGAAAAACAAGCGTTAGCGGGCCAGGACCGGGGCAAATTGGAATGTGTGTGCTTTTTTTGGTTTCCCCCGGCTTCATCCTCTTCCGAGTTCCGCGAGAGTTTCTCGCCGAGGAAATTAAACAAAAGTTTTTATAGTACTTGTATTCTTCTGACTGCGCTGAATTTACTCGGAGAAATTCTTCGAATCGGACGCATTACCCGGAAATCTCTTTGAAATGTATGCTATGCATTGGTTCGTTGTTGCTCGAGTATAAGTGAAATAAATGATTTTCAAAGTCCGAATAAATACCATCACCAGCGAGTTCGGAAAACTATCTACTGTGCAAACAATTGTAAAAGTGCCGAAGGCTTTTTACTTTCAAATATCGTTTAAAATTCCGGTTACTCCCATATCCTCCAAACAGTATACAGAATTCTCCGTATACTCTCGGTGCAATTCGTGGAAACCCTTTCGCAACAATCCAATTTGCTGTGGCTTCTCCCGCTATGAGAAAAAAGGATCGAGTTCGAGCGCTATCGAGGAGTCAAAGCCGAGAACAGAGTCGAGCCTCACCTCTGTTATCATCTTGCCTCTGGTCTTATTTCTCTCGCGATGATTGGCCTTCTTCTCGAGCTGCTGTATAACGCGTTCGCGCGTCGTCCTGTATTCGAGAGCGAATTCGGAAACGATGCGACAGAACTCGTTGGGCTTTGTGTCTTGGACTCGATGGAGCGGGATACCCAGCCAGAGGATGAATTTGTGGAAGCGATTGATTATGCGCCGATGTACGATGCTCAGGACGATTATTCGCTCGGCACAATCGGCCAAAAATTCCGACATTCTGAAAATGAAACATAGTTTAAAATAAGTATAAAATACATGTTTAAGTGGTAAATCCCGAGTTTGGTAAGACGGGCGATTACTCAGAAAAAGAAAAAATAGTTAAAGTTACGACGCTACTTTGATAATTAATAAACGACTTTATCACTAACGTTCGTTACATTAGCAAGAAGAGCTTGGAAGAAGCCGTGCTGGAGGATTAATGGAGTCTGGGATTTCTGGCTGAAATCCAAGTTTTGCGCCAAGCTCCGAAAATCCAAAAACGTGCAAAATGAAAAAGCCGAGCAGGACGCGTTCGTAAATCGATGAAATATGAGCGTTTCCCGGCGCTGAATTATCGGAAATCTTTATTATATGTCTTCCTTGTTCGCTTTCTCGGTTCGATACTCACTTGACCTTCATCATCGTCGAGCCGTCATGCTTCGTAATCAGTTTTAAATGATCCCAGGACGCCTTGCACTCGCTCTCGAGCTTGCCTATGTTCGATGCCAACTCGTCGAAGTCGATCTTTGATGCCCTAGTCACAGCCCCGATCTAGAAATCAGAAAAGTTGGGGATGATAAAACATCTCTGCAGCTTGAGAATTCACTGGCCGTGCCATTTTTTCCCAGATCGCGATTTTGTTTTTACGAGAAAAAGAAGTTTTACTTTGATCTGAAAGTTTTGGATTATAGAGAGCTCGGTGATGTTGTTCCGTTTAAAACTTTAAATTGCGTAAGAAGTTTGTGCAAAAATGTTTTTTTTTTTTACGGATGATGGAAGTTTTATACCGAAAATGTAAAGGCTTCCAGGCATGCATTCCGTTTTGATCCACTGTTTTAATTAAATTTAAACAAATTTTCACGTGTAAGTAAACAGAATATTTAAATTGAAATACCTCTGAATATAAATCCGTGGAATCGGGAAATTTCTCCATAACCATGTGACAGAGATGGTGGAGCAGTGAGTGCTTGTGTACGGTGTCCTTTACTTCGGGCACCTTGGCCAGATATTCCAACTGGAATCCCTTTACCTGTGGATAAAAAAGTAAATTTTTAATGACTTAACTCGTGTGAAAAAGCAAACGCATTAATTTCGCAATGAATCGAACGAAGCTGGCAACAAAAATATTCTTTAGGGGAATATGAAAATCCCATCAAAGATCAAGCGTCTCTTCAGACGAAACAAAGAGGCATCGATTTCAAGGACCCAATTTAAAAGCTTTGAGCCGCGACAGCGACGAAATCCGAGTGTCCATTATTCAAAGTCCTTTGCCTGGACTTCACAAGACACAAGACCTGGGGCCGTAAAGAATGGGGGATAAAGCAGGCAGAGAGGCTGGTTCTTTAAATTTCAAAGGCAACGCGGGCTCTTTGATTTTGCGTCCGCATTTATCACCTATACCACTCGACGTCAGCCTCTTCATCTGCAGCGAGCGGGTTCTCGCATCGGACAACCACGCGTGGAGGTGAAGTCGCGCGACCGAATTAATCGATACAGAGCCACGTCCAGAGAGGAATAAGAGAAAAAGCCGGAGGAGAGGATTAAGCGGATGTCATTTGGCTGGCTTTCAATACCCACCTCATTTCCGTTGAGGAATATCCCGATCGAGAGGAGCGTGCTCAGAATGCCACGGAAGGTCTTATTCACTCGCAAGGTCTCCATTCCCTGCTTCAGATCCATCAAAGGGTCCGCAATTTCCTGGAAGTCACAAATGTCGTCGGTTCTTTCAGTGTGCTCAGCTGCATCGTTTTGCCAGTTATATATGTATATATGCATAGTGGGGTGTTCGTGTCTATACAAAGCTCTAGTTGGATGTCTGTGTGTGTCTGGCTCTTTTTTCCTCGCCATGCATTTTCCTGACCCCGTTTCTCGCGTTTCAAACTCCCTCGCGTATAAGCAACTCTATAGGTGTACACATACAGCGCAGCGACCACGTATGTATCGTCGCATCGTCGACTCGTCTCTCTTGTTTTGCTATTGCTACGCCTTGTCCTTTGACTTTTGCTGCGTGTTTTCTCGTTTCTCGTCCTTGTTCTATGCATCGACAATGAAGAAGTTTCCGCGCTCTGCACTCTCCCGGACTTTTTGCCTCTCGGTTGTCGTTTTATTTTATGAGTTCGCCAAGTTTTTCCGCTCGTCTTTGTCGATGCTCCCCTACTTTCGCTACGGATAACGAATGAAGTTTTACCGCCGTATATTGCTTTCCGCCCGCTCTTTGTGGAACGCGATGCGCTCTTCGGAGAACGCGCGCTCACGCTTTCTCGAAATTGAAATGCTTCGCGAAATTTTATTTACGGTGTGCACACTCGTGAAATAAACATAATTTATCGGCACTTTGTTCACACACGACGGCGACAAAAAAAGGGTTCGAGGTGAAAAACAAACGGTGGTTTCGTATTTAACATTATCTTTTCGATGCAGATGCGGTGTATGTTGCCTTAAACCGCGCGAATGCTTTTATGCATCTACCGCGAGTCTGACCGGAGCCCGAACTTTACTACTTACTCTCGCATGATACATCGCTGTTTTCTTCTCCGAGAGCATAACAACATTTTTCTGTTCACTGTATAATATAACTCCTGATGTGTATATTTCCATTACAAAATAATATGTGTTTACGACCCAAAAATTCAACAACCTCTACAAAATAAGCCAGACGATTGATTCAGTTTTGTTCCTTTGAATTCCCCCGAGGCTTTACGCATCTTGGAAACTCGTAACATTCCATCTCTCGGGAAGATGCCACGTTACCACATCGTATTGCATTGTCAACTCATTGTACGCGCGACATTTCCTCCCCCAGTTATGCGGTACAATTTCCTTTGCCTTATTGGCCCTCGAGTGCACGGGACGATGTTTCGGCAACTCGGGAAATTGATTCGCGATTACACGTCGGGCGCGCGGGTATACGTGCGCGGAAATCCAAGCGCGAGCGCCACCGATTAACACACTCGGTTTACGCCAAGACGGCTGTGAAGACGGATTTTGACATTGTTCTCGGAGCGGAATTTTGCGAGGAATTAAGAGCTACAACGACGTACGTTATGTCGTTATAGATTATTAGAATACTTGAGATGATTTTCGAGAAAATTCTTGTTAGGAAGAATGTAAACTTGTTATACCGGGATCAGATATTAATGTCAATTTTTTTAAATAAAATTTCTTGATCAGTTTTTATGATTAATCGTACACTGCAGATAGGAGAAATAGCAGACTTCGACGAGTCGAGATTGTAGGAAATGAGAAAAGAGCCGAGTCATGAGTAACTTAAGACCTTGGCCGTAAAGTCGATTGTATAAAGCTGTGGTTCAGCTTGCCATCGGTAGCTATACTTACCTTTTCCGAATTTTCAAAGTCAAGCTTGAAAGCCCAGAGTTTCAATCTGGCTGGAAGCTCGGAAATCGATGCCAAAGTTAGGAGAAACTGCTCGGCTGATCCCAAAGGAAGATCAGGATTGGCGGCCTGCGCCTCTTGTATCCTGGATCTTTCTTCCTCGGTTGGTAACATTGTCAACAATTTCTGTGGGGAATTCAAGGAAGTTATGATAGTTAGGTCATCTCCTTGCACGCGTTATACAAAACAATGATATCATAGAAAAAAAAAATTACCTCGATGCCTTCTCGGTTCATAATGGTAGCGTCCATTTTCAAGATAGCTGTTTTGATGGACCTCGGAGGTGGCAATTTCGTCATACCGATATTAATGGCGTTCGATCGCTTGTGATCGAGCACGATAATTTCCTTGTTCTTGTTCATTTCTTGCTGCTTCTGCAGGTTTTCAGCGTAATGGAAAAAACAGCGAGCGTTAATGACACGATTAAAAACTTTACGAGCACTGCTGTATTTTCGTACATATTATAACATATACTATATACAGATATACAATTACAATGTTTATGCACTTTTGCATAAATATAATAGACATATATAACAAGATTTTGTATTTACAACGTTTAGAACAAGTAACCACGGACATGGACGACAATGCAGGACATAAAGCGCGCTGGCTGTTAGTGCACATGAGAAGCACTATGCATTTGTCAAAATCCATACATGCACGGAATCTCCAACGGAACAATGTAGGTACATTACATTTTTATTATATATACATATAAGCGTGGACGTGTTTAATGAAAGCTGAGTGACATGTAATGACTGCGCGTAATATATGTTCGAGAATTGTAAAAGCCACGTGATGCACATTTTCAAGCAATCCCTTACAGCTCTCGTAAAAGTGAAAAAACATGGCAAATGCTATATGGTGATGAAGGAAATTTAATTGCAGGATTTTTTTATGATCCAGGTGGTCGCATTAACGTTACTCTGGTGCTTTTAATATCACAGTGCATGAAAGGAATTCTGATGGTGATAATTTTTAATTATATAGCACTCGCATATAATTACACATTTAATAAAGTAATTAATCTCGCTGAAGCTGCGTTTCATATCGTAAATTCTGATCATTTCAAAACTCGTTAAGCCAGCCATTAGCCACGAAGTATAAATCAAGGATCTGATTACGGAACAATGGCCTGCTTAAATAATGCATCATCGATGGTAATAAATATTCCAGCATTTTTCTAGTAATCGATCGATATTCCGCCAAAATAAGCCACAATAGCGCTTGCCCTTTAAATGTATACAGTACATAAAATCTGAGCCATAAGCGATTGCAAGATGTTGCGCTGCGGCGGTTATAAGAAAGGCGAAGAAGTTAAAGTGAAAAAGTTAAGTGAAACTCACCTCCTGTAAATATTTATCCGGCATGCCAATTTTCGTTCGAGATTTGCGTGCGAGCACCAACGATAAAATTTGCAAAGAATACAAGAAACAGATTAGTCGGTTTTTGCGGCAAACCATCACCACCTGCACCCAACCACCGTCTCACAAAATTATTATTATTATTATTATTATTAATCAATTCGATAAATCATCGTTGTAACTTTCGGTGTTTCTGTCAGTAGTGTAACACACGTCCATCATGTATACAGTATTCAATTGTACCGCGATCAAAGTGAGAGTATTATCTGCGCACAAAGTCCTGTCGTTAATCCATACGATACAGCGCGACAGCTCAATTATTTATAGCGAATAATTAATCAGCGCCAGCGCGACACGGGCAAACGAGTAAAAAATCGTCCCCCGGAGAATAACTGTCAGTGTCGTCCACATCGCTGTGCAGTCTTGATTGACAGGAGCATATGGTCATTATTATGCGATTCTTGTGATTATTTAGTGCTCACAGCTTGAACTGCTTGTTTCTGTCAGGATCTATTAAGTATATTACGGGCCTCGAGACACGTGAAATCTAAAGATTCGCATTATTTTTTAATTACGCGCAAAATGGATAATGTTTGTATTACAATCAAACATCAAATAAAAATGGATGATTTCAAAATAAAAAGTAACTCTTGACTTCGTGAGCCAGTTTGCTTCGGTTATATCGGCAATCACAAGCATACGAGAACAGACCGTCCAACGAACCCATCAATCCCGCGAAAGTAACCGCAGACGTCTTTGAAAGACCGGTAGAACCTGCAGACGACGATGAGGGACTCGCGGTATAATTTAAGGGCAGCCCGATAAACCGCAAAATTCCCCCGCACTGGTTTGAATTCGACGATCCGTCGCGAAAAAGCTTGCGCTTACGACCGGAAAAAGAGAGAGTGAGTCGAGTAGGGTAGATTAATCGGTAAATCGTTCGTATTAATAACGCAAGTGTAGTGCACGAGGCGGAAAGAAAGCCGGAGAAATATATGGACTCGCACGAATGGAAAGCCACGAGTCACTGTACACATGAAGAGGAAGCTGCGCCAAATGCGACTAGCACTCGAACGGATAATGCGAGTAGTAGGAAAAATCGATTGCGCGTTATATACTTTTGCCGATCGGTTTTGGAAAATCATTCTTCACCCGAAGCGTGTACCTTCGTGCTACGTGAAAATTCATGAAAAAATTCCGATTCACCCGCCAAGGTCATCCTGGTTCGAACAAAGAAAAGAGAGAGGATCCGAACTTTCTCACGAACTCTCGGAGAGACACGTATCTGTACGAACCTTCAGCTTCGAAAAATCACTTTCAATTGCGCTCACTCTCGAGTGCGCGGATCGAAAGGGCTGCAAATCTCCCGCGGCAATTACGCGGTTTAATTCGACGCGCTCCGTTTGCCCTGTGCTCGAGATAATGCCGCAGCCTCACGCTGTATAAAGAAAGGAAGCGCCGAGTTAGTTTCGCAGGACGAATGGCTCCGCCTACTTCGCACGCTCGCATTATAACCTTCTCGTTGTTGCAGCACAGAGGCTCATCTTCTTCTGATGCTCTTCTCGAAGTAACGAGATATTGTGCGCGCGAGAGGGGATGATGGCGATAATTCTCGCGCAACCTGATTTTCGTCTTTGTTTTTTCTTCTTCGACTCTAGTTACCGAGGTAGGAAACAATGAAGTCGACCGTAATAAGGCTGGATCACGCGATCTATACACAAACTTTCAGCTAGCGCAGGATTTAGCGCGATGCTTTTGATAAGAAAGCTCTCGAGGAATTAGAAGGACGTAATTTGTTACGCGCTGATGGCGTGTAACTTCTCTATCGCGAGTGTCTCGAGTTGTTGTGCGGTCGTTAACGAGATTTGCTGAACGACTCTTAAGCGTTACTCGATCCCCCGATCGTATACCCTTGAATAAATTTCGTAGCTGTTACGCAGTGCTAGAAACGACACGATTGAATCAAGGACAGCTCATCGAGTTCGAAAATAGACGAAAATACACGTATAATTCGCTAAATGATGCACAATTTCAAGGTAGTATGTTTTGGGACGACTGCGAGACAAATATAGAAATAAAATTTTACTAGGGGGAGAAAGTCGCGGGTGCAGCGCAAGGGATTGGAAAAAGGGCAAGGACGCGCGAGAGATAACGAGAACGCAAGCTCGCGCGGTGAATCCCGGATTAAGCTCGTAATCTCGAGTGCTATTGCGACAGAGGGAAAAACTTCAATTACTCTCCTTCCTCTCCTCTACAGTTTGTATAAAGGCACAGTTTTTTCGTTGGTTTGCAGCTGAGGCTTCCAGAGAAGGTGATTTGTTATTCATGCGAGCTATAAAAACTTTTCTATATTAATTGATTGTGTTGAAATTACATTTTCCTAGTCTAATCTTCTATAATGAATAGATTGCCAAAGATATCGAAGACACAACGACGTGTATAGCCAAGACCGATAAACCCGCAGAAGACGGCGGGATCAGAATACCGCGACAACTTCATATAATACAAGGCGACGCTTTATCGAAAACGCGTCGCGCCAATACAGCTAGAAGTCGAGCGGACGAGCGATATTGCACAACAATATAGCGCCTGGAGAGCTGCTGATATTACGTGATATCGATGTCATGTTGCGCCCTTAGTTTTCTCCCGAGAAGAAGCGAGAAGACACTGGCTATTGTGTCTCGACATTGTGCCGAAGGAAGCTTATACACGGTTTGATGAATTTCTCACCGCTGTTTTCTCTCGCCGCGGCTATGCTTTTGTTACTCCCGCTCTCTCTCGAGAGCTTTCATAATAGGACGAGCTTCTGCTTTATTCAGTCGATCACTGATCAAACTTTACCGTTGTGACACTGCCAGCATTGTGTGTTTTAGGGGAAAAAAACTTCTCCCATTGATATAGGATAATTTTTTCCGATGAAAAAGCGCAATAATTGGCTGTTTCGCAGAGTTTCATACTTGAAATGCTAATGCGAGTAAAAATGTTCGAGTATTCATCGTAATTGAAGAGAAGTTATGAAAAAAGAAAACGCGCGACGAAAGCTCGAGATCCATTAGAAATCGAAATGCGGGGAAAGAGAACGCGGTCTTCAATTTACGAGAGATATCCTTTCCTGAAATTTCCAAACGAACCCGCATCGGATTTATATAATTAACAGCGCCTGATAATCGAGAGTTATGCCCCGAGAGAAGCCGGTATAACGAGCTTGCGCTAGTTGACCGCAGCGGGTAAGCCGATATCGGTCCTTCTTTTCAACCGCGACAAACGCCAAGAGCGAGAGATCCCCTTTAACTTGGTCGCAGCTGCTTCTCCCGATGAACTTAATGAATGAGGTATCGCGGAGCTTGTTATATAACTACTACGCATCGTCTATTTTTTTTACATTAGTCTGCTTTTTTACTTAACGACCGCTTCGATTCGTGATGTTTCGTTCGTACAGTAACGTCAGTCGTATTATTATTATACTTGCAATGGTGTTGGACTCATGTTTGATTAATGCATGGCGAATTATACAAGTGGATTGTTAGAATGTGTCAACGTTTGTGTATTATGTACGCTATTAATAGTTGGCCAACAGCGCGCAGATATTTAGTGTATTAAGCAAAAGTTTGTCGGTTATTTACGTATAGATAGTATGTATAAAGTATGTGAGTGAATCATTGGATCATACCCACGTGTTTAGAGGTGTGATAATTATTACATTTTGGTGACTTTTTCTTTCGACAAATCAACACAGAGATATGTGGAAACAGTTAAGAGATTCACCAATGTAAGATGAATGTCTCGATCAACATATCATACAATTTTCAAAGTGCTCATATTGCAAGACATTCATCTGATCCCAGAGTTAAGAATTATGTACAATGAGAAGTAAAAGAAGTTTTCGGAAATGGCCGCTTCATACATCATCTCGAACGAGATATCGTCGACGATCAATCGACGCGATGGAATTATCTTCGTGATAACGCAAAGCTCACCTTGGTGATGAGATCCTTGGCTCGACTTTCGAAGAGGTGCTCGAGTTTCTGGGTGTCTACGGGTATGGGTGATAGCTCATCCCAGATCATCTTGTTCTTGTCGAGCCTCGACAGGATGATCGGGTCGTCCCGTACCTCCTTCCAGAACAGCTTGACCGTCTTCTTGCTCTTCTTGTTGCTCATCGTGGACGGCTGCTGCTGCGGAGGTGGCACTGGACTCTTTGGCGGATCTGTAGGCGATGACCTCAGCGTCGCCAGCGCTGTCGACTTGAGGTTCACACCGAACAGGGGTGGCGGTACTGTGGGCAGTGGAGGTGGCGCTCGGAAACTCGGCGGTGGCGGTGGTGGCGCTCGCGCGCCCACTGCTAAACCTGGTGGGATGGAAATGACAGTTAGCAACAACTTTGTAGTTTGTGAATTTCGAGTCAACGGCCAAATGAATTGGTTCTTACCGGGTGAAGGAGCCATGGGCGGTGGAGGAGGTGGAACACCGTTGGAAATGTTGACGGGACCGAGGACATCGATCTCATCGTCCGAGTTGAGATCGGTAAAGTCCAGGTCGCAGAGATTCAGCGGCCTCTTGAGCTTGTTGACCAGTTCCTCCCAATGAAGCTCGTTCTCCGACTTCTTGACTTCGGTCAGTTTTGGCAAGTTATCGTTCGTTGGCGACTTGAGGACATCAGCCTTCGACTTCGACTTGGCCAGGCCCTCCTTTGCTTTTGAGATCAAACCACTAACGTCTCCTATCCTGTAGTCGCCAGAAACCAAAACGATTAGCATGTCGTACATAAAAGTAAATAAACTGATGATAATATAAAGGATGAGACGACTCGAACCTGGAGACCTTCTCCTCAACGGGGCTGTTGGGAATGAGATTCTGGGCGGTGAGCTTCTGGGTGAGATCCTTAACGGTCGGTCCTCGTCGGTCCTCGTCCTCGTCAGCCGTATGGTTACCCTCGTCGCACTCGACACCCTCGTCCGGACTCTTGCCGTACCAAGGTGTCTGTTGCTGCAGCTGTTTCTTCTCCTCGGTGTCGAGCTTGTTCGCCGCGTTCATCAGAGGCGTCAAATCCTTTCGGCTGTTGCCTCGCGCCAATTTGTTCGAGTCGCCGACGCCGTTCGTTCGCGGCTCGTAACCCGACGTTCCGTTCGTGTAGCAAATCCCGTTGAAAGGACCTGTTGACAAATGATACATATAAGTATTCAGACTTCATTTCATACAGCGAGTGTATTTTCAGAGCGAATTCGAGGAAACAAGCAGCTCTAGAACGCTTGTTTACTCTGAATATTTCTCATCCTTGCAAAAAGAAAGCAACATCTCGAGATAGAAAGGATACGATATCCGGTGGCCGAAAGCCGTATTGCTAAAACGCACCGCACGCAAGTTTATACGCTTATTCGCAAGTAGAAGCAGAGCAACACGCGGAGGGTAAATAAAAAGCGAAAATAAACGTCTTAGCGCGCCGTGCCGTCGCCGTTACTTTATTCGATAAAAGCAAGTTTATCCGCGCGCACGCGGGGCGCCGATGAAAAAAGAAACACTCAGCGTCAACAAAACAGCCCAACCCCCACAGCAGCTAGAGAAGGTTAGCCGGCGGAGCAAAAAAAAAGACTCGACTCTCGAGAAAAGCAGCTCTCCCTCCTTCTCTCTCTCTCTCTCTCTCTCTATACACCGGAATAACCCCTGAATTTTTCCCAGACGCGCAATCGAAGCCGTCGACTGTAAGTATATAGTCCACAGTTGGAACTACACTCGAGCTTTCAATTTTCGATTCGGAAGAGAGAGAGCTCGGGAGTATTGCTGAAATACACGAGAAGCAGCATGTGCATCAGGAAAGCAGTTTTCCGTAAAGTCTCGCCAGTCGACAAACCGGTCAGCCTTCTGTCGAGCGCAGGCAGGTAGTTTTATTCTAAAAGAGGTGTACAAGAATCGCTGCGGTACTCACTGTCTTCGTCGGGGTGTCCGATAGAGGCCCTCATGTTGGCCGTCGCCTCCTGCTGCTCCCTGATGAAACTCCGCTGTCTTTCGGCACGCTCGCGGCGGCGCCTTAAGGCTGGCGTCACTCCCACATCCACTGCAACAGTTACAAGACGACGTTTTATATACATCAGCATACACTCTGTTGTACTACTTGCTATGCATTTTTTTGTTTTTCCTTGCTATTGGTACACGAGACTGTTTGTAATTCTCTAACGCGTACGAACGAAATAAAATTTTGTATATAAAACAATTTATGATCGAGTTACGAACGGCAAACCTCCCCCCGAAAAACTTGCAACGACAGTCCACGCGAGTAGCCCGAGAAAGCCGTTAAATCAGCCTTACAACTCTCTTAAATAACTCATCAGCTATCAAGCGTCATTACAGCGACGTCTCGGCGCATATAAACGTAGGTTACGTTCTACCGCTGCAAGAAAACGAACTATACTGCGCGAGCAAAAAAAAAAAACAACGACGCTCCGCAGCCGCGAGCGTCAATCAGCTGATGGTTTCGAGTTACGCGAGGTTCCCCCGCGAGCCGACCTTGGGGGTTAATTTGCGCGAGTCGACCTGGTACTGCGCGGCGGTGAAGTTCAGATTCATCAAGAGTTGCGCCTGCAATGGCTGCTTTTAATGACGAATTTACGAGCGTCCGAGCAGCGATGGAAATGCGCGGGGAAAAGGGGCTGATTGGACGCGCAGTTGCACACGACCTTGCGGAGGGAGAAGGATCGAGGAAGTGCCCGTTGGAATTATCCGATTGTGATGGAAGGGTTTTTCTTTCGTTCTTTTTATTTTGTATTTCACGCGAGAAGAATTATATACTCATTTCAGAGAAATCTCGTGTACTTTCTTCGATCTCTACAGAGCATAACGTTGTCTCGTATGTGAGAAACTTCGGAAAAAGTGGAGATAAGTTCTAATGAAGCACATTGGGTAATTAATGTTCTTTCGGAACATTAATTACCCGAAGTTTCAGTCAAAGTTTACAAGTAGAAATTGTTTTTAATAAATGCGCGAATCGAGATTCCCAGCCTTTCTCCGAGAAAACGTTGAATTTAATAAGCATGTCAAACTTACGCGTTCCCTTGTTCTCCTTGTAGCTGCCGTTCATCTGAACCTCGCCCAAGCCTTGCGAGCTTTGCGAACTACTGGACTCGTCGTCCTCGTCGTTGGAAATAGCTGCGGATGAGTTGAGGATGCAGTTCTGGTTGCCGAGTCCACCACCGTTGCTCAGACCGTTGTTCAGTGTGTTCAAGCCGAGCGTCGTGTTGTGATTGTTCAGTCGGGGACTGGAGCATAGCCGGGAGTTCAGAGCCATCGAGAGGGGCGATGTGCCGGTCGAGTGTCGCCGCGACTTGCGACGTTCGTGCGAGTCCACCAGAGATTTGCGGTTGCGTAACGTTTTTCTGAAAAGACACGCGGGTGTTACTTAAGGATTTTTCTTGAGCTTGAATCTCGTTAAGCACCGATGAATTATAAATGTCTATCAAAATGTGGTTTAAAATATTTTTTAATCTTACAAATGTGCTGCAATTTGATAAGAAATTCTACTTTCAATTTAAGAATTAGCTTTTAAATCCTCAATGTTTCAATTCACTACTAATCGAAAATCAGACATTTCGAGAAGACAATTTTCCCGACTAATCTCGCAACTAATACACAGACGATTCGAATATGTATAGGGGTGCGTCTTATTGAAACCATTCCGTTTCAGTCCAACAAGCACGACACGCCTCAGTGTACAGAGAGCAACCCGATCGTAAACTAACCTGATGTTGTCATCGAGCTGTCTAATCGGCGAGTCCCGGTCGTTGCCATCCTCGTGGTGCAGTACCGCCTCGTAAATCTGAAACTGCCTGAGCAGATCCAGATCCGTACCCTGTTTACTCATGTATCTCTGGATAATGCCTTCGATCCCCTGCTCCTCGAGACAGTCCACCTGGTCGTAGTAAGTGTCCTGGTCGGGGATGCCATTGAGGCACTTGTTGACGAGCGTTGTCGCGTAGATGAGCAGTTCCGTATCCGCGGCGTCGTAGTCCTTCAGCAGCTTCATCACGTTCGTCCAGGGTATCATACCCCGCGACGTATCCACCGAACGGATGGCTCGCACCAGTAGGAGGCTGTTGGTCTCGACGTACTCGACGAACACGAGCAGTAGCTTCAGTGCCGTCTTTACCACCAGCCGAAAACGACTGGCTATCAGGGTGTAGAGCCACTGTACGGTCTGGCCGTGTTCCATCACGCCGTTCATCCCATCCACGTAGAGCATCACCTGACCGAGGGCTGTGGACACATTCGTCAAAAGCGGATCATTAGGTTGTATAGCTGATACCGTCATCGTCGTCGTTCGCTGGGAAAGCGAATCGACGACAAACATCGGAAACTTGGCGGAACAAAGTTAGCTCCCCAAGTTTGCGCAAGTATACACAAGTGAAAGATCCTAATGAAATTAGGCAAGGCTGTCATAATTTGTCTCGTGTTTCGAAAGTTTCTCAGGGCTTATTTGATTAGCGGTAACTGTTACAGCCCTCGTCCCTCCCCTTTCTCTCTCTCTCTCTCACTCACTCGACGTGTCCAAATCACTTTTCTCTCTTCGGGTGCGGTGTGCGCGGGAAGCGCAAAAAAGGAAACAGACGAAAGTTCAACTTTTTAACTAGTTGGGCAATCCGCAATCAAGGTGAATTTGTCGAGATGACAAATTACGCGCAGCTTTATCCGTCCCGTGCGCGAAAAATCTCAGCGCTCGTGATTTAATATATAAAAATCGGGCCAACGCAATTTACGGATACTTCATCCGACATAATCTCGCACTGCAAACGATACAAATCTCACAACGATATAATCGTGTGCGAGAGAGAGAGAGAGAGAGAGAGAGAGACGCCCTTCCATTTCCCGAGCAATGAACCGGTATTTATTGCACAAAGCGAGCGATACAACGAGCTCTCGAGCGCTTCGATACTCTCTTCTCCTCGGAAGCGTAATACTCTCAAACTCGCGAGGTTGAACCATAGCTCCTCGCGCAACGCAACGTTTCGAATACACACCGACAACAATAGCTCGCGACAGCTATCGCGCGCAGCAGTGGCGTCTCCCTGAGAAAAATGTCGATTGACTGGAAATATCTGGTTAATCGCTTGGATAGCTCGATTGTAATTCCCCGAGGAGGCAAACCTCCCGTTTAATCTTTTTTATTTCAGCGAGAGCGCAGGGATGAAAAGCGAGTCAGACGCATCAGGGAAGTCACATATAACGCAGGGGAAAGTATAAGTAATTATGAAATCTCGCGATGAGAAGCAATCGGACGCGAGCTGTTCTTTTCTTTTCTGCCTTTCTCTCTCTAGCTCTCTGATTGTCGATTCGATTCTATCGACGAGCTTGGCTATTTGAATTCAGATTTCATTTTTCACGAGCCACCAAGGGATGGAGAGTATAGAGAGATGGAGAAAGATGGAACTGATCGTATTCCGAGGTTGCGCCGAGCACTCTCCCATCGGAGATGAGAGCTTTGTAAGCTGCGGACTGATATCTATCAGGGGATTCGCGTTACTTTATTGGGATTATGCACCTCTCGGCAGTTTTATTCTATTGCGCGAGCGCTCACGCTTTCCGAGAGCCGCGGAAATTGGATTTTAAGTAAAGTATTGGACTTCCTGTGTGCGATCTTTTTAATTGTGAGAGATTCGTCGAATCATCGAAAACGCAGTTCACGAAAACCTTTTTGAATCATATACGATATATACGACGTACAATTGGAATGATTGTCGCGCGCTCGGCGCCATCGAGTTCGGGGAGAGAGCGAGTATCGATATAGGCGCGCGTAATGCACCGTTTGCGCGGGCCTAATTAGATTTTACGCAGCGCGTAACTTATGGCTTGCGTAATGATAACGGCGGAGCGAGAGGTTAACCAACGCTTGTGTGTGCCCCAATTCTATACTCGAACGCGTGCGACGCGCAGCGAACCAACGATTATTATCGCGACGAACAGACGCGCGGGAGTATAGCGCGGAGGGAATGCATGCTTCTGCGTGAGTCGTCCACTGGGTTGAGAGACGGTTTTTATGATTTCGGTCTGGGATGATGAAATGATACGATGAAAATATCAGTGTGGCACGGAAAAAGCAGGTGTTTTCGGGTGAAAGAAGAGCCTCTCAATCGAACTGGCGTTTATCCGAGCGCAGCGTTTGATGGAAGCTGCATTTGTCGTTCGATTATGCCCAGCGGTGAACGCACATAATCGCGCCATCATTTAATATAAGCTTTAGTGCGCGTTTAGCGAGTAAATGAGCCGTTTGTCGAGCTATATTGCGCGCGTGGCTATTAGAAATTTCGAAATTAATGGCGAACAGTTACATTGTAATATTATTATGTACATAGTTCGATACATAATAATATTAGTGTTTACACAAAATTTTCTGAAATTATACTGTGTAGGATAAAACTTCAATAATACAAAAATACATTTTAAACGCTTTTGCGATATTTCTAAATTCAAGGAGTAAACCTTGAGTAAAAAATTCCGCGGAATTTCTTCAAAATCATGTGTTCTCCAGAATGTATATTTAGAGCCAGACGATCAAGCCGCGTACGCCTTCATTAGTCGACCAAATGTGCAGCGTGCGCGACGCGATAACGAGGATGCGCGAGCACACTCGAGCGATTATCGATAAGATAGCAACGCGAGATTTCCGGCCGTTAACGAGGATCAGCACACGACTTCTCCATCGTACCCACCTCCACGTCTGTCGCTCACAAGATGACTTTATCGTCGTTTTATCTGCCCGCGCGGCGCGGATTTTATTGGCTGATTTAGAGATGCGGAGAAACGCAGCCAGGGTGGTCTACGCACAATATAAGGACGAGTATTTTATTAAATAAATTCAACAAATTTGCAAAAAATATCCCGATCGCACCTAGAGCATCAACGAGCAGCATTTCACGCTTCGGACGTCTGCGCTCCTATATATAGAAGCCGCAGACGTCCACTCGTCCTTGATTCTCGCGACTCCTCGAGAGCTGCATCCTTATCACGCGGAAATTCTCGCGCTTCTACCTGCCAATTTGGCGGCGTTTCGAAGTAATACGCGCGTCCCGTCATTCCCAGGTATGCATGGCCGCGCGCGGCGAACGTGCAATTACATTTAGCATGCAAACGATCGGTAAAATCAGACCAAGCACGCCGTTCCCAGCTCCTGCTGACGTACATGTACTATAGTGGGAATTTCGCCTGGCAAGCTATAGTAAAGGAGTTTGCGACGAATCGTTATAATGTTGTTTAAAACGCAAAAGATTTAATAAATTGTTTATGCGATATTTGTTACGCTGTAAAAAAACGCGGCTGCAGTCGTATACACGCGGAGCGATGGAAAAACGCGAAAATGCCGACGCTAATGTTACGAGGAGGCGGTCGAGGGAGGATCGCCGCTCGGTGAAGAGTAGGCGATGCTCGATCGAAAGAGAGGCGGCGCTCTACCGGCAACCCTATGGGTAATTCCATATCCTATCGATAAATCGCCCGTACATATAGCATACCGAGGGGATACAAAAGTGCCTGCACCTATGCAGCTCCGCACACACGTGCGTATCTTATACACGTATAGGTGCAGGTATATGTAGAAAGAGAGAGAGAGAAAAGAGAAGAGAAAGGAAGGAAGAAAAGCCGATGGTGTATATGTATACTCACCGCGAAGTATATAATTTTGGTAATTCTGGTCGGCCTCGCTGCCGACCTTGATGAGACAGGCCAGTCCGTCATTCTGCACGAACTCATGCACCAGGTCCTTGTCCTCCTGAAACGAGATAAAGCCGCAGTACGCGGCGGCGATTGGTTAGTATGTATATATACGTGAGCACGACGATGCATCCTATATAGACGTTGAGTTTCTTTTGCTTCGTGTATGTAAGTGTGGATCGCAGGTGATGCTGTGTACAACTTACATACAATGCGCTTGCGGATGTGAATCGTTTTTCTTTTCAAGAGAGAAAGAAAGTTTTGTTTATCGAGCATGAGTTTGCGATTTTTATATACGAAGGTATTTTCGTTTCGTCTTTTGTGATTCCTTTCGAAGTGAAACGCAATTAATGCTCGATCAGTTGGACGCGCGTCTGACCAGTTCTCGAACAATCTACTTGATAGCATCGCGCTGCGTCACCTCCGAATTTTCTTCACATACTAGAGATACGCAAAAAAGGTTAATTTCAAAGCAAATCAATGCCGTTAGCGTATAATCAAATCAATCCTCGCATTCGCACTTCCGTGCAAAAATCCCTGCGCTCATCCATCAGTTCTCTCTCCAACACGCGAGCTCTTATCATAATAACTCCCTTCTCGGTCCCAACACTAAATCACCATCATCTCCCCCGCAGAACTAAAACTCTCATCCTACTATTATACTCCATTATTAATTAGCGCCCCTGGAATTCATATCATACGGAGTAGCGAATAGTTCTGGCGCATCCGAAAACTTGCGGCGATTGGAGTTACCCCCTGCAACGCAATCAATTCGCTGCCACAACTGCTCATCCTGATCTAGATTTACGATCGTATTATTGTATATGCGTATATGTATATATGCCCGGCGAGGTATTAAGCTATAGTATCCTTCAAGTATGGTACGATCTTCCGTAGTATTGTTGTAATCAGGCCGGAGATATGCGCGATTTAAAACGTTACGTTGAGGGTCGCTCATTAGCAACCCCCTCGCTACGCGCTACGATCCATATTGTAATAATTTGATCTTCTAAATGTGAAAAAAACGGAAATTGTTAAAAATTATCAACGCTTTACGCTCCGTGCATACGTATATCCATTTCAAAGTCAGGAAAAATTCTGCCATCGAAACTTTTCAAGCTCTTAAGCTTCGTCGTTCGCGTCACCGAAGCGCCAAAGGCGCTTATAAACTCGGAGCCCTTGCAGGTACCTCTCGAAAATCCCTAGCGCGCTGACACACATATACACACACACACACACACACACACACACACACATAGCGCACATAAGACATCGCATAGCGACAGAAAGCACTCGTCTCGAGGCTCTTCTCCTCATTGCAACGGCATATATACGTATATACACACTTGAATTCTCGCGCGTAGCACAAATGGAATTAGTTGCGAGACGACGCACACACACGCATACACGTCACGGGAAAGTCGCGAGCGCGCATAATGGAAAATCCGCCAAGTTTGATTGAATCTCCCGCTCCGGATGTGCGCACGAAATTAGCCTCGAGGATCAAGACGTGGAATTGAATGTGAATATATGCGAACGAACGAAGAGGGGATGAGGACACTCGCGGGAGCGGTCAACGACGCGGTAGTAGCGGATGCGACCACACGGCTGAGGTATGCGAGATAGCGAGTTAGCGATAAGGGAGAGAGCTCGAGCGCGCTGTTAGGAGAGATAAGAAACACAGCGTACGGAGCATGCGAACGCATTGTAATGAGCGTTTTAGGCCTTGCCTATTTTGTCTTGGGAATTAAGCGCGTGAGTTAACATTTTTTTAAGCGATTAAACTTTTACGTATCCTGGCGCGTCGATGGTAATTGGCTTATTAGTTAGTTTTCATAACTCTTTTAAACGCACGAGCAACAAAAACAACTCGACGCGCAACATATCGCAGCAGCTTGACTTGACGCTGTTATACGAGCCATAAGCTCCTCACTAGGCAAAAAAAAGGACGCGAGCAGAGTCACTACCGTCCTTGAACCAATTCCTCGCGACAGGCGACGATAAGCGAGTCACGTCGTCGCGACGAGCCGAACGCCCGAAATAAACGAGGAGAGAGGGCGCACGTCGACGCTTGGCAACGCTCCTAACGATTTCTTTGTTTTTTCGCGTAAGCGCGTCGCTGATTCCCTCTTGGCTCGATGCGCTACTGGAGCAAGTGCTGCGATGCTGGTAAACGGCTGATGGTGTTCATTTTTTTTTTGTTCGGAGCAGTGCGTGGATACGTGGCATGAAGTTCTGCCAAGGAATCGCTTTGTTTCTCTTGCAGTTTTATTGAATCGCTGTTACATGGTTGCGCGACGCGTTAGAACGGGGTGTTGAGTTGAGTGTATACGTATACGAGATAAAAAGCGCGTAAGAGTTGAAGATTTTGCTTCAGTCGTTGATGTTTTGATGGATTCGTAACAACATTTTCATTTTCACCGCGAAAAACAAAACGCGACATCACACATCCTGTGGCTGAGATTTATAACTGTACCCGGATACATGTCTCAGAGCTGCAGAGGCTTTTGTTCGTAGTTTTGATCGCGATGCGTCAAGAGTATAACTTTTATTTCTTCGCGAACTGTCTCGACGGTTTATTAATTCTTCCGCCGCACGTACGTCATACTCAATCATCGTAATAAAGGAAGACATCAACGTGCGCGCCACTGTTCGTCGTTTATAGGTACTCTTGCGGTCTCTGCTTGTCACATTTTTTCATTTTTTCCCTCCTATGTCTTCCCTGTGTCGTTTCAGTCCTTCGTAATTCAATCACTTCGTTTTGTTGATATTACAACGTCATTTAACATTTTACGAGGAAATAAAAAGCTTGAGATTTGAAAACTATTGGAATTAATTTTTAAAGAAAAAAGAACTAACCGGCCGGTCAAACATGCTTCTTTGAAATTAGATCTCGCAGCAGCGATACTGAAATCTCCGCCTCTTTCCATAAAACTCGTCCTTCCAATGAGAAAAAAAAGACAGCAACGAAACTAGGCCACGCCGTATACGCGTCATTATAAAAATCTCCGGCCGCTCGAGCACGATTGTAAACTCCAAATCCCGGTCTCGTTTCGTTCGCTCCGCGACGTCGTGTCTCGTTGTCATCGCGTCGACAAAGCGATATCGCGATAAAGATACAACGCAATAAAAGTGCAGTCAGAGGCAGAGAGAAGAGAATTCGCGTCGCTCGAGAAAAGGAAGGAAAATTGGCGCAAGTTGCGGCATTCTATAGCGCGCTCGAAGCCGTCTTCTTGCAAATATTTACTCTCGACAGCGCAAATACAAGGAGAGATGAGGAAAGAAATGAGCGCCGGTCCCTCTCGCAGTTTGAGAAGGAGCGCACGGAGAAAAAAGGAGAGCCACTGGAAAGAAGCGACCGAAGCGGAAGAAGAAAGTTTGCCGGAGAGGATAGCGATAGGAGATGATGAATAATAAAGGACGCGGGCAGCGTACTATTCCTGTGGCGATTTTAATTTTTCCTTATCAGAGAACTCGGCTTATATTCTTGTACACGTGGTGCGCAGAAATTCACAAAAGATCGCAAACTCAGCATATCATCGAACTGGCTCATCGCAAGAAAACAAAGACTCGAAATAAAAAGATGTACTCCTGGACGATGAGAGCCAGGTACAGAGAGTGTATATAAGAGTATAACAGTGCTCGCGAATACAAACACACGCGAGTACACAACGAAGCAGACTATATATATATATATATATACATCGGACTCACCTGAAAGATCTGCTTGAGGGAGAAGAGAGCTCGTCGCAGCTCGCGGCCCTCGCTGTTCAGCAATTTTTCTGCAACAGACAAGCAACACGCAACCATTTATTATAATAATAGCGGCCAAGAGAGTCTTTCTCTCGTCGTCTCGTATATAGTCGAGGGCATTGTTAGCGCGGGGTCCAGGCCAACTCGCCGTCTCCATTTATATACACACTGTACACACATTGCATATAACCTCGCGGTTCGACCGCCTGTAATATCTCCTTATCGTACGGTGTGCTTTGCTAGTCATATGTCGAGGCATTTTTTCGCTTCGGGAAAGTGGCGCCTCTTTCGACACCGTTGTTGTGCTCGAGCTATACGAGTATATTACGGGGTTCCACACTTCCTTGTTTGTGGAAGATGCCTATGGGGTTTATATCGGTTGTATTTTGCGGTAATTGTCGGGGATATACACGGGATATGCAAAGATTCGGTGTGTTATATTCTTTCGATACAGAGGACGAAGGAGGGATCTTACATTTTATATTAATTAATCCCTATTTAATAATTCTCGAATACGGACGATCAAGTAAAACGTTCACGCTGCGTTGCGACAAGACTCGCATTTGCGTATAAAGAGAGTAACTTAAGCTTAAAATAACTTAACCCGATATAAAATGAAACATTTACAAGCTCTCGAGCAGAAAATTCTTCAGCAAAGGTAACAGCGGTACAGCAGGGCCTGCATACGACGAGAGAACGTCGAAGGAAGAGAAAAAGGGAAAATTTCATTTTCATAATTCACGCGTTTACGACAATTTTTTTTCCCATCGCACAAGCTGCTTTTTCCGCAACCAGCGAAGCGAATATTCGCTCGTCGTCTCCATCAGCGACCGGTAGACGGAAAAGAGGCGAAAATCGTTAATTACTAGAAGAAAGAACCGCGAAATATTCAAGCGTTCGCGCACACGTGTAGGCCAATTTGGCATCTCGGGGAAATTATATGCTCGGCTAGCTTTAAATACTAATCCGGTAAATGAGCTGTTCAATATACGCGGTGCGCCGCGGAAGAAGCGTGTAATTAACCGAACGTTAATTGGTGGCAAAAACTCGCCTTCGTCGTCGTCGCGCCGAGTAAAAGAAAAAAAAACCCTGTAGACGGCCAGTGCTATACAAAATAACAGCAGCAGCAGCAGCAGCAGCAGCAGTACAATGAAAGGGGGAAGCAGTCGAATAGCAGTAGCAGCTTTGTCGCGAGTCGAGCAGTCGTTATATTGTAATTTCTTACGGGGTGTAGGTATATACAGAGGGAGCTTGGAGTCTGAGATTTTAATCAGCGTATAAAAGGGTAAATTGAGATTCTCCGAGGCTGATTGTTTCTAAAAACTCGTTGGGTTTCGCAGCCTTAAGAGATACGCGATGCCAGTGCTATTAACCCTTCGTCCAAGAGGTGAAAAAGTCGGTCTATTATACTTGTTTATATTGGGTTAAGGAGTTTTTGTGTGGCTGTAGGTTTATTATACGGATGAGAGCTATAGCCGTGTGTATTATATGGTTACACTGAGAGGTATAGGAAGCGCACTAGGAAGTATCCAATTTTAGATAAAGATGAGACTTTATTTCGGGGTGCACTAGAGTTGATTATAAAATCGATGTATATAAGAGAAAATCTCTTGTTTACTGCTTCAGACGCGGATATTGTAACTTTCGGATTCGCGCACAGTGCTACAGTACACATGCAGAAGTAAAATCAAATTTCTAAAAGCAGGTGCACTCTTGTCCATTTGTTACTTTCAATTGAGAATAATTACCGGAATCTCGAGTCCTAATTTTTCATACACGACGCAACACCTCGATTTTACTGCGGAAAATACATTCAAGACAACCGGAAATGCTTTGGCAACGCAGCGACGTGTGCAAGCGAAGGCGAGTCGATTAATGCGCGAACTCGGAACAACTGCGCGTAATTACGAAACAGTGATTAATTTTGGCTCGCTGCTGGAAAGAAGAATAGCTTTCGCCATTTTTCTCTTTCTTTACGTTTATTAACTTTTCGTTTCTCGAGATTTTAAATCATATCACATATTATTTATATTTTAAAAAATTCCTTCAGCGCATTAGTTTAAAGCGACAGCCGCGTAACTTAATTTACGTCGCTTAACTCGCTTTTTCATTCTCACTTCAAGATATATTAGGCAGACTTTATCGAGGCAGCACCTCATTGTTCCGGAGAGTCGATTTTTTTCCCGATAAAGGCGGTGAGCGCCCGCGCGCATGTTGACACGGCGCGTTCGTTGCGCCTTTACAGCCTCTCCTCTTGGGTAATCGAGTTTCATTTTCGCCGTTCACGCGCGCTCGCGCGCTGAATTGAATTTTTCTTCGCCGGAGTTTATATGCCGCGCGCAAAGCGTGCCCGGTTCATGGGTTAAGTGGACGAGCGTCGCGTGAAAAAGTTTCGTGTATATAGCTGCAGCAGCAGCAGCCTGAGCGAGAGCGCGCTTTAATAGATTGCAATGAACGAAGTTGATGGGCTTGAAAAGTTTGTGGAGCTGTGTCGTGCAGCTCTGACTGATGGCCATTTGCTTGAGCCTTGAATTACAGTTGATGTCGCGCGGAGTCAATATTTATAATAGTCATCTTGTGAAATTATTATTCTAACGTACGTGTGATGAATGTTTTAGTATGTTTTCAACGAAGAGAAAATAGAATTTAGTCATTAAGAGGCTATCTATATAGGTGCATGCTCTATTGAAGGCAGGAAATTGAAAAAACTGGACACAGCAGTCCCGGCTTTTCCAAATGCAAGGAATCTTTTAGTGAGTTATCAAACAAATATAATCTATGGATATTGGAATAATTGTTTCAGCATTATCTTTATCGAATATAATTCTCATACAAAGTTTTCCAATTTTGAAATCATTTATTCATTGCAATACATAATTGACTTGTTTTAGAATCCTGACTAAAAAAGATTCTTGGAAGCTATATCTGATAAATTTTTTTAAATCCACGAAGAATATATTTGAAAATTGTATAAACGCAGAGAGAAAGAAATTGATTAAAAATTCAAACTTCGATTAACTTATTAAAAAAGTGATAAGCATACGACATCTTAGATTCAATAACCGTAGAAATACCAAATACTCATTCCAGGATTCGTCTAAGAAAACAAACTTTTTACCAAGAACTAAAGGATCTCGAAGAAGGAAGTTAGCGCTGAGCCTTCTAGGAAATAAAACGTGTAAAGGGTCATAGAGCATACCCGCTAACGCACACACGCGCTCAGCAGCAGTTTACAAAACGGTCGGCGCTACGCGTAGACTTTACGAGCCTACACTTAAATCCCAAACGTTGCTGCTGCTGCTGCTGCTGTTTGCTGCCATTGCAGCCGCACGACGGAACGAAAGTGGGTTCTGCTTCTTACGACGTTATTAAGTGTAGATTCTCGCGCGCGACTACGACAATTACTTTCGCCTTACGCGACTCATTTATGGACTTTCTTTCGTCGCTGCGTGTACTCTTGCGCGGATATCATTATCGAGTACTATACGACACGGACAGGCATCGAGTCATGAAAAATCGAAAGAGGCGAATTCGAGCAAAGATGCATACAAGTGCTATTAACCCTAGCGAAGAATACGTCAGGATTTCCAATTTTGCTTGCGAAAAATCCACGGGGAAATCGAGTGTGAGGCGCCGCTGCATGAGAATGAAACGGAAAGTGGATGTGTACGCGCGAGTCATTCCCACGCGATCCCTCATAATCGGAGAGCGATATCGGAGACGAGAGAGCGTGTTTATGCATTGTACATCCGCTGCCGGATAGATGTAAATACACGAGGAAGTGAACTGACAGGACGATGAAAAATAGGGGCTACTGACTCGGCTTTTCCGAGATTCCATACTGATTTACACCCACGAGAAACTCCCGGTTCGAAAAAAAAGCATTCAATAGTGCGTATTTAGAAACGTCGGCTTCGAAATTACTCTGCCGTATTTTTCCGAGTTACAGAGGAACAATCGTTTCTCTCTACATTGTGGTCACGACGATGCTACAACGTCCTCGAGAAGAGAGAAGAGAAAGCTGCACACGGGAATCAAGTGAAGCCAAAAAGTACAAAAGCTACACCACAGCAACGCGACTCTGCAAAAGGGAAAAGAAAGCGAAGAAGAGGCAGCATCAGGGTGGTAATTAGGAGCCTCGCCGCGGGTCATCGTGCAAAGACGAACGAGAGCGAAGCCTCGATCCCGAAAAAAAAACACACACACTTCTCCTCTTCTTCGTCTTCTTTTTGCTATAGCGGTTCCGGCAGCCCTTCACGATGACTTTGCACCCACGCGACCCGACAGCTCGTAAACAAGCGCGCGAGGCTCGTATCGTAATTTTGGAGCCTTATTCTTTCGCGGCTTGATTGTGCCTGGGACCATTCTCGCGCTGTGTGTAGGTATTGGGAAGCCAAGATGACGATCCTTTGTCGGAGCGATATGGAGGGCACGGGATTCATTAATATAGCCCGTTTGATGAGGCGTTATTCTTCGCGGCTGGCAGGTGCTCGATCGATTTTTTTTTCTTTTGAGCGACGGAGAGAGCAACGAAATTTGGTCAGAGTACAATCTCGTAACGAAGATGCGCTGATTTTTTTATAGCTCGCAGTCTTTATGCAGCTGATGAATGCACGAGCGGATCCATTGTCGTAAGAAGTAGGATGCAAATTAGGCTTTTCGTGGAAGAGTTTCACAAATTACGCGTTATTTTTTTAGTGCGCGGTGCTGCTTACTTCGAATATTCATATGAGTTATTGTCTTTGATACGCGCGAAACTATGCGGCGAACATTCAATTATTTGAATATTTCATATACATACAGCTTGCGGATGAAATTCGATTCTATGGAAATTGCGTCAAAGCCATGTGTGCTTATCGATGCGAAATATCTCGAATGCCGATGAGATTATAACTTTGGCTTAAACTCATTAAGCTCGTTAATTAAATTATTAAGCGTTAATTAGTCATAATTTTTCAGAAGCATATATTGCGCGCGTCCATAGTATAGAAGAATTCGATTCGCAATGAGAGATAAGCGAACGTTTTACAACATCCGACTTTATTACTGATATTCCGATCGAATCTTTCGCCAGGCTTTTACGCAATGAGAGAGCGCAAGCCTGAACGATTATTTCAATTACCTGTTCGATATGCTCACTTACCGATGTTTACTGTAGCAGAAAGATACACTTATAGGCAAATTTTCTCGGACAATCTAGAGTAATCGCTTGTGCCCACAAGCCGATCGCGTCCTTAATTTTACGGGCATGTAAATGTGCATAATGTTTATGCCTCTTGTATTTCAACGCGTGACGAAACGTTCTTTCAAACCACTTTTCTCATATTTGTAAATCAGAGTCTTACATACGATTTCTTCAAAGATCATCGACCATCAAAAAGAACGACAACTCAACGCGTCGCTCAAAAACGGTACACCTCGAATAAACGCGCATGCACTCGGCAAAAAGTGCTCTCAACGAGAGAGAGAGAGAGAGAGCGCGCAAAAACGGTGACTCGCATATGCGTTCGCGCGACCATTAGCCCGTCGTAGCAGTAGAGCTAAGCCGGTCGCTGTGAGTAAGAGCGTATAACTGAAACGAGCTTGTGTGCAACAACGTGACAAATGAGACGGCAGAATTTCCCAGTCGCCAAGAGAAATTTATCAATATTAGCCCCAGTGAAACAAAGCCGCGACAGCTGATTTAGCATTCGCAACGAACCGTTGCGCAAGCGCTCTTTTTCTGAGACGCGGAGGATTAAGAAGTCGCCACCGGTTTCCTCTCTCTCTCTCTCTCTCTCTCTCTCTCTCTCGGATTCTTTCGAAGGGAAACGGTTGCCGCGTCGTAAATCATACGCTGCGCGTTTTCCCGGCGAATATGCTCGTTCGATATTGGTGGAGAGAGAGAGAGAGAGAGAGGCCGCAAAAACGAGCTCCAGCCCTGCGTCTTTTTGCATTTTTTTTTCCCTCTCCTCAGAGGTGGCTTTTGTATACCTGATTTTCCCGTTATTGAAATTTATCACGGACGTGGGCTTATTATCGATTTTCGTCCTCTTTTTTTTCTCCAAGCGCAGGCTCGCCGAGAAAGAGTGATTAAGATTTTTTGCAGGTGCTCTTTACCCGCGATTCGGAAGGTTTATGGCAGTGTTTGCGTATTACTTTATCTCGGCTTTTATTCTTGAAAGTTTATCCGGCGGGAATATAAGGTACCGTAAGCTTATCGCTCGATGATAAAAATTAAAAACTGGATCCTCGAAAACGAATTTTAAATCGCCTCTTATATTTTTTATCCAACCATCGTTATAGTTGCAATGAAAGTTAAGTCCAACCGACGGTTGCATTGTACGCGAGTAGATCTGATGCGCATGCATCACGCGATACTATGATCGAATTTCACTCTCGAGCATACATGCAGCCACTTAATCCATTTTTCTCCTTGGCTGTACAGCTGCGCTCGCAGCACCGATAATTTCCTCCTGATACTGATGAATTTGTGTGTTTACGTGCACGTTATCACCGCACGTTTGAATTGCAAGAAAAGCCGGGCTGATGGATCGATTGTTTAACTTTGCCTTTCGAAGAAAATAACTTTTTTCCAAAACGTCGTAAGCTGCAAGCATTTCATGATTTATACGACTGTATTACATGCAATTTACAAACTATTAAAATCTTACAACCATTCAGTCAACGACTTTCCTGTTGTAAATCTCGATTTAACGGCCAGCAGAAACCCAAAAGCTTCCTTTCACCGCCCCTCGCCAACGGGATGATATAACTTCGAAAAAAAGTAAATAATAAATCCGAATATCGGTCACCGATACTCCCTACATCCTCCTCGTAAAAGGCAGAGCCAATCGAATCCAATATACGTCCCGCGGCAGCAACCGTTAAATCCTCCAAATAATTTTTAATCGCCACCTGGCGGCAAAAAGCTTCTCCCGTCGTGTCCACTAATGATCTCAAAAGCTCTCAGTTCTCGGCTACAGTCCACAATACACCCGAGGCGACGCTCTCTCTCTCTCTCTCTCTCTCTCTCTCTCTCTCTCTCTCTCGAAGCCTGTTAATTGGCTGTAATCCGTAATTAAGCACAACATCCGCCGCCGCCGAAAATCAGGTGCCGCGCGAAAGGGGAGAAAAAGAAGAACGATCTGCAAAAGGAGAAGAAAGAAGAGAGAAGGGAATAAGGCCGCGCGCGCGCGCGCTTCATAATCGGTGCGGAGGCCCGACTGGCGTTAACAGCGTTAAAATCTCCGCGTCATGCAAGTGGGTTATGCAATTTGACCATGAGAAACAAACCGGCGCGCCGGGCAATCTCATGCGCGCGCGAGAGAGAGAACCGATATTCACCTGCCGGCTGTATTCGTTCGTTGAACTCTTGTGCGCGGCGGTCGAAGAAGGAAGAGAAGGCGAGGGAAGGGGAGAGACCACTGGAGGAGAGAGATGATCGAGCGGAGGTCCGGGAGAGGACGTTCGAGCCCCAGGGAGAAAAAAAAACGACGAGGGACTGCGCGATAAAGGGACCCAGGGGTCTGAGAACGAGAATGAGAGAGAGGGAGGGAGGGACTGATTCACGAAAATCGACTCGATTCTCCAGTTGTAAATTGGTTCTTTATTAAGCCGAGCTGCGAGTGCTCGAAGAAGAAAGAAAGAAGCTGAAATTCGAATGCTTGTTTAATTAACACTTTAGCAGCCACGGCGAGATTAAATTACAATTTTAATTCCTCATCCTCGTGCACGTCCTTTTCATTAGCGATTTCTTCGTGGCGCTAATAACGAAAACGCGATGAGTGCGACATCTTCTTAAGTTGACTGAGATTTCTCGAGGTACGCGAGGATTTTGAAAATTGTTCACCGCAGACTCTCGGAGCATGTTGAATAGTCGAAACAAATTAAAAGCACCGCAGCCGTCAGCGTATATACATCGCTGAAGCCCCCTCAAGAAAAGTTCGCGAAGAAGACCTCAAGCCCACTCGGCCTCGCGTTTTGCATATTTTAACGGTTCCCCTCCGCAAACGTATATACAGCAGTCGTCTCATCTGATGCTTTTCCTCTTCTGGCAGGATGACGACTGACGCTGCGGAAGACCCTGGCTACCGCGGAAAATCCTCGAGTGCAGTCAGCGCACCACTTTACCGCACGCACGCAAATGGGACGCCGCAGATGCTCCATATACACGCGGTCGGCGCTTTATGTTTTACAGCGGATTTATGAGCTTCCTTATACTCCCTTCTTTCGCCGTTTGCACACAAGACGAGCCTGTGCGGTAGCGGAATACGTAAATTTATGGTACGGAAGATTTTTGCGCGGAGGCGTTGCTATGGGCACTAGTTGGCGGAGCTTTTTTCGGCTGCTCGACTATAGGTAGTGTTATTACTTTCCAGGGGCTTGTTATTGTTTTTCTTCGCGACCGGTTATATTCGCTCTTCGCACGAGGTTCAGGGCGGGAATTTCAATTGCCTTACTACGTCTTGTGTAACGCCGACATGTAACACCCCCAATTTGCAGGAATGAATATATAGCCTGTGTACCGGGAGTTTTATTTTAATTGTTAGCGATATTACACGCGTCCTTTTGTTACGGGACTGAACAGACAAAAGGCTAATTCAATCGGAGGATATTTATTTTTTCAAACCTGTTCAATCAATCACGCACAATCAAGCTCTTTTCTTTCCATTATAGCTGCATTTCTTTCTATGTATCACGCCAACATGCGCTGAAGGCGTGAACGTTGATCGATCAGTCAATGCGAGGATTGCAGCGCGCGTAAGTCAATTAACCGACGACCGGCGCGATACTGGAATTTCATTAAAAGTTCAATTGTTTCGCCGATCAGATCGGTTTATACATTCGACTCCTGTTTACTTGGGTATTCAGAAGTGATTAATTGAAAATTATTACGCGTCTATCCTACTTCGGGATATCCATCCACTGCAAGCTTTCAAACATTCACAAAATACAATATACCCAGTGTGCAGACAAGTTTTCAACTTTTGTCTCCTGCTTAAGATTGTTAAATAAATAAATCCATAAAGTCGCGGCAAGTGGATCTCAATGTGTGTACCCAGAGCCCTGGGAGAAGAGGCGAGCTGCACTGCGAGCACGGGTTCTTTAACCCAAGCTCTCGTGGAATAAAGACGTCGGAACCGCGGCTGTATACCCTCCACTCGGTGTTTGTGCACACACTGTGCTTGCGGAAAAACGAACCGACTGTATGTATACGGAGGCCGAGCGGAAGGAATGGCCGTAAGAGAGAGAGACATAGAAAGAGAGTCTCGGATTATCGATGCTTTTGAAGGATGATATTTCACCATTGGACTGTGTATAACAGTCTTTTTTGCCCGCCGGCGCAGGAAGCATCGAGATATACGTAGCATTGTGACGCGGAAAACCTATACACCTCGTTAAGACTATAGTACAGGAGAATCTCAAGTAAAACAGAGAAAATCGTAGGTATCGGATAATATAGCGTAATGGGATTGTAAAATAAACGTCAGAAATGACAAGCATTGTTGCAAGCATATACGCAAGTTAACGATCATAAATCCGAGGAAAACTCGAACGAGTTACAGCACAACTTCGGGATCCGTTGCAACAATCGTTTTTCTCCTCTCGGTGCAGTATAACCCGCATGAAAATTCAACGTAAAAATCAAGCTCGGGTAATGGAAACATTAGGCACAAAGATCAGCACGGACAGTTGAAAAACAATGGAATATACTGGCTCTCCAATCCAAACGGCACATGCATGCGGCTCACGTGCTGCTGCTGCTGTCGGCATTCGACACTGGTTAATCGCGAGCACGATTAGAATCGCGTCGCGGCGGCGCAGTTGCTTACATAACCGACGACGACAACGGGAACTCCATAATGCTCTCGATCTCTCGGGCTCTTAACTCCGTACCGTTTCTCTCTTTCTCTAAGTTTTTCTAGCCATGAGAAGAAAGAAGGGGCTTCGAGTTTTTTCCCCCTTGTCCGGTGCGGCATCTCTTTGGACCACCGCGAGAGTAACGTCCCTATACGTTGGATGGAAGAATTTCTTCTCGGCACCGGAATAGGCACAAATGTTTGCGCACCTCGTGACGCGAACGAATCAATTACCGGTGCCGTGATGCAACGTGCGGATTTCCGATAATCACGAGCTGCATCAAAAGGCGAACGTATAGAAAGTACCGATGTTTGCTTCGAAGTTATACGACTTCCCTTGCCCGAGATAAGAACTACAGATGTGTTATTAAACATCGGAATTAACGAAGATAAGTCGGAGCAAATATACATTTCCACCGCGGTGTACGAGAGTTTCTGCGTGATTAAGTAATAATAAGCAAAACGCGCATCCTGCTTCCGTCAACGTTGCTTTTACACATATTATCTAATTATGCCAGCGAAACACATTTGTCTAATTAGCTCATTCTGCATGAGCCTCATTTCGAGCGCGCGCGCGCGGGCTATGTGCCTGCAAGTAAGCCAGTGAAATACTTCCCAAAGTCTCTCGGCGGCGCGAAAGCTGCGCACCGACAATGCGGATGCAAATAAAGTTTCTTCCCATAAAATTACAATTAAGTAATCGTATATAACCAGAGAGATTTAAGACTCCAACTCTTGTCTACCCAAGTGCGCGACGCGAAGACAAACATCCCGTTCTCCTGGTTGATGAGATTTCTGTTACATTTGCTGCCGCGGACATTCATTAATTTCGCGGCTCGGTTTGTCTGGTAATTACATAGCTCACTGCGCCAGCGCAGATTGAATTATTCCGAACAGAATAAAAGCTTCCTTTGACCTCCGAAAAGAGGACGCAGTCGGAGAAACAAATAAATAACCCGATTGCACGTTGCTCAAGATGTCAGCAGTCGGGTCACCTGTATACCCGAGCACTGCCAGTAAGCAACCAGCCACACTGTCAGGCACTCGCGCGCGCTTGAGAGAGCGGCAACGCTTCAGAGCCGGTTAATCGACCGATCGAGTTTACATCAAGGCCCGAGAGCGAAGCAGCAGCGCAAACGAGCCGCCGACGATCCACTCTGCCGAGCTGTAAATTTGCTGAGGCTCGTATCTCTCTCTCTCTCTCTGCACAGCCGCAGCGCAGCGCGAAATTGCCGGAAACAGCTGATAAAATATAGGTGGAGCTGGCCGCGCACACGAAGGTTGACGTAGGGTTTGGAAGGTTATGGCAGCTTTATTAGAGGCGGCTTGTGGATTATACGTGGGATCAGGGACAGGTGCACCGCTGGGCCCGAGGGGAACTACATATGTGTGTCTTTTATGAGGACGCGCCGATAAGGGTTGCAGTGTTTCGTTGCTTTATGGGTATGGTTTTATGCAAATGCGTTGCGGAAAAATCGCATTATAAGCTAATTAGCATTCCTCTAAAGATCTGTTAGCTTTTGTGATTCTTTGCGGATGGAGCGGAAGCGAGATATGCAACGCTTTTTGCAATAAAATTAAGAAATCCTGATGAGTGCAATATGAAAAGCAGTTCCCATACACGGCGACCTTGCACTTGGCATCACATCGCGCGCGAACAAAACAGCCAGACTGCTCCCAATATAAATCTCTCGTTTCCCCGCAACACTTGCCAACAAACCCGTCCGTAAATTCGCACACACACACACACACATGACCTGCCTACCTGTTCGCGCTGCACTCTTCTCAACGAAGTTATACAGCAAAGCGTTCTCTACATAATATAATACCATATCCCACGCGCGCGAGAAAGCGCTAATTCACGCGCGAGGCGCTCATATAGAAAAACCGAATACGCCGGCAACACCTCTAATTACATCAAGATCAAGACGCCTAAAAAAGAAGCTGCCATTAATGCGACTATCTATGGCTGCACTTGTGACCCCCTTAACGCGATCGGGCGACAATGCGCTTGTACGTATATATATATACTCTGCGAGTATAGTATACCTTCTTCCCATGAGAGCATCATTTGCACACAGAACGCTGCCGCCACCGCTGCCGCAGGGGCCTATCGCGATCCTATGCGATATAATGCTATGTGGAGAAGGCTCTTATATGTCCTGTCGAGTGTAAAGTGGGCCTTACGCTCAACTGGTACGTGTACTACAATGTATATACAAGAAGACACTCACCTATGATGGTGTGAACTCGCACGGAGAGCTGGGTCCTGAGAACGATGGAGTTCTTTCGGCTGAAACAAAAGGAAGAGGATGAAACGTTAGCGCACCTACATAGATATTATATGTATATGGATAGGATATGTTTGTGTGTGTGTGTGTCGTCTGCGCGAATATTCGTTCGTTTGTTTGCGCGAATACGAGGGCAGAACCCTATACCGGCGCCCTGTTATATATATTGTACTTACACACAAGCGCGTGTAACAGAGAACTGGAGCACCGTTATAGCTTTGCGTTATATGCATGAGGTTTATCGTATAATACATGCGGGTCTCTCGCTCTGGTCGGAGCTGCTGTCACGGTATTAATAATGATTTTTTTTTTCCAGATACTCTTGTCTACTCGTCTTTTTCGCGGTGGCTCGTTAACAGGGAGCGACGTTCTCGGTTTATTAAGAACGTTAGTAATGGGCAAGGGGATTATGCGAAAGTTTTTATTATGCTGTGTAGGAGAAAAGAAACGCGGGCGTGGTTGTCGTTATTAGTTCTGTTTCTTTTACTCTAATGGAGGGTAATCATTCCATTTGGATTGAATGTTTCATTATGTCGCAATTTTAAAGGATTTATAAATTGTTTTTCTACAGAATTTTAAAATTTTTATCAGATTTTTAAATCCTTACTTTTACATGGGCTTTACTCATGTTCATATTTGCTGTTTATTATGTGCTTGGTTTGAGTTTTTCACTTGCTTTGCTGCTCATTAAAACTTCCAGCGCTTTCAAAACTCGCCGCTAGAGGTGTCACTTCAGCTTTGAAGTGCGAATGGAAAAATTACAATTTCACAGTCGCAGGAGATATTCCGTAATTTACAATATGCCATTTTCAAATGAGAATTATCTATTATCTAATTTTCAAATCTCAAAACGACCAAGAAAACCCCTGCGTTCAATCGAGTGTTTTCTTCATTCGGAACCAAGCAGCCGACGAAAATCATATCCGCACAAAACCCCGGAATTGAATTTGTCAGCCTTTCGCAGTGCACGCGATCAATCGACACGCCTCTCTCCCTCTCCCTCACTTCAAAACACTTAATTAAGCAATTACACAAGGCTACGCGAGCGTACAGCTCGTTGAATGCTATTAATTTGCCATTGTAATTAATTACCCACACACAACCCCCTTTGCGCGCAGACAGTATACAGTCTCTCTCTCTCTCTCTCCTCTCTCCTCTCTGTCTTTCGTTCGCGGTGTGACGGTCACTGGGCCAACGGGATATGCGCGAGGTGAACTATTATACGTGGCGGCGCATCGCATCGCCTCAGCTCTACCCCATAAATATGTAGGAGCGAGCTCAGAGAGGCCCCCCTCGAGCTATGGGGGAACTCGGCGTGAGAACGCGCGAGAAGGAGGCGCAGTGCATGTTCTGTATACGTGTATGTGTGTGTGTGCGTTATTCGGAAAAATGGCAAGAGGGCAAGCGCTTTCTTGAATATTGCATTTCAGAAAAGAGAGCCCAAGCGCTCAGGATATCATAAGGCGAATTATGCGCGAGTTGCTTCGCACCGCTGCACTGCACCATAGTGAGTCGCCCGCGAGTCTGCCGATTATTATTATTCGTTGTAGTATAGGTTGGGATACGTGTGGGATTTTAGTTTTTCTTTGGCTTTCATCGCCGACTAGACTAGCGAGTATACTTTGAATTTCAATTTTACAATCGCCCGACACTTTGGCGTGGGAGGTAAATTATTTTCTCGACTTTTTCTATACCCTGCACTATCTCGTAAAACTGTTCGCGACTGACATTTCCAATGAGAAAAAAAAACATATTTATATCCGAGATGCACAAGATAGAGGAGCTTCGCGCGAGATGCATCGTTAGATCTTTTGCGCGCAGCCGAACAAACAACGCGCCGCCGACAAATTGGGTCGGGCGTGTGCGCAAAGAAAACGTACGTTACTTTTCAGCTCCCGCTGTTGCTTACTTTTGAGGATAAGATCGTGGAATTGCGCCAGTCACCGGGAAAGTTTTGCGAGCCGCGTTGGGAGGAAAACAATGGACAGCGCACGCGAGCGGCATTTTTAGCGTCAATCAAAGTCATACACCATCACGCCGATATAAATTTCCCGTCGATTCTCATCGTTAGAGACCCTCCCGCGCCGCTTTGGTATAAGAAAAACATCGGTATTGTGCGACTGCTTCTGTATTTCGCGTGTAAAATTTGCCGCCGCGCGATAACGTATATTAAGTGTATATATAGGATGTGTGCCGCGCCCCGTCTTTTATGAAGTGACTAACGCAATCGCGCGCGCCCGGTTGCTCCAGGAGCGCCGTCGTCGTCGCGAAACACGTTTTTCGTGTTTTACTTTGTGCGCGGTGCCCTTTGTGCTCGACGAAATCATTTTAGAATTTATTCATTTAATAAGTCTCTATAGAGGTGTTTAATTAATTTTGTCGGTTTTGCTTAAAGTATTCAGCTGTAAACGTTATCTGCTGTTTCGAGAATCGATAGAGTTTCGAGAGCTTTTTTTGAAAGTTCCAAGCGTTTTTTTTTTTTTTTTTTTTTTTTTCATCAATTATTTTTTGCTAACGGAACTCCGTGGATACAAATAGGTCAATTACTTCGGTTATCGGGTATACACCTATAGTGGTCAATGCGATAACGACCAGTATAACTCAGCTCGAATCCAGCGCCCTTAAAAAAGCTGTCGTTATACTTACTCGCTCGATTCTCTCGTGTACAATATAATTAACGATCACTAACCGAAAAAAATTAATCCTCTCGTTTAATGAGCTTCGATTGCAGCCGCGTATAGCAAGAAGGAAAACGAGCGCGACAGAGCAGCAGATCGAGTTTCAATCAGGACACTCTCGCACCCTATACGAAACAAGGCTTCCGACAGGTATATCGCGCAACAGCCAATAAATACACATAGCCCCACCCTCCTCCAAGCCGAGCGAGACACACAAGAGCGCCGCTATATAACGCAATCTCGCTCTCGCTTGTCGCCTCGAACAACTCTCGACCAATTGGCTCTACCTCTATATACTGTGGCACACCAAGCGCTGCACATACGAGAAAAATAAAGCGAAAGAGACGCTCTTACCTACACATACATACTACGCAGTGTGTAGACACACGTCGCCACCGCGACGACAGAGCATATAGCGCCTGCAGTTCGATCTTTCGCGACGAAGCTCTCAGACATGTATCTGTGTGAGTCTGCAGAGTTTACTCAGGGCGCGCACACAGAGACACCTATCCGACTTTGCAGAGCACGTGTGCAGCCGTGCAGTCGCGGGTTCAAGTGCGCGGCGGAAAGCCTCAGCTGTGTGTGAACCTTCCCACGAGGCATAGCAGTGGCGGCGGCGGCGGCCTGAGAATCCACGCGAGCAGGAGTTGCGCGAGGACAATGGATTTAAGAAAAAAGGAGAGAAGAGAAGAAGAAGAAGAAGAAGAAGAAGCGAATCGTGGACAGAGCGCGTGGGAGGGAGAGGGAGTTGGGGGGGGGGGCAGAAGGAGGCAGAGAGCAGACGGACCAAGACGGCGGACGGATGGAGCGAGACCGCGTGCGATGAGGGAAGGTGAAGTTTGAGAGTGGAGTGAAGAGGCTTTTGAAAATTCAGCCAAAGATGGCTGGTACGCTTTTGTTTGCCACCGCGGGAGAGAGGTTTTTATTTCGCCTTGCGCAAATAAAATTGAGAAATTAAAAAAAAAGCCCTCTCGGCCGTCTCTTAACAGCCGATGTAAAAAGTAAGACATGATGTCTTCGTAAAAACGGCTAACGGCGCCAGCAGCGAGTACATATAGAAAAAAAAAATGAGCGCTGCACATACAGGCATTTTTGCGTACACCAGCGAAGCTCGAGAGAAACAACGCGCAAGGTGCGGGAGAAAAAAAAAAGAGCGGCGCGTGTTAATAATGTTTCCGCTCGTAAATGAGAGAACCGAGGATGCGCGAGTTTGGGTAGGTAGGGAGGAAGCTCTGACGGGATTCTTGACTCGCTTGGAATTTTACGAGTCGCGTTGTTATACACTGCAGTTCGTCGTCGTGTTAGTATTAAGAGAAAAAGAGAAGTGGGTCTCGTATGTGTGAACCTACACCTTCATCCCTCTCAACTCTGTAGTTTCTGTCGTACAGGGCGTGTTTATTCGCGGATTTTTTTTTTCAACCGTCGTCGGTTCAGTGACCGTTTTCGTGAATGGAAGTGAATGGAACGCGGCGAATTTACGGACTGTCGGAAGCTGCGTTGATTTTACCTCGCTGCGGCTCTGGCGCTTTGAATATTCATGATTTATCGGCTGCTGCGGTAGCCGAGCGCGAATTTATGTATGATTCACGGAGAGCTCGAGCGAAAAGTTTCGAGTGCGCTTCTGCATTTGTGGAAATTAATTTTTTCGCATTGCGGAAGTCAAACACTGCTGTTAATTCATAACGAGCGTAGTAATGATTTTAATTTGTGCGATGCAATACCGCGTGTGCGTATATACACACAAAGTCCGAGTCTGAGTAACGACTGAAACTTTGCAGCGCTCGAATCGCTGATACATAACGCGGAATGAGGATCCCTGCAGAAACTCTCCTCGTCCCCACACGCTGTGAAGTAGCAGCAGCAGCCGGTGAATGTCGGCAGAAGGAGGAAGGAGCGGCCCGCCGCTTCCGTAAGAAGCTTGAGCCTCGCGCGAGCAGTGTATACACGTTTGCGAGCGCGGGATAAATTCCGCCGATCGTGTAAATAAAAAGTCACCGCGAGCACGCCTGCAGCCGTAAGTATAGCCGCGGGCGGTCAAGTTCAATGCCGATGCGAACGCGAGTGTGATTCAAGAGTATATACCCTCTCTGTTCATTCAGTCTAAGGGGATATATAGCACAGGCTTCTCCGAGTCTGCGGGAGCCAAGGTATAACTCGCCCTTTTATACAGCGATGAGAGAGATGCTTCGGGATATTATTTTTTGTTTGGCGATTCAGTCGGGTTCCGGGTATAGGTGTATGGTTATGTGCTCGCTCGGCGAATTCTTTCCCGGTGATATAGATCGCCTGATGTGTGCGATGCATAACTCGCGCGATGGCGTGACGATTTCGCGATTAATGAATGAAGTCACTGTGTGCACATAACCGAGGCATAAAATTAGATCGCGCGCTAGCTGTATTCGGAGTATTCGGATCAGCTGCGCGCGAAAATAATTCTGCTCGCCACCCACGAGAGAGAACAACAACAACAGGCTGCGGTAAAAATACACTCCCCCTTCCAAAGCTCTGTGCCTGAGCTACGTTTATATAGTCGGCTCAAAATGCAGCTCACAATCGTAAAAAAGACGAGAGACTTGATTGACAATAACTCCGCGACGCAGCGCGCCGCCAATACAGTCTCGCGAGAGCGGCTCGAACGCGAACGAGGGAAGAGAGAGAGAGAGAGAGAGAGAGAGAGAGCGAAAGTGCGTTGGAGCCTATTTCCGACGGTTCGCCCGAAAATAAAGCTGTATATCACATTTCAAAGAGCCGCGTAAAACTGGAGACACTGGCTCGGCCTCGTGCTCTCGTCCGAGACGCGAGAGAGAGAGAGAGAGCTTTCTTTAAGACAGCTCGCAGGCAAGTGTTTTTTACGAAGAGCCCCGGAGTGTCCGGGAAAATCGCACTCATTGACCCCAGGGAAGTGCAGATGTAAAACGATGGCTGGGTTACGTTGCATTGCCTTGAAACTAAAGTGCAGCTTTAATGAAACAGTTTTTCGACAATGATTATATTTTGAAAAAAAGCGATAAAAATCACTTCACTAAAATCATTTAAATGTACTGTTTTCAAAGCACATATAAGGGCCTTGTAAAGATAAAGAGAATGTACACGAGAAACCTTCAAGGGTTAAAGACACAGAGTAATCCCGAAAGGTTGAATTTACACAAACGTCAGTAAAAAGCGAGTGGAAGCGGAAATCTTCTTGACGGTTCGTTTTTTTCAGCTGTTTACATTAGCGCGTAAAATGACTAACATGTGTTTTTTGAACTGCCGCTCAGTAGAATAAAGCCAGATATTCAAATCTAAATTTAAAAACTTTTTATGGTTTATCCGATTAGATTCATATGTGTATATACACTCGACTCGAAGAGATTATCTCTAACTTTGTGTAAGTAACAGCTGCAAGATCAAATGTATTTTTAAAAGAGCTCTTTATTTAGCATCAAAATAATAATGTTCATACGTATAATTATGGTCGCGTATACTAATAATAGCAACATCCGATAAACAAAAAAATAACTTGACCACGGTCGGTATTCCATTATATCATCTTCGGAAATCCCTCCGCAATATTATTTTCTCCAGAGGCAAAAAGTGTCTCCCACCGCAGCAGAAGAGAAAAAGGCGTATACCAAAGTCCGTCGTTGAGCCCCTTGCTGAACTGGAAGCAGCGACGGATATTATTGTCACGTACGCGGTTAGCCGCTGGACAGTTCAGACCGTGGGCAGCAGGTCTTCGTCGCGAGATATTACACGTACGGCTGCTGGTCTTTTTGGCACTGCGTATTTCTCCGACCCCAGAGCTTTTGGTTTTGCCGAGGTCTGTTTGGGCTTTTTGCGTCTGCGAGCAAGTGCCAGCGGCTTTTGTTTTTCGGAGAAAAGGTGGAGACAACTGTTTTCCGAAACAAGATACGAGCCAGCATTTTTTTGGGGCAAGATTAACTGTAGTCGCAAGAACGACAGCGGTGTTTGAATTTCTAACCTCAAAAAATGAAAATTAAGGAAATCTAATAACAAGGGATGTATTTCATTACATTGTCGCGAGAATCTTTTTAATCAATCTTTTTAAGTAAAAATTTGAAGCTTATAATTATGTATCAAACTGTTTTATTGTAAAAACAAAGTAGTTTTGGACTGGACCTTCGCGAGCCTTTTCGTCACCGCTTAAACTCCCAGTGTCTGTGGCAGGTGAAGATAGGTGGCGCATTGACACTCTTCCATTTCGCTCATAACAATATGTGCCGTCGAGTCTAGATATAGTGGTGTGCCACCAATGCTAAAACTACCTTGTTTGGCCTGCTGCTTCGGCCGCTCATGCTATAACTGCTCGCGAAGAAACGCGTCTACGGTTGGTAAATGGTATATCTCAACGACGACGAAGCCCGAAATAGATGAATAAAATTTTCGAGGTACAAACCATCAATCACCTATAATAAAGACATCAGCGATGCACGCAGGAGCGAGAAAATTGTATTCACGCTAAATAAAAAACTATGCAGCGTATAAAAACGTTGCACCGGCATTACGGAATCGTTAAATATCGTTCAAGATAAAGCAATCAGAGTCATTAATCACGCGTCGTTTGGATTCGTATGTATACGTCCTACATCCGAACATTCCCATCAGCCGTAGGAACCAGTCGATTCTATTATAAAACCCAAAGCATCCACAGCGCAGCCAAACAATTAATGAGCAAACATTCCGTGCTGTATCCATCGGAAATCGTCCCTCACCTAAAGCAGTAAATTTTCAATCTCTGCAACAACGTCTTTCCTCAAGAGTATAAGTATAACAGAAGCAAAGACCCAAGCATTTTCTCTCGGTGCACAAAACGCCGCGAACCGAAATTGCCAATCGGCACGAGCACACTATATGTATACACAAGCTGTATATATACAGCTGGAGGTGGCGGCAGGCCGCAGGCGATACGCCGCGATAAATCTCCGCGCGGAAAATAAAAAGCAATGAGCGGCGGCGGCGCTCGGCTAAATTGGATGTACACGCGAGCGACGTGCGGAAAACTCGACGGGAATTTTCGCCGTGTCGTGCGCGCGCGGTGACTTTGAGCAATTTCGCGCCGCTGCAAGCGATGCAGCAGAGGTTACAGCACACGCGGTGTATATATAGCGAGGGAGGAGAGGTCAAGGCTTGTACGATAAGATGGAGGAAATAGTATTTTGCCGAGTTATCGATTGGAGCTTGCTGTGAGCGCACGCGAATAACTGTTATGCGAGCGACGTCGATGACAACTTTCTATTACCATACAGCGAGCGAAATTGAATTTTCGCCGGGACGTGTGTTATTGTTCGCTGCGGTGGTCATCAATCCTGTATAATAAGGAATCGATCGCGACGAGTAAATGTATAACAGCGCACATTGGATCGATTCACCACTTTTAGAAAAAAAATGGAATTTTCATCAAAGGACGATGTATAATACCGCATACCGTTGTCTCTTACCCCAGAGAATATAACGGCTTACATGTATAGCGCTCCGAAACTTATATGTGCATGAATAAAGCGTGAAATACACCGAGGAAAAAGAGGAGCCAAAGGAGAGAGACGATATGGCGGAAAGAGTGAAAGTAATCAAGAAAGAACGAGGGAGAGATGAGCAGAGTGCGGAGATAAAAAGAATGATTTATCGCTACCTTGCTTCTTTGGAGTACAATGCGTTTTAAACTCCACACAAAAAGCGATTGAGGAGCTGGATGCGTGCTCCAGGTGCAGCAGGTTTTTCCGAAATTTTTGTTCTCCCTGCTCGCATACTCGTATATTCCGTCGTCGTTAAAAATGCCGGCCTTGACTCTTTTGAAAAATGAGACGAGCCTCTCTTATTTATCATTACGCGTGTATATACGCTCTCTGCATTCGCTTCTACCGCGAATTTTCAAGTCCACGAATCGCGAGAGAAGAATAGAAAATTAATTTAATCCCGACTGATGCATCGTAGAGCCTCTGAAACCACAATAACATTATACACTCCGTACGAGGAAGCCTGTTATGCGAGCTAGTACTTTACGATCGCACGCAGAGGACACAAAGCAAATGAGCCTCTTACTTCAGCTGACGGCTGCCGAAAAGCCAGGCTCGAAAATCCCTTGGTGAGACGACCGCAAGCCATAGCGTTACAAGTCCCAGGAAGCAAGAGCGCGTATCTCATAAAAATCACAATTGCGTCGACGCCTCACGAGATATATAATGCTCTTCTCGAGTAAGATAAACGATCGCGAGAGACTCACTCCGCTGCGGATGTTGACCCGCGATGACCCGCTGCGGTTCACGAGCCGAAACGTACAGAATGTCGGGGACGCGGAGGCATTTGACGAATCATCGTGCGGCTGTATACTGTACGTGAGTACAAAGATGACGACGAATTTGTTCCTTAATGCACGTGCACTACTAGACGAGAATTAGGCAAGGAATTTCTCAGTGGGTGATGATGTATACGAGTATGCTTGTTTACACTGACACATGTGTATCGTCGTCCGATTTGTTAACGGGCGTCACAATGTTTGGTATGTACGACGAAGAATTTCCTGACATAATCTGGGCAAAAACAGTTGCTCACATGTATCACTTGTCGCGCAGTTTAATTACGATAACTGTGCAGCGATCCTGGAGCGTCTCGGCAAAAAAAGAAGCCCCGCTGAAATTAATCAATGACCTCGGTCGTCGATCTGGAGTCCCACAGATGGATCCCCGGCAGCGAAAGAAAGCAAAAACGCGTCACGATCTTAAGAAGGAACCAGCACGCGATCGACGAAAAATCGACCAATCGCGTGCCCATCGATCGTCCGCGTGTATAACAAACGATTGCGCTCGCAGCTCCAGCAAACTCTCGCACACTACGAGCATCCTCTATAGCATATATGTCTCGAGAGGTCAAGCACCTCTCTCTCTCTCTCTCTCTCTCTCTCTCTCTCTCCTCCCCCGTCAGTCATAAATCACCGGAGAATTAACCCCCCTAATTGGCGGCGGCAAGTATTTAAATGGCGCGCGCGTGCGCGAATGCGGACTTGAACTATTGAGAATTCCGAAAATTCCTCGATCCTGTGGCCCACATACCAAGCGCGGCGTATAGCCCTTTGGTCCACTTGCGGCGACAGCGTATACGCCACCGATCGCTAGATGCGGGATGGAGCTTCCGCGCCGGCTCGCTTCTGATGCCTGAACTATCCGCCATGCCTCGATAGCCTAATGGGAAAAGCTCGTAATGAGGCGAACCGCGTATTTGTTTGGATGTGGGAGTGCGACGGTGTGTTTGGGAATTCGCTGTGTTTTTCAAGCTTATTTACGGGGCTTTCGAAGCTCGCGGAAGCGCGATTCTTGCTGCCGGATGCGATGCGGGCTTCGAGAGTTCTTGGATGACACTGGACTTTTAGAATCTGTGTCTATATGTCTCTTTGCGGATAACGGTAGCTCGCTTCTGAAAGAATAAAACTGTTACGTTTCCAATCGAAGGATACATCGATGAGTATCGTAGATAAGCGAAATCACATGCAGAGAGAACACGGGAATCGTAATTTATCATTCTGACATCCCGACAGTGCAGCAATCGACACCTATATCTTAACATTCCCGACAAATTTACGAGGCTCTAAATGCTCAAACAAGCTCGCGATATATATTAAACAACAACGGCTCTGCTGACGTCCATTAACACTGTGCTGAAAAAAAAAAAAACAGCAATTGAAAAGCTTTTCAATAACGCGCCAATTCGTTTCTCTCACCGAAGCGCACTATGCACTCTCGATCTCTCGACAATTCTATTCCTTTGTGCAAGCGAGTTGAACACGCTAAAAGTCGCGCGCGCCATTATTTCACAGACGTGTACGCGATCCATTTTCAATTAAATGTCCCGCCGTCGTGTTCCGACACAAAAGGACTCCATTAGCAGTGGATGCGATTTTTTTCGACGGTATAGAGATACTCCTGCAATGTTTTATCGGCTACGCGATATCTGTAACGAATCCTTATTGTGTATATAACGATTTCTAGTGAATAGCGCGCTGCTATATGAATGTTGCAGATTTTTCGTAAAAACTATTATAAGAAACACACAGACACTCGTGACAGCCTAACGTTATATTCAACTTTGATTCGTTTCGAGATTTCGAGCCTATATATGCGCAGCTGTCTACGCGGGCGTATCTTCGTTTCTCTTTCTCCCCGTAGCGATGCATACAACCGTTATGTCATCTTTTTGTATAATACGAGCCACTGACATGTACGCGCTTGCTCAATGGAGAATAAGTTACGTTCGATCGGCCTGTTCCCGTTCGGAAATGGAAAGCGCGATAAATCTATAGCTGCTGAAGACCATAATGTCTACGTTTTATGAAGATGCGAAGCTTCGAGAATATGGCTCTATTGGCGGAGAATTATTCGAACGTTTACAAATTACATTGTGTCGAGGTGCACCATTCGCTCGATTGCGCAAAAATGAAATAACCGATCGGCTTGTAGTAGTATATAATACGATTTTCACTCGAGCTTTATACTTTTATCCGATAATATGAAGCATCAATCCATAAGGTCTCGCGTACGAAGCAATATAACGCGAAATTCCATTTATACTCTTTCTCTAGAGCACACGGCGCGTCTAGTCCGAATGTCAAGTCGAATCTCCGAGCATTTCTCATTTATGCTGCTGCGCAAAGTTTAATAAAGCGAGCAAGATACAGGCGAAGAGTCAGTCTCGGAATAACAGGCTCAATGGAGTCGACACGACGACACTCGCGCAACGTCGCCCCCCCACGTCGTCTTTCTCTCTCTCTCTCTCTCTTGCGCGTATACTGCACACTCGAAGTGAAAGTCCTCTGGAACGCGGGCGACAAAGCGAGATATTTCCCGGAATGTTCTTCCTCCATCTCTGTCTGGCGCCGAGATTTTCGCCCGCGCCATAGCATTCCCCTCCTACGCGATATTTTTCGCCGGTATATACGTATTGTGTCCCGCATAGGTGTTCGCGAGCGAGGAGAGAGAAAAGAGAGGTGTGTTTTGGGTTAATTGAAAAGTCGACAGGACTGAGAGAATGATATATTGGTCGAGCTTTATCGCGCTGCGAATGTAAGTTGGGAAGTGTTATATGTATATATGAATAATGTCGAGTTGGTGCTTTAACGGGGCTAAAGTGCAGAGTTGGGGTATATCTGGACACAAGGTGTTATTAATTGACGCTTCGAGAGGGAAAATTGGGTTGTGTCTTGATGGATGGCTGTTGTGGTTATAAGCGAGCATATTTAGCGTTGACTTTGCTGTACTGTATACACTGTAATAATACGCTCGCGCTTAATGGATTTCGCGCTTTTAAAATTTCCGCCAGAGTTTCTCCATTACAGAATCTCGTATAGATTGCATTCTCACACGGAGAGCAGCTGAGAGAGTCAAACGTTTCGCTCTACTTCGAAATCAAAAACTCCCCAGAGCGCCACATGTGCTAATTGAAATCAAGGCCAATCTGCGACGTGTACATTCATCACTCTGTAGTTCATCGCGTCAGATTCGCAAGTTCGCTCATTGCGTCGATTAACCTCGCCAGTTGAAACTTGATTACTGTATATAACAGCACTCGATCGATGAAAAAAAAAGAACCGTCCCAAAGCTTAGCGCAGTTAATTACACGCAACTATATATTGAGGCGGGATCGATACGTCGCAAGGACGCGTTCGTTAATCGCGGCTTTGGCGAGAGCTAATTTCACGAAACAAAAACGCTAGTTGTAGCAAAATCACGGAAGGCTCCTCCTCAGAATTATCATCGCGCAGAAGGTCGAGTCCCTGAGGCTCGAGGCTAGACGATGCAGCTCGTAACGTATATACCAGGGCACGAAACGCGCGAATCTGTCTGGCAGCCTCGCCTCTCTCTCTCTCTCTCTCTCTCTCTCTCTCTCTCTCTCTCTCTCTCTGCGGCCGTGTATAATACTCACGCGGTATGTACAGGGGATAATTAGCTGTGGGGCGCCGGCGTATATAATACAATGACGACAGATTCTCCGAAGCCATCAGAGCGGCGCCTATGCGCTCTCGTTCGATATATAGAGTCGCTCGGCCAAAACGCTTGCGCGCGAGAGAGAGAGAGAGGCATCGTAATTGGGCCCTATAAACGCTAATTGCGATCGCGTCTCTGTTTACATGGGAAAAGAAGAAGCGCGCGGTGAGCTCTTTATTTATTTTTTGTTATATCCCCGAGAGACGAGGATCCGAGGCGAGGCAATTTTCCGTCATTACGCGCTTGTGCAAGCCTCGCTATAGGTTGTCCCGCGGGCTTAGTCCTGTGCATTATATACATATAGATATATAGAGGGGAGAGCGCCACAGCTAATGTATTAATCCGAGGTAATCGCTGATTAATTTTTCCCAGCGAGAGAAGCTTCTTCGCTCCGTGTGCGCGGCTCTTCGTTTTTTCAGAGGCAACTCTCAGCTCTCGCGTGTTTGGGGGATTTTATGGCTTTTCGCTGAGATTACCGGTATAGTTATTGTCCAGGCGTAGTCAGCCTGCTGCTTTTTTTTATTTCTCCACTGCAGCTGTGTGTATTTTATGGATACACGAGCGACTTACCAGCACAGCGCGGAGATTAGCATGTTGCGCGTTAAAACTTCGTTGTCGGGTCAACTTACCTAGAACAAAAAAAAAGAGAACAAAGGGTTGTAGATATAAATCGTTCGATGAAGAATATTTCGATAAAATTTCAGCACATTCGAAAAATTGTATCGAAGAGCAACGCTCTATATATCGAAGTTACAACATTCCGGAGAGCGGTGGAAGATATTTCCATAATTGAGAGCGAAATTCGCACGCTTCCGATAAAATTCTAAACGCGAAGGACAATAGCCGATAGAATTTGCGGAACTTTTTAAAAAGTTTCATTTTTCAATTTTATCGTCCAAAGCGAGCGCATCCGGCCGCGCTCGACATTCGAGCTCGAGCGATCCATATCTCGCGGAATCTCACCTAGGAGTTAGCTTTCTCACACAATGGATCGGCATATCAGGGAAGCTGAGAGAGAGAGAGAGAGAGAGAGAGAGACGGCGGCAGTGGCGGCGTGTCGTCGCGCTTTTTCCGAATCAGCAAGTCGTCGCGCCGGCAGCTCTTTTGCACGTACAGTCACGAAGGCGCACTTTCGAGAGTCACGTATTTTCCTCCAAAATATGTTAAAGGCCTTTCTCCCTTTCTCTCAGCAACAGCAGCCCGGGCCCAGCATGTGTGTACGTATCCTCTCGTATGTAGGCGACGCGCGATCGAGTTTCATGCGCTGCAGAGCGAAAAGAGGAGTAGGCTCTTCTTTCTTTCTTTCTTTTGGCTGATGCAGTCTTGCTTCGAGTGGGAGAGAGAAGAAGAAGAAGAATGGGAGAGGGGGGCAATGCCGAGTATATATAGCTACCACCGCCTGTCGAGTGAGCTTCGCTCGCCCAATTATTCAAATGCGAGCCTCACCTGTTGCTCGCTTTCGACCTGGCTCGACTTGGCGCTCTCTCTCTCTCTCGCTGTATATGGGGAAGCGAGGGGCAGAATAGCTTCTACCTTCCGCTCGCCGTTGCTCGAAATGGTATCATTACGTTCGTTTTGTTTTGCGTCATTTTTGTTTTGTGTCATTCATCGTTCGATCGAATCATGGTTTCCGTAAGTGGAAAATTACGTGGAAATGTCGATGCTCGTCTGCAAGAAATCCCCGTGTTTATAAGTAAAAGTTTACACCACTAAGCGAGCGGTAGCAAAAAAAAAGAACGCGTATAAAAACATATACAGAGTGCAGAGAAATGCTTTCCGTTCAGTAGCCACTTGCGAAACCTGAACTTCTGCTGCTGCACAGGACCACGAGCGCGTCCTATCTCCGGCAGATCGGATTGGCTCTCCTCGACTTACGTAAGCGCGCGTTGCTGCCACGAGATCGGACGGATATCTCCTTGCCGCGCGTTATGTGCACGAGAAGAAGGAGGAACGGGATCGTCGCGACGACCAAGTTCAAAGTCGCCTCTTTCTCTCTTCTGTGTATATATACTTATATGCATAATAAACCCCGAAAAATTTTCCAAAGATCTTGTAGGCTCAGCTTATATAGAAAGTATATATGATCAGCGGTGATAGCGGCTCTTAGGCAATAACACCGCGGCGATTTTTACGATGATTTTTTCGACGCGAGTTTTATTGCAAGGAGATTGCAAGATTCGGAGATTAAAAACGACGGCGGCGCCATACAGCCACAGCCTGTTTTTGTCGACTCGTGTCACGTCTATACGGGATTCACTTTCTTTCTTGCTTACCTGCGCTCGCTTATATGTGCAGTTCACTGCAGCTTGCGTGCGCTTTTACTCGGATTCATGATCATGATGCGCCGCTGCGCGCCGGGAGAGAACATCGCTGAAAAAAAAGCGAGTTTGTCGTGCAGCGCAGAAGGCAAGAAGATGCTTTACATGGCTTGCGGGATTTCAAGCGGTTCCATTTTTAGGGATTCGAAAGATATACGTTTTTGTCTGCGCGTTACTCGAAAATCGGAGATAAAGAGATATTTCGTTTCCAAAAGAACAGGCAGAAAACTATATCTTTTTGTCTTTTTTGATACTATATTATTGAACTGCATGAATACAGTCATCGCCAGATTCTCCGGGTCACGGCGACTTAGAGACATAGAAAGTATCAATTTTGGTTGTATCCCGCGTGTGTGGCATCACGTAAAATCGACATAAATCCCAATTGAAGTTTTTATAGTTCGGATCGCCACTTATTCGAAAGTCTTTATAACGCTCTATTTGGAACAGAGATGCGCGTTCACTTTTATTGCACAATTCTGATGACTTCCCGCTGTACACAAAATAAATATTTGACTCTGCGAGACAAAAGTTTAATTGGAAAAATACACACAATCCGCTTTGTTTCCGGAAGGTAAACAGAGCGATTTTCGTAACAGACGCCGACAATCCGAAGCGTAAGAAATTACGGCATTTTCTTGCTTTATGCCGGAAAACGTCCCGTTCAACAAATATAGCACATTTTTTACCCACTTCTTTTTGTCGGGGCTGTAAATTTTTTTACTTCGAATCGGTTAACTGCTCGCTCGCGAGCAAAATGCTAAGGTCAGCCGAAATGTCAGTCGGTGTGAAAAAAATTATAACTTCGTGGTATACGTTTACTGGAGCCGAAATTTTTGCTGACACGTCTCGCGCGGAGGTGCACTTTTTTTGTCCTGTATATATTATGTGAACGAGCAGGCGAGTTGTAAATCAGATATTTACAAGAAGAACACGTACTACGGAAGTCTAGTTCAAGTTTGACAATTTTACTTCCTTGACATTGTGTCTGACATGTACGCTTTCTTTTAAATTAAATGAATACGCTTATGATGAAAAAGATCTTTTCGAGTTTTGAAGATAAGAGTCAATTGAAGAATTTCACATGAAACAGACTTATTTGCAGTTAAAAAATTTTTGAAAAAATGTAATTCGGAACCACTGGTTTCTTTTTCAATAAATCGAAATTGGTAAGAACAGCTCGATTTCCAGCTATTGAAAAATCAATTTCTAAAAAAAAATTTCATACGATTGTAGATTGACGAACAAATTGAAAAAAATGCGAAATTACCAGTAAGGCGGCATGTTGTCCCGGTAGCAATATCATGACCGTAAGGCTCCAAAAACTCCGGTGCACTGACAGCTTTCTTCCTCTCCACAAACTTGGTCCCACACGATCTCCATATGATAACAATACAAATCACACTCCTAACTCGTAAAAGCACAAAACTTCAGCTTCGCACAATCGATCGATATTCTCTTATCCACTAATCCATAAGTGAAAAATAAAATCAAATCACCAACCGATGTAAGAAGCTAGTTATGCACCGGCTTCAAGCGAATAAAACACGCGAAGACTGCTGTACCAAGCGCGTGGCTCTCACTCGTTAGACTCCACGGGCCTCTAAGCGGCAACTGACTGAAGCGGCTCGGTCGAACGCTCGCGAGGGGACTCCACAATGAAGGAGCTTCTGATGGTGGGAGATCACGCGGAGAGAGAGAGAGAGAAAAGGTAGTCGCAAGGGGCCCCTGCCCCGCCGCCGCCGCCGCGACGTGCGGGAGTCGTTGTACCTGTGCCGTCCTGCCCGAGTTTTGGGTCCTGTGTGTTGGTGTGCGCGGTGGTGGTGGGGAGTTTGCTACCAGAGGGTGTATGAGGACAAGTTCGCGAAAACGTAAGGCAAACGTACAAGAAATACGTTTTGCCTGGCCAACGCGTCTTTATCTACTTACACGGCATACTTGTCGTAATTGTCTATACATTAATAGCTATAATAAAATTACTTTTTTGCGCATTGAACAATCGTAATATTTTTTAATGACACTTTAATTGTTTTAGATGGCGAAGAAACTACAGTTGATTGATGTCTTATTGCATTGGTTTTAATGATCGACCACAAATTTAAAATAGATTAACATGTCGTGGTCAATGAACTGACGTTCCCCGTAATATCGCTCATATTTCTTCGAGGACTTTATAGAATCTTTGAACTAGTGTCAACTGACCATGAAGGCCGAGATTCTCATATACGTGCGTACCTGCGCATTTGCATCGGTGAGATCCCAGACGCGTATTTTATGGCCGGCGTCGCTAGCGCTTATGTACATACATTATCATAAGTAATTTTACGTATGCCAAGGGGGTTGTTATTGTTTTCTGTTTTTGACGCGCACTTGTCCACCTTGAATAAATGCACTTCTTTCAATTTGAGAATGTAACTGATATCTCTTTCTAGATTATTTAAAAAAAAAAATCGATTATAACATTTGTGCAGTGAAGATCACCGAAATACTTTAGCTAACTACGCACTGCGGGCAGAGATTTTCTCGTAAAATTTGCGAACCTCTCGCGTACATATACGAGATTCTTCCAATCAGCATGTAGGTATACAACTACTGCCTCTCGCATAAATCTTTCAACGCAGGAATATTTCAAAATCAGGCAAACTCTCCAAGCGCTCCATCTACACCCTTGCATTGAGCTGCGCACTCGCATCCACGAGTAGCGTATACACATAATATCTACAAACAACATCCGTCTTCGTCGCCCGTAAAAAGGAAAACGAGCAGTTCTAGCCAACCGTGTGCCAAACAAACACTCGTCCGGCGTGTGTACACAGATAGATACACGCGAGTATCCCAATATATATTTATAAGATCAAAAGCGGAAGGAAGTTCAAGGGTGCAACAGTATATACAGCTCACGGTTCGGTAATCACGCCACACTGTCCTCGAGCCTCTTTCGTTGAGGTCGAGTGAGCCTGACGAGGAGGAGGAGGACACTTTTTTTTTTCCTCGCGAAAATAGCAGAGCGGACTCTGCGTGTCCGTAATTGCGGACTAGTGCGACAGTGCACTTCGCGATGAATACGGAGAACTGAGGAAGGACAAGGACACGCGGTTCTATTGACACTGGACGAGGGTTGCGCTATGTGACTTTCACTCGTGCGGTTGGAATTTAGCGCGCTATTTTGATTCGTTTGGAATTACGATGAGTTATAATGTTTTGTTAATAAATAGTTTGAACTTTCGGAAAAAGTTCGATTTTGTAAAACTGTAAACAAAGTTTACATCCTTATAAGGACATTCCGAGGGAATGTCACGTGTTGCACATAAAAAAACTCGAGGCTTAAATCAGCCGGGCATAAAAAACGTTACGTCGGCGATACAATAAATTTTATCGCGAAAGAACAACCGATAAGAAGTGTTTGACTTTTTTCTCGAGAGCTTGAAAATAGCGAGCGAGGCAAGCAAGCGTCGACGGCAAAGTTCGTAAAAAATTTTTTACACTTGCAACGGGCAAGAAACTTTTTTAATATTCCGCCATATGTTGGAATCGTAAAATTTTCTTCGGTTTTACAATGTTTTATTGAATTTTTACGGCTTTTTGAATAAAATTTCCCGCGAAGTTCGAAGCCATGCGTAAAGTTTCCGAGTCATCTCGATTCTTTTTTATCTGTCTGGTGATATCCTCTAATTGTATAAGTCGAGAGAGATGGAATAAATTTTATTCCTCAAAGTTGCGGATCGTAGCTTGATAAAAACGTATAATAAGCCGTTACTTCCGAGTCGTAAAAGCCGGCATCTATAACTTTTAATCATACTAAAGCTGGCGTACTTAAAAATTTAATTAAACCTTAAGAATTCCACGACAGAGTCGAATAACCTTTATTCCATAAAGTCTTCCCTTATTAAAAATGCCATGCCACTTCTCCCACCTCCCCAGAAAAGCCAACGCTTAATTTAAAAATGCGTCTCCCTTTAAAACCTTCCTCTATACTTCGCCGAAAAAGAAAAAAAGAAATCGAGCGCCCATTCTGCAGCCAGAGCAGCCACGCAGCAGCGCGCAATATTTCAGCGCGGGCTCGTGAGACCGTCCAATGATATTCGATTTATAAAATTTTAATTAATAATTCAAGCGCGCAACAGTGTATACGCGGTGCGACCCCGGCTACTGATAACAATTCAGCGCGTATACTCGCGCTTAGATAATATACGCGGAAGCTTCTCCTTCTCTCTCTCTCTTCTTCGTCTCTCTCTCTCTCTCTCTCTCTCTCTCTCTCTCTCTCTCTCTCTCTCTGGCGAGCCTCGCGTGTATTTCCTGTACAAGGGTTGCATCGCGCGGTCGGGTAATGCGACTCGTTAATCTCCGGTTGTTAAGCGTGACCGAAGATACGTATCTCCGCGAGAGCTGGCGCGCGAGGGTTTTTGTTGCTGACTGATGATTCGTCCGAGGCTGCTACCGCTGCTGTTACAGCCTTGGAGTCTTTTAAAAGCGGTGTGGAGTGTATATGCACCAAACGTGTACGCCTACACAGACATGTGTGAAAAGTGCAGCGGTAGTTCTTGTACGGAGGGATGTGCTCGAGGCCGATATCCTGATTCCTGATGTGTAAGTGCGGTAGAGGAGTCGCTATACTGATGAAAAGAAAGAGAAAAGGGTGGGGTTCTATAGGGTAAAGTAGTTCTATAACAGAGGATGCTGATGGATTTAATTGTTTTTCATTGTAGATGGATGAATTCAAGTATTATTTTATAATTTTATTAAAAATAATAATGTGTCTATAATAATTAAAAAATCTCGTAGAAAGTAGACCAAGCCAATGTGAATTTGAATTCGTTGTTAGAAATATGAGGAAACCTTACGAAAATCATCAGAGATCAGATTCCTTTATTACGACGCATTCGGGATTTACCGTGGTTTAACGAGATAATTAAAGGTGATTTAAAACACGCAGCATCGCACGTGACGACGTGCAGCCATACGTTCGAGAAAAGACTCTAACTCCTAATGACACGGGAATTCTCATACCATCTACGCATCTCAGATTACCGTCTTCTATCTTTGCTGACTCTCAGAAATCGTTGATAAGTGTGTATATACAAAACTAATTTAGTCTCACGAGAAGAAACACGCTAACAGAGTCGTCAGTGGCAACACTGAGATTCCAGGATCCCGATGAACAATAACGAACTTTTTCGTGGCTGGGACAGCGCTGTTCCACGAAAACTCGGACGTAAGATCGAATTTTCTAGGCAACGTCGACTACATGGGAAATGAGAGAAGCCTTACGAGCTTTGAATTTATATCATCATTACTGTGAAGTCTGCTGTGCGATAAGGTTTGCGCGGCAATAAATTCAAGTGGAGAATTTCGAATTCATGTGTGCACAGAACTGGGCACACAAGAAATCGGGGTATAATGCCGATCGTGAAGGCAATTGTGCACGTTGCGGCCGATAAAAATGAGATAAAAGAAGAGAAGATCGAGTGCGTGGATATACGTTTTGACTCGATAAAAACTGATAATTTTAAACATTACTTATGAATCAAAACAAATCAGTTCATGGCCATAAGACAAATGGATCATTTTAAAATGATGGAATATTATCAGCTCCCTCTAAAACGGGCACACAAAGGAAGTAGGATCCAAAGTGCTAAGTACAGCGAAATGAAATATCTTTACGCGCAGGCTTGACGATAAAACAGTCATCGAGGTGAAAGCGAAAGATAAAGCTACGGAGAGGACGCAAAAAGCGAGAAGCCAAGACATAAGAAAGCCTAGAGCAGAAAAACAGATGGGTTCGAGACCCAGCGCGGACATAGACTCGAAATTGAATCTATATTTCTCGAGAGTGTCATTTTTGAGCTGCCCACGGTTAATCCCCGAATGATATATAAGTACAAGCGCGAGGTGAAATTTTTCTCTAGTGCGCGGAGAAAAGGAGAGAGAGAGAGAAGGTGACTGTGAGAGAAATGATGAGGTGCGAACGCGCTAACGCGTACCGAGGAATTCATAACCTCTCGGTGTTATTAATGACGAATATAGTGGCTTTCGCGCGAGGGATAACAGGGCGACGAAAGCATGTTAACGTGTTTGTCCTTGAATTTTACCACGAACCCATCGTACATGTTCGCGCTGAGAAAGCTTGGTTTAAATGGTATTCGCGAATGTAGGTCATGAAAATAAATCGTATTTGAATTTCCGAAATAATACAAAATATAGGTTCGCTTTACTTTTTCAGTAGAAACAGACGTTAGTGGCAAGACAAAGATTGTTTGGTTTTTTAAAATATTGTTCTCTTTTAAAATATAGTCGATTCACGTCGCTGCGTTTCTCTCGAGCGTACATCATCCCCCTATAATTTCGAATCAGCCGTTCATTCAACGCGAGTATGCAGCAACATCGTGAGCCCGAATCAATTATCGCGCTTCGGCGATGCAAAGCTAAGACACGCGCGCTTACGCACGATCATCGCGGCGCGCGGCTCTATGCATATCCAACTCGTCAGCTCGTCAGACTATAGCTGTGTTGCGAATCGTCAGGAGCTAGGGACCACTGCGATGACTTCCGGTGCGTCGGTAACTGCTATCTATAGGTGTCAAAAGGCTCTTAGACGTCGAGAGTTAAACGTCTCGGTCATTAACGCGCTAGCGCTAAGGTTGTCCAGATGAGAGTCGAGGTCGACGGATGTCTGCTGGAGATAATCTCGATGCCGTTTGTATCTGTGCTCGCGGAAGCTTTGAGATTTTTTGCTTTGGAGCTTGAATTAACGAAAGTTGTATCGAGACTATTTTAATGTAAAAATTTTTTACATACACGATTTTTCCAAAATAAACAAATGTTCAAATAGAGTATTAATTTTGAGATTCTAGATATTTTTGAATTAATTATTTAAGCAAAGTACAACTTGACAGTCGCATTTATAATGACACTTTAGCGCAAATCGCGTATACTCGTCTGTATTTTCTCTCCCTCGCAACAACTCTCATCGAATGTAAACGAAACGTGCCGAGACACACGGTTCGGTTGCTCATTTTGCCGAGTACAAACACACACACACACACACAAACACGCAATACACATCTATACGCAGTAGCCGCGGGACGTCGCTGCGCGTCCAGATCGACATTGTGCAATCAACGGCTGAAGCGCGCCGAGCGCATCGAAATCGCTTTATAAATATCCGAGAATTTCATGTTTGCTTATGCGAGCTGCAAGACAAAGGAAGATTAATATAGGCTTTTTGGAGAGAAAAAAATAAATCGGATCCGTTATCGGGAAATCCGCTTCTAAGTGGAAAGTTTTGTGTGAAAGTATAAAAAACTTTGTAGGCAAAGAAACCACGTAGTAAAGCAGGACAGTTTTTGCATTAAAATCAGCAAACTTCAAAAATGTCAGCCACTGTCGCTGCAAATAATCGTTGGCAGACTCCAGCTAACTGAAGCGACGACACAAAAACCTGTCCCAAACTAGAGCAGACAAGCACCCACGTAAAACAAAGACAAACTTGAAAACGTGCGAGCGCACAGTAAATCCGATCGTACGCTGCAGCAAACATTGCCGCAGGGGGGAGTCCCGTCCGATAAAATAAACTTTGGCACGCGGGCCGGAGACGCGGATTTCCTGTGTGTAATACAAGAAAACGTTGCTTCTGCTGCCGAAAATCGAGGTTAAGGCCGGAGACGTTGTAAGCTTTGCGTTGAATCGCAGTAGTTCAGTTGGGATGGATATTTTGTCGTAGAATTGTAGTTTTGGGTGCGGAGAAGTTGGAGGAATCGATGCTGAATTTAACGGTGTAGTCACTTGTAACCTGATTTTGATATACATGTTGAAACGAGAATAAGGTAATAGCGTCTAGGTCGCGGATAAGGGTTTTAAATCGTAATAAGAGAAAAAACTGGGTCGCAGAGCGAATTACAAAGTAACAAAAACACTACGACGGGCACTGTTTAAAAAATGATAATCCTATGAAATTTGTAACGCTCCGAAACTAGATTCGTGTCCCGGATCGACAGCCAACCAAAATTTGGATTCTAAGAAACAGATGTGAAAAGGAGCAAATACAAGTTTTAAAATTAGTTTTAAAAATTAAATTATCTCTTTGTAGGAAGTGTGAAATAAGTTAACTATTACAATTCTCAGAAAAGCCCAAATCCGCTCTGCTTTCTTTGCGTAAACTCTCTATTAAAACGTAAATTCACCAGAAACCGACACCTCAAGAATTTAAATGACCCGCGCTTTTTCGAATCTATTCAAAATATATATATCTCTATTATACAGCTCCCGCAAGTTTCTAAAATGAAATTAGGCATCTAAGAGTCAAAATCTCACCATTTCGAGCACACGAGCGGACATATATCACGCGTAGGAGTTCTACATCCGCTCCCTCGTGTATAACGTATTGACAATCGTAAAATACAAGCTGCTCGCGCGCGCAGCTCTTCGGCGTACAAATATTTACGCCGCTAAATCCCACGGCGTATATTTGCCGCAGCAGCAGCAGCAGCAGAAGCAGCGGCAGAGCAAAGGGAGCTATTTGCATTTCTAGACGCACGAGCGCGCCTCGTTGCGTTCCGAAATCCAAGGCCGGAACTCGCGAATCCCGCGCTCGTGCTCCAGATGTGTTATATGTGTACGAAAATTCGCTGAGAGTTCGCGAGCAGCTTGGAGAGGACTACTGAGACGCTAGTTTCTGGATTTTGATATAACGAGACAGAAAAGAGGTGGTACGGCTTGTGTCAGTTGCCGTGACGCTGAATAGTTGGAGTATGTGTACAGTTAATAGGGTGACATCCTTTGATAGGAAGTTCCAAATTGCTTCTCAAATTATTCTGCAATATAGTTATTTTAAACACTCAAAAGCCTAAAAAAAAGTTTTTTTCAAATTTCCCCTGGCACTTTCCTCTATACATCAAGCTTCCAAAAGTAAAAGTATACTCCTACGTCGTTCGTCGCGCTTTCGGAGGAACAAGACCGAACCATCCGGTCAGTCACAAAAAAGGAACAGGTAGAGAGATGCCCAAAAGTTTCAGGATGCGAATGGAACCAGTTGGCGATCGAACGATCGGCGAGCGTGAAAGTCTGCCTGCGTATGAAATCGATGCTGTCGCAACGCGTATGTAAATCGTGTGTGCGTTTTCCACAGCGGGATTCTTCCGACACAGATGCGCAGTGTGCCTCCAACCATTTTCATTTCGTTGAGGATCATTGACTTGACATATAATAACAGAGACGCGTAGCTAATTGTAAAAGATTTGTTTTGATCGAACGACACCTGTTATGCATACGTAATCACCAAATTGGCTACCAAAAATTATAGACGCGAAGACGTGGTGTTACGTGTACAAACTCGAGGAAAAATTGAAACAAGCTATTTCTATTCACGTTCAACTCGTTCGAAAATTCAATCAAATCCAAAAAATTTGGAAATACGAAAAGCCAAAGACGCGCCTCTGTATCTAATAATCAAGCCGCACAACTTAATTCATCGATCATCATCGTGGCGTCTATCGATTTTCAAACCATCACCACTCCCGATAAATTAATTACGCAACACGGCGCTATATACACTCGGCTCACAGCATATACCTAATAACAGTAATTCCTCACCTTGGCGTAATAACCCCGATTCCTTTACTCCTATCCGTAAAACGAAAAAAAAAACGAGCGAATCACATCTACAGCGCGTGTGTGTATACACAGTCTAGAGATGAGGAAAAAAGAGAAGCGCAGAAACCACGGCGATTACACGCAGATTGAAAAGCGGCGATTCCCCCGCCTTATTAATTACAGGCGCTAACGGCAGCTTAGAGAGAGAGAGAGAGAGAGAGAGAGAGAGAGAGAGAGAGAAAGAGAGAGAGAGTTGCTGCACCAGGACTGTAGTGCGCGCGCGTATCGGCCGTAACTAATCTGAAACGAGTTTACACGCGCAGCGCCGCCGATCGTCGTCAACGAGCGTAAAACGCGTATACGGTAGCCAGGAAGCTGGTGATTGATAGGCGCGCCGCGACGGCACACACCGAATGTTGATGGGAATTACTTGTGTACGTACGCGTGTTATATGCCGGGAGAGTTCGTTTGGGAAAAAATCACACTGGTCGAGTATCTATACGTATAGATTTGATATGGACTAGACAGTTTGACGCGATACTGAGAGAGAGGATGCTTTGATAGACTGTTAAAAACGTTTGCGCTTTTTTTGGGCGGTTTTGATTGAAAGATTACGTCCCTCGGGGAATCCGATAATAACGTCGACGCACGCGTGCTATTTCTGTATATACAGCTGAAACTGATACGGTATATGCTGTCAATTATCCTCGGATTAGGCTGCACACTATATCAGTTGCAAATCCGAATGAAATCCGACTAAATTTGTCGCGGTATTTAAATGAAACTGAGATAGAATGAAAGTAAATCGCGCGAGAGAGAACAGAGAGGAAAAAAAAGGATAGCTTTATAAATTCCTAGTAGAGCAACTTGTCGCTTGGCAGGAAGGTGTAAGCTCGTCATAAAAAGCCGACAAATTTGCAAACACTACACTGCGCAGGCGGCGGCTAAAAAAAGAATGTATATAAGAAGCGATAAAAGAGAACTGCGAAGGAGACGCGCTGCCATCTCCACTGCGTCACAGTCCCGATCGCAACTGCGAGCAGCAGGAGAGAATCATAAAACGGGATATCCTTTTCTCTTGCAAGCTCGTTCCTCTTATTTCCAGCGCATGCACGCCGCTCGCGGAATATCGGAGCAGACGAGTTCATAAAGCCGCTCGGCGCGAAGCTTTCTCATTCAAATCTCGAGGAAATGATGAATTATGAACGGCGGGAAGTGGACGCGCGGGGCGACAATTCGCGTGGATCTCTCTCTCTCTCTCTGGTAATGAGCTCTGTGAAGATTTTAATATGCGCACCAGCTTACTTACTTCCTTCCTTCCTTCCCGGCTCTCGTATATTTTCCTTCTATATAGCACAGCCGTCTTTGTGAAATTAGACGGATCTTCAATTCTAATTCACGGAGGTCTGCCCGAGTAATCTCGCTCGCGCGCATTAGTAATTTGAATTTCAAATCGAGCCGTGCGGATTCATGCGCCCGGGCGTAACTGCGACTTTCCGGCCGCGAACGAATAATCATATTTCCGCTTCCAGATTATTTCGCCGTAATAAGGGACGTATAACTCGGCATCTTGGTTTTCAGCGGATCACGACGAGTGATTCTATACTCTGGAAATTACGCGGTAAACACAGAGTTAAAATTCCCCTGGGAATTTCGTTACCGAAATCTGAAATTTCTCGTTGCGGCACCTGTACCCGCATCGGCGAAGGAATTAGCATACAAAAACAGAAAAGAAGCAAAACAAAAAAACCACGAGCCTGTAGCGTACCACAGAGAAAGAGAGAAGCCGAAGAAAGAAGGCCATTCGGCGCTTTATCTCCATCTGGCTGATCCTCTCCGCCTCCTCCGCCGTGTGCCATTCAGTCGTCGGGTCATTACCGCATCGACGCTTGCCCGGCTCTGGAAATCCTGATCTCTAAACTCCATAATCCCTTCCCTCAGCTGTCCTCGGCAGCTCTCGGTGGAATAAAGCGCAGCGCAAGGAGAGTTGAGCCACGGCCTGATTAAGTACTTACTCGCGAGAGAGAGAGAGAGAGAGACACGGCAAGTCAGCTTTCTTTACGGTTCTTTTGTGCGCGCGCGCGAGAAAACGATGGGATTAATATACACAGGCGCTAGCGTGTGTGTGTATCTATAGGAAGTCACTCGCTCCTTGGTTCCTTCGACCATATGTATAACTGTGCTGGAGAGAGAGAGAGAGAGAGAGAGAGAGAGAGAGAGAGAGAGAGCACGAGAGCGTTTTAACTGTTTACGTGAATTTTATGTACGCGCGAGGTAATTCGAAGAAGATTTAAATACGCTGCTACGAAAGTGTGACGCTCGTTTCTCTCCGCGAGCAGTGCACGTAGCCTGAAATTGAGGAGGTCGTAAATTAACGTTTTGGCTGCGCTCGCGCGCGTGCCACACGCTGCTTTATTGTACTTTTATGGAGGTTAATGCCTCACTGAAAATCACCCATTATTATACATCCTTCATTCTGACGCCTTTGCTTCACACGCAACTCGCTATATACGTGATGTCTTAATACGCTCTTAAAGCTGATTGACTCTCTGTTCTCGATTTCGAGCGCGACACCGTAACACATTTATCACGTCTGATGCGAAAAAAATAAACGAGCACGACTTGCTTGCTCACAAGTGCTGTTGAGATAAGTCGGGTGATAAGAACTGTAATATTGCACGATTTCTATCATCATTGCATTTGCCTCTTAAAATTCCGATACTTTCCTCCCCTGCACACTTTTTCAAAAACGTCATCCGGAAGGTAGTGCGACGCGCGCGTTCAGTCGCAGCTCGAAACAGGTTTTTACACCGGGCGCCGCGAGACGAGCGTCAAGGATTGTGTCGACAATTACGCAACTCTCCTAATGAAGCGCGCGCGCAACCGGTCTCTCAGGATCGGACGCTCAGCAGCGCTCCTTCTCCCGTTTTTCCTAGGCTCCGAGTGGATTTATCACGGGGAAAAAAAGGGTGAATCGTACCGGAGGCGCGAGAGAGAGTGTGGATACTAATTGAAAGGGCACGCAGGGAAATTCTAGACGCGGATATATATGCTTGCTGATGGGTTTTAATAAATTTGTAATGCCGCGCTGCAGCTGATTATTGTATTTCCCTCTCTTTGTTCGAATCGACTCGATTGCTTTTTATTGCGGTCGGCTGCTGGAAATTTCAATCATCGAGCTATGGGATGCGTGTTTATTATATGTACGCGGGTATATGCAGGTAGTTTTGATGAATGAGAGGCCAGGGTTTAACAATCAGCTTCGAAACTTCTGAAGAAAAACAATCGCCGTACTGCACAAGAGGTTATATACGAACACACAGAATAAGTAGTCGCACTGCACGGCCGTCATAGTAGAGTAGAGATTTTTCGCGGCTGCGGCGCGCGTGCTCGCGCAACTGTGCGAAAATTATGCGAGTTCGTGACTATGGCGCGCCCACGAGCTTCCGGGCAATGGATTTAAAAAGTCCTTTAATGGATTTTGAAAAGTCCTTAAAACTTTGGCTCGCGAGTTTCGCGGATGAGCGAGCGCCGAGCGAGTACATTACTTCTGCGGAGAATTTAATTAACTCGAAGAAAACGCTGCCTTTCATCCTTGTTAATTTCCGCCAGGCCGGACCGCCGGAACTCTTTCTCTCTCTCTATATATACAGCGCCAAGTTTTTCACCGTTAAGAGCCTGCGAGCGAGTGTATATGGATGAGCGCCGGAATTTTCAAATTTATATGTCAGCTGCCGACGACGATGACGTCTGTTGTTGGCGCTTTAACGCTCATCGTGGTCGTAAAGTTATAAAATTTGAGAGAATTTGCGGGCTTTTTATTTCCCCCTATATGTCGCGCGTCTTAATTATATGAGTCGTAAACGCAGTGCTGTAAACTTTTTATCTTGGCGGAATTTTCAGAATCGACTATAAATTAGCTTCTTTTTCGCACAATTGAACGACTAACCCCTTTTCCTATGCGGTCGCTCTCGGTTTTCGCCGTTTTTCACTCCTCCTCCCTCGGGAGCAACTCGAAAGACTGAAGCGGACCACGTGCAGTGTGTTACACGCCGACTTCTTTTTCTCGCAGCCGCGCTTGATTGCAGCCGGGTATTCAGGTGACTGTTCCACTTGCTGCAAATGTGCATGTGGGGACTGTTGCAGCCGCGCGCGACACGCCGAGTGAACCCGAAGGAAATGCGCTCCGAGTGTGGGGCTGTTGGGAGGCACGTGTCTCCGGGGATTGTTTGTTTGAATTTCCCGCCTCGGAATGTGGATCATAGAAAGTGTGCGTTTGACTGACGATATTCGCGCCTTTAGCCAGAGATTTAGCACTTGCTCTAGAATAGACGTTATAGAAATCGTCGAGAAATGAATTGACGGAAAGAAAGAATCGGATAAAATACACAAGCTCAGCCGGTGCACAAAACTCGAAGCTACCGCGCAGAAAAGGGGGACACACTCGTCTCTCTCTCTCGCTCTCTCCTGCGCGCGCGGCGTCGTCGTGTCGTCGCATATCGGGGCATAAATTTGCCGGCGCGCACGGAAGACCTTTAACAAGTTGACAGAGACGAAGAACCGTCCACGACGGCGACGACGACGACGAAGGACGAGCGCAAGCGACGCGACACCTCCTGCGGCCACGACACGGCAATTTGTAGGAGGACCCGTTGCGACGCGGCAGCCATAATTCGCCACGGGGGGAATATGGAGGAGTATACGTGGCGCTCGAGCAAGGGGAGAGATAAGAGGGTAAAACAGGAGAAAAGGAGCTCGTGATGAATCGGACCGACGATCGGCGAGTATAGCGGTCAGAGCGACGATTCGACTCTTGTCTCGTTGTTTTCTCTTTTTTTCGATTTTATTGCCGGGAGGAGCATTGTTGATCTGCATCGACGATCTGTTACTCTTGTTTTCGGTGACATGTACATCGACGGCTTGTTCGCTCTGAATGACACACAAAGAAGCTGCTCGTATTTGGTAACTGTCGAGCTGGAAACAAGTGCAGCTTCACGAGCCAGTTTTTGTGGACTGACGTTTGTACGAGCGCTGATCGACATCGCGACAGGGAGATCAATGTAAAGTTATTAGCGAGACGTCCGATTGCTGTATGGGGCTCGACCACACTTGTTACATGAAACAATGAGTTGGAAGAAACTTCTCACAAAACTTCGAATGTAGACTGCGGTCTCCTCATAATGAATAGCAAGACCATACCGTCACGTACGAAACATAATCTAGGATGATAATATTCCAGAAACAATTACGTTTTGTATAATACACCTTCCAATGCGTAACCCATTGTAACATCAAGAGCAACTCCTCGGTACACACAGAAGACCCGCACATTACACACATGAAGAAATAGGCAGCAGCAGAACGCGACAATCGTAGACGAGACTACACGAGAGACGAGACTACATCGGAACATAGACGCGCAGTCAAAGATATTCGCTCGGTTGTGGCGTGGGAACTCACCGTGGGAGGTCAGAGAGCTACAGTGGCTTTTGTAATGACAATACACCGCTGCCGCCGCCGGCGAGCACTGTTACGGCATTCGCCATGCCATACATTATATATACACGCCGCCGAGGCGCGCAGGAGAGTATCGCGCATCCACGTGCTGCTCCTGCAACGATTTCGCGCTACGTTGAGCGGCAAACCCTTTCTAATTGCTGATGCTTTATATACCTATACCGCAGCAGCAGCAGCCGTTTAATTCTACTGTGCGTGAACATCTCTTGTCACGAGTACACTTGGTCCAAAGAAGTGTAACCGAGCTAAGAGGGAAGTGATTAGGATGTAAAGAGGCTCCGTTGATCCGATTGCAATTTCGGGTCGCTCTTGGGTTCAAGAGAACGACGAGTCTTTGCTTCGTAATAAATTCTCCGGTATCGTTTTACGACGACACGTAAAAACAACAGAGGAAAATGTTTGACGGATCGGACGGGAGTCAAGCCGTTAACGTAAATCAAATTGCCTTGTTTTCCGGGGATACGTAAATAACCCGTACAATTAGCTCGGCCAATTAGTCAGCCGCAAGATGCCTCAATTCGAATCCGAAGTCTCTTACGCGCGGGCCGCATGGGAAAGTCGAGGATATAACTGTTAAACTTTTTATTGCGAGACTTGAAAGCAAAGACGGCAAGGAGCCTGATTAACCTTGTTTTTAGTAGACCGTTATAGTTCTTGCTGAAAGCTCGAATTTTAGCCCTTTGAAAATTACACGAGCCAGGGCTATAAAGTACTCTGCAATGCATAATATTCAAAGTAGCATAGATAATTTCGAAAATTGGCCGCGCGGGGATGTTTGAGGAGACCAAAATCTCCGTAGTAGTAGCCTTTTTGTCGTTAATCGAGTTCGAAATTAGGTTAATTGAAAGCTCGCGCATGCGCGTGCTTCTTCTTATATACGAGAGAGAGAGAGAGAGAGAGAGAGAGAGATTGCGCGACGAAACTTTTCGAATAGATTATTCCTGGTGACGCGAGCGCACGCCGCTGCCACCACGTCTTGAGTTTTAATGGAAAGAACTTTAATATCCATTATCTTTTTACTGCTTTCTTGGAATATGATTGAGATTTACTGGGGACAAAATAGAGTACTTTGTGGATTTGAACGAGCAAAATGTGATAGTTTTGCGTGAAATAATTTTTTTAGAGATCAGAATCAAGTCTAATTAATTTCGAGTCAAAACAACAAGCTACGAAAACGCAAACATCGAGTATAACTCAGCCAAACGCGACTGCCTGCTAAAGAGCAAGATAATCAATTAGCACAAGCTGCGGTGGTCCGCGCCTCCTTCCTCCTCCAGCATCATTATACGAAGTTATATCTATACCCGGGTCAGAGAAAGAGACGCTCCACTCGCGCAATATATATATAGCCACTGCTGATTCTGGCCGGTCGTCTCTCTCTCTCTCTCTCTCTTGCGGGTCGCCGGAGGTCTCGGTTACTTGGGATCGACCGTTAAACTTCTATAGCGTTTACCGGTTGCCGGAAACCCGAGCTGCTCTGAGAGCGTCATTTCGGCTCGGTTATTATATCGCATCTCGTCTAGTTAGTAAGCCTCTAGATTTGAGTTAACTCGACTCGATGTCGTGCGACGGATTAGAATTTTATTTTACGTAATCGAGTCCCTTAGCAAACGCGTTATGTTTATATGCGTATGTGTAGGCGAGAGCAAGAGTATAGGAAGTGTGAAGTGGACGGGCGAATAATTATGATCAAAGGGTTGTGCAAAAGTTTGCACAGACGTATATGCGGTCTCGTGGAACATAACGAGAGCTTGCGGGTATAATGAGCGCGCAGAGAGACCGAGCGGTTGATTAAAAGTTTTGCTATGGCTGCGCGAAAGTATTTGGCTGGTTTGTTAATCGCGCATGAAAAGATAGAGAGGACGATGAAGTTTTAATTTTAAAGGGCTTGCGGAAGTGATGGAAAAGTGACGTATTTATTTTTTCAAGAAATTATATATAGCTACTTCTAAAAAATACAGTTCGAATAAACGGATAGTGCAAAGTTTAGAAAGATCGCGGCCAATGAAGATAAACTGCTGAAATCATTCAGCAGACCAGCTTCTTTTTATTAATACACATTTTCACCAGGCAAGTTCCGCGATACTTATACATACCACTCACGGCCTAGAATAAAAACACCTGCTTGCTATTTATGATCCTTTGTAAGGCATTTTTATCATTGTGTGATAATTATGTATAGGATTTCGAAGACGCTCTCTAAAGGGGGTTAATGAAGGGAACATAAATACGGGAGACGACGCTTTAAAAAGGCGATAAAAAGCCGAGACACAGAGAAGCGAGAGAGAAAGAGACGCTACGAAGCGAAGCGGGATATAACGGCTACGGCGGAAAAATAATGAACAAGAATTTAACTGCGGTTACACATTGTTAAACGTCCGCGTGCGCCATTCTCTTATACGACGACTTTCCCGCGGACGCCTTCTTCCATTCGCCTATAACGCGGCTATATATATATACGAGCGCGCGCTCGCACTTTTTTTATTTTGCTTCTCTCGAGTCTTTCTTGAATTTTCTTATAAACGCTAGACTCGCGCGCGAGCTGCAAATGCCTTCTCGTCGGCTTCTTCGATCGCTTGCAAGCTTCGAATATATACGCGGAGACCGTTACGCGCGACGCTATATAACCCCGGAGACGAGAGACGCGCGACTTCCGCGTATATTCGACGAGTTTTTTTTTTTACTGAGGAAACCATTCGCACCGTTGAATTTGTTCTCGACGACAAGTGGCATTGGTTTTTCGTTATGCGCTGTGAAGCTCGTAAACTCCTGTTGGTTACAGTAGACTAAGTGAAAAATATGAATTTTTAGTAGACTGCTAGAGCGATATAAATTATCAAAACAAAGCGGTTTTGGACTGTCTCTTTTGTCAGCGCCCAAACTCTCCGTGTTTGTGGCAGGTGAAAATAGGTGGCGCACAGGCATTTTTCCATTACCCTCATAACAATATGCGCGCCGAGTCTAGATATAGTGGTGTGCCACCGATGTTAAAACTGCCTTGTTTGGTCTACTGCTTTGGCCACTCATGCTATAACTGCTTGAGACTGGAGACATTCCATAGAATATTCCTGCACTTTGCGACGCTGTGCCTCCCAACACAGGTGCGCAACACCTAGCGCCTCCGTAGGCACTAGGATTTCTTTATTTCGCGGGATTTTACACGCGATCGTCGACGTATGGGAGTACGCTGGGGAGACGGCGGCCTTCCTCTCGTTCCGNCGTAGACTCGACGACGGCGGCCTTCCTCTCGTTCCGTCGTCCTTCCTCTCGTGCCTGCTCGACGGCGGATGGCGACGGGACGGTAAAGGCTCTCCTGCCGACGTCCTTTCTCCCGTTCTGGCTCCCTTCCTCTCGTGCCTGCTCGACGGAAGATGACAGCCGGGCGGTGAGGACTCTGGATTGCAGCAGTGGCGGGCGGCTGGATGGTCGTCTCCGGGGATGGACTCTTTCCTCGGGATGGCGGTCCAGGTCGTGATGCTGCTGCTGCTCTCCTCACACACTCGCACACTTCACACTCGCGTGCGATTCTCTCTCTCGTCGACGTGTCGCGTCGACGGGATCCAGACGAGAACTGCCGAGTCACGCTGCGTTCGCGCGCTCGGCGACACTCTCCCGACCGTTAGGGCCCGGCCGATAACGTAGTCCGATTGGCCAAGCGAGGCGCGAGACGGGCTGATTGGCTGCTCGTCTCGCGCCAGCTCGGACCGGCGAACTTCTTTCCAGAGCTGACGACGGCTGGCAATTTCCGCGAATTCCCGGGACGTAGCTCACGTCCGAGAAACGCGGGCTTCGCACGCGCCGACTGTCTCTTTCTTGGCCTTATGCGTTAAGGAGAATTTGCCGCGCAAAACAGCAACACACGTTTTGCGTGGCTGCGACGTTTGCAACGTCGCAACTTAACTACACGCGAAACGCGACTAAAGTCGCTAGTTCGTCAAAATGATTACCAAAACGTCTTTAAAGAGTTTACTATATAACGTTCGAATTCAAAAGTACCATCCTTATTCTTAAACGTTTCATGAACGACACCAGTGGTCACGGAGACTCGACGCTGCAAACATCCCCACATCTCTCGTTTTCCTCTGCTCATCAAACATTTCTCCCCGACCGCTCAACCCTATCTATCTCCAGCAGCGTGTAAACGAGGGCCGTATAAAATATTTAATACGAGCTCTGGGGCGAGCGTCCGACGAACCACGCAATAGACGCTAGTACAGGCGTTCATACGCCAGTTTTTCCCGTCGCTCTGATGAACCTGGCGCAAAGCGCGTCGTTCGCCGCGATGATTTAAAGGGTAGTCGAGCGCGGCGAACGACGTCGCGGACGTTAAACTGCTGATGGCCAGAGGAAGCGGCAGCGGCGGCGGAAAAAAGTATACGCGATACTGGATCGGCTTTACCTGACCCTAGAATGCGCTGCGGGACATTTCGACGAGCGCTGAGGGATGCCGCCGTTGCCGCTGGTTGAAAGAAGGAATTCATGAGTTAATTGCACAACGACGTCGGACGCGTTGAAAGTATTGCACTGCTGCTGTGCACTGCCACGTCGAAGATGTTTGCTATTTTTCTTCTGCGAGTCGAGAAGAGTGATGGACGACTTTGCGACGATGGTAATCGATGGGAATAGCGAAACTGTCTTATTACTATTCTAGTTCATATTGGATATTAGATCCGTTAACGTCTGCACTTTCTTGGTGAACTTTTGTAATTATTCTATGCAAATTTAAGATGTTCTGAGAACCTATCCACGATTTAAAATATTTAACTCGCTATTAAATATTCGTTTGTACAGAAAATAACAAACGAGCATATTCTATTACAACCGAAATCGATTCACCTGCAACGTTATGCACTTACGTAAATGATCCAGTATAATTCCATACTTATTCAGAAACTCTGTCCTATCAGCAGGACATCTGGTCCCAACATTTTTTAACTGTAAACCAGAGCTCTCTCGCGAAGCGATGAAACTTCGCTCCGCTACCGTTACACTTATTATTTATTTATGAGATAACGAGCAGCACACAACGGAGACCAAGCGACAGCGAATCATAATGCGACCGTGTGTATATATAGGTACCTCGTGTCCTGTGTCGATATGAATTTTCCGCGTTCGCAGAATGCAGTGGTAGCTCGCTCTAACGCGACATTCGAAGCCGGATGTTCCGCTTATCGCCGCAGAGAGCGAGAGAGAGAGAGAGAGAGAACCTGGAACTCCGCCTCTTATCGGGGATCGCATAAATCGTCGAGCGCGCGACGCGTAATACGGAGAGCGCGTCAGAAATGATCCCACGGGATCGGCCGAGCACGATATCGTCTCGTCCTCCGATTCGCGAATAAATAAACACGTGTTAGCTGCCGCGCTTGTTTTGCTCGCTGGAATGTTATTTCGAGATTCCTCGCTGGTTAAACATCGGTTTAACAAGATCAATTTGACTTGGGTATAATACGTAATACTTTTTATCAATTAAAAGGTAAGTTACGCAGGATCGACGATAAATCATCGGACTACTGCTGGGGTATTATGCGATGAATTTTTTTAAAGACCCTCGGCACCGCTCTCCCTGCAGCAACAACGCAAGCCTTTAAACTGTCATAGCTATACCCGTGTGTTCTGCGGTGATCTCCGACAAGTAAGTCCATTCCTTCTTCTAGGGAGTAGTTAATAATTCCCGACTGTATACGAAGCCTCCAAGCTCACAATGAAGCGTATACCTACATAGTTATAGTAGCACGGTGGTAGCAGAGGCGAACAAAACGAACAATCCAACGAATTTCAATTGGCAAAAAACTTCTCTCCTCCTCTCTCTGCAGGCCTATCAACTGCGCGCGGAGAGCCGGTAGCGCTGGTGAGTATGTAATTCCAATTGAGCGTCGTCGGACAGTATCGGCAATTACAACGCGGAATGCTTCTCTGTGTACTACGAACGCACACGCACTCTGCAACCCATACAAACGACATACAAATGGTGCCGCGAGATTCTCTCACGAGTGGATAGGGATAGAGGTATATATACAGAGTCGCACCGTTGCGCAACCGGTACAAAAAAATAGGCAAGCTGCACATACCCATGAATTATATACGCGCATCGATGTGTATACACCCTCTATAGTCAGCTATTTTGTGCGCGCGTAAACTTTTCAAGTAGTTGGGACTTATGGAATTCAATCACAGCCAACTTGTGCACTATTGAACTCCCAAATACCGATTATGTAGCTGCAGCTAGCTCCGCTCAAAGCCTACACATTACGATCCAACGAGTCACAATGGCTCATATAACTCTGGTCATATCCATATCTCCATCCAAACAGAGTAGCGCACTGCAGCCGCTGCATCAGTAGAGAAGTGAGTCTGCACACGAGAAGATGTGGGCTGCAGTATATATATAGAGAGAAGAGGGAGAGAGGAGAGCCGCAGAGAGTCGCGAGTGGCATCGGTAAGCAGGACTGCCGCGCAGATATGGAAGGGACCACCGAGCACGGGGACGGATGCTCCGTGCGACAAGTAGACACGAGCTTACTCCGCACACACACACACACACTTGTGTGCATCGCGAGCAGCATGTGCAGAGGGGGGCTAACGTTCATGAAAGGCTAATGAAGACGTGTCGCTGCTCTTCGTTCCCAGAATCTTTTGCCTCGCGTTCTTCTCTCTTCGCTCTTATGTATACGCTCGTATATACCTACTTCCCCCCCCCCCTCTCTCTCTCTCTCTCTCTTTCACTCGCTCGCAGTTTATATCACGTGTGTTCTTCGCCGTTGCTCATTCTAAGGGCCTGTTAATACCGATTTTTCCGTGTCTTTGCGCGTAGTTTTCTATGTTTTCATCAACTTAATTGACGACTCTCGGCTATATTGGAATGCTTTGTACTCGCAGTGATTCACTTGGAATTTCATTTTAAATCCGACTATTCCCAGCTGCATGCTGTATAGCGGAAATAAACGTCGATTGATCAACGAGAATTGGCTTCACTTACCGATCTCCCCGTCGCATGAATTTGTTTTATTCGAACATCGAAGTAGTAGCCGCTTGTTAAACTTACCTGTAACAAAAAAAAAATCATTTATTAATATTCATATCATGTACATAACGATAGCTGAAAACTATAAAGCCATCCGCGGCGGCGTCTTCCTAGCATGCAAATATTATACACTTTCTCGCGGTTCTTTTGCACTGAGTTACTTAATTGCCGATCATCAGGACGATCCGATTACGATCGTTCGGCATAGCAGCCGCAAGTAGAATGAAAACCTGGCAACTGCAGAGCGAACAATAAAAAAAAAAAATGATAAAAAGTAACGAGAGCGAGATAAAGAGCCATCTAAAAGCCGTCCGCGTGAAAAAGGGAGTACAGAAACTCGTTAATGATGTTTTTACTGCGCCGGTGCGTACACATATCGAAAGTGGCAATCTTCTGCTTATATTTTAATATCTGCGAGACAAGTGCGTCAGAGGAGTTTGCAGACAATCTCGGCAAGCTCGCACGAGAGGGGGATTCAGTTTTTGTATATAAGAAGCCGCGACAACCTAATTACATGGCTGGCGCGTATAATACTTTTTATGACGTCACGCGGCGGCAGCGGCGAGAGGGACGGACAATTTGCCGAGTGTGGAAGGTTGTCTGCGGGCAACTGCTTTGTATTATTCGCTCTGTGGATATTACAACGTCTTCGAGAAAATGTTTAACATAGCGAGGTGATGCTTTATATTTCATCCCTCAAGCAATTTGCGAGCAAATACATGACAAAGAAAAAAAAAACAACCTAAATCAGCTTCCCGCATCATCAGCCTTTCGACATTAATGTGGCGTCTAGACGCTTCCAATAAAAATTTCAATCAATCATTTTTCTCGCTGTATAAAGCCAAAACGAGCGTGAGCGCATCGCTCTCGAAAATCCCATAAAGACAAACTCATTCGAAGCGTGTATATATATATATATATACAGGGAGGCGCAAGTGCGTCACACATTTATGTAGAAGCGGCGCCACTCGTTTAGCGTCCGATCTTCGCTCGCGATAAAAGCGACGCGGCAAAACGTACAAAACAATCACTGGCGCCGTCAATTTCGCATCAGGTACGAGCGAGCGCGGAATTCGGAAAATCTCTCTCGTCGCGCTCGTATAATATACAGAACGAGCGTAGTGTGGATGCGGCGAGATACGCGGATGAAGAGATAGGCGCAATGTAAAAACGAAATTGCGATAATCGCGCTATCTCGGCGTTTTATCGCCTCTGCAAATGAGAAATCGCTTCGCAGAAGAGAGCAAGAGCTATATACGAGGAGGCTGTGGGGCGCCGGTCGCCGCTGTCGAGTATAAGGAGGAAGATTGTATGCGCGCAAGACAGCGAAATATGCGCGCGAGCTAAGCTTGTATAATATAAAAGGCGTGTGCCTTGGGGATAGTCTTCCGCGGAGGTATTAAAGTATATTATTGAGACTATTATTATTTATGCACCTTGTACTTGAAAGTCCATCGGTTCTCTTTCCTCTCTTTCTCCTCGTAATTGCTTGCGCGATTACTTTTAATGAATTACGCACGATGATAAAAATCCGAGCTTACGTTTAAACGACCGTTTTGTATGTAACTATTGAGAGTGGAATTTTTAGTTGATGAACAATTTCGACATCACTTCTGACGTTATTTTCTTTACAATTTCGAGTGCACACACTGATTATAGTGAAACTATCTCTTGAATAACAAACGAGCATTCCTCATACACAACGATTAAATACATACATGTTTTTATCATCGAAATGCACAATAAACCAGCTCGCGCGGACTGCAATTATATAACGCGATAAAGACTGCACCGGAAAAAAAGCTCCCCGCGCAAAAAGGTCAAAATAGTCCTTCTATAGCAGAGGCCAGAGCTCTCTTGCTCCCTCATCCTCTTCATTATCAAGGACCCGCTTGCAAGCGGGAGGAAAAGAGAAAGAGAAAGAGAAGTCCGTGTGTTATATACGTACGTATAATATACACACACGGACGCGTGTCTGCAGCCACTTGCAGGAGTCGTGGCGCCCGCCATGGCCGCAGGGCCCACAGCATCATAGCCGTGCCTTTCTCTCTCTCTCTCTCTCTCTCTCTCCCTTTGCGATTTTCCCAAGTCTACGTTGCAACTCGGTCTTCTTCCTTCTCATACATATACGTGTGTATGTATAGGAGAGGGAGGAGAGTGCTATCGCCGAGGCTGATCGACACCGTTTCGCGCGCAGGCGCACAGGCGCGCACTTGACCGCGAAGCATCTCGCCTTTGTTGTTGTTGTTGTGAGCTGCATCGCGGCTGGTGCTTCTCGCGCGTGGGAGGCTTCGGCTGCGTGGCTGTGATTTTTGCTTTTCGCTATAGCTTTTTCTTTCGCGAGGGCATTTTTACGCGCTGCTCTATACTGGTCGTTATAACGGAGAGCGTTTGTTTACAATTATGGCATTGTTGAGCCGAGTATTATAAGGGATACCGTTATGCGTGAAAAGTCATTCGTGCATCGATTACGTTTTCTTTCTTGTGAATTAGTTTCAGTTGTTGAATGATGACGATGATTTTGCGCTGAGACGCGTTTCAAATTGGATGGCAGCATTATGGCGCTGTATCTGTGTGTTTCGAATGAACAACATTTTTTCACAGCGAATTCGCGATTTTTTAAATTCCTATCAAATTAAAGCTCGATAAGCTATAACAACACTCTATACCGTTTTCATCATCACTCGTATCATCGTCCCTGGCAGAAGTTATATGCTAGTTAAAAAAAAAAAAAGCCTACGCGCTCAGATCTCGACATTCCGCCACAACAAAGTCAATACGGCGGAAGAGAATATCTATCATTCCACTACACGGTAGAACTTGCGGCTATACGAAATGCCAAGAGTCGAATTTCTGGCGAACTACCGCCTGCTAAAATGCCGATGATGTTGAAGCGAACGAATTTTCCGAGTTGTGGAAATTATGCGAAGAATGGTATAAGCTGCACGAAGTCCAAGTCGAAAGCGAATGTCTGACGGTTTCGTTGATGGATAAGTTAAGATGTATTCATATAAACTTGTCATGCTCGTCGCATCTAAAATTCCATATCAACTACGCGGAAAAATAAGGGCCACCACCCTGACGATGTGCGAGCATGCGGACTTAGTCGAATTAGTATGACTGAGCCATATAATAGTATAACACATGTAGATTTTGACTGGCTCTTCCCCCACCGCTCAAACTTTTTGACTATCTTGTCTCCGACTAGTAAAGATAGGTGGCGCACCGGCACTTTTCTTTTTTCCTTCATCTCAATTTACGCTTCAAGTCTAGATATAGCAGTCTGCTACCTATATTAAAACTGCGCTTTGTCGCAACTTTCTTGGGCCGCTTATACTATAACTGCCTGAGTATAATTTCAGATCTTACTGCTTCTCGATTTAAGCTAAGTGCAGAAGACACATATTATATAATGTTTGATACTTCTGATGTAAAAAATTTCCTCTCCTATACATTAACACTTTTCGCGCGATTTCCGACACAACTTTCTATTGACATTTCCTCAATAGCGCAAAAATATCCGAGTATCCGCGCTCTCGATACAGCCCAGCAATAAATTTTCACACTCGGCGCATTCGCGCGCAAAAAGCGTCATTCGCGCTCCCCAAGGAATGTGTATCAGCGAGTGTAACTCAATCATCGCGCGCGATTTCTCTCTCTTTCTCGCGCGCGCGCATCGAGCTTTGTCCCAGCGGCGACGGCGGGACAATAATCGAACAATGCGCCTCGTCACCCAAATGCTTTTTCTCTTCGCCGTCGTGACCCTGTTTCTCTCCCGCGCGATGCTTTTCACCTTTCCTCAAGAGTGAATCTCAGAGTCTTTCACCCAAAGAAACGCCGCAGTCAGCAGTCGTATTATATAGCTTTATAGTTTCGCATCTTCTGCTGGATTATTGAAGATTAAACTTGATGAGAGGATTAATCTACTTTTTATTTTGTTTACATTATTGTACAGTGACCGTTACGGAGTACCTATCGATACTCAGTTGCAATCAAATAACATCGATGCTGAATGAAGAAAAAGAAACGCGGGAACTGCAAAGGTAAGCAAGAGTTTCATTAGTGGTGCCATGTATATTCTTAGTGTAATTAACGGTTAGTTTTAAATTAAACTTTTCACAGCAGTTAAAAAATAGGTGAAAAAATACATATTTCATCCGAAATTGAATAATAAAAGTTTAAAAAGTTGTTCTGCAAGTATTGGTTTTAGAGATTAACTTTTCATAGCTGTAAAATCAATAGGGAGATCCTCCTATTAAATCATTCATCAGTAGATATCGTTTACATTGTTAAAATGAATCCAATATAACTAATATCTCAAACTGTGAATTCGATTTGCAACCTGCAGTAAAAACTACAAAAGCAAGCCAAAAGACAGAAATTAAATTTCTGTTTGTTCACCGTAGAAAGGTCTGCAAGTAAACTTGATGCTCCATCTCTTTCCCTCGTTTACCAGAAGCACCGCCTCCATGCGCTTCCACGCGAGAACCCGAAAGCGAGAGCACGATATATACGAATATAGCATACAGTACACACACAGAGCGTGCAGAGAACGGCAATGGTAGCAAGTATACAGCGCAGAGAGTGGGCTGGGAGCTGGGTATTATTAGTCGCTCGAATTACGAGAGAGCGAGGTAAAACCTCCTCGAGACTTCCTCAAACAAGGAAAAAGGGGAACTAGGCGCCTCTATTGTGTGTGGACTCGATGCGCCGTATACATATACACCAGTATAAGATCGGCACGTTTAGCGGCCGGGGCATGGCTCGTTTAGTTCCGCGTTCGCGAAATTGGCTGTGATTAGCTCCCCCTGATGTGTATTTTGCTGATGGAGCTGCTGTTGTTTATTACCGAGTAAAAGCCCCGGTTATTTACGGGCTTAGGGAGAGAGAAAATTAATCATTCTAAGCTGAGCTAATGCATCATTCGGATGTGCAATTTTTCGCGGCGTTACGTAAGAAAGGCGAAAGAGATGCTCCAGTCTGTGAGTACTTTTGAGATTTCCTCCGATGAAAACATAACTGTCAGCAGCACACCATCCGGGATCGCACGGCATACACATTCATTGCAACGGCCAAGAGAGCGAATCACCAATTCAAAGCTGGCAACAAAGTTATTCAGCCGTAAAACAAAGCGGAACACAATCGGCAACTCTAATTTAATTCGTCAAAGTGCGCCGCCGCCGGCTTCGAAATAAAGCGATAAAAGCCGAACGAACCGAAGCTTCGCGCGATAAAACGAGAGAGGCTCAACGAGACTCGACGACTCCTTTTGTCCGCCGCGCTCGCTTGCGCGCAGCTTTTCATCGTGCAGGGAGCGACGCGCAAAGGATCGCGATAGCCGTTCGCGCCTCTCGTAACCGAGAGAGAGAGAGAGAGAGGACAGCACGGAATCTGCAATTCCGATGACTGCTCGGAATACACAAACGACGCTGCCACTGCCGCAGTGCGCCTCTCTGTGCTCTGTGGGATATATAATACGGAGAACGGAATCGAACCGGATTCCGTTGGTGCTAAGCGAGTAGTGTTGAGAGCTGCAACTATATACACCGAGGATGGACCTTTTCTATGGACGGACTCGCGCGCGCTTGCGAGCGGCTCATCATTCATTCAAGTCCTTTCATTCATCCACTTTGTACGATGTGCGCATATATATATATATATATATATATATATATGCGCGGGTTGTCGCTGCTACTCGCGGCGGATGATTGATCGATTTTGCGCTTTTATGCGCTAGGGAATCAATATTTTCATAATCCTAGTCGCGTTAACATGAGCTGAGGATTACGCGTTGAATGATGTAACGGCATCAAGTATTACGTTTGATTGATAATATCAGAGTTTTTTTAGTAGGTACACCTCAATCTCTCGGATTCAGTAGAAAAAGTCAGACGTGACAAGACACTAGCGATTTTTGAAGCATCAAATTCTATCAAATTGATTTCCTCGTAAACAAGTTTTTTCATCATAAATCATCGATGCGCATCAGCCCTCGGGAAGTACCAAAAATTCATCCAAATCTTCACAACGCCAACGCAGCTCCAGTCCTCTCGCAAGTTCCAGTCGCGCAAGCTTCGCACCATCAGCATGTAAGCCGGCGCGCGCGCGGGGACCAGCCACAAATCTCCCGGTACAGCGTCGCGACGCGCTTGGCCAACATCCAGACGCAATCCTTCCGGTCTCGAATCAATGTCAAGTGTAGAAAAGTTTTCGAATTATGCGGATGCAGCCACCGTGTGCGCCGCCGCCCCAAAGAGAAAAACTTCACTGCGGCTTGGGCTTCTGACGCGAGTATGAGGACTTACGGCGTGAGTTATGAAGAGGACGTGTGTACCAGAATGATGATGAAGGCGGAACCATACTCTAACACTCTTAGAAACGAGCTTGGTGTAGTGGTTACGTAAATAAATAAATAAATAAATCGAGGGAGAAAATAAAATGCTCGTTGTTGTTCTTCTGATGCAACGGGAAAATCAAAAAGAAATCGGTGCAACGCAAGCTATCGCGGAAATATCTCATTTATAAGCTCGGTAGTACAAATTGCGGGATAAAACGCAATAAAACCGCGGAGTAGAGAGATAAGCGCTCGGGATGACATTCCCCTTACAAAGTGTATAAACTCGTTAGGAATAGTTTCAGTAACGCGTGAAAATACCTCATCGCGCGCGACTCCCAAGCTCCCGTGTATTATACTCTCTTTTTTCTCTCCCTTTCTCTCTTCCTTCATTTTTCATTTGCCATATTACGCCTTTACCAAGCTGTTCCGCACTCTTTTCCTTATTTACGACTCTTCGCTTTCATTTCAGTGCTGTTCCTGCTGCGGGTCTCGACTATCGACGCAGGCGCACTTTAATGCGAATGATCGAATATCATTCAATGCACGCCGGGGCTTTTATTGCAAATGGCCTTTTCTATGTGCACGAGGCGTTTCCTCGGCGGCGTTCTATTCAATTGAATGAAGTGCAGGGGAGGCAGGTACCGTTTCCTTGAGCGGCATCAAACGATTATTTTACCGCGCGATCGTGCACGTAGCTGTAGCCAGTATGGACTCGTGTGCTCTTTTTTGTTGTCTTCGCGCGGTATTTTTCGTATTTTTCGAAGGAGCGAAAAAATCCTCTCAACGATAGTATAGCCGAGAGGAGGAAACTGGTTTAACGGCACTCTCTCTCTATCGAGGAGGTTGTGCGACATTTTGAGGTATTTCCTTGAGAGAAAATTGCACGTGCGTGCGGGACATTTGGAATTCGACAGGCGCGGGGTACCGCTTGATCGCATGAATAATGGCATAAAATTCTGGACGACACACGCACCGTCCAAGTTCTCTTCGTGATTCTTTCCTTCGTTTCGCTGTGATGAACACGCTATGCACTCTTGGTATGAGTGCCGTCGTGTATATTGTTTTAATATTTTTGCGACATTACAATATAAAGTCTTGATTGCGCGAATACATATTAATGGAATAACTGTGCTGAACAAACAAACGTATAACGAATAAAATGTTATTACATTCTCGTGGAACTGCGTTACGCAATTCCTCGAAATGTCATTCCCAGCATTAAAACGGGATAACATCAAGGACTGAAACAATGGCTTTTTTTTTTGCACGCGCGTCTGTAGAAACGTCGCACTTCATAAACCTCGTGATCCAGTCTCGAAATTACACATCAGCGCGCGTGTGCTCATAATCGCGCATAATTTTCTTCGCTAAACAAAGCTGCGTTCGGATAAACAATTAAAAATATGCGCTAGATTCTTAGAGAGCGCCAGCTTCTAAGGAATCAAACAACACAAACAAATTACGAATCAGCAAGTCGATAGACGATCCCATAATCAAATTAGGCTCGCCGAGAGAGATTCACAAAGTGCGAGCTGCGTCAGCTTTCTGCTAGGGCGATCGGTCTTGCTGGCCTTATAGCAAGTGGACATACGAGATATGGCATAACACCGCATCTGCATGTATAACCTGACCGACGCAACACTGTACCGACGAGTCGAGACTCGTGTGTATGTATACGAATAGCATCAGGGAGAACTAGCGAGGCACCTCGTTGATCTGCCAACTCTCTACGGTGTGTAACGAATACTGCGCGATTCCGACTTGATTGGCATCTAATTACTTTTTGAGAGATGGAAAATTTGATGAAAATTTCACTCGTCATCGTAATTTGAATAGTTATCTCGCTTTACGTTATGTATACATGCAGTGATGTTATTTAACAAACAAATTCTCGTCATTATACTTTATCAATAAAGTTCACACGCACCGATCCCCGAAGGTTATCACGACACACCCTGCATATTATTATCCGTATAACCTATACCTATATATATATAGGAGAAGGACTCTCTCGTTTTCAGAAACAAGCGCAGAGCGTAGCGATAAATCATGAATTCTACCGAGAATAAATAGCGTAAGATCGAGGGGTAACGCTCATTCCATGCCAGCTAGGAGGAAAAGCAAGAGAGCTGGAGGAGTTAAGCTTTCCCGTGGCGCGCGATTTATCCTGGAGGTCGAGAGGGAAGAGGCCGCAGCAGTTCTCTATGCAGAGCTCGCTGCCGAATGGACCTGTCGCTGAATGCGAAGCTTGCGGTCGATGGAAATGTTTCGGTTGATTTCGTTTTTTTTTTCTTATGCCAACGCTCGATCGATCCTGTACTGTTTTTACGGAGGAGTTTGAAAATACGCAAAGTCATATTGTGTTGTACCATTGGGTAATCAGTTTTTCAACGTTCGATTACGCGCTTTTCGAAGCATATCGCGTAACTTTCAATAAAATGGGTTATTTATTGTTCAGCTAGAAATAACGTCACACATACATTTCCCGAACGTTAAACAAAGTCATGAGCCGTATAGAGCTAAAGCTGCCCTTATAGCTCGAAATTGCGGAAACACGAGGTATAATATGGCAGCAGAGTACACTCGGCTTGCGCGCGCAAAAACAGAAACAAAAAATTAATTAGCCCGCGTCTCCATCCTCAGCGCGCACAGGGCCTTGTGGTATCGCGGAAGCTACTCTCGGAGCGCCCAAGCGCGAAAAAACTCCAAGAGCGTATAATCTCACAGCACTGTCGTGGAAGGGCGCGCGCACGTTTACTGGCTAATAGACGAAACCCGAAACTCACTGGTCATACGCGAGAATATGACATTTTTTCAGACTGTCGCAGTGAGAGAGGACACACGGGTGCACATAATATGCGCCAGATGCAATTACCCGCAGTTGGACGACGAATCGCGTGTGTGTATATACCCTGGAGAGATTCCGATTGCTTGGAAGTTTGTGGGTAGTATATGAGGATTAATTTTATGGTATTTTGGATTAATTTCCACGGGCTATGCGTCATAGGTATCCGAAATTGAACATATTTCTAAGTATTAAAAGTGATCGTATCAACGAGTCGTAAAGTGTACATCTTATATCCTCTCTGACAAATTTTACACCAATTACGTGTACAATCTCATATACTCATTTTCAACATGATGCACTACACAGGTACACACATACACACACACACACACGCGAGAATAGGATAATTCGGTGGCTAAAGCCGTGTAATGATCCTACCGGGGACATGATTGCGCGCAAGTCATCTTAGAAGCCAGAGCTGATGAGGAAACGGATATTTTCTTGCGCGCAAGGATACGGCACATAAGCGTAAAGTCAAACCCGAGTCCCGCGCGCGAGCTAGCCCCTTTTATACGCCAGTTACGCTGCTAATAAGATGCGTCGACTTATCCCGCGTCGTGGTTTAACGTGCACACGACGTTAGCCGCCGCCACAACTAGTTTTCATTAAATTACGATTATTTCGGAAAAAAAAGGGATTTCCCGTTCTAGTCCCATTAAAGTGCTCGGCGAGTGTATATAAGCCAACGCAATGTTGCTCGAATCCGTTAATACGACCCTTTCGTGGCTTTCCCGACGAGACTCGACTACTCCAGTGACCTGGAAAAATCGTAAAAATTTTAATGAACGAACGAAGGGCGCCATTAATTACGCTAAATTAAATCAAACGCGCTTATGGCGGATGTTTATGCACTCTTGAATCTCTGGATATGTGAACGTCTTGGGCATGTATATGCTCGTTCGCAACTTAGTTTACGTTCGGGTGTTGTATACCTGGATCGTTATAATGATATGGATATATAATTTTCCGCTATAAATTTTGCCTGAAACTTCTTACTACGAAATTCTCAACGTTATGTATTGAATTATATCGGCGATATAACGACAACTTAACATTAAATTTTATCATATTCATGAATACTAAAATGTGTTTCTCGTGTGTAATAAGTTTGCATTAATCTTGAAGAGTCAAATTTTTCCTCAATAAAAAGCAATCAACCGCAAAATCTACTGATATAATGATGGTAATAAAAGAGTGAAAATTAAATTAAGTGGGATGCGCGCGCCCCCATCAACGCAACGCTTCTCGAATCAATTTTAGAAAGTTGTATGCGAGCGCACACGTCGTCATCATCCTGGAATATCGCATTAAAATCCCGCGATTTCGCGTTAAACGTTTTTAACGCTAGTTCGTGCAGTCTGTGAAATGGGAACGTTGCTTGGCCGTAGCGACGGTCACGTCAAAATTTGTATGCATAGAAAGTTGATATTAATGCATCTATATTATATGAGGGATTTTTGAAGAATTTTGCTCAGAATTTTGTACGTGCCATTGTCAAATGATTGTAATTAGACGCAGTGGTATACTTTTGCAAATAAAGCGCGTGTACGGATGGCATTGAACTTTCTCTGTGTGTTATTTGAAATACGAGAAGCCTATTTGCGGTAGGCAGAAACCAAAGTAGCTTTGAGCCATTAGAGTAATACATTAAGCATTGAGAAGTATGTTTCATAGTGTAGACTGTTTGGGAAACTGTATTCAAATTTGGCAGGAAATTTATTCGATCATCAGAAAATTGAATCGATTGGAATATTATACGATATAATTTATAAAATTTCTTTCAAGTAATTTTTTATATCTCGAGCATTCAAAGTTTTAAAATTAGTTCCTTAAGTTGCAAAGCCACGTCCTTACGGTTGAATACTACTTAAATTACATCGATAACCAAATTGTTAACGTGCAATTTTCATCAGAGAATTATTGCAGATGTAACATCGCGATTGCCTGGAGCACGTAATTAACAAAGGAATCGTCTAAGATCGCTTGAAAGGGAAGAGGAAGAAGCTTAAGAGCTTTTGCGGGAGTTGTGGACGTGAAATGAAATTAGTTCGCTATTATGATAAGGGCAAAGAGGCCAATGGCTCATTAAACAAAATTGAATGAACTTTAAAACGTACAATTTCAAATATAATCTCTTGTAATTATACTTTCTGGTCTACATTGCGGTAGACCTGTATTTATCGCATTAATACGAATAAAACAAATTTGAAGTTATACATGCACGCTGTGATGTTTAATCTCTATAAAAAGTATTTAATAATTTATTCATTAAATACTTTTTTTGTAATTATTATATAAAACAATGCTGATTACAGTGTATTCTTATTTTTGTATTTAGGAAATATAAAATGTTCATTAAAAAGCCAACACAGATAGATGGCGCATGAGTGTTTTCTTATCAACCTAATATCAATATCTGCGAGCCCAGTGGATATATATCAGTTCGTTATACCTATGCCAAAATTGCCTTTTGTTGGGGTCTGCTGCTTGGGCCGCTTAAGCTATAAGAAAAACGGAAATACGCCGGTAAAAAATGCATAAATATAGTACACTGTTAATTACAATTACAAGCTGGACAAATATTGTGACACCTTTAATTCAGTAGCCAGAAAATTAGTTTCATCAGCTACTTCACTCGTCCGTAGGTACTAATCCAAGCCATTACAAAACATACCGAAATAGCTCCAATTAATTCACCATGGAATTACCCTCCTTCGCGCCACACAACAAGCGCTTCCTCCTGTTCGTGCATCCGCACGCTCTATACTACCAGCACTACTTATAAATAAAAATGCAAATAGCCTCTCTTCTCTATTTGTATGATAATTAAAGCTCTCGTGGTGCGCGGCGACGCTCAGAGCACAACGTCACCCATTCTCTCGCGGGAAGAAAAGAAGCGACAGAAGAGGAGGATGCTCTCGTCGGCAATGTTTCACGTCGCAGCTCGTTTACTCTTATACGGAGCGTTATTAGCCTTCTAGGACGCATTTATGCCTAGCACTCGCTCTTCCCCCCCCCCCCAAACCACCTCCGGCTTTTCGAAAATTATACGAGAGCTGGTCGAACGAAAATTTTTAAGGATCTCGCGAAACGCCTGGCGACACCTTATTGTATTTCTCTCAGGATGTTATAAATGGCGATCAATTCCAGGCGAAACCCCTTCCGCTGCTGTCTAGTATTACAAAGCTGCGCATCAAAAAATTGTTTCGACCGCCAGGCCGATTTGGTCCATGCTCGGTTTACAGATGCGTTCTGCATGGAAACATCAAGCATTCTCTCATTGGAACTAACCCGAGGTGCTATCTCAAAGAATGTTGAACCCAGCAACTCAATAAAAAGTCCCGCGATCCGACAGTCGTATACTGTAGTATAAAACCCTGCCCTATGACATCCATCTTACACTTCAACGAGAAACCAGTGGCGCGCCTCCCCGCTGCGGGGACCGATAATTCCCAAACAAAAAAATGAACCAGATACAACGTCCGACTGATGTCCATCACTTCCTGAGCCGGTTATCATCACTAATATTTCCGGCGAAAAACGTAATTGATGTCGACCCTCGTACAGATTTGCCGCCGCGTGCGGCCTACAAAAATTCTCATATGATGCAGCACTCTCCGCATGTATACAGACTTGCATAAATTCTACCGCCAAGTAGTTCCCATCGCAATCAGTAGCTGTCCCCATATCGTGTATCTATGAGGATGCCCAGTGAGCTGGCATGCGTAACGGGCGCCCCACCACTTACACCTCAGACACCTTGGTGTGTTGGGTGTGTTGGTGTGTGTGTGTGCGCGCGTGTGTGTGTGTGTGTGTGTGTGTGTGTGTATCTGAGCGTGAGAGAGCGCAGGGAGCGGGTATAATTGCGCAACTCGCCTGATTCTAATCGTTCTCCGTAGTCCCAGGACGACATTAATAATTAAGGTAATGAAGAAACTGAGCGCAAGGCCAGAGAGACGATCTTCTTTGTGCGATTTGCTATACGTGAAGCCTTCCACGACTGCAGTTTGATGATGACGTCAAACTTTTATGAAGGCAATCTGCCGATGATAATAGGCAAATCTTGTTTGTCGACGGATAAGAAAATTTAGACGTTCATATACTATAATTTCATTCGCTACTGAAATTTCCAGCAATATGAGTATTATAATCTGAGTAGCGATGACAGATGGCGCACGGGTACTTTTCCCTCATCAGAATCCACGCACCAAGTGTAGATAGAGGAGTATGTCGCTATACCCAATCTATTTTTTTGGGTTTGCTTGGGCTGCTCATGCTTATGTGAAAGAAAACACAATTAGCCTATATAAATCGCAATGGATTTTAATTCACCCTCCTATAAATCTAAACCGTTCGCTAAATTTAAAAGCTACAACTACAATACTTTTTTCATCACAGCCCTGTACCTAGAACTCTCGCTATTTATCAACGGAAGCGCCGGCTGGCAGCTCGATCCTTTATGTGAAAACGCTGCAAATCACCGCGTCGAGAGACCGTGCGCATACCGTGTATATATGTATATATACACGAGTTCGCTGACGCGCGCTTGTTTAACCCGTAATTTCGCCTTGGAGCTAGAGCGCTCGTTTTATGAGATAGAGAAAAAGAGAGTGGGATGAAAGATGCGTGGAATTATAACGCGCCGAGAGCGCGAGAGTAAATCATGGGACGTGCTGAACAGCAGTCGCAGATGATTTTTCCTGGACCACGCGGAGATGATGAGGCTACTGCTGCTGTTAAGTTTCTGCTACTGCTTTTAGTTTCTCGATGGTAGACTGTGTATAAGCTGTACAATTAATATTGGCTTTGATTTAGTAGTACAGTCGAGAAAATCAATTTATTTATTTACAGTCGTTGCACATTTCGCGAAGAAGTGAAAGTGTACACGGCTATTTGTATGTTGCGGAATAATAAACACGTTAAATATATGTATGGAGGTAGAAGATAAACACATCTTCCTAATATTAGCAGATCACGACGATATCGCGTTCGAACGGTACTGAAAACATTCTTCCGGAATCTTAAATTATACTATATAACACTGCATGTATACCAATTTCACACAGTTCCTTCTGTTCCAGCATGACTCGCAGAATTTTTTGCTTTGCACCACACAGAGATGCGGACTTTCTTGGCTTGCACGATACCGTAATCCTCGCGTAACTCTCTGGTACTTTTACGAGCGCGTTTAATTCTAAGCAAACTAGCTATACGCGAAGCCCCGAACCTCAACGCAAAAAAAAAGCAGAGCGGCAAATGCAATTAAGAGCGATTAAGTAATGCTGCGGCGGCATTTTAAACTGTGGCGTAAAAAAGAAAACGCCTTTGAGATGCAAGCATCACAATGCGAGCTCGTTACGCTTTCGATTCGGTAAATCATCCGATATGCTTCCGCCCTATATATAAATGTGGGATAAACGCTGGGGGTTTAACCGAACCGAAAAATTTTACAAAATTAAGAATAAGTATATTATCTGGAGATTCAAACAACAAAAAATCCATAAACGCAAATAGGGATTCAAAAAGCAACCTAGTACACCACAGCGAAATGTAGCCTGCACCTCCCTGTGAGCACAATGTATGGGAACAGCCTCTTTATATACCTCGCACTCGTTATACAAATCCACACTCGGAACATACAATCTGTACTAGCGTGCACGGAACTTTCCTTAAAACGCTGGAGCAGCTCTCGTTTCCGCGTCTTTCTCGCGTAACGGGAAAGTCTCTGGTTCACTCGACCAACGGCGGCGGCAGTGGCGGTGGTGGCAACCCGACGTCGAAAAGGCGACGGCGCTGCGCCACAACTGTCTCTCGGGAGGTCGACTGCTCACCGAGTCTATACTGCTATACTACTGCTGCTTTTCACCTCTCTGACCCGCGCGCTAGCTGCCGCGTTTTAGCGACACTGCGGTTTCAGAAGTAAATATTTGAGGCGCGGCTTTGGTGATGGATTGTTATTGCTTCGGGAGATGCGATGGGTTTGACTATGAAATGTTTCCTTCCTCCCAAAAAAAGTGAATCCTTAATTTAGTCGCTCGTAAATTCGAGCCTACGAAAAACGCCGATGCATCTAGAGAATTATAGCCAACTGGGACACATCAGCAGATGTTTGCTGGTTTCTTAGAGCTATCTCCAAAATCATTATTTATGTGTTTGTTAGAAGCGCACAAAAAAACGAAATCTCCGATTTACGACTTTAGCAATAAATAGCACAATGGAAAAATGTCTTCTGCAAGTACATAACCGTACAGCGCGGAATCTCGCCGCATCGTAGTCCCGCTCTGTGCACTGATTTTCTTCAGGCCCGCTCAAGCACTCGAACGCGCAAAAATTGCTCGTAAACCATATACAGAAAATCATACGGCATTTGCTTGTGGCTTTCGCGCGATATACGCCTTCGGACTCCTAAGTTCGTGCGGATTCTGGAACGATCTCGCAGCGAGCGCTACCGTTCGCGACGGTTATGGATGGAATTTTAATTCTCGTCTGTATACGTACGTATGTAAGATAGTGCGCTATATGGAGAGAGAGAGAGAGAGAGAGGTCGCAAAGGTCAGAGCAGTGTACAGGATGGCACAACTTACCTGAAACAGATAAAAGAAGATATTTTTTAATTAAATTTATACTTATAGAGATAGAGTAAACATTTTTAAACTAAATGCACGTTGCAAAAAATTGAAAAATATTTGGATCACGTCGACGTCTTCTTCCCACAGTTTCACATCGCGATGTGCATAGTTCGAGCGCGCTGGAACCCGGGCATCGATTTATCATCGGTCTGGAATAATTTCTGATCAGCCGGCGACTCTCTCGTCGTCCTCCATTGGAAGACACGACGGCAGCGATCGCTGATGCAGCCGTATTGTTTATTTATGAGGATAACGGCCCTGTAGTCGCAGCATCGACAATGGGAACGAGAATAGTAAGCTGATATGCAGCTGCGAGTCAGCGGTAACTGGAAAACTCAGTGGCTAGACAGCGACGAAATATTTATTTTATTTGAAGAGACTAGGCCAAGAAATTAAGTGCACGATTAGATTTCGTTTTGATTATCGTCTGCTCTAGAAGTACTCCCCGTGAAACGCGCTTTTCATGGAAGGCGTTGAAAAACGCTCATCGTCAAAGAAGACCGACTCTTGTTTATCTTTGGCGAGAAATGATGCCCGAACTACCTTCATTTCGGTTTTGAAAGAAAAACTAAAGAAGAAAACTTATAGGCTATAGCGAAAGCCTTTGAAGATTCGCTCGGAGAAGTGTAATTCTGCGTAGTCCCGCGCCCCCTTTTCTTCAACTTCCGCTCATTTATCGCACCCGACTCTGCTCTTCCGAGTGACCTGCGCCTGCGGATGCGGCGATGTGGCAATCGGTGTTTCTCGCAACGGTTGGATTGCCTACTTTTTCAATTCTTTTTCTTTGATAAGTAGTAATTTCAACGGTAACTATTGTCTCAAATATCCAGTTTACGCGTTCGATTCCAATAAAAGTGGAAAATCCCGGTTCGCAACAAGCTGCAAACAGGTTATAGCCAAGAATTCGAAAAAAAATCCATAGGAATTCGAAGGAAGCAAAAGGAAAATGAGTGAAAATCGTAAAGTATCCAGTGCAAATCGATCGTCGCCCAGTCAACAGTCCGAACGTCGTAAATCACTACGGCAGCTTGGTGGACTTTTTCCCGCACCTTCTGCACGCGCGCGCGTATAATGCGCGCACATCCCCTCGCTTATATACGTTTATATATTTTCGAAGCGTAAAACCCGCGGGAATAGTTAAATCGGAGCGTAGCAGCAGCGCCGCGCGGCAGTATAACGAGAGACGAGAATAAACTGCGTGAAATTTAAGGTGCAATGAAACCATAATTTTTATCCTCGAACTGGATTCCGCGACCACATCGCACGTGCGAAAGAGATCTACTTTTTCTGACGTATACGAAAGGATAGCGCACTGAAGACATTTTACATTCGTCCGTCATTTTTTCGATGCTTTTTTGCCCGACGACGGGGGGCACTTAATAAACTCGTAATTTCACGCGCTGACGCGATGCGAAAGTTACAAGCAACATGACTACATTTATGTACTAGAGTGCGTTCATCTCGGCCTTTCCCGTCGTAGTATAGTAGTCGTTGTTGTTTATTTTAGTAATCACTTGTTCACTACTGCAGTCAGGTTTTTGTTGGCACGAATTAAATTTCGTTGTTTGTCTTGAAACACAACTCGGCGTGTGTGCATAAATAATATTCAATCCGAAAGATAAACATCGCTCGCTTCGAATTAAAAAAGATGATATGAATTAATGAATGAAATTTACACATTTATGAGTTTGTATAAGTACGAAATGTTTCATGACCCCTACGCGCATATCTCGCTCGAGCATCAAAGCCGGCTTATCAGTGCCGTCATCTTTTCACTTTCGCTGCTTAACCGAACCAAAAATCCTATTTGTGTATGCTTTCATATCTCTCATTAATGCACACAGAGCCGCTCGTTTCACGGAGTCCCTTTTGGTGCAAAAACCGCATCAGCAGCGGTAGAAACTCACGCTTTTTTCTCCGGCTTCCAAAGCCGCTTCCCCTTTTCTCCTTTCTCGTCGAGTTTCGCGCTGTAGAGCAGCTGCGTGACGCGCGTTATATTGTGTGTTTGTTTCGCACTTTCACGCGCGAGCCTAATCAGGAGCGTCTCGCGGAAGAATTTCCCTGGCACGCGAACGGCTGCAGTCGACGTTTCTCTCCCGAGAAGATTCTGTGCGCGAGCGCGCATGAATTTGGAAGGACGGAAGTGTCGGGAAAACGGACAAACGGCGCAGCGACGTATTTGGTCGAACTTATCGCTTTGCGTCGTAAAACTATGCGCTCGAGAGTTTTTACGGTGGTGATAAAATTTAATTTTTCTCCGAACTTCCTTTGTCTCTCAAGCTTTCAAATACCAGAGCTCGATTCATTAATTTTTCTCACAACCGGTCGCCTGCTGCTGCTGCTGTTGCGCGACAAGTGCCCTCGTAACGTCGAAAAAATGAGCTGCGAAGAAATCAATGAAGAACCTAAGGGATGAAGAATGACGAACAAACGAGGACGTTGAAGAATAGCGTCACACCGCTCGCGTTCAGAAGAATTAATGCGAAAGTAAGCGAAGGAGAACGCTCTCGCTTGCCACTAACTGCCAGGCCGCACTTTTCGCGCGGATATTATGGAGGAGATGAAGAGGAGAGAGAACCAAGAGAGTAACAGCTGCTGCTGATAGTTCGCTGTACTCGGCCTGCGCGCCAAGTCGAAAAAGTATTAGAGCAAGTATAACATTGGCTACCGAGAGAGTATCCATTATAGAGAGGCAGCTGTTACAATCCGGAGATCCGGAATTAAGAGCAAGGGAAACACAAGAACGAAAGAGATTCAGTTGGCCTCTGCTTCTTAACGTCGGATCTCTGTGAGAAGCTGAGACTGAGAGAAATATCGATCTCTCTCGAATTGAAATTTCAAATTTTACGGCCGCCTCTACTGCGCGCACGTAATCCGCTAATTTGAGAAGCGGGTGAAGATTGAGTCGAGGGAGAATGATTCGGAGCGGATTGAGTTAGTCCGAGGAAGTTTTTTTTTTCTCTCCGGCTGGCGTAACTACGGTATAAAATGTGTTTTGATCGTGGTTAACAGCAGCTACGGCTCGATCAATTTTCATTTCTTCATTCCCGGACCTCGTATTCCAGAGAGTAAGTGCAGGGAATGAATCTTCGTTTGGTTCAATCTTCGACAGCGTATATATATGATAATCGAAGAGATCGAGGGAATAGTGGCCTATTGTTTACTTTTCGCGCGAATTCGACCGCTTTCGTGTATACAACCAGTAGCTAGGTGAATTAGTAAAAATGAAACTTGATCATACTTTCGATCCAAACGCAATAAATAATGCAGGGCAACGGTCCAAGCCACCATTAATAAAGCTCCCATAAAAATATCGGTTCGCAAGTTAACCCTGAAATCAATTTTGTTCGGTATACCCTGATCGGCATCGATATTCAATCTCGAGCCGTCTATAAAAATCCATAACCTCATCGAAACGCAAAACGGTACCACCACCGCGATTCATAAGGCAGAGAGCAAAAAATATACGGTGCGCGCAATCATTTCCTTGAGAAGCAGATATGAAAAGATGCAATAGGGCTGCGCTCGATCTTTTGTGTGTATATACCTCTTATCGAGAGCACTACAAACCCATACAGATGAGATATGCGAGAGAACTGATTTTCGATTCAACCATTCATGCCTTTGTGAGTGAAGATCTTTTTTAAATATGCAATTAAAAACTAATTATGACCAATTTGTCTTCTAAAGTGTTGTGACACTACTCGGAGTAATAAAGCTATATGCGAAAGAACGTCTACTAAAATTATCCAGCAATTAATCTATTTAATTTTACTTCAAGCCAGAACAAAGTACAACCATCCCACAATGGCAATCGGTTCAGTACAAAACGCTTCTCGCGCGAGCAGAACAACACGTGACCCGACAAATCTCACGGTGCACAGCGTTTCGCCCACGCGGTGAGTCTGCTGCAGCCTGCGCACAAGGTATACATATATAGTCGAGATTCGTCGCTGCACAAAGGAGGCGAATCCTTAAAAGACACTGCCAATCACGCAATTTGTCTCTCAGCTGCATTTTCCGCTTCCCTTAGCAGGCCAATCTATATGAATAACGTTAAATTGCGCGAGTCAAAACGAGATATCGCCGTACATTGTGTCTCGTGCGTCGAGTCCAGCAACATACAAAGAAAGCATTATAGGTACAAGATAAAGGTTTCAGCAGCAAAAAAGCGTAAAATTGCACAGAGCCCAATAGAAACTGAAATACAAAGTGGAAACGAATGAGGAAGTGCAGAGACCGCGAAACAAAGCAGCAAATATTTACAAATCACATCCTTGCTTTATTAGAAAAGGAACAGCTAAAAAAGAAGCAGAGCTCGAGTTACGCATCTCCATCTATCCGGCCTCTAATCGAACCGCGCACACACAAAGACTCCCATATATATATATTCGAGCAGAGATGGAGAACGCGAAGGCGAACGCCCGGTGCAGCAGAACTTAATGGAGATGGTGTCATTTCGCGAGCTGCCACTCAGCGAGAGAAATAGCGTCGATCTCGCGCGCGTCCCGATCGATTTCCCGAGACGTGCACGCGCGCGCGCCCGATCCCGGAGTTACAGAAGGAGGCGGAGAGAAGGCCTATATCGCGCTATCCGATCCGCGAGCCTTGTTAGATGAGCCCACTCCGCGAGAGAGAGAGAGAGAGAGAGAGAGAGATTTTGCGATGTGTACGTACGGAGGTGGAGATGGCTCCGCGATCGAATCCTCTGCGACTGCGAGGAGGAAGGATCTGATAAGGTTTGGAGCAAGAGAGATTAACTTTTTTGCCAGCGGATTGAGGATTATTTTCCTTGACTCGCTGTTACTATATTAATGGCATATTCACATAATTATTAGCTAGTTGACAAGAGTTAAAAATTGAGAAAATATGATACCAAAGGGTGCGTTTTGATATATTGTCGCTGGAGAAATTGCCTTCTACACCGGGCCTCGAAAATCGCGTAATTCTGGGGCTCACATATCGGGCTTTTTCAATGCCCCGGCGGGGCAAGGGTCAATCTAACCTACATAGGCTTAAAGAGCGCGAAAAAACGAAGAAAATCATGTACTTTTTGTCGCGACAGGTCGACTTCTGGAACTTGAGAAATCGCCTCCATACTCTAGACTAATTGAACGGACAATCGCAATTAAACTTTCGGGCAAAATATGCAATTTCCCATAAGCCGCGCGCCGTCATAAATTGCCGTCTAAACGGAAATTAACATTATTAAAGTGCTCGTCCATAAAAACACCAAACTCTGAGAAATGTCGGAAAAATTCTAGTAAAGCAAGCCAATCTTCAGGAAAGTTTGACGTCCGTTCGCGCGAGGGAGCACGGCTTATTTATGAGCGAGCTATGGAGAAGCGAAAAAAGAAAAATTAACAAATTGCATAATGAAGAGTCGTGCGCTTGCTCGCGGCTCGGCGAGGCGTTCCATTACCTTCGATTACCCCCGCCATCGACGTCCTTCCCGAGTATAGTTTTCTACATGCCGCGATGGAAAGTCGCGATGAGGATAAACTTAATGGCGTAGCGCCACTCTGTTGAACAATATTGATTTATACGCTAAATTTAATGTGTCAATATGCTACGACGTCAAAAATGTGTAGCATTAAGAGGATTGACAGCTTCCGCGATAAATCAGATATTCCTCGAGGAGACAGGTTTTTGTATAACAAACCCGGTTATTTCAAAGTATTCAATTTGCAGATATGAATCGCATCGCAGCGTAGACGTAAGGCGGAACAAAGAAGAAATCTGCGCTCGGTGAACCTCGGGCTCCGCGCAAGACAAAAGAAATGCGCTCGCACTTAATTGCCCACGAATTACACCAGAAACGCAATCCGTAGAGCTGACATGAAAACAAATCGCGTAGCAGCAGCGCGGCTGACATCCGGACGGTGTATAATTCGACGGAGTAGACCGCGTGCAAATTCACATGCGTAATATCGCCGATCTCCCGAAACGATCCAAACAACTGCGCGCGTGCACGTGTGTGTATACGTATACAGAACTAGGAAGCTGATTACTCATGGCAAACGTTGGGGGCCCGCCGCGTCTCATTGTACTTGGCTGTTGAACCCCTGAGAGCCTGCCTGAGATGCCGGTTATATTCCGCTGAATTATCAACGTTTATGGCGTAGATCGCCGATACAGATACGAGCGATGGACGGGCGAGAGCGTCTTGGGATATCGTGTGTGTGTGTGTGTGTGTCTGTGTGTGTGTGTTGCACGCTTGAAGTAACTCGTAGTTTGTGGCCGGAGAGACTGTCGAGGAAAATCGCGCACGTCGTTGTTTGATCGGTAGTTTTTGAGGAAGTTGGCATACGCTGCATTGTACTTTACGAAAACGAGACAGGTGAAAGAGAAAGTTTTCAATTATCCGACAAAGCTCGACGTTTTGAATTGTTTAGAAAAGCTGCAGCGCAGTCAGCGTCGGTGTGTTTCAATTTCGAATGAGAGCTAGTGTCTTGTACCTATATATCGAAGTACACAAGAATACATTGATCAGAATTCTCCTTGTTGCGATTTTTAAAGGGCCAGGAATTCCGGTGAAATTAAAATTGATCCGTTCGCCAATAGAGAAATAAATATACAGCTTGTGTCGCCGCGCGCGCTGTGTAAACATATCCCCTTTCGTATATATAATGTTATAATGCACCTATTCGATTTCCCTCAATCCACACTTTCTTCGGCACGCTGTTCACAATGCCCGCGACAACCTGGACGCGACGGCTCTATAAAGCCTAATTATCGTAAACTTTTACCTCCTCGATTGTAAACAAAGATCGCTATCTCTCTTCCCTCCCCCCTCCAGCTGACTTTACAAGCGACCGATCTGCGCGACATCTTTGGTCCTCGCCGCCGTAGGCTCGTCAATTACACGCTGCCGTTGCCGCTTGCTGCATCTTTTTAATTGAAAAGTCCTCGCTCCCCTCTTGCACCTGATGTATCGGCGATTAAATTCGACAAGACCAAAAGTCGCGAAAGCGAAAATCTCGCCATCACATGCACGCGGCGAGATAAGCATCTCGCTCTTCCTTTCCTTTATCCGCGCGCAGCGCTTCTTCGACTCTTTTTTTTTTCCTCTTTGTTTCGCCTAGCCAGTTACTCTACCGCTCTGTAGTACACTTATACGCCAAGTAGAAGTGAAAACAACGCCGGCGTGTTGCATTAGGAGAAGCGGCAGTGGTTCATTATCATCGTTTCGGCATTAGGCCGCGAAAGAAATTACAGAGAAAAGCCGCCGCTTGCTGAGGAGGAGCCACGGAAATTCGTGACGCGAATCGGATTAAGCTGTATACTGATGGAGAAGCCGTTTTATACTGCTGTCGGCACTCTGTTCGAGCTGGTGAAAAAAAAAAAACGGGCTGTGCGATAGTCCTCTCGTGAAACTGTCTGACGAGATAATCGGAGAAAGGTTTTTTGGATTATGCACGAGGCTTGCCGCAACTTGTAATCTCGTGGTTTCTGCTAATTGTACGTAACAACTTGGTTTTTATACTTTCAACGAGGTACGAGTGATGGTTTGATCTTCGAAAATTGATTGAAATAAATTTTAGCCTGCACTTAATGGAGTGTACCTATAAAAAGAATTATTTTTGACTGGCCTTTTTCTTACCGCCTGAACTCTTCGTATCTATGGCAGGTGAAAATAGGTGGCGCATAAACACTTTTCCATATCCCTCATGACAATATGCGTGCCGAGTCTATAGATATAGTGGTATGCCACCGATGCTAAAACTGCCTTGTTTGGCCTGCTGCTTTGGCCGCTCATACTTATATGTTCTCAACTAATCACCAGTGACTTAAATTTCAGACACTTTCGACTGAATATGATAACAGCCCGAAATACATCATATAATTGTTCTTTTGCAGTAGTACAAACTTTTACACACATGCAAAAAATTGAGTTTCGCATAGCGAAGTTGATGGAGAGTTTTTTGAAGATCCCGAGGAAAAAATCCCAAAGCACTGCGAGAAAGCCGCGGCAGCGGAGCCAAAACTAGCGCGTTTTCAAGAACTGCATATTACGAGGAATGTTGAACTGTTACGTTTGGCACGACTGGGATTTAGTGTCTGAAGGCAGAATTAACGGGATCGAGTGGTATAACATGATATTAAATTGATTATTAATACATCGGCATATTTGTCGAAAGCAACGTCAAGGTATCGCATTCGATTACCTCTATGTCGAACAAATAATTAAAATCCGATCACATCGTTAATAACGTCATTTTTTTTAATAACTACATGTATCGTACGGGGTAATTAATTAATCGCATCGAAGAAATTACATCAGGTTTGCAGGGCAAACACCGAGCGGCAATAAAAGAAAAAAAAAAACAAGAAAAGCTGAAAGAATCAAGATCGATTAATAACAGAGTCGCACGCAAGCGCGTTCGATAATTCTCGAAAGCCAGAGAGGGTATAAGAGCGCGAAGTGATAACTGAAGCACAGCGCCGAAGTAATAAGACCATAAATAACGCAACTAATCAGAGCCTGGGACAGGTCGAAATAAATCGAGTCGACCACGGCACTTGGGTTATATACACACACGTGCTTGTTTGTATAGCGTACAGCATAAAGAGAGCTGGGAATGTATATAGATAGAGAGAAGAGAGAGAGAGAGAGAGAGAGAGAGAGAGAGAGAGAGAGAGAGAGGAGGGCAAGATAAATTTTCGGCGAACTCACTTGGTCGGAAAGCCCTCAAATTCCTCCTGCTGCTCGCTGATGGATGCCTCGAGGTCCAGGTAAGCCCCGTAATCGCCGTCCTTATAGAGCTGGAGCGCCGTGTCGTCGAGCTGAAACACACAAGAGAGAGGCCCGAAATTACTATACGTGCTTCTGTGTGCTGCTATACGCTGCTCCAGTCATTAGACGAGAAAACGCGCGTTTCGCGTAAACGCTACGTGTGTTCGCCCGCGCGCCTCTGTACTGCGTCTATACGTTGGGCGTACATGATGTGAGAGAAGCCAAAATTGCGGTGGGGAACGTTTATAGTCGCCTTGAAATTTTGGGGCATCATTGGCGGGGACATTTTCAAAATTGCACGCTCTATCAAGCTACCTTTTGTTGTATCTATAGTTTTATTCTACGTATTATGACGCAGCATAACGATCATTTTTGAATAACAAAAGACGTACACGCATAATAGGAATGAAAGTTACCGTACGAGCTGCAAGTACATAAGAAACAATTATAAAGCCTACGCAGGAAGTGCTGCGCGAACGGACGACAGCGGATGAGATAAATAACGAGAAAAAAACACGAACAAGACACATACACACACATATAGAGGCCAGTAAACCTATACTAATTCAACCGATAAAGCGTTATACGTGCGCGACTGTCAGCGCGCCGCATAAACCTGTACAGAGAGCGCGTTTCCGGTGCGCGTAAATAAAAAGAGTCCTCTGGCTATCCCGCAACTTTCCTCGGACAAAACGACTCGCACTAAAGCGCGCAAGACGAATGGAGAGTTAATTGCGTTATTATGCGGATGAATTGCTCGTCGGCTCGATTCTCATATACACGAGCTTGCGCGATTTATATTTATCACGAGGAGCGAACAGCTGTTGCTTTGATGGCATGTTTACGGTCGATTATGCGATCGACGACGGGACGACGAGGGACAAAAAGTTTGCGTGGGCAACCAACTCGCGCTTGATCGTTCTATACTGCTAATGTATATACGCTTATTTGAGGAGCGAGTGAATTATGAATCTCCAGCGTGTGAGACGAGGGATATCAGCCGTTAATGCATTGTCGAGCGAATCAGCCTCAAGCGGGGTTTTCATTGGGTTTTTTTTTCTTTTTGTTGTCGTGTAATCGCGACGTTGTGTGAAACGAAAAAATAAACACACATTGATGGGTATTTTATGGACAGATAAGAGAGATATTATTGTAAGCTTGCATTGTTGACGCTGTAGTTCAATGAATGTTTAATGTGCTGCTTCGATATTTGTTTGCCCTTTATTCGTGCGAAATAATTAAATTTGTCGAAAATCATCGTATATAAAATAACGTAAAAATAACGCTAAAAGTACATGAAATATTCCAGTTATATGGATTTTCGGGAAAAAATTTCATATATCGAATTTACATTTATTATTATGTTCTGACGAGAGCTTTATTACAGCGTGCAAAAGCTTTTTCGTAGAATTTATCTGCATCGCTATACGCAGTTCCTTGAAAATATTTACAAAGCCAGATTTACAATTCCTTTCCGAGATGTGTTTGCAAAACTGAAGTAATAAATCATTTCCATGAAATTGAAAAAACAAGCGAATATTCAAAACTTTCTTTGAACATTTCCTATAAGAATACAGTTATACCGCTTCTCGCAAAACGTTCCACTCAACTAAAACGAAACCTGTCCACAATGCGTTCAAGAGAGAGAACATTTGCGTATTTTCAAGAAAATTCTCGAAGATGCATAAAGTTACGTAAAGCGCTTGGCGATTCGCTTCGAAAAATAAAACCTACATCTTGTGCATCAAAAAAGTATAGAAATTCGCGTCAGCCGCAGCAGCTGGTGTAGCGAGGTTGACCTATATTTCTAAAAATTCACGGCTTTAAAATAGTTCGGCCGCGGGGTATGTATTCCCTGGCTCGCGTACACGAGTGAGTCGTCGCATGATTATAACTCTGCATATAGCTTATACATATAGACAATCGTCGTCGTGGGCAGTGCACATAAGTATATTGTGCTTCTTCATCTAGCAGCTCGAATTATTGATTTGGAAAACCATTAGTTTACGTTTTTTGATTCTTGGCGAATAGAAATTTCGACAATTCTCGAAAAAAAAATCAGGGATACAGAATCCGTTTCCTCATCAAAAACAATTTGTATTCAAACGCCTCTTCTCTTTTCATCCGCACATACGGTCCCCACAGAGAAGATAATACAGCACACAGGTTTCGAAACGAGTCGCCATGAGAAAGACAACCTGTGCTCGCTCATAAAAGAATGCGAGAAAGAGAGAGAGAGAGAGAGAGAGAGAGAGAGAGAGAGAGAGAGAGAGAGAGAGAGAGACAAGAAGAACGTATATTATAATACAGACTCGCGCAGCAGCGGCACATTTTTTCGTCGATTTCCGAAGCAGCAGCACAGCAGCAGCCGTCGCATATCTCTGAGGTGACGCTGAGTAATCGCGCAAGCAAGCGAGTAAGCGCCAACGTCAGGCTAACGGGAAGAGGCAGCAGCCGTGTGGCAATGAGAGTATGTGTACGTGTGAGTGTTTGTCAAAAATAGCAGACGCGCGCGCAAAGACCGGTTCCGGAAGCGCTTGACTTGCACTCGGTGAGCTCTCGACGCCAACGTGAAACCCGTTGTCGGCGACGCGAGATTTTTGCCTGAAGTGTATTGGCTGATGAACCGAGTTCGTTTGAAAGATTTTTAAAGATTTTCGTTAACGCTTTAAAATACGGTTCGTCGAGGCAATAGAATAATGGCCGCTGTTCCGGAAAATCTATACAGCATGGCTCAGGCAATCTGTAGTTTATATTATGTGGGTGTTTCTTGAGTGAGCACGTGAGCGGGAATTGGCCTTTTACCTTTTCCTATTCTAAGCGACTTTTACTATTGCACGAGACAAAAGAGACTTTCTACGAAACGCACCGACGCTGCGCTGAATACCCGCAGGTGTACATGTCTCCCCTTGAATATAACGCGCGTACGCGACTTGTCGCGAATATTTTCCCTTCGGCACGCAAACAATCATATAAATTTGAATCGACTTACTCTTAAAAAGGTATTCGTTTAATTTTACCGCGGCTGGTTTTAAAATTCATCCGCGACGAGATTTTATTTTGAAGGCCAATTAAGAAAATCGCCCGAGATAATGGTCAATTGTGTCTCCCGGTAAATTATTGAAAAATTAGATTTCAGCATTGTCGAGAGAGACGGTAATCGGCGACAGCTGAAGCAGAAGGTGCAGTAAATCATTCCGCGCTCGCGCTGCAGGTCTCTTTCATCGGCTCGAATTTCCGACGATTCAGCTGAGAGATAATTTCCTCTCCGTTTTCGCGCGTAGAATTATTCGCCCCGAGGGCGGCGTCGAGCTATATACGCGCGCGCGCTCTTGTGGCTCGAGGGTGAAATTAGTCGCGGCGGGCACTTTTATCGCGTTAACCGACTGCGCGCGGGTAAAAACTCACTGTTTCAAGACAATTTCACGAGATTTTAAGCTGTGTACTAGAGTACAATTTGTTGCCAACCCGTCGGCCTGTGTGGCTGCTGTGTGTACAGGGAACTCGTTGGGAAAAGCTCATTTTTCCCTCGAGTGCTTCTCACTTTGCTTGCTCCTGGCCTTTTGACAGTTCAAATAACGTTGCGTAATCCGCTTTTTTTTGCGGCGAAAGTTTAAGTTTGCTCGTAAAGTATGGCTTGTGGAATGTCAACAGAGCTATGTATAATGAGATATTCAGGCGCCTCTGTGACTATTAAATCAATTATACGCGAACGCGTAAAACTAATCACATAGCCGCACGCGTTTAATCGATTGATCGTTTTCGTGCCTGCAGAAAAATATAACGACGACAGAAGTATCTCGAAATAGATTCAAACTGCAGATATAATCACACAGTGAATTATAGCAGCAGTACATATAGGATTACAGCAGCAGCAAACTGACCGCAAAATCAAACATCCAAGCGCATGCAGTGCGCGAGCCATCATCAAATCACGAGGCCCTTCTATAATCTCAAGCTCATCAAATAACGCGCGTAACACGCGTCAGCTCATCGCGTTCAACGCAGTCCGGAATTAGTCGCTATAGCATTACCGCAGAGTATAGAACGTATGGCGCAGGGCGACGCATTTACATAACCGCTGCTTGCGATCGCATTCGAGTCGCGCTGCTGTCGAAAGCGAGAGCGTCTGCAGGAACTAGGCGGCGTATGCACGCTCGACCGGCTATGTAGGCAGCCAGCAGCTTGGCGTAACGATGCAGTGGCGGTGTCCGAGACGCGCACACGTGTTTGTGTCTATTATACAGTCACTGAGTGGACGATGACTGTGCGGTGTTGTTTCGTGGCTTCGTATAATGTGCTTTCCTTTTTTGTCGGCTTTTTTGATTCTTGTATTGTACTAGATTTTGGAAGTTTCGCTGTCACGAAAGCGTGACCATTTTCGACACGTCTGACAGTACCCTGGCATTTCCACTGATCCTTGTAATGAATGACAAACGTAAATACATCTCATTCTTGACGCGACACTCAACGCCGTCTCATTTCTGCTGCAGCAAAAAGCTCGACGCATACACGCCGGGGAAAGTAACTGGCGCGTGACGTCAGCGGTCCAGGATCGCTGAACGCGCGCCCGCGCCTCGCACGTGCGCGTTGTCTCCGCGCGTGACCAAGTCCTCGTCGTTGCCGTCGTCTGCGGAAGAGAACGGCTAATGACTTGAGCTTGGCTATACGGCTGTGTACAAACACGTGAGAACGAGCTACGATCCTGGCCTTCCTGTCTACTATGTGCGTGCCTATATAGCGTACGTAGAAGTTTCTTGCGAATGAGCTTCGTCTGCGGGTTATGCGAAGGGTCGCAGACACGGGAAATTTGAATATTTTTATTACTTTATTATAATATTGACAATGTCTGTGGTCGCGAGCGAAATCGTTGTTGAATGAACGGCCAATCGCGCTACGTGCACATATAGGATTTTCTATGCATATTTGTAATTATCAAAACGTTGAATACAACCACGCGTGAAAATCATTCATACGGAAGCTCGTATATTGAATGCAAATAATCCCCGTTAATTAGGCGTCGGATAGTTAGCATTTTGAAAGCGCTAATTTCAAAGCGACCGAAAAAAATTCCAAGCCATAGCTTTGTTTTCACAAAGGAAATTTACGTATCGTTACGCAGGAAATTTCTCCTGGGCACATGCGCACATAGTGTGTATTGTATAGTTGATGTTGTGCCCATGCGAAAGTAAGAGCGTCTAGATGCGTGAATGATTTGTGGGATTATTCGTCCAGATAGACATCCTTTTGTATGAGCCTTTTTCTTACGATAATGGCTCTCTCTCTCTCTCTTAGATCGATTGCTTGCTTTCAAAGAAACCGGTTCAAAGAACTTTTAATTTGTCTTTGCTACGATCTTCCAGCCGAGACGCTTGTCATTCATTGCTTTGGAACTGATACAGGTGGAAAATTTTTTCCGAAATGTAATTCGATTGTTTTGAACGAGCCATCGACGAGGACTTTATACAAGATTGAATGACGATTTTCATCACGAGAAGAGAATAAAGTTTTACGCAATCGACAAGGTTTATTATTTAATAATTGGCACGGAAAATTGAGATGAAAGATCGGTAAATGCACTTCCTTTAGTAAATGGCCTAGTTAGTAACTTTAATCGAGCTTTTAATCAACCTAATGGCCAAAAGTTTTAGATTTATTAGTTTCGATAGCGTCTTTAAAGTTTTCCGCTAATAGACGAAGTAATGGGGCTAACTAAATTCTCCGTTTGTAATTAAATACTCGGTGATGCTTCTTTTAAATCGCTAAAATTTTAACAATTTAACTTAAAATAGCTCTTTTATTCTTTCAATCACAGAGTCAATAATTATTCAATATCAAACTTCGTCATAATAATAAAAAAGGCTTTGAATTTCGTGGTACCGGTATCTATACTTCAATTTTACGATTGATTACAGACTCCATTCAATTCCTAATCTTGTTTATCATCTCAATGGCGGACAAAAAAAGTATCACCACGATCAAAGCCATTTATTTTGGTATACGTTAAAGGTATACGCTGTACACAGAAGTTGTATACATCGGCAATTTGAATCGTCGATCAATGAGGTTTCAGCTGAAAAATATGAGTAAAAAAGATAAAGAGAAAACCAACGGTGACCCGTAAAGTATAGCCACGTAAAGCCTTCAGTTTTTTATAGTTAGGCGGATCAAACACAGTCAGCATTTTCAATTTTTACTGGCCAGCCCAGAAAGTCGATCTACCTTCTTCTACTTCGATTGATTTTCAGTACCAAACCTTTAGGATAAGTAGATTTGGCTTATGATGGGATGATTTTAAAAAAATCACTGAGAAGCCATAACCCGACCCTTGAGAACGAGTTAGGATCCAGTTACGAGAGATTCAGGAGTGTTGGAGTGTTCCACACCTATACAGTATTTGGGCATTTTAGACGAAACTCGAGAGCGAATTCGTGCGTAACGTCTCGAGTGGCGAGTGTAACAGCTATAATTCGCATGAGAGTTTAAAAGAGACGGATGTTACTCTTTTTTATACGATGCACAATTATCCGATTTATAAAAAATGTGAGTTACAAGTTTAAGTTACGTCTCAACATACCCTCACGCTAAGCTTATAAATATCAAATTCGTATCAAATCCAAAAACTCGATTAATGCAAGTTTTTCCTGAAAATTCCATGCAGATTTGCAACTCCATACATTTCGTATAAACAGTTCATCTATCACAGTATACTAACGTGTATACCTATACAAAAAGCCGTGAGCGCAGCGGAACAGCAGAGAGAATACGAAAGAAGCAGTAGCAGCGATAGCAGACGCTAGAACGTATGTATATTTATGTACCGAGAAGTTTTATTCTCAGGAGGTAACATCCTTCAGGATGCGACTATGCCGCACCGCTGCAGGTGGCACTTGAGCCCGTAAACAAAAAATAAAAAAAAAACGCCAGCAACAACTCGAACGAGACAAAGAAGCGAAGGAAAAAGAAGGAGCGCGTCGCACTCGCGAGAGAGAGAGAGAGAGAGAAGAAGAACTCCTGGATTCTCTCGGGCCCTTTTGCCCGCGGAATGAAGGAAGGGAGCGAAGCAGCACGGCATCGCCTTTCTCCTCCATTTTACAAGATCTTCGTTTATAAGAAGAAGCGCTAGTGTATAGGAAGCTCACCGAAGGATAAGAAAATGCGAAAAAAGGACGAGGAGTAGCCGTGTCTTGTCTCTTCTCTCTCGAGGGGTCTCTTGTGGCTCGCGCGAGCAGCCCTCTCTTCTCCCTATTCGCAAGTTTTCTGGGGAGAGGCAAGGCAATCTTGCCAGACGTGGAGCGCGACGGATGGGATTTTAGAAGACGCGAAATGAAAAACACATTTTTCCCTCATCCGCCCAGAAGGCTACTGCAGGCAAAGGGACACTTCGCTTGGTTATACCGTATGGTTTTCTACTCAGAAGTCGGGATGGTTCAGACAAAGCTGACAGGCGTTTCATGATTATTTAAACTCTTTAATACAAAATGCGTTGTCGCATAAGCGGCTTTTTCTTCAAGATTTTTTTTCCAAGAGATACATCTGGATGATGATCTCACGCATAAAAGCCGTATAAGCAACAAGGAAAAGATCGAGACTCTATCTTTCGGCGTGTTTTACTCGGGATATAAAAGCGAGCCGACAACTGCAAAAAAAATGTACATGGCGAAGCTTTTTAGATAAATCAGCCGGACCTCCACACGAGTGTCAAACGTTTTCTCAAACTCTTTCTCTGCGTAATGCACAAACTTAAAATATATTTCATTTCGAATGCAAATTAATTATTGAGCTTCTCTTCACTCCTCTGTCCATCGTCGTCGTCCTGTGGTGTGACGCCATGGAGCGCTAATCATTCACAGTGAGTGAGCCAGAGGGTTCAATTGGACCTGAAGCTCCGCTCTCCCGTGAACCCTTTGCCGTGAGCGTACGCAGATGACCGAAGGATATCCGATAGATAAAATAGGCTCTCCACGCACAGCCGGAAGGACAAAGGGCGCTGATGCTGCCGCTGTTACTCCGACCTGCCGATGTAATCTCTGCTATACTGACTCCTCGTTACGACCCGGACGCTGATTGACGCTAGAGCGCGCCGGGAAAGAGCTACTTGCTCCTGTTTCCAATCACGGGAATGACATCGTTCGCGTAGATTTGTTACTTGCACTGCTGCAGGCTCCATATGCAGCTCGTTCAAGCTCGAGATGAAAAGGGATGGAATGGCTTTGTTTTGAAGTATACTTGTGCTTTATTATGTTTTATATTTTCTCGAGTACACCGAATAACGAGGAAAATTGTTGGAAGGAAATTTTAGCTGAAAATAGAGGGGCGTTAAATTATGTTTTGTAGCAGGTTGGCTGTAGACACTTTATCAAATTTCATGTTTAATTAGGGAGCTATCTTGGATGTTATATTACACTCTAGAGAAGTGGAGAACACTGTATATATATTACTCATAAGCAACGATACGAAGATTTAACGACTTTTAAATAAAAACCACCACGATCAAAATTAGAGAATAAAGAAGTTCATGAATATTTATCACTGTTCTAAAAACAGCCACCGCAAGAGATCTCAATCCACCGGACTGGAGAAAGCAAGAACGCGTATACACACATCGAGTTGCAAATCGTCTGCTGACGCATAAGGATGCAGAAGTCCGAGACGTCCTTGGAAATTAGCGTCTTGCGTTCGTGCGTAAGTATTCGAAATTTTCTGCAGCGGAAATTGTGAAAGGTCGAGAAAGAGGCGAAATGATGTAACCTTCCTCCTTAACGAATTTGCTAACAAAGTAATCCGATTTAAACCGGAGAACTCTTCATTTAGTGAATCTAATTGAAAATTCTAGGTACTCTTACATTCATCCAACTTCTTTAGAACATCTTCGATATTCTTGAAGAGCAACAGTCCATAATTTGTTCAAGCATCGTTGATAGAATTGAATTTGGATTGTTGAATTTGATAAATTGTGTATTAAATCATAGCAACACCGTTGAGACGAGCCTTGGTACGTTTGCTGTATGAATTTCAGAGTAAAAAACAACACAGAAGTGAAATGAACAACAGCTAGTGTAACAGTGAACAAAAAAGGGCTTTAAAAATCTCATTACTTCGGAATACCCCAAGAGAATAAAAAGTTCAAGGCGCGCAAAACTTGCTTCCCGAACAAGAACAAAGAGAAGGATAAGCAGAAGATGCCGCCGCTGCCCGAAGTCTCGTGCATCCGGTAGTAAAGCTACCTTTGGGACTTCTGAGTCTTAAATTTTTTAGCCAGTACAATTTTCACTCTAAACAAAAAACATAAACTGTTACATTCCAAAACAACGATTCCAGTCCTCACACATTCCATTCTCAACGGTAATTATTCCTCGCTCCTTGAAAGCGTTACGCAACCGACAATTTTGAATTTGCCTCCAAAAAAAAGTTTACAATCCACCACTGTTACCACCGACTTCATTCAGCCAAACACAGTATGTAGAGAGTCGGACTCGAAGTCAAGCTTCATTCCAGAGAAAATCAATGCTCCGCGCGACTTCGTTGTCTCCGTGATACGCGTTCATTCCGTCTGCGTCCGCAGACGCGTTCGCGGCAAAAAAAACTCGCCACTCCTCACGCTCGGATCAGCGCCTGTGCATAATGACACTGCAAATAACACGTGTAGGCACGCGCGACTTTCGCAACGCGCATACAATCCTCCCTGTGAGTCGCTATGCGCATGTATAAGATACGCACAAAGTCCCATACGCGGAAATGCAGGCGAACTAATTAGCCGGCTTGTAGACGGCGCTCATGTGTATACTACTGCTGCAGCAGTGCTGGATGGAAATTACGCATCGCGGTTGCCGATGTGGAACGCTAGAGTGGTTAAGGAGGTTAGGAAGGAGGTTCGGATGGTATTTTGAGACAAAGAAGGGAGAAAAGGGATGATTAGGTAAACTTGCAGATTGGTACTTTGAGCAGCAGTAGCAGACGGCAGCTAGTGCAGGTACCTGGGGTATTACAGAGTTGCTCGTAATTATAGAAAGGAGAATAGGATTTCGAATAAATTATTTGTAACTTCTGTTTACAAGCGAAGCCTTTGTTTAATAAGTTTTTGAATATGCGAAACCATGATAATAATTTGGAAATTCAATATATTGGTAATTGTATTACAGCAGTCAGTAACCTTTGAAATCAATCACATCATACACCAGAATAGTTGCATTGGAATAATAATGTTCTTCTCAATATTATCGAATTGCAATTGTAAAACAGGTTTCATAAAGTTTCAAATTTCACCAGCGCACTCAGCTCTAAAATAACACTCCGCATCAATAACGAAAGCAGAAAAAGCGCGTAGGTACAATATTTAATTAAAGCCGGCGCATTAATTGGTATCAATTTCCTCTTTGCTTGCGCAATCGTGCGCACAAATTTTTTTTAATTACACCTTCAGCTGTAGCAGCTAATATCTCGAGCCCATAACGCTGACCAACTGAACTAACGCCATTCACGCTGGCATTGATAAACGCGACGAGCTACGAGTCACGGAAATCGCGAAATCCAACAGCCGTGAGACCAAAGCGGCGAAATAAGTCGTTCTCGCCTGCTTGCACGCGCTGCAGACATAATAAAACACGGGAGAGTCAATACGTAGCTTAATTATTCACGACTGATTGATTAGGTTACGCCGGTATATAGGCAATCGGTCTTGATTGCTTAAATGGTTTGGGGCGCGAAAATGAATTGCCGATACCGGTAGCTGCATTGGTTCACGACGACGACGTATTCGAATCCAGGACGAACTCTTAATTGCTTTTAATTAAAATTACTGGTAAATCGTGTTAGCGCGGTCATTAGTGAGGGTAAATTTATCTTGTATGCAGTTAATGCTGTTTGATTAATTTAACTGCGGCTTTTAAGGAAATCTCTCTCACTCGTATGAATAAATGCAATGTTCATAATAAGAATTGGAGTGATTAGCAAAAAGTGTGATATTTTTAAGATTCAAGCAAGAAGCGTTATCCATATTCTGATAGCTGGACAACATTTTATTTTCGTATCAAGACACATTTGCAAGTTCATTTATAGTTCCATAAAGATTTTCGATACTACATGTAAAACGACCACGTGTATACTTGTCGTCAGACTCTTTAAAAAAAATCGAAAACGACAAAGTCAATTATACAAAATCATGAACTGTTGCGCAACGATTCACCACCAACTACTGTGTCTCTTCACAATACCCATCGTCCAGTGGTTCACTCACAAAGTCGCGGAACGACGACGGAGAATACAATGCTCGAATGAGACATTGCTGGCACTGGGTGGTGCACACGATCGGAGACGAGCGATTCCGCACATATAGAGAGCCGCTGCACATCGAAATCCATTTGCGGTGGTGTTCGATGCATTTGCGGGGCTGCAGCGAAGTTGTACAAAAGTCAATCCCAAGTTTATACGATGCGCCGCTGAATAACACGCTCTGAAAGCTTTTTCGATATCTGTCGCGGCTTTGGATTTACCGAGCGCGAGCGAGGGCTGCTCCTTTTTCGTAAGCCGGCGCCCATAGTCAAAAACGTCAATTGAGAATGGTATATACGTATGGATAGAGGAAAATGTCACTGTTTGCACTGGGAGCTTGGACACATGGTGCAAAGGGGTTTTAGGAAGGATCGTTCACCGTCGAGTAATTTAACATTGGGCACATTACGGCGAATCGAAAGCGCGGTATAAAGTTCATTAATCCCAGCAGTCCTGCAGTAGCATAAACGATGAACTCCAGCAAAACAATAACAACGATCTATTTGAACTCCCGAATATCAAAGAGAACCAACTCATTAAGCCCGTTAATTCACAGTCGTCGCGTTTCCCAATAACCCAGTCTCCTGCATTCCCCTCTAATAAATCTCACAATAGTCAATTACTGCTAAACGTAGCAGCAGCAGCAGCAGCCGTGCGCGCGGCGTTACTCCGCATCAGGTGAGGCAATCGATTACACGTCGCTCTCACTCTCTCTTTGTACTTCAATTAAATTACCGAGGCTCTCACTCTCTCTCTCTCTCTCTCTCGCCCGCTCGCGCATCAGGCCGGGTTGACACTGATTGCACTCGCCGGCGAAATATTCGATTTCTTCCCTCTATCTCTCTCTTTCTCTCTCGCTCTCCCCGTCCACAGCCGTGAACCGGTAAATCTTCGAGCTGCTCTCGGCCAATCTCCGATTGCAAGGAGCTGCTACCGTGACGTGGATTAACTCGCTCGAGGGAAGGGGGTAAGAGGAAAGCAGCCGGCAGCATCGTCTTGTGTTACTCTACTGCTATATAGCCCATGTGAGAAAGATACTCGAGTCGCGCGAACTTCGCGCGTCCAACTTCGAGGAGACTATGGAGCTATAAGAGGCTTCGATAATCGATACGGGGATCGCTGCTGGATGGACACTGCTGCTAGGATCTTGAGCGCTAAACGGCTGTCGCCGATCGGATGCGTCCTGTGGGAGCGATGGGAAAGACTGAGGCTGTCTTCTAAAACGTAACCGATCGAACGAAAATAACGCGATTGCCTCGCGTCACTTGTCGTTTTGTTGCAAAAACGTAAACGTCCTGCCTATAATGATCTAGAGGATGGTGAAAGTTTCGCGATTTTATTCATTTTTCGTATATAGGATAATCGAGTGATTGAATGTTACTCGGTCGAGCGTGAATCGTGAATATTCATGATAACGTTTCCAACGATAACCAACGAAATATATTACGAAAATACACGAGGTTGTTATAATAACGCTTTATTATCCAAAATTAATTTGTAAGCCGCACTGGCGATATCGGATTTCCCGGTTATACTATCGCGAGATTGGAATTCATTTGTGCAACCCCGCACATGTATAATATAGAATCAGGTTATCAAACGTGAATTTCGAAAGAAGTCAAAACACGATTGCCCGCCGAGAGCGTTTAATTTGATCGGAATAATAGCCGATTTTTTCGCGTGGAAATTCAACCTCAATTTTTCCCTCATTCATACAGCCGCGCAGCTCTCAACGGTTCAAATTGAACGCCACAGCCAATGCCTTTCGCGCGAGCGAGTCCATCGGCTCTAATAAACTTTTCCCGTCGGAAATCCCGCCGCCGCAGCCCGACTGTATACCGGAAAATCCCCGAGCCATGCATTTTTCCACACGGAGTCGAGCTGAAAATCGCCGATTAATAACCTCGGGCTCTACGCGTAGGCTAGCCCTTAATCGACGCAGCCAAAGTCCCGCATCCGATTCAGAACGAACTTTACAAGCGCACGCGGCGTAACTAACGCGACGTGTATAGCTATATGCGCGCGTGCTCGAAATCCCCGGGGCTAAAAAGCGCGCGAGGCCGACGGCAGCAGTTAGCGCGCGAAATTAATCAGAGTTTTAATTAATTCTCGCGAGCTTTGCTCTCGGGCGTAATGTATATACGCGTCGGTTCTCCTTTTTTCGCGAGCTGCATGTGCCGCAAGTTTGTTTATTGCAAAAACCGCGCGGTGCCACGTATATAGCTCGCTTTTACGAATGCCTATGCAGCCGAGCGACACATATACGTCCAGTAGCTTTGAGAGATGAAAACGTGGTTGAGTTCTTTTGAGGTCTAAGCGAGTTAATTTTGCGCTGGTGTATTTTTGAGAAATTTCATAAATTTTTTAATACCGAGAGGTATGTTGAAATTGCCTTTGAAGCTTTTGGTGAATAGGCATTCTGCAGCTTGATTTTGCGCGACGAAAAGAATTTTTAGTAATTCGTACTCGTGATATAAAGAGAACAGCTGTCAAAGCCAGAAGCAGAGGTGTATAGTGAGGATTCGAGGATAAAAAGAAAAGCAGGCGCGGTCACTCTGGACACTTCCGAAGAAAAAGTTCGCTCGTTAAACTCGGCGGCCAGAATTGAGGGTTCTTCGTACTTCCGCTATAAGTATAGCGATGACGGGCGCAAGTGCGTTTTTATCGTCTTGACTCATGCCGGAGAAATTATCGGTATCGAAACTGCGTCTGTCTTTTATTTTTTCCGCGGAATTTTAGCGCGTTGGATACTCGTCGATCCTTGAAATCAATCGAGTGCGTAATTATGAACGACGAGCGCATAAATTTCGTATAAATTAATCACGTATGATGGCCCCGCAATGCATATGTATAGAGAGTTGATGAATTTAATTCACTCTCGCGCGTTATTATTATATCCAGAAAACAAGCGACGACGCATAAACGACAAAGAGATAAATATTTACAGTGAAATCGATGGTTCGTTACCTAGCTGCTGGGAGAATTTTCCACGAGCGCGCATTATATCACCGTTATATAATTATTCGCATATAATTATACTGTCCGAATAATGAGATTGTATTTAATATATCCCCTGCGTTTGATGAAATTTTGACGCATGGAAGAAACCGCTTTTATTATTTTATCATCGTGGATTAATAATTAAAGCTTTTATTGTATATAATTTACAACACTTTATTGTGTACTTTATTCTATTAGCTTCTCTCACGCGCAACTCTTTTGATTACCATCTTAAAAAAATGAATGAATGATCCTCCTATACAGACATCGCGCCTCGCATCGCGCATTCGAAACGTGAAAAATGATCAAAACAGTTTCCATTGATGAATATTTCCAAATATCCCAACGGCACCAATCACGTTAATTTTATTCACCAATTTCGATCGTTAAAATGAACCGATCCGAAAGCTCGAGTCATTATATCACCGAGATGTGTCACCGAAGAGTTAAATCTCACTTTTCGCTCTTTCGCTTTCGACGCACACTCGCTTGTCACGCGGAGAAGTAAATATAATAGCGCGCGACGTGCGTCCGAGAGGCGAATCGCTATCCGGCTCTTTTTCGCGGGAGAAAAGCCGCGACGCGATATATATACAGTGTCCTTTATTCCTCCGCAACAGTCAGCTGCTCTTTGTTTACTTCGCTCTTTTGTGGTTTGAAAGGAGAAGCGTAGGAGCACACGCGCGAAGAGGCTTTGGCATAAACCAAGTGGTAGGGACAACGCTTCCTGTGATGTGAACACATGCGTCGCGTCAGCGTTGAGTAATGGACCCACTATACAGTTTGACGCTCGTTAATTTTCGCTTCTGGCACTGCGCGTTTGATTTCACTCTATTCATCCGCAGGACGTGTGTAATGGATTCAAATTATCTACTGTTATTATGTTAGCGATATACATGGAGCGTGTTTTTTTTCTTCGGAAGCTCGAACGTTTAATTACGAGTGGCGAAGGTGAGAGAGTTGACAACGCTTCGTTAACTATACGTGTTTTATTGATTGATGATGCAGCTGTAGCGACTGTTTGTGTCATTAAATTTTGATTGGGCTTCGATTGGAAATTGCTTCTTATTCTGTTGTGAATACACGATTCGTTAAAAAGTTTATTCCACAACGAATACAATCAAACTCATACATTTGATTGTTTATCAAGGTTCCAGCTTGCGCATCAGAAGGATATTTCACAAGGTCTTGATAAGAACAGAGAGTGCAAAAAGAAGCTTGAAAGAAAGGGAAGGGGTAGGTGAAATAAATGACGGCAAATATAATCCTAGGAAGGCGGAAACGCGGAAAAAGTGGCACGCGCTCGGCTGAGCTCTATAACTCCCTTAGCTCCGCACAGTGTGTGCACTGCGCGTAGTGTACACGAGAATGAGAAATGCGCAAGACGCGCCAGCGGCAGCTAGGCAGCAGCAGAGTCGCGACAGCGCGAAGATACGATTGTGTGTAAGTATACACTCTTGGACTCGCGTCTGGGACAGGTTTATATATACGCAAGCTCGGCTCCTCGTCGGCACCTCGTGATTAACGCATTCACTTTGACATTCAAAGTATCCTCCCCTCCTTTTTCCCATGAGTGCACGAACGGCTCCTTCTATCTCTTTCTTTCTCTTGTCTCTCGTCGAATGAGATTTTCAGTCCTGATAGGAGTGGATGATTCGCTCTCCTTGTGAAAGCTTATGAAATCGCCGATTTATCGCGTGGCAGATCTCTTTGGCGTGGGTTGAACGTTGTTGTGACGAGGTAAAGAGATGGTTGTTTTAGGGATAGAATTTTAGCTGACTTTCTAAGTAACATTAAAAATAACGAAAATTATACGTTCTGAAATGATGCATTTTTACTTTGTATCATCGTCGTGGCGAAGATTTCTAGGCATTTATCATATTTATACATCTGCCGTATACGAATTAATTGAATCCATACTCTTTGTTGCCAACTTTCTCCGATGTTTACTTGAAGCAATTAAACGCTCGTTTATAACGTGATTAATTTCCCACATCAACTAATCCGATTGTCCCGATCTTTCTTTATCGCGGAAAAAAAAATAATTTACATTTCAATTTGATCCACATACGAAGTGAAAAGCGAGAAGAATAAAAACATTTGTTAAACAAGCTTTTGAAAGGCTTTGCACTCGATGCAGAAAGCGCGCTCGAAAGTATTCGGTATTGCTCGTGCATTTGTAAAACGTTTCCCTTGCGCGCGCAATAAATTTTTCTACACCGACCAAAAATCGCATAGACATCCAATTTACGCAGAATACATACATACATGCCCGATCCCATAAAACCGAGGTCGAAAAAAGCGGGGACACGTCACTCCTTACTTCATGAAAAAAAAAGAATGCTCTTTAACAGAACAACAACGCGGGAGATGTAAAACGTCAATGCACTCACTCTCTCCCGTGTATGCGATCGCATTACCCGGTACTTGCTTAATCGGGGCCTAATCCCCGCGTCCAGTGCTCTCGGATATTCCTACATACACGTGTATGTATGTATATATATATACCTAATGCGCACACGTAGGAAGGTGAACGTTTTGCGGCTATCTGGGTCATTACGGTCTTACGTAACTCTGCACCGCAGCCGCAGTCGCCGCGCGACTCGATCAATCGTGACGAATTGTAGGCCGAGAGAGCCTATCGAGTAGCTATATACCTCACGAGCAGGACGAGAGCGAAGATGAATGCGTTTGGATTCTTATTGCGCCCGAGGTAACGACGAGTACCTAATATAACCTCTTTGCTTTTATTTTTTGAGAGGTGCTACGCTACGTAGAAGTGTATAAGAATTAAAAGAGTTTTGTCATTGATTCGAGGAAGAGAAGTTTTGGAGAGTTTCTAGAAATTTTGCCTGGAGTTGCGAAAAGTCGCTAATTTGCGGGTATAGAGTGATGTCTTTGCGAGCGTGAGGATCGAGAAGATTTAGGATTACGTTATCGAACGGTTTTCGAGGAAGGATCCTCGCTGTGGGACGGCCTAAGATTTAACACTTGCTAATGTTAATTTACAGCGACATATCGCTCACCACAGAGATACTCGAATAGTCCTCACCCAAATTTTTAAACTAAACAGTTCCCTTGCAAATATCCAGAATTCCCAACGCGTCGGAGCGATAAAACTACAAAACTGAACTGCAAAACTCTATTCCAGCTGGCTATAATCACTCGAGAGCGCGCGCACTTTACAAAGAATGCCAAGTGCTCTTTGCCTTTACAAATTAACTGCTAATCATGTGAAAAGCTCGACTACAGCAAAGCGGCGATCGAGAGAGCTCTCTCTCTTGCACTGGAAAAGCCGTTCTAAATCATCCTCTTACTCCTCCTGCCGGTAATTGATAACATTGTCGGGCGCATTGGCGGCAGAAAGGAACCGAGGAATAGGAAGAGGAGGAGGAGAAATAAAACGAGAGCGGCGGCGGCGGCGGCGTGAGAAAAGAGGCGGAAAACGGTAATTCTAGCGGTCTCTTTAGCGCTCTCGCTCGAGTGCAATTCGCGTGCGATTAGACAAGGAGCTGGCGGAGGATCGCAGAACAAGCGTTAACGATACGCAGCACGCTCTCTCAAGTACAGCCACTAGATTACAGGGCCGAGAGACCCAAGACAGCCGCCAAAGTGCATCTGACAAGTCGCGCGCGCGCGCGCACTTAGCCGCGTCACCTGTGCGAGCGGTTGCTCCTCCTTTGTGTTGCTTTTATTCTTAATTAACGTGATCGTGCGCGGCTAGAAGTGGAGAACGAGAGAGAAAGAGGTAAATCTTCTAAATAGGAACTGTATAGTATGTATAATATGCACGAGGGAGAAGGGGAATTTTTTCGGCTTTTTGAGACGTTCGAGTGTAGGTGTATCGAGTGTCATGAGCAATTGTAAGGAGCTGGTGTAATAGAATATGGTCGTTGTGTGTTAGTCGATTGCATTCGCTTTCGGATTAATTTCAGTTAATGGAGAATTATCATCGTGCAATCGTATCATCGAGTCAGGTCACTTTCTGAATCAGACTTCGTCTTTAATAATTATGAAACTATAAACGTTTCTTCAAAAATAAAAATTGCCATTCTAAATAAAATTATTTCCTTGAAAAGTGATTCTCCATCGAAATCGATAGGTATAAAATGCGAACTGCTCACCGTTCGCACATAAAATATACAGCATTTTATTTCGTCTATCGGAAGATCGAAAAATCCCTTTGAATGCGCGCATAAAATAACGTTATTCCCGCCTCTCGTAAGTAAGCGCAGTTGATAAAGACTGCTATATCCCGACTCGGACAGCGTCGATACGCGCACACACCTGTGTATATCAATGCGCAAAAGGTCTAGGATAAAAGGAAACAAAGAGCAAGCGCATCCACGGCATCCAGTCGTTTTATCTTTCACGCGTCGGGCTTTTCTTTGCTAAAGCAAACGAAAAGCAAAGCGATATCGATTCGCGAAGCCTCCAGGGGCTAAAGCCAAGAAACGCGAATCGTAGATATAACCACATATCCGCGCGCGCACACGAGTACAGAATACATATATAGAAGGTCTATAGCTCAAGTTGTACCAACATGATATATACACGCGTACGCCCGAGGAGGAAGCCGCGCGTGGATGGATTCGATATATGGTAGCTAGAGCCCGCAACGCGCGCGATTTCGAAGGCGGAGCTGTAAAACCGGATGAGAGGATGTAAGCCTGCATCGAAGAAAGAACCGAGAGGTGAAAAGCGCGAGAGAGAGCTCGGGGATTCCCCCCGGTCCTTGCGTTGATGGAAAATGCGCCGAGAGGTGTTTGTACGTGTGACACACGAGATACGTTGACTCGACGAAGAGGTCGCAACGACGGCGGCACCGGATGCTCAATTGTCTGCGGATTACGCTCCAGTTGTTACTGCTTGCGCTTCTTGTCTCGTTTCTTGCGAGGCTCATTGTTTCGCCTTTTTGAAAATCGCGAGCGCGCGCTGACTGCTTGCCTTTTTGAAGGTTAGTGGGGGAGATCAAGATTAGTGCGCGAACAGCTCCAACTGGAAGACTGCGGTTTGTTTTGCAATCTAGAGATTATCGCGGGTGTTGATGAAAAATTTATGATGTATATGCATTATTCAAGAATTGATAGCCAAGGCTATTATATGCGCGTACTGTATTTTCAGTCGTTTTTATTATTCTGTATTTATTATGGGTGTGCTACCGCGTTGATATGATAATCGATGTATCTTCTCGGTTCGTTAAAAATTTAATTAAATTATTGTAGCTACATCCTCTCTTCACACAACTATAACTGTCCGTATTTCAAGAATAGTGCAACTGTGCGCGCATGGAAAAGCCTTGTGTAGGCATTGATAAAAAAAGAGATTTCTTTTTCGTAAGTCGTTGTGAGATACCTATTAACATAAGTCTTGCCAACGTATTATTGTACAATCGTGGGATTGTTTCACTTTTTGTTAAGAAAAAAAAAAAAATTAGCAATGAATGCGTTATTTATAAATATTTCTCAGAATGACGATATAAGAAAGAATAAATTAGATGCCTATCTGCCGTCTTAAATAAATACGCAATAGCGCAGCTTTTGAAAAACATGAAACATTGTCTATAGCGAAAAAGTATTCTCGCAGAAGAACGGCTTAGAATAATCTCGGTTAAGATAAATTTATTTGTCGTGGAGTATGTACATGCTGCAGAAAAATATGATGAAACCGACTCGACATAGTTCTCAAAGTGCGTTAGATCCTATCCCGACACTTTCAAATCCATGAAGAAAGAAAATATATGACCCATCACTCGACAATGCGATCGATCAAAATCTTACGCGAAACGGCGAATAACACTCAATGAAATTATGAAACAGCTCAGATTCGCAAAAATGAATAATTCATTCGTAGTCGAAAGATCGAAACCTGTATAGAGAAGGATCAACTCCTCCGAGAACTCAAACTTCGCGGAAACATAAAGCACAATTATTTTTTTTTTTCACGATTCTCAGGTCAGAAAAAATACGCAAGAAAGCCTCTTAGCGTGAAGAAGAAGAGCAAGAGAGAAGCTCACAGAAATCGAGCCCCCGATGACGATCCAGCGTGAAATCGATCGACGCTGTGTCACGGCCAGTGACCTTAGGGTTCGCGCATTGTGAAGCCGCTTTACTGCGAAATCTCCTTCGCGTCCTTGCTGCGTCCACGCGAACAGTGGGCGAGCTTATAATCGTCGCGAATCATCTAGTCGCTGCTCTTGGCAGTCCAAGAAAATGAGATGCACGAGGCATAGAGAGGCTCAATTAAGGGAGAGAGTAAATTTAAGACGGTTCCGTGGAGAGCTGGTTTTAGCCCACCGGACACACGCGGTCATTTATTTTCTATATGTTGCCACCGCTGCGGTAGGTCCGAAATTGGTATATGGTAGGGATATACCCAAGCGCGTATACACGTCGTTCTTTTAATTTATTTCGTATGCAGTTTATACGCACTTTGTTCATCATCGCGTGGTTCGTATATATTTTTACGAGCCAACTATCATTTCGGGACGGTAAATCACTGGAGACTTACCGATCTGTTAATCTTACTTTTATACGGTGTGGTACGTACGAGCGAGCGGTATAGCAACTTACCTGAAAAAGAAATAAATATACTGTGTCAGGATTTATAATATTGCAAAATGTATAATAATAAAATGGCTGAGCCCGAAAAAATCATCGAAATACACCGCTAACACTAACGAAGCCAAAACGCACATACAGCCGGAGGCAGACAGAGAAATCGCCACAGCAGATAGAAACCCTAAAAGAAGCGGCTCAGAGAGAACGCCGCGCGGTAACAATCCGTGAGCCGCACCGCGGATAAATCGGCTCGATAGCGTTTATATATACTCGCGCCACTACCCTCGCGCACAGCAGCAGCAGCAGCAGCAGGAGCGGCAGCAGCGAAGGTAATTGTCATGCAAAGTCGAGCGAACCCGGGGACACATTAGCATCATAAGCGAGGCGCAAATATTCGCCTCCATCGCTCGGCATTGTACGTCGCGCCAAGCGCTAGTTAGTTCATTAATTCCGCTCGCTGGAAGCGCTTGTGCAGTTGCACATGAAACTGTGCGAAAACATTATGCGTTCAGCTCGGTGCCGCCGTCGCTATATCTGTATCTTTTGAGGATGCGACGTGAGCTCTAGTATATAGATAATGTATGTATGATAAGTGAAATTTTCCTGCACTTTTTATCTCGAGATCGAATAGAACAACGAATGCATCTCTCGCCGCGTGTATAAATTGAATGATAATTAATTACCGCTAATTGAATATCGGAAACTTTCAAGAAATCCTCAAGTATACCTCCTGCAGCTAATTCGATAAAACTTTTACTGCGCACTCGATCTTTTCCTCTTCGGTGTTTTTTAAAAATCGTTCTCCCCTCGCCATTAACCACGTACAACTTTTCGCGCTGGTAATTAGCCATTAACGGCCCGCTGATTACTCTCGACGTTTACGCCCGATCTCGCACCGAGTTCTCCCCCTACGTTGCGGCTTTGAGCATTGCGCGTAAAGGCAAACCTGCGCGCGCGGAGGGATTTGCGAAATATAGGCGGTTGCGAGTATTCGAGCACACGTATCTTCACCCCTACGCTTGTGAGTGTATTGCGAAGAGCTCTATAAGCGGCTTATTGCTTTAAACGCGCGCACTCGAATTTCTGCCGCGGATGTGTGTGTGTGTGTGCTTCGAACGTCGCACTGCAGAGTTCGCGTGTTTTTCAGCGGGTTTGCGCGCCGGCGCTGTTGGTTTTTTTTTTTTTTTTGTTTCGCCGCGATCGGCTATGCACCGCACGTTTCGACGACGATTGATCGATTGTACGAGGATCGTTTGACGGAATGTCGTTGGTATTTTTTCTCTCTCTTTTTTCTGCACAAAACTGCTTTGAAGTTTTAATTGGCTGTTGATAATTTTTAATTGTGGTATGCGGGCGTTGAAATTATTAAAAGTGTGCACCTACTATATACTAATGAGAAACGTTATCGGTGGCTAAACATCATTTTGCAATAATAATATCGCGCCAGTGTCATTACAATGCTGTCAAGTGCGGGATTTATTATGTCAGGGTTTTAATCGGGCGCAGATATACGTGTTTTTCATTATAGCCTTCGGTGGAAACGTCACCTAATAAACGTGATAAGAGCGCCGATAAGAAAACTCGAAACTGGTATGCTATATGCATAAAAAGAGTGTCGTTATCAAACTCGCAACCCAAGTATCTTATTAATCTTGAAGTGTTTCCAATTATAACGTGATTAGCAGTCACGAGTCAATATATCGCTCTGCGTTGCAATATTGCAAAGTCTAATGAAATACTGCACTCGATATCAACTTCAATATTTGTCTTATATTCGCGGTCCTCCAATAAAAAAAAAATCCCAGTGAGTTCGAGGGTAAAAAAACGCAAAAAAAGAAGAACAGAGACTCTCTCTCTCTCTCTCCTAATCCTATTCACGTATATAAGGAAAGGCCACCGCAGCGCGCGCTGCATTTCACTTAGAGGAACCCCGACCGCGCTCGCGATTAATCAAAGCAAAAAACTCTTCCGCAGACGTCGCACTGTTTAGCCAACTAGTCAACCCAACGCGAGCGCATTTCTCACGATGCATTGCCTTTTTCTCAGCTCCTTCCCTCTCCCGCGCTTAATAATTAATGTTTGTCCGGGCGCGGCGCGCGGAAACCAAGCCGCATCGCTCACGCGGCCGGCTGCAATTACGATTCGCCTAAACTCGCTTAGTGTGAGTAATTACTCATTAAAGCTCGCTAAAATTTACGAGAGTCAGAGAGAGAGAGAGAGAGAGAGAGAGAGAGAGAGAG
>CM053168.1:61562384-61623218 GCA_012977825.3 Pteromalus puparum
GGGGGGGGGGGGGAGTCTGGAATTTAATTACGCGGACTCGCTGCATACAGCACAACGGCAGCCACAGCAGCGTCGGTAACACCTTGTGCGAATGTTTCGCTCTTTGCCTAGGCGAAACAACGCTTTTGCTGATGCTGGAGTGCAGGTACGGGTATTCGCGGGGTCACTGCACTTTTCGCGGCAAGTGATGCATGGCGCGAGCGCTATAACTCATTGCTGCTAAAGCGAGCAGGACATTTTTATATGACGAAAACTCTACCGGGCACATTTCTTTCTCATTGTCTCATTTCAACGTTGCATCTCTCTGCAGTGACACAATGCAAGCCTTTGTTTTAATTGTGGCTATTGTGCAAGCGCTAAACGGGTACAACGAATGAACAGTATGAAAAATTCATTGCGGAGCGAGTTGACAAAATTTTTTAGTTATACGTATCGAGGGTAGTTACTACTTCAAAGGTAAAAATGTGCGCGCTGCGGTAACAAGATGAAAGTTAACCGCACTCCCTTTTTACAGCGAGTTCTTGAAAAACTGCGGATACACTTTGGGACAAAAAAGGACCAGTACGTGTATACCGAAGCCGTTCGACATCGGAACCGTCGGAAGTTGTAATCCGACTACACCGAATCGAAGGCACGAAGCGCGACTTTGTAGGTGCAAATGTATACACGGCCCAGTGACTCTATACGTGTTGAAGTGTATTCAAATTCGCTCGTCTCCGCTCTTTCTCTCTGCCTTTGCTTTTCGTCGCGAAAGCAGTGACCTCAAATAAAGGACATCCTCTTTGTGCTCGGGTCTGAGTGCGAAGTGCCTTTTGATGCCTGTAATTAATTCAGCTCGATTACATAAAATTACTTTTTCAAATCTTAATTCACGTTCGCCGAGAGAAACATATAATATAAGTCCGCACAAAACAGTTTGAACTATCGAGAAATTCGCAAAATCAATGCAATTAGCCTCGATTCTCGAGCTTGACACTTAAAAATCAAGCTAATATTCCATAAGCTATATGCCTTCGTTCTCCGTCTATACCAAAGCCTCCCCAGTTCTCGGCGTTTCTCTCAGGCACTGATTAACTGTCTCTCTCCTGTCTGAAACAGAGCTTGCCGGAAAGCCCGTGTCGCAAGCTGACCCGAATGCAAGCAGCAGCATAGCAGTCTACTGCTCAAACGCGACACGCGGACGCGCATCGATCGCCGCCACCGCCGTAACAACGGGAGTGAAACTACAACGTCACGCGAGCTAAAGTAGGTCCTTCCGCGGAAATACCTTTGCGCGGGGACGATGCGATGCGACCCATATTTTGGCCCGTATTTTCACGATGTTTCATTATTCAAGACGTACAAGAGTCGGAGGAAGACGACACGAGTTTGCAATCTAGTAAGATATGTATAAATGATTCAATTTTATATAAAATCAATACTTTACAAAATGACCTTTCTTCATAAAAGATTATTTTGTACGTACAAGCTTTCAAAGAAATCATTGCATTTCCTGCGCTAGCGAAGCACATAGTAATAGCAGTAGTAACAAGCAGAAGAATTTGAGAGAGTGGCACCTTGCCATACGACAAGCTTGACAACTCCGCCGAGTCCTATCACGTATCCAATTTTCTAAGGATCAGACCCTCGTACGATCTTGCTATGTATACTTTGAAAATCGGTTAGAATGAAATCCTGCTGGCGTTGCAGCAGCCTCGGGCGCGTCTGCTACAGCCGCTTCCTTCGCTCATGTAAAATTGAAATATTTATGTGGCATAGGGGTATACACGCGTATATAATACGGATCTACGAGATGAAAATAAAATTTTCGATTCGTCGAGAAGAAAATATAACTTTTTCATGGTTTTCGATAAAGTCGACGCTGTGACGTTGCAAAAATTTATCTCAGTTTAATATTACCTTTATTATTATTCAATTATTACACATCATGTGATGATCGCTATTACAGTTCATGTAACCCATTACTTCGGTTGCAGGCAACACACCGATTCAATGAACCCTGAACCTAGTATGCCAACAACACATCCGACGTCGCCAGTATGAAAATGCGAAAATTTGATATCCTCTTCGCGCGCCAGCATCAGTATATCTCCCCCTTTGCCTCTTATTATCCCCTCTTCGCTTGCGTCAGTCTCTCGTCGGTTCATTCATCCTCGCGTGCGCTCCTGCGACCTCGAACGCATGCATGCATGCGTCAGCGCGAGCATCAGCGTCTGCCAACGCGATAACGGCTCGACCGGGGTTGATTTTTTTTGCAGGGCATTGATTAGTCTAGTTTAGTTTCGAGCGACGGTTTTTGTGTAGATGATTGGGAATTGTATGAACGTCGTATATTTAAACTAAATTTTTACTTTTTGACTAATATACTGTAAATAAAATGCAAAAGGCTGTTAAAAAAGCTTAGATCTTTCTTGGCTTCAATGATGTCACAACTAATCCTATACACTTGAAGGTTATTAAAAGTATATCTAACCAGAGTGTCGAGAAAAAGGTTTCTAAGTGTCCGTTGCGTATACAGTTTGAAGAATCGCATAAAGATACCTCGTGAACCACTTGCGCGCTGGAAATAGAAATCTCGAATATGGAAGACCAAGAGGCGAGAAGGTATAGAGAAGAAGGAGCAGGAGAGCAAGACGCATCGCGAAAGAAAGCGAAACAAGGCCGGTAAATCGCCAACAGCAGGTACCTATATCACCGACTTTGTCAGAGGAAAGTCAAAGCAAACTCGCTCGAGTTTATTATCCTCTTTACTGCAGCAGTAGTGGCGCTCAATGCGCTCTCCCTCACTCTACGTTGCTCCTCTTTCCACCTTCATCGCGTGTATACACACGACCCTGAATCCTTCTCTTTTCCTCTCTTTGTTTCTCTCTTTTGCAGACCATGATGCTGCAGCTGCTAGTTGCTACACGAGCTTCTGGACAACTAATACACCCGAGATCAAGGCGTTATAGACAGCAGAGCGTGAGATGGTTTAAGTATTAAAGTTGTTTCCATTCTGAAGAAGCAACGGGCTGGCAAAATGGGCAAAACCATGCAGAAGGAGAGCAAAACAAGACAAGTCTGATGTTGATACTATTAATCACATTTCTCAAAGCCTTGAAAAAATAATGAGTATACACTACGATTCTTTGTTCCCAACAATAATGCCGCCAAATGCAAATACTTGCGATCATTGTCGCGAAATCAAAGATCTTCGTCATTAGCAAAGAAGAAAATCTCAATTTAGCAACAATAACGAACGTAAATTCAAATCGCAAAAAAAAAAATGTATTCGATATTGCATCAAGCCTTAATATCTCTTATCTAAGACTAATAACAATGAATTACTGAGAATTTCGTAATCTCACGGGTGCGCACCACCGACAATACAACAATAACGTTAGGCTCTCCCGCGCGGACAAAGGCAGCTTCGCTGTACGAAGCCAGATTATACATAGTCGCCGAATAAATCGCAAAAACCCTCGACCGAGAAAAAACCGCATCAGCGTCGGAGCTGGCCGCTCTCGCAGCTCTGCAGGAAACAAAGAGAGATTAGCCGGGTCCGATGAAAGGAACAAAGCCATTACACACGGCGGCAGCGGCGGAGCTCAGAGTTGCGTGTCAATCGCACGTTCATAATACCCTCTTTTCATATCAGACCTATATAGCGAAGTGTATATATAAAAGAGTCTGCGAAAGGATCTTCTGCGGCGCGATTGTCTCTCGCGTGCGTATATATAATATATATTTTTTTACGCGCGTATACGCGCGGTCGGGCCGCCTTTTTTTACCCGGCCCTTATGGGTCAGTCGGCGTGCGCACTATACTGTGCTCCCTATCGGCCAATTAGCAGAAATGAGATCAGAGGCACAGATTAACGAGCCAGCTTCTGCTTCTTCTATGTATTGCTGCTGCTGCTTCTGATTCTACTTCTTCTTCTTCTTGTGACGTCGTCGCAGGGGCTTTTCACCGCGATCTGCTGATGGTCTTCTTGCGCTCGCTCGTTTTGCGACGAGCTTTGCTTTGCCGGTTTGGATGGTATGTGTATGTGATACGCTATAAGACGCCGATGCCAGCTGACAGAGGATACGACTATATGTATACTTGTGCTCAAGAATTTCAGATCAATCCTGTTTTGCTTCCTTTCTAAGGAAGCCTTGTAATAGTGATTTTCGGAGTTCGTGTAAAAACATGTAAGAAGTGTGTTTTATGTATATCTGTATTTTCAGTCGCCGCCGTAAAATATACACGTGATCTACGTAGCGCGATGATAACTCAATGTATGTTGACGTTTGATTTTTTTTTTCTTTTAATGATCATTTCGATCTATTATTAGCCGTCATGCACGTAATCATTATATCACAGGAAAAGAAAAAAAGGATCCCTTCTGAACATACACGTAACGCGTTTGATTGTTTTATTGCGAATTAACTACACGCCGTGCGTCCGCGAGGCGAAGAATTGCCTGTCGTTTCTCTGATAAAAGAACAACACTTTCGCCCGTCACGTCCGCTGGCAAAGCTTCGAGATTCTCGCAGCGAGAACCTATGCGTATAGGTATATTCGCCTTTCAACATTTCCCTCTCTTTCTCCCCCGTAGTAGTACTCACATTAAGCATTCCTCATGTTTAAAATTATTTATTCCGTGTACGTCTTATAACTTTAATCGCTGCTGATCCACGAGAGGAAAATTAATCGTCAGCTAAACTTGCAGAATATCTCGAGTTAGGTTAAACTCCTGTTGCAATCAGCAGCAGCAGCAGCAGCTCAAATTGTAACATTAACCATTCATTTCGTTAATCCACTGTAAACTTTGCTAAATGAAACACGCGGTAAGTTCATAATTGAAGCGAGCAATCAAGAAGCTCAAAGCGCAATCTCAAAGCTCCGAGCAAAGTTCCTGGTTTCCCGCCGCACTCCATTAAGAAACTATCAGCGTCGATATTTTGCGTAATTAATGTCGTGCTTTGTACCTTTACACAAAGCTTCGCACAAAGCTCTGCACATAAGTGAAAATACACCACTTGCATAACAAAAAATCAAGTCGAAGAAAAATTAATTAACGCCGGTCGACTGTGATTTAAAAATGAGTCTACTCCTAACCTGAGACCTATAATTATATCAAGAAAAGCTATATCTGCGAAGCAAAGGAGGCGCGAATTAATTAAGCCATTAGAGGAGTAACTAGTGCCGCGTGTGCGTGTAACGCGATGCGCCCCGTAGTTGTACGTCATCTAAAGGCTCTCCTATCCCCGCACACGCGCGTGATAATAAAATAACGAACATGTCGGATAATTTGTTTCGCGGCTACGTTAATTGTCCATGAGACTGCAGGTGGTATATGCCTATACTATATAAATAAACTTTTAGCGGACTAACTAATTGAGAAACTCGACACGACGCCACGAAGCCTGCGTGGATTTTTTTCTCGAGACTCTCGCGGAGAAAGAATAAGAGTGGACTCATAAATCTAGCGGAAACTAATCGAGGATAGAGCAGCGGATGCCTCATCGGATTTTACTTTGAGCATTCGATATTGGTTCTTCGCCGGTAAACTCGATATGGAGTCTATTAAAAGTTTAATGATGTTTTATTAGCGCAAGGGAGCCCGTGTTTTTCGCCTTTTTGCGTCCAGTATTTTCGTTGGCTCATTTTACAAATTATAACATTTTATTTGCTCTGGTAGAAAAAATTTAATCTTGGAAGAGCATAGGTATAATTAAATTTAATCCTGTAACTAACGGAGAAAATTCTTATTATAGACGTAGCTGGAACTGTGAATGAATCAATTAATTAGAGAATTCTTCAGTTATAAAGATCATTCCAATAATATATTGGAAAACGAACTCCTTTTTATTATCATAATAGATTATAAGAATAGAATCACCGATAATAACTTTATACTTGCATTTATAAAATCTTCTAAAAGCACAAAATAGCTAATATTTTAAAGCTATACCTCACACAGGATATATTTAGATTCCAAACGCAAAAAACAGAATCAGCCGATCGCTGAAGCTAAGCTGAAAAATCTGCAGCCAAGCCCTCCGATTTTTCGCATTCCCCAGGCATTTCCGCCGACTCCGCGCTCCTCTCTCTCTCTCTCTCTCTCTCTCTCCTTCCATCCTCCGACATAGCGGGCGCAGTGTCGCGCGCGACCGCGACTCCTTCCGTCCGGTTTTATCGGCGCAACTGTAGCAAATTCCTGGTCGCCCGTGCCCGCGTCTGGGCTCGTGAACGCGTGGGCGCCGCAGACACACGCCTCTGGAGAGCCTCGCGAGACTACTCGATTATATTAGAAGCAGGTACGACGTTCCCTGCCGCTTATCGCACGCACACTGGCCCACATTACTGGCGAGCGTATAATGGAGCTCTTATGTCCTGAGCCATGGGGTGATTTTTTGGGAATGACGAACTGGGAAGACATATTGTTTGCGACTGATGAGGAGGCTCGATTGTTTTCGAGAGATAGTTAAATTGAATGACGTTGTGGTTAGACGTGCTGGGAGATCGATCAGGTGGAATAATGAGGATTAGAGAAAAATTGGGGCGATTCAAAAATGTGGGTCAGAATGTTCGCCTCTTGTCCGTAAGGAATCTACAGACTTTTCATTGTAAGAAGAAGCCAATATTTGTCAAGTTTCCTTAGCTATACGAAAGAAAATTTGCCCATGGATATTAATACCCTGTAATTAATTCAACGCGGAAGTATAAAAAAAAAAATAAATAAAAGTCGATTGTTACAGTTCACGATAAAAACTTGGGATATCCTTTACATAACTGTTTACAGCAATATAATATTAAGTATTTTTCCGTAATCCTCAGTGTTCCGTGAACCATTGCAGCCGAATTCGCGCTGCGTTAATTATAATTTACGATAACGTTTTCCGTGAACAGTCCTCTAAGAGTATTCTTAGCAAATAGACCTTCACAGAAATTAATAAACCAAAACGTTAATTCATAAAAATAAACCGTTACACTGCCGGAGTTTGTAAAAGGTCGATTATATTACTTCACAACTCTCGTTTCCATCTCTCAAGATTTTCACAACGACTTAATTACTCGCAGTTTTGCACCAGAGCTGTTGCAGCGCGACGTGTCTGGTCTGGCGCGCGCGCTACTCGTGAGAAAAGAGAGCGCGGCGAGCGACGAATTAAGAGGTAAAAGAAACTCGGCGCTCAGGAGAGAGAGAGAGAGAGAGAGAGAGAGAGAGAGAAAAAAAACCGGGTAAGAGAAAACGAGACAGACTTCCGCAGAGCGAGAACCAAGCGTAAGGTAGAAAGAGGTAAACCGAGAACAAGAAGAAGGAGCGGAGGAAGAAGACAATCGCCATTAATTATCCGCGTCTAGCGTAACCGAAAATTGAAACCCGGATGGTTCTTGAATTTCATGCCAATCTCTTTTCCCTCCCCGTGTATATATGTATACACATATATGCACGCTACAATTCACCATCGTGTTCTTGTTCTTCCTTTTGACTCTGTGCTTCGTATATATGTGCACGCGAATATCGAGGTCAGTAAATTGCCGTCTAATTCGAGGAGACGAATGAGGATACGAAAGGGGAAGACTGAATACGTTCGCCGGGACGAGCGTGACGAACGAAGATGAAAGGGAAAGAAATGCGCGGATACAGACGCGCGTAGGAAGGTGGGGAACAGGCTCGTAAGGAGTAAATATAAACGTGATCGTCAATGCGATTCGGTGAGAAGTCTCACATCTAAGAGTGTAGACAAACCAGTCGGGGTGATTTTTTGCTGAAGCCAATGCCAAAGTTGTTAATTTTACGAGTGAATTCACGACACACGGCATAAATTTGTTATTGAATTGTCAAGCTAACGATAAATTTTAAGCGCGAAAATAACGCGAAACTTTGTTTTGCTCGAGGAACAGAGTGGCGAATATATGAATATTTTCCTGCATCCGTGAACTCTATATTTATAATTTTTTTTTTTTTTTTTATTATACCCTACCCAAGTCCTCTCGAAGAGTCTTATATGGCTCTTCCCTCTGCCCGATACCATACAATGGTACCGGCCAGAGAGGCTCCCTATAGTTGCGGTGCATGTGCATCACATTCGGAATGTAGTGCACATGCATCTCGACTGGCCCTACAGTTTAATTATACAGTGCGAAACTGTATACAGTGGGATCCGAACCACTGGAGCTTTGATGTTATAAGACACTTATGTATATAACATACAAACGTATGTAAACATAGAGGTGTCCCGATGTCAGAATTTATAAATTGTGAAAGTCATTTCACGGGATATTTATAAGCAAAATTTTCCTCTTAGTCCAATGGATGCGTTTGCTGATTGGTTAGACTTTTTTTACAAAAAGTTGATCAAACGTCTGCAATCTAGAAAATTAACGGATGTGTTCATAGGTAGACCAGCTAGCAGGACAGACGATATATAAGCCATCAGCGATGTAGCGTCATATAGGAGAGCGGTTAATTCGCTGGCAAAAGTGCGTGAGAGTAACAGTTGATTTTGACCGATGGTTGTGCATTTCAAACCGCGCGATTTCACAGCATACAGTGCTCTGGAGCAAGCTCTGGAGGACGAAGATTTATCGTTGTCGGTGACGCGTGGTTTCGCTTGTTATTTTGCATTTACAGTCCGAGCTCACTGCAAGTGCGTTCGTATAACGAATGCAGATTTTTCAAGAGGTTCGGTTTGTTTAATTTGAAATTTCGGGAGATAAGAACGAAATCGGTGTATTTCAGAATGACTTACGTAACGTGAAGAATTTATAGATCAACGATATGGTTTTCGTGACTCACCTGTAACATAAATAAAAATGAACCTTCAGTAAAGCACATTTTAAATCGGAAAAAGAATGATAGAATTAGTATTAGTGGATAAGTTTTGCCATGTCGACTTTCATCTCGAAGCACAATGTACAATATGTACATTTTATTATTAACTTGCTTCACCGATTCAAAAAAAAAAGTCCCAGCTCTCATCCTCGCTTCATTTATCGGCTCTAGACGCGTCTGTCGAAAATATAATCTCGCGAGGAACTGCCCCCTGGCATCAAGCTGACTCTCTCGCGCGCGTAGTGCATTGTCATCGCGCGCTTATTATCGCCCGAGCGCATGTACAATATCGCGCGCGTGAGACGGAGAAGGTTCGAGCGTTTTATTATCATTGACGCCCCCCACTTTGTGTATCTCTCGTTCGCGAAATAGTCTTTGTTCATTGGCGCGCGTGAGCCCAGACAGTATGGTTTAGATTGAGAGAGAAAGAGAGGAGACGACGAGTGACTGCGAGCCAGACTGGGTCATAGGAAAGTGTCGACTTACATATGTATAGGAGCAGCGATATGGTAATGTTGCCGAGGAAAATTTCGCCTGTTGCTCGACGTGACAATGACGCGCGTACGTGTAATTGTATGGAAAATGATGTTTTATTCCTGTTGAGAGGCGAATCCGGTATTAATATTTATAGAATGGAAACTCACTTGGAAACCGCGTGAATGCGAATATAGTAATCGAATGCTGGGGATGAAATTTATTAAAATCTAACGGCAGATATGAGAAAGTTCCTTTAATTTTACATTTAATCCATTTAACTCCAAAAGCGATTGATAACGCCTGCTAAAATTACATTTACGATCGAATAATTTTTAATAATGCACTGCTGCACTATGAAATGGCTTTTCTATCGACTATCTATAACTGCTGAGTGTAAACATGTTAAAAAGAAAAAATGTTAATGCCTTCAGATTGGAAAGTAAACTCGGACGAAAACAATTTCCTGCAGAGCCGAGGCAGACTAAACGAAAACTCTCAGGAGCAGTTGAGCAGACATTCTCTCTCTCTCTCTCTTTCTCTCTCTCTCGACTCTGCAATTTCGTCCCTTCCCATGACACTCTGCGTGACAACGCATGCATGCAACAGCAGTAACTCTGACTCGTCCGCTTGACCGAGTGACCTTCGCGCCCCAGTCCTGGCGAACAATGCGACGAGATAGACGCGGAGAGTGACAGTTCCAAGACAAAGGCTGCAAACAAAACTCGCGCCAAATTGCAACCAACTGCAGTAAAATTTCCGCAGAGGAACACGACGAGGTTGTACTTTTTTTTACACGAACTCTGGCGTTAATTGCTAAAACTCATCATATAGTCGGAACGACATTTCTTCTTTTGACTCTTCTCATCCGCTCTTGTCACTTTGACGTTTGACGCGCTTTTGTTTTGGTATACTATATTATTGTACTGTAATTCGCATAGTTGTATTTGCAGACCTAAGCGTTCAAAATCGATTCTCAAATTAGAACAATCATTCTGTAAAATAGCCATAGTAATTTTATTACACATTGAAAACTCGAGCTCGAGCTCTCGGTAACTTTCAGCCCAGATTTACGTAAGCCAACGTTTCACGTCCACACACACACACACACACACACACACCCTCTGCACAGCAGAACCGCGACGTAACATTGTTGAAGCGCTTCCCTGAGCTCTATATATGTATACATACAGCAAGAGAAGGAGACCTTTTCGCGGCAATGAAATATATCACCCAGATTCGCCGCAATTGATTTCTAAATTGCCTCTTATAGAGGTAACTATCGTTTTCTCGTATAAGCGATAAACCCACGTGAAGCCTACCGGGCTCTGCTACACTTAGTCCCTCTCGTAATATGTAAACATTTGTTTCGAGCGCATAATACGTAATATCCGCGCTCGTTCGCGCACGTGACTGTGCAGTCTGCTGCTGCCGAAGAAAGAGCAGAACCGCTAACTGAAAAGCCTTGTACTCGAAAACGTCACGTTTTGTCGCGGCTTTTGTTTTAGACATCTATACGATAATAAGTTGTTTATAATGGGATTTAGCTCGCCGCGGGATACCGTTTTCACTTTCACGAGGGATCCCCAGTGCGGTTACTGACTTTTCCGTATGTAGGGGATCGATTTTTTAGACTTTCCCGCTTGTACAAGTCAACTGATTATTTATTCCTTCTAATCGATATCGATTATTGCGTTAAACTAAACATGTATTCCAGAGAGAGCATTTAAATTTAAAAACGTGTTCCAGTTTACGCTAACGAAACCGAATCGAGTCTCAAATAGGAACAAGATCAAAGCTAAATGGCCCAATTATGCGCTCGCGCTCGAAGCACGTGAAACATTCAGGAACGCGTTATTTTTAAAGCCTTTTAAATCTCACAAAAAAAACAAACAAACAAACAAACCAGCATAATATAGCGCTTTGTCGGTCGTCCATTCCGGTCTCTCGCGGTATCGCTTTGAAAACGCGTCATCGAGCATCATCCTTTCTCTATATAAGCGATTATCCATCCGTCCCCAAGAGCAAGTTGGCAAAGAGCGAGCCGACCACTATCCTTATATATTCCTCTTCTCGTCTTTTCAGAATATAATCAATTCCGCGCAAAGTACGCATAAGCCGTGCGATAACCAGCGATTTCAACGCTGCTCCCGAAAACAAAAAGCCAGAAAAGAGCATTCGCTCTCGTATACGCGCGCAAAAACGAAGTAAGCCTGCGGAATCCCAAATCGCTCGTATCTTCTTCTCTCCGAATGCCGGGTATTAAAATAATCGCCGGGCGACTCGGTTTTTGCTGTACACCGATTTCGCATTAAAAATTTTGGCTCACTGCGACGGAGTGAAGAGAATAAGCGAGAAGAACGAAGCTCTGGTCTTTTTATCGATGCGTCGCTGCAACGTGTTCCTAAAAGCGCTAAATCATCGTCAGCCTTGAAGATGTCGAGGTATGCAACGTCGAGCTGCTGCGGCGGTGCGCGGGGTTCACGCGAGAGCGCGTTCGATCGGGAAAACGAGCCGTGCATAAAAATTGCGCGAGCTACGAAATTAGCCGGAGGGACGATTTACGCGCGCTCTCGTGTAGTGCGTTGAAAGAAGTATAATGATTGAAAAGTATGAGTTATTGTCGTTTTGCTTTAGTGGCTTTTTTATGCATTTCGGAGAGATGAAATAAATAAACGCGTTTTAAATTTAAGATTGATGAATCGACTAATGCACGAACTTTTTGAACAATATATTTCGGAGAATTGTTGTACTATAAAAAATGTACATATTTTTCATACGGAGTCGTAGAAAAAACATGTTTTTCTAGCTTTTTGCGATATTTTTCATACTTGTTGATCGTCGCATGACGAGTTAAAATTTTTCAATGTACTATGCACACGATTGCTTTTAAAAATTGCCTCAAGCTGTAAATATTTCCCTCGGTTTAAACCCATCCAAAAGTGCAAGTTGCAAACCCTCTCGCGTACACTTTTCACCTTCACTTAGCCTCTCCAAAGTTCGACGCATGACCTTCCACATGGCTACGGTGCGATATCCATCTCTTGCCGCGCGCGCAAGCGCATCCTTTTTCCACTCTCGCCATCGTCCACTAGCCGCGCACGAAACTATGCCACACAGAGCCGACTAACTTTTTCCCCAGAGCCAACTCTCTCGCGCGCGCGCGAGCGAGCGCATCGTGACTTCTGTACAAGGCTTTTCACCTGAAAAAAAAAAGGAAGAAGCGCTCAAGGAGAAGACACCGCCGCGCGACACGTCCTATACTCTCGCTTCCCGCGGCGCATTAACATTCCCCGAGCAATATTCGCGCGAGTTTCCGCGCCAAGGAAAGTAACGGCGCTCGTAATTTAGCCGCAAACTCTCACTCGCTCGTGAGCCTTCGTAAGCGATTGTTTTATATATCGTGACTCGGGGATTCTTTGCGGCAACACTATTTTTTCTTCTCTTTTACTTTCTGTGTCGCTTCTCTGTATACGTGATATGTTAAAAACGACGAATCAAGCCGACGCTTTTCCTTGTTCGCAAGAATAATATTTGTTATTAAAATGCCGAACTCGATTATTCGATGTACGGCTTTAGTTACGCGCTATCTTTCGACATATCTGAATGCATATGAGAATTCAAAACGTCAGCGTCGATCTGCATAATTTACCAAGATACATATACAATTTCGGTAAAGTTAGTTTACCAACTCCAGTCCACTCAAACTTCCGAATGGAGTTTGCGCATGATAATCATACGAAATGAATGTAATTACAATGTTAACTTGGCAATGTCATCGGTGCATATTTCACTCTTGTTTGACTATTGCAATACAACTGTTCGACGACAATAACTCCGAGTACACATCTACCTCCGCGACAACCTGCAGAGTCCCGTAAACCACTGCAAATATTGATCCAGCGTCCTCCAGAGCGCATATATAACTTTAAATCAATCATATCGACTCGAAAAAATAAGACCGACTTCAACGAATCGTTTACAAGCAAAACCGACATCTCGTAAACCACAATGTGGTCTCATCAAGACCTTCCGAACACGAGATTCCCAGTCAAAACGCTTCTCAAACACCAGCAGGATAATTATTCCTGAAGCTAATCAGGCAAGGACCACCGGGCAAGCCGCATCTTCTCGCTTCTCTCTTCTCGTCTGCGTAACCCAGTATACCGGCCTCGGTTAGTCTACGACACGTATATATACCTACACGAAAATCCGCAATTCGCAACAATTTCAGCGGCAGCGCAACGCCAGACAGCCTGCGGTCTCTCCTGCTATCAGCGTGTGGTCCTCTCTCTCTCTCTCTCTCTCTCTCTCTCTCTCTCTTCTCCTCTTCTCTCGTCGTCGCCGAGCCAGGAGCCTCATGAATATTAAAGCCAGCCGGTTGCGATGGCAGCGCACAGCTACCGAAATTTATACCAAGGTGCCGAGCTCTCTTCGGGATACGAAGCTCGTTTCCACGGAAGCAGCGGTTATACGCTGGCTGTTGGGCATCTCGTCTGCGTGTGTGTATACGCGTACACGTATTAGGCTCGGTGAGATTGCTCGTGTGATTTTTTTTCCTACTCTCGAGAGAGATGATGGGATTCCGGTTTTTTTTCTTTTTTGTGGGGTTGAGGCGTGATGTAGGTGCCGTTGCGTCAGACTTTATTACAGTGTATAGTTTTTTTTTTAAATTTATTAGTCGAGTGCAACAAATAAAACAATGTATACGTTTTAAACGACCCGCGTTTATACTTTGTCGCTAATGTCCGCCTCTGAAAAGGCTTTGACGCACCATAAGCTCATCACTGCGGCGCGTCCTTATCTTTCTCGATTTGAAAAACGTCTAAAAAAGGGTATAGAACACAAGCGACTTGATGAAGAACCTGCTGCGACAAAGCGACCGAAGCTTTGTTTTGCCAGGCCGCCTTTTTCTCTTAATTCCCCCTCCTCATTCTTTCAAAAACAGGTATATACGAATACAGTCGACTCGCGGCATCACCTTCCCCGCAGCTCTTTTTCACGAGCCAGTCACCGCGCTGCCCGCAGCAGCTTCTCTTTGTTGTTCCTTCTCTCTCTCTCTCTCTCGTTCTTTTTTCATCATTGCCTCTTTCTCCAGGGGACCTATTCCGCGGTTTTTTAACCGGCTTTTTTTCTTCTCAGGCGAAGGGACGCGTGCACGCGCGGACAGGAAGCAGCGGCGTCGGCGTCCATTGTGTGCGTTAATATTTATGAGTAGCCCGAGGTAAGGTCGCCGGGAGGACGTCCTTAGAACCCGTTACCTGAAAGCCGATGCCTCCTCTCGCGCATCTTTCTTCATCGCGTCTTCGCGTTCTCTTCGTATACTTCTAGAGCAGAAAGCCGGGGGATGATGCACCTGCGAGTTCAAGCTCTTTCGCGCGAGTGCGCAGCTGACGCGCGCTATTGCTATCCGATGTTGCTGTTCTCTGAAGTGAAGTTTCTTGTAGCAGGATATAGGGTATAATGATTGTTATTAAACGCGGTGCGGGAAAGTTTACTTAAAAGATTTTTTAAGTTTTTGATGGACCGATCGATATCTTGACTGATTACTTGACTGAAAGCCTTAAGGGGATGGCGGAGCTAAAAACACTGCTTTTTGATTACATATAACTTGTTGAGTAAAGCTTGTAGTAAAAAAACCAAGACATTCGAGCTTCGCATATTAAATTCGATGATATACGATGCTAATTTAAGCAAACAAGTTCCCACAATATATTTCTGATAATATCATCGTTGGAATAATCAATTTCTCTGCATATTATAAGCTCATTTACACAACGTTCTGTAGCATAAACAAAGGCCAGAGAAAAACCATAGCTATTGTTTGCATTGATTCAATTTTTTTTTCTCCATCAAGTTCGTATCCGACCTCCATACTTTACCATCGGCCTGTCGCGCGGAAAAATTAAGTGTCCGTAAAGAAAAATTAAAAAATATCGCTTAACATAAATCAGTGGCCAGTGTAAGCGAATGGTCGCGGTGTAAAAATAACACGTCAAAGCGGTAAATCATAGAAGCTTTGTTGCATAGATACGCTTCGATTGTATATCGCTTAAAACCCATAAATTATCCAGCTTCGCGCCACGAGCCTTTGCGTATAACGGGCGCTTGGTGCAATTGACAACCTAATAGCGATTTTTAATCACAAAGCTGTACGCTAGAATAGAGTATAGGTCTTTTTATTACCGCATTATCAAGGTCATGCCTCGAATGAAGAGAACGAAAAAAATTCGCGAATAAGAACCGCGGCTACGCGCTCCCTTTATCTCGCGAGAAAATCACGTGCTCTCTCTCACTCTCTCTCTCTCTCTCTCTCTCTGCGGCGAAGGTATGCGCGCACGTGTACCCCCTCTATATACGCAATTCTCAGCGCCTAGTCACTCGTTAACGACGACGGCGGAGCGCTTGCGCGTATCTCCGCTTAGCCGTGACTTTCTTGAGACTGCATATTGACGCGAACGGGGGAAGGGGAGCTGCTGCTGCTGCTGCTGCTGCTCTCGTGCGTATACGTGAATGAAACTGGACACTTTCGAGGAGAGCAGCAGAACAGCCGCTGCCGCCACAGGCTCACAGAGTCCAGAGACACTACGGACTCGCGAACGATATATAGGTTCGACGCGGCGGAATGCAACAAAGAGAAGCCGGTCTAGAGCTAAGCTCGGCAATCTCTCCACGCGTGGCTGTATATGTACATAGGAGATATATAGGCGAGAGAGCCACTCTCCCTCTCGAAACTCGCGACCAGCTGCTGCTGCTGATGCTGATGCAGTGCGTGCAGCCTTGTGCCCGAGCGCGAATGCCCCGAAAGGAGATTGAGCTGAGAGATGCTTGGACTTTGCTGATACGCTGGAATTTTATGAATTTTTAGAGTAAGTGTAAGTCCTATCGATTTAACAGACTTTGTCGGGATATACATAGTCTGCTGGTATTTTTGAAAAATCAAAAGCTAATTACATGTGCTCGGATCAATTAGTCATTATCGATTGACGACAAGTTCGTTGTCTCCTTCATTCTAACAATGGAACGAGAGTATTGGCGAGATAAGGAAATTTAAGAATTAATTCCATAATTATAGCCGCTTTGTCGTGATTCACCCTATGAGAGAATGAGCGGTTATGCATCAAAAAAATACAATCTGATATCTTTCATTAACTCAATTGAAAGGGTAAATTGAGAGATATTATAATGCTTAATTACTAATTCTTCCCTAAAAATCGGTTAACTTGCTATTTGTATAAAATCCCTTCCTTGCACATGACACCCTTACCTGAATACATAAAACCCTCCCCAGTATGTGACACCCCATCTATCCTACACCAGATATATAAGGTCCCAATTTTTCAGTCTTAATCAATCCAAGGTTAGCTTTCGAAAAGTGCTGAGTATTTTGAGAAAGCTGCCAATATGGACTCCTTCAAGCAACTGATGACCGCCATGGGCGTCTACCATCAAGGCATCGACTTCATTCGCGAACTACCTGTTGAACTATCCCAAATCATTCTATCTAAACTAGACACCCAATCCTTGCTGAATGCTGCCCAAGTTTCACGAAAATGGCTGGCCATTTCAAAATCCACATCTTCCTCAAGACAACGCGTTCGCCGACACATTCGTCGACAAAACCGAAAACTTGCCCAAGTTCTTCCCCCACCACCCAGCAAGCAATCTACTATCACAATACTTTCTAAACCTATGCCATTCATCCCCCAAACTAAAATCCCATATCCTACTATTTCGAATACAAAACCTTTTAAATATTCAACATTGAAACCAACACAATCTCGAAAAGTAATTAGACTGTAGAATCCTTAACAATGTGTATGCAAAGGATTTGGTGATATTGATTGTCGCCTCAAATATTAAATGTCAAAATTTAAAAGCAGCCGTTGATTAGTTACGTTTTCTACAACACCCGTTAGCGGTCGATCTACATGACGCGCTCAACAAACATCGCATTTTTCTCGCCTTTGTGTTGAAGATATTGCTCGCGAAACAGCGATTAATAAGTGGCGATAACGCACGTGAGTCACATTACTCTGCTGCGCACGAGATTTTTAATTTTCATTCGAGAAATTCGCAGTATATGATCCTGAGAGTAAACGAAATACGTGCCCTAATATTTATGCACACACGACACTCTTCAATTTTCCGCGACGCGTCTAAAGAACTTTTCCACTTCCGCCTTCCGCGGCTCTCGCTATGCTTAGCCCTCGATTCCAGGAGCGATAAACGCGGCCTTCTCTCTTTCTCGCAGCAGCAGCAGCTCGCTTCGAAAGGGAGCGCACATAATACTAGCCGAGGAAAACGAGTATTATAGAGCGCCGGGCCTCGCGGCGGAGGAAAAGTTACGCGCGGCGCGCGAGCGGTCTCCTCCCACCTCCTCCCCCGAACGCGTGCCGCTGCTCGAGTTTCGCGCTGCTGCAGGCGTAGGCGGCTCCAAGCGGATGTTCCTTCTTTCTTTGCTTTACTTTGCTTTCCGACCTCTTTTCTTCTCTCCCTTTCATTCTTTCTCGTCCTTTTGTAGATACGCGCCAGGAGAATGGATGCCGAGAGGTAGTGGTGCATACATATAGGTATAGAAATGCAATTTGCATCGCCGGATGATACCCCGGGCGCTTTCAATGTAAACAATAATAGAGCTCCACGACGCTTGTTTATGCGTTTCTGCGCCGACTTGTTTACGAGAGAGATGTATTACGTTTTTTCGCTCGCGTTTGTTATGAATGAGAGGTAATAACTGCGCAGTGCGAGAGCTTGGATTTCGCCGTAACGTTTCTATATTTATATGTCCACCTCATTGTGGATAGTGAAATTAAAGGGGTTTTTATTATATTTCTTCGAAGCTTGAAATTTCGCGACTCCGCGGCTATTATACACAAAACCCTCTACAATGCAGAATGAGAAAAGCTCCATCATCGCCGATCCAAAAAAGATAAGCCATTTGGAAAAAGCTCAGCGGAGTCGCGTAAGTATAAGCGAAAGCTCATCTTTTTTAAAAGAAATTTTTCACGGCAGCTCGAAATAGAGCCGGACTCTTGCTCCCGGCTTTCCTCCGGCTCTCGCGCGGCGCTGGATCTACCGAAATACAGCGAAAACGATCACGCCAGCGACGGAATTAGAATCAGCTGTTTCCACGTAAATAACCTGCGCGCGGCGCGGTATATAGCGTGTATAATACGCCTCCCAGGCATCTGCTACTGCTGCCGTACGAGAGAGAAATCCCGCCGCTGGCCTATAATCGATGCCGCGCCGCAGGTAGTATAGTTGCATTGCATTCCAGCCTGGGGTATTACAAAATGCCTCGAGACTCTCGCGGACTTTATTAGATAACGCGCCGCGGCAAATTAGAGCATCGTCCGAGTTGCAATGGGGGGATCAAGAGAGTGAAGTGCGGAGAAGGAAGGGGAGACGACTGTTTTGCGAGACCGAGCGAGTGTTATTATTACGTGGCCCTCTTCCGAGGATATTTATTGCTGGTACTGCTGCTGCCTCACTTTGAAGCTGGGATTTTACTTTTGTTTTCTGTTTGATGTGTAATTTGGAAGTACACGACTTTTTTACCTTTTGTGCTATCCTTTGCTATACTTTTATTAAATATAAATGCTGAGCTAATATCGATGCACGACAAAACTCGTGAAAAATAGCTCGTCGATCTTTGACAGAACGCACGAAGCTCTATATAACGCGAAATACCGAGAATATGCGAGAACAGCAGCGATATCGACGTTGACGCAAATTAATCCGTGTGCTCTCTGTCAGTCTAGAAAATAACCAAGGCAAATTTCAAAACAGCGTTTCGCATTGCACAAGCGCGTTATCAGTGATACGTCTCGCAAAGCTTAACGAATGGTTTTTCTCCCTCGAGGTATTTTTCCTTTGAGATGTTAATACTACAGCTATATCGCTGGACGTAAAAGATTCCGAGTATATACAGCGCTTTTACGACTATCGCACTCGTGATGCATCATAAGTTATGCAGGAAGTGCATTAACATCCTCGCGTGGATAAGCGCGAACGAGCGAAATTTCATGAATTCGAAATGATAAATGCTCGACGAATTTATCGAATCCATCCGATTGATTTACAAGCTATAAAGCCGATTATTATCTATATGTGTAGCGAATGATGATATTGACATGGAAATTAATCGACGTGGATTCATATTTTAATCTGCAGATTTTCGATTTGACAAAGAAATTTTGCACTCTTGACTTGTGAGTGGTGATTTTTTCAGAATGGTTGTGTTACAGTTGACTGCACATGGCAGAAAATATCAATTGCAAGTGAAAGGATCGAGTCAAAAAATCTGTTGAACCGAAAGTAAACGCAAAGATTTTGATAGACAGCTGAATATCTCGATATAACATCGAATACCAGAGCAGAATGAGCGTTGACGGGTTATTGAACTGCAGTACACAATATATAGGTATATTGACTCATTCATGTTTACAAGGTATTTGAAATCCTAATGCCATCGGTGGTTCGTAAACGAAAAAGCTGTTCATAAAAATCGAAACGTATTTTACTGCCAACAAAGTTGAATGAAAAATACGATTGTGACCCCTTTCAAGATAAATGTATGCATGGAGATTTACAAATGTTTAATGATGTTAAAATCGTGATTGCAAAACTCATCTTCAAAAGAGACCAGTTGTCCAATGAAGCGTTAACACATTCGCGAATACAAACATACAAAAGTAAGTCGCGAGTGGTAGAGATTTATGTCGTTCTATACTCTGTACCTCAGAGCGGCAGTCTCTCGTTATCGCCAACGCGTTGTATTCAGTGGCAGGGTCGCTCTGCAGCACTTCGCAGTCCATTGCCAGGACGACCGATAAGCCCGAGCCGAAGCAGTAAAACCGAAATTTTGCAGGCGCGCTCGCGAGAGCGATAAATCGAACCGCTGCTCTGAGACATTAGCACGTCGCAAGGAATGCGCTGAGCGGCTTTTCGTCAGTAAGATTTTCACGCAGCGCCTGATATCTTTATGACAAGGTTTTACTCCGACGTTCGCTGCAGAAGAGACGCCGAATAGAGATTGCGCTCTGGGAGAATCTTTCGTTGAAGATTGAAAAATAAAACCATGCATGCGAGTTTGGTAATATTACCGTGCACAAAGGAAAACATTTGGCTTAAATAACTGGACTGATGTCGACAGCATAATATTTAGTTGTTTTGATAACATATTATTCTCGATGGATGATCATTTTTATTTTCGAATTATGGGGTATCAGTCAGCTTACAAGCTATATATTGTTGATTGAAAATTAATAATAACGTGTGAGCATAGTTCAAACGCAAGCGCAAATGTTCTAACAGCATTAGAATTACGAGCACGTTGAAACCTTGAATTGCGGAGAATTAGAAAGTTAATTCGCCATTATACACCCGTTGTCCATTCTCAGATCAAAAATAGCGGCTGCAGAGCAGCCAAAGTTAATAAACACGCCAGCACCTAAAAAAAGGCATATTTACCCTCGAAATCCAAATCAAGCCAATCTCCAAAAGTATTCAAATCGCTGCAGCACGCCCATAACGAGCTCCGGCCATTAAAATCTCGCTGTATTTAGACCTTCAACTATGCATGTAACCCATTTCGAGAGAATTAAAAAATTTTTCTCCCAACATCCCTGGCTCAAGGAATATAAGCTGCCGCGCGCACGCTGCGTTAACGTTATGCACACGTATACACTGGCCGTGCCGGCTCGTCTATAAGATTTTTTTATGGCTCGTAAAACGGGGGGGGGGGTATGAAAAATAATTTTTCATACTGCGAGCTCCGGCTTCTTTGTTACGGCTCGGTATAAAAGTCAACTGCGTAAAAAACAGCCGAATCGCTCGAAATTGCAGTTTGATATTAATTTCCAGGTGCGACCTCGTATATGAGCGTCCATGGTAACAATGTGCAGCGCGATAAAAAAAAAAGGGGGATGAAGACGCTATTCTCTATATACTCGACATCGTAATGTGGGTCAGTTTCTTTTACCGGCGCATAAAGTGTGACCCGAGAGGTGTGAATCGATAATGCAATAATAGATTTTATAATATAAGAGGTCACAACTGAAGAAAAAAAGTTGTCGTCTCCTAGAGAATGTATAATAATTTCAAGCAGCTTCCTTGACTTTCAATCGAAGAAAAGAATTGCAAATAATGTGTAGTATACTGCCGACGTATTGCAGGGGATATGTGGACATAAAATTGACTCGAAATGGAGGTATTGAATTTATGACTCATTAAGCTAGCGCTAAATTACGTTGAACCGAATAATTTTCATTACCCTACGAGGTAAATTGCACTTTGCAAATTATCTCTGGCGATTATACGAGAACCTGGAAAATTGCCTCAGCAAAAAACGTGGATAACTCGCTCGGCGCGCTTTTAGTTTAAAAACAATAAAACGCGATTCTTTGAACAGTTACTATACGTATGAGTATTACAGTTATTTCCAATGTTTAACCAAAATTTAAGCTTTCCGCAAAGCTGTCCCACATTTCATCCTATTCGCGCAAGAGTTATGTCGATAACCCGGTGGCGTCGTAAAGCAATCATCGTTTCTGGGTTAAAACTTCACTCGCTCACTTTATTTCCGGCCGCTTAGAGACGCGCTCGCACACTTGCTCGTAAAAATCCGACACCTCAGCCGAATCGTATAATACACTTACTTTCCTTGGCGAAGGAGTGCAAGAATCAGGCCGAAGGATATGGCAATCCAAAAAAACGCCGATACTGCAGAGCTGCTGCTACAGCAGCAGAGCCAAGTCAAACTCTCCTCTCTCGTCCCCCGGGAAAAATCAATTAACCCACTTTCAAATGCCAATCAGCTCTCCCCCCTCGGTGTATGGAATTATTTTTTCCATCACGTGCTGCAAATTATATACAGGGCCGCGGACGACGTAATTTAGCATATACGCGCGGCGCACAGCGATAAGTGTCACTTATAGGGTCCGCTCGAAAGAGAGAGGGAGGAAGAAGAAGCACGTAAGATGCGGAAAAAAAGAAGCGTACGCGCTCGCGCAGGCGAACGGCTTGTATTTCTTCCCTATATTTATCGTAATCCACGAGAATTGCAGCGCGCCGCTGTAGCTTGTCGTTTGTGCGTTAAGGATTTTTCTATACTCATCGACAAAATTACGTTTCTCGAATTCCTTGCATTTTCCCTGCGCGTAAGCTGCTGTCGTGTCAGCAGAGACGTCCCTCGTGTGTGGTTTTAGACTGTGAAAGCTTCACCGACTCTTTCGCAAACTTTTGGGATTTTGAGGTACAACAGTGGGCGTCGAGTGCTGAGACATCGTATTGTTTTATGCGGTCGTAAAATTTTTGTGAACCCTTCTTTATCGGGATAAATGACTTTACTTGGCGTTCACTTGGCAGTAAATGATTTCATTTGAACGAATTGCATAATTTTTTACGATTTTTTAAACATCATTGTAATTGAGGATATTAAGCAATATTACCTACGCCCATCGAATATTCATCAGAGCAAACTACAATGTAGTACGATTTTAATTATACCTTGACCACGACATCAATATTATATTCAACCGTTCATGTAAATAATTGCTTCATTTGACATGAATAATTCATATCCCAGTAATCATCTACTATAACGCGTTCTATTCATATCCAACAGTGAAGATTAATAAATACTTTAACTGTGCACAAAAGAAAGCGAACGTGCACACACGTCAACGTCCATTACACATCCAAAACCTTTAGCTCTCTTTCTTTCTCTTCCCCGTGTGTGTTATAAAACAAAAGCCTGAGCCGCTCCAGGTCAGTGTCTCCATTCGACTACTTTTTCACTCTCTCTCTCAAGCAGTCGTGACTCGAGCGACGTCGTCGTCGGCGGCGACGAACTGTATAGGAAAAGGAAACCCTGATGCAATCGAGCATCTCGAGTCAACTCCGCAGGCAGCCAGTGCCGGAGAAAATAATTTCATTAGTGTCTCTGTCTTGGGCTGTTTAGGAGAGGCGGTGACGCGGCGCTAGCTTTTGCATGTGGATCGTGCTGTAGCAGCCCTTCTTGTCTCGCCGTTGAGAAAGTGCTCGCGAAAAAAGGTCGCGCGCTTCTCGATGGAAATCGAATTTGCCGCTATAGCTACGTCAGTCTGCGATACGGAAGAACGGTTCGTAGAGACCTGCATATTTCATTGCTTATTGTATTATATCTATGCTACAAAGTTCGCGATGAAAATTTGTAAAAATTCTGTACTCGTCGAGATATATTGATCTAGCTGAAGGTAAGACACGAAAGAGTCGATTCAACGAACGTGTCGAGCGCAGAAGCGAATACGAAAACGAAACCCAAAGTCGAGGCTCTCTGACCAAATGCAATATTATACCGAAACAGCTAGCGGAAGGAATCGAGGTTGCGCTTGCCACTCAGCGCAGAAAGTCGAGAAAGGAAAGGGCGTCGGCGTCGCGAGCGAAGAAGAAAGACGAGCTGTGCGCAAAGGCCCTCTCTCTCTCTCTCAGTCGGTCTCGAAAAAAGAAAAATCTGGGAGCCGCGCAAAAGTAAGTCCGCGAAACTGGCTCTTGCGGGCGGATAACCGGTATACCGGGCGCGCGCTTCTGCTACACAGAGAGTAGCCGCACGGCAGAACAGCGAAAGATCGGCGCGCAGCCGTATAATCCCCCGGCACCATAAACGCGCGCCCAAGCGGACTTTTTACTCCCGGCGTGCGCAGCACCGTTACCAGATGTATATGTACAAACGACTGCAGTTCGCGGACTGTTACATCCGCGCGCCGGCTGTACGTATAATATAGTGTTGAAGAAAGGACTCCGAGAGAGTATACATATATACAGGTTCGTTTGAGAGAAAGGAGAATCGAGAGAGGCGAGGGAGGGACGCTCGCTGAAATGATATGAAAATCGAACGGTAAAAGGAGCAACGCAGCAAGAGAGGCCTAAACATCCGAGAAAATATAATAGCAGTGCTCTCAGCATCAGCGCGTCGTCGTGTAAAAAGCGACTCGCGGAAGTAGGCGCAGTGAGCAGCCTTGTGAAAGGATCAGCCGAGGTTATCTCTGTGCAAAAAGCGCTTTCCGAGAGAAAGAGACTTTTGCGGGGGCCGAGGGAGAAAAATTAAGTGCGGGAGCCGTAATCGGCCCACCCGATAGTTTGATTATCCGCGCGCGCGCGAAAGAGAGTTTAGAGTGTCGGTCAGAAAGAGAGAGAGAGATTAAGAAGCAGGCGATGCATTGTTCAAAGCCATTATTGAGATATCGCGCTTCCGCGGAAAGCTCCATTCGAGATTATCCTACCATTCTTCTATTATATGTACCGTTATGCTGGAATAATTTATACTATGAAATCTGGTCGCAAAGTGCGATAACAATAAACAAAAGCATCGACACCCAGCGCATCATCCTCGAGAGAAACAGCGAAGCAGTCAATATAATCCAGCTTCGCATTTCCTCTCGATCCCACCGGTGCGCATAAGCTGCGCACGGATGAATTGCCCCCCGCGCACTACTAACAGCGCGCAACAAAGGCCAGGCTGCAAAATAGAGCTGTCCGATCTACGCGCTCTGATTTAGCATCCGCACTTCCCGTGCATACCGCGCTCTCTCTCTCTCTCTCGAGCTTCCGAGCCTCGTTCCATCTCTCGGCCTGAACTTCGACCTAATTAACGTTTCACAATATAACACGCCGCGTTGTCATAGCCCGCGCCATGAGAAATTGCGACCGCGGCGCGATCAGTTGCGTGCGGGGGAGGGGACAATGAGCTAACCCCTTCGCGCTCGTATATATACAACTTCGCGTCCTCCTTCGGGCCGTGCTCGCGCGCGCGAGAATTAACTGCGAAATGCCGTTGCTCCGTTCCCGCGAGCTAAGCGCTCGCGCGCCTGATTAATGAGCAATCGCCTCTACATAAGCCGTGTAGTATAGAGGCTTAACCCTCGTGTGTGCACTCCCCGTGTGTTCATTGTTATATTGATAATTATCACGTCGCTGTTTATATATATATATATATATATATATATATATATACACACCCGCACTCGTTTCGTGCGTTACACTTTGTATGTGTATAGCCTCTCGAATTAGTTCCTACGTATACACACAGTTCTTGCCCCTTTTTTCGCTTTATGCAGATATAAAAATTCAGCCGCAACTGCAACGCCGGCTAATTAATTGGCATTGTTAACGAGTAAGTTGTAATTAAAGTATGTGTGTGTTTGCCGCTCCGTGGATTGTATGGCTTTTCCAGATAAAATAATTAGTTTTCTCCGTGTAGAAACAGCGAGTTTTTCTCGTTATCGCGGCGAATAATTGGATAAGAGAGGGAGAAAAAATCCGCTTCGTTTGGCCGTTTGTTTTCAGTGGGTCAATATGCAAAGGTTTTTTCTTTTACACACGCGATCGGGTGATATAGCAACGTCCTTGGCCGATTGTTCTCGACGCGAGGCATTTTTCGATCGGACGGAAAATTGAAACGTTCCCCCAACCAGTCGGCCTATTCGTATAAATTACGGTCGAGTATTGAATAAAAAATTCTTCGAGTCTGCTCGAGCAGTTGTCGAACGCTTGTATTATCCGGTCTCAGCTGGTGGCAATAAACAAAAAGCAAGAGGCGAAATTCTCTTTCTCACCTGTGCTCTACGTCGAGCACAGCTCGAAAAACTACCACGATCGCTCCCTGGATTACGTACTCTTTCCTCTCTCGCGGTAGCAACGTATTATAGCGTCTCGAAAGCGAAACCAGTAGCCGCTACGAGGACACAAAGAAAGAGCGAGCAGCGCGAAGCTGCCCCAAGCGGTGGCTACCGGTCGCGTATGCGTGCGCGCGATCCTTCTTTTGCTGTACTGCACCATCCTCCGCAGGGAAGAATAAAAAAAAAAATGAGCCTGTATGCACGTTAGTGCGTTGTGTCGCCCACATCGGTTATTTTTTTCTTTCTTCGCTGAGTGGAGGAGGAGGAGGAGTACAGCGAGAGAAGCGCAGATTTGCACTTTTATAACTTTTCTAATTATGGCCAGGATCTGAAGATGGCAGAGTAGATGAGAGAGAAAAATGCAGCGGCAGCGGCGGCGATCGAGTGGGAGGATTTGCTTTTCATAATGACGGCTAATTAGCCTTGCGGTGCTTTAATGCCGGGAGTTCGAGTTTTTATCGCTTGGTGCTTGCAACGAATCGCGCGAGAGGCTTCACTGGAAAATGTCAGCGTCGTCGCTATATAGCTGTATCAAGGTCAGCTCTCGGTTGATGCTGTATACAGCGACGTGACGTTTTGCTGGAGATATTATGAATGGTCTGGATAGCTAATTAAGATAGGATCGGTATTATTAGATCTTAATGCAATCGGTTCGTGCTAAGGTCATTATAGGCCGCGCGAGCGAGCAAGCGATAATTCTCTAACGGAACCGACATAAAGTTCAGGATCTCAGAGTGCGGTATATGAACCTTGACATTTCTCCTATTATTATATTTCACCCGATACGAGATCAGCGTTTCTCCTTTTTATTTTCTCTTTTATACACCGAATGAAAAGTTCGGAAAATCGAAAAAGATGGAGACAACTCTGCACGAGGAACAGGCAGTGTCTTTTCCACCAAGAATAAGCAGCAGCAGCTCCTTCTTCCCAACCCCGAAAAAATTCAGCCTAATGAACTGAATCAGGTCCTGAGCGCAAAGCAACGGTATAGCGTATACAACACAGATGATCCTCGCGATCGGTACATCTTTACAGCATATATATACACGAGAGTAAGAAGGAGCAGTATAAAGATCCTCAACCACTTAACTCTACGAAGAAAGACCAAAGAGCGGTATAGGAAGGCGCGGGCGCGCGTGCGAGAATACTGCCATTACACACGAACACAAGGAACGCGCGCGAAAGGCAAAAGGGCGACGTGAAGGTGTTGCGGGGGCCCACAGCTCTCTGTATATATATACTCTCCTCACACTCGCTCACTTGCACTCCTTTTCGTCTCTTTGCATCCGGGAAGAGAAAAGAGGGAAGAGCTCGCGATATATACACCATACACGCCGTAAGTGTATACAACGTATACGTGTACGCGGGTATAGTAGAAGGGGCAAGGAGGAAAGAAAGGAGGGCCCACTGCCGTTGCGGCAGCCAGGGTCAGGCGGAGGCGACGCCGGGTTGCATTGCTCTTAGGTCGCGAAAGAGAAAGAGCTGCGCTTGACTCTATATAGGTACTTCTTTTGCCTTGTCTGCCGCACTTATCTAAACTCTCGCGGGGAAATAAAGCCCGCGATAATAAGCAACGATAGGTCCCCGAGAGTCGCCAGGGGAAAATTCGATCGATATACCGGTCCCCGGTATAGAGAGCTGCTGCTGCTGGACCATAGCCATTTTTCCGCCGGACCTAATGCGACCGCAGACTTTTACGACTCCCGTACGTGTGTGTGCAAACTTCTACGTGCGGCTTTGAAGAATTTTATGCTAATGACGCCGAGATTAGCATAGGCTATATATGGCTGGGACCTAAGAATCAGATTTGCATTATTGTTGTACTGCGGCTTTTATTCGCGCGGCGCATGCAATGGCTCGCTTTACGAGCCAGACCGATGCAGGTTGACGAGTTCTCGAAAGTTCTACTTAGTCGCGCTACTAAAGTGCACTTTTACGACACCGCGCTATGTAACAAATGGAGGCTGAGGGCCGGGCTTTAGTACCTGGAGAATGGGGCTGCCTGACTGATTATGAATATTTGTTTATCCTAATGGAGCTGCTCGAGTGACAATGCATGCAAATTTGAGTGCAGCGATTCGCTGGAATTGACAAAGCTTCGGGGGATTGCATTCTCTTTGAACTGACACGCTGATTCATGTGTTGTGGCGACAGTATTGACTGTTCGAGAGAGGGAAAATATTTTGGCGCGAAATTCAAATTTTGATTCGGTGTTGCGGCCCCTTCTCTATATTTGTTCTAGCATCGCCTTGGCTTCATGTATACAGCCATATACAGTTAACCAGCACGCAGGCAACAGCGTAGCTATAAATCAAGTTACAACTTATCGTATGCATCAGCAGCGAATTCCCACATTAATTTCCTAGACTGTTTCCATACGATTGACACAGACATTAACACACGTCCGAGAGGGAGGACGACTGCGAAAACTTCCCTGTATATCCGAGCGCAAGTTTCCCATCGCGCAGTTTCAGAAAGTCGCGCGCGGCAACGGCAGCCAAGATCCAAGGCTGCGGCAGAGACATGCCTCGAGTCGCCAGACTTTGACATCGACACGGCAAAGAAGCAACCACGCAGGCGCAACAAGAAACAAGAAACGCAAGAGGGAAGAAAACAAGTATAGAGAGCCGAGTAAGAAGAAGAAGCAGCAGCGAGAAAATGAAGAAAGCGAATGAATGGAATAAGAAAGGAGTAAGAGACAATAAGAAGAAGTAGAAGGAGGAGGATGATGATAAAAAAAAAAAAAAAAAAAAACGTACTCACCCTGTGAGGCGCTCGAAGAAGTCGATGCACTGCGGCAAGCTGGTTGATGAGCGGCAAGGTCGCGCTGAAGGTGTGCACAGGCGGCCTAGGCGGTTCCGGATACGAGCTCGCATAAGCAAACGGGTCCACGTCGTTCAGATACTGAACCCTGCACGTGAGTGACATTTTGATCCCGTGAGCCGGCTCCTCCTCTTCTGCCACTTCTGCTGCTTCCACCTTCACCTGCACCACCACTACCACCACGAGCTGCACCTCCTTCTCCCTCGACGAACGAGAGACGACGCACGTACACTAGCACACGCACACGCGCCAGGTTGACACGAGCGTCCTTGCTCAGGGACGCTGTCGACAGCAGCAGCACCAACCAATACCCGTCTCTCTCTCTCTCTGCGAGTGTATATATATAACAATACACAAGTACAGCTCTCTCTCCCTCAGCGAGAAGAGGTTTTCGCTCGCCGGTAGCAGCAGAGACGTCGCCGATCGATCGACCGCATCGGTTACTCACTCTGCTGCCGACTCGGTGTCCGCATGTGTAAGTGAGAGAGAGAGAGAGAGAGAAGGATGCAGACTGCGAAGCTCTGCCGGCCTGAGGATATATACACTTGCTCGCTATCTCTCCTCTCCTTCTCTACACGCGCGCGCAAGCGAGCGAAAGAGTCTTGCTGCCCGGCCGGCCTACAACACCCGGGAACCGGTTGTCCGCTGTGTCTTCGCCGAGCTTTATTTTTCGATTCGTTGCTGCAGCCGCTGCAGGCTGCGGAGGATGGCCACGACGATGGCGCGACTCGCGTCGGCCGACTTCTCTCCTTCTTATTCTTTCTCTCTTGGCCTCCTGGCTACTGCTTCTGCTGCTTCGCTTACTTCGTATGGTACCGCTTTTTCTTGCTCTGAGCTGCTCCTGCTGCTGCTGCTGCTGAAAGAGACCTGAGGACCACACTATTTTAGCGGGGGATCTTGATTGGCTAAAGGGGCTATACTATATGTGCCTCTCTTGCCTTCTGTTTCGCTCTCTTTTCTGCAGTGCCTCGACTGCCCGCTCTCCTTGCCTTTTTTTTTTTTGCTCGTTTGGGATACGCGCGGGATACGTGGGTATGATAAGTCGTGTTTGTTTTAGGCGTATTGATTTTAGATTAACGGTTATGGGCTTTTCGATCTACACGAGGAGCTGCGAATATAACTCTTCGGAGGAGCTCGCGAATTTATTAGGGACGTTTTAATCTTATTATATGCCGCAGGGGCTTCTCGTGTGCTTTACGGCTAATCGAATTTTTACAGTGCGTCATCGGTATCCTTAAAAAAAAAAAAAAAAAAAAAAAAACAGAAAATCGGTGGTAGCATCACTAGCGAGACCAATTATGTGCAAACGAAATTCCACTAGTAAAAAGACGATCTCCACTGCTGCTACTACTGCATCAAGTTCCCCTCATTAACCAAAAACAGAGTCGCGAGGGATACTGCAAGCCACAGCCGAATTATCGAGTCCTTAAACGCTGTGGCGATGCACGACACCCTTTTTCCCTCTTTTTCATTCTCCTTCCCTGTAAACGTTCTTCTCTTTACCGCGCTCTCTTTTTTTTCTCTTATTCTCCCTGTGCTCTGCTTCAACGGGAGCACGTCCTTTTTCCTCTCGCGCTGTACTCTTGGTTTGCTCGTTCTCGTTCGTTCATTTCGTGAGCCAAGCGAAACTTTCAACGGCAGATTTTATCGAGATCGCGCTCGCGCGCCAGTTTCCCCCTCGACCACTGCTGCTCCTTCCTCTGCATTTATTTATCTCTTTATTTACTTTCTTTCTGCCATTAAGTCCCCCAACTACGTGCCTTTTCAAAGGTAACTCTCGAGCGATTACTCGCATTAATTATACCTGTAGCTATATAGATCGAATTTCGAAAAATGAATTTATTCTTTGCGATATGATACTTCGCGAGTGATAGAAGATTTTTTTTTTATCCTCGTGAAGAAAGAAAAACATAGAGACGTTTAGTTTAAACACACAGGACTTATTTCTTATGAAATGAAATTTTTCCTTAACAATATACCGGCAAAGGTGCGTATTATAACTGATGGCTTTAATGTTACACTGCGGTACGGATAAGTTACAACAGTCGAAATTACTATACGCGAGTATAAACCGGCTTTAAAAAGCAACAGTGATGCATGGAGAAGTGAATTTGAGCTAATAAACTTGTAGCAAGCACGTATGAGACTCGATCGTTTTTGTCGATGCGAACTAGATGTGCTTTTTTCGTCACGTTACAAATGTTCCGAAGCAAAACTTTCAAACGACTTTTCTCGCACTTACAGCGCGTTTCCGTAATGAGAAAATGGACAGTTGTGGACGACGACAACTTTAGTAAGTTGTAACGTATTATTTATCGTTCGCTCACATAAGTAAGTAATTATCGTTGCTCAACTTTTCGAATTTGTCGGGGTCAAAGACTCGCTTATCGAGACACGCTACACTTGATTTGCGCATTTTTCTGTTCCACGTATATTGCTTGTACAAAAATTACAGATAGTTATTTTCAATGCAAGATTATTAACGTTCGATACGATTCCAGACCAAAAGCAACATTGATAAACAAAACAAAAATCTAATGAGACGTTCAGCAAAAATAAAACCGATCTCCAAAATTCTCGCTATACATCCCTGCGCCCAACGCAACGAAACATCGGTGCTACAGGCATTCCACCGTGGCGTCTGCTCGCGCATGCCGATGCAAATCAACGCAAAACGCGCGCTCGCAGTGCGCCAAAGCTGCGCACAGCAGCTACCTATATACATCCCGTATAGGTACACGCACGCAGCGCAGCAGAGATCGCCTCGGGCAGTGGAACGGCGCGTCGGGACGACGCGACGTTAGCAGAGGAGGAGGAGAAGGAGGTAGAACAACCGTCGTTTTCCGCGGCTGGGATCTTCATAATTGACGTATCAATGGTGAAAGGTCTGTCTTTCTCTCTCGCTCGCTCCCGTCTGATTAGGGATGCAGGAACGCGCCGGCTCGCGTGCTGCATGCGCCCTGTGCTCGGTAATAAGAGCACGGGTGTGTAGCTATACTTATATGCATAGTGGGAGAGAGAGAGAGAGAGAGAGAGAGACGTATAGGCGCCCGGCTGGCGAAGCTGTCCTGCGACTTCTTTCCCTACTGCACTGCAGAGAGCTCGTCGATCTCCTCTGTTTTGCAGAGAGGGACGAGGAAGAAGAGGGGCTCTCCCGTTTACCTTGACGCCTGCGCGAGTCTATTGCGGGAAATTTTTTTTTTTTCCTATCATCGGAGACAAGCTTCCGCGGCGATTCAACCTGTTATTCGCGGCGGCACGCTAAATTTCAATCGGCTTTCAATTATTGCACGTGCGATTGTCTTATATACGCGTTTTGAGAAACAAAAGTTAGTACTGTCCCGCGCTGAATTACACGAACGAAAGTAAAAGGTACCGCTCTCCGGTGGACAAACACTCGGAAAAAGCCCTTGGCCTCGCCGTACGCACGTCAATCGGAGAGCCGTCTCTCCACTGCTGCGTATACCTATAAGTATACACCTCTCGGCTTCGGTTCATTGTGTGTTATGCATGCGCGCGCAGTGTAGCGAACAGATACCGGACCGCCGAGTGCATTCTCTCGGCATAATGAGGGTCTTCCTCTCCCCCCCTACCGAGCTAAATTTTGAGGAAATTGTATACCGGAACAACCCCGACGCGGCTGCTGCAGAGCTCGATGCTCTCGTTCTCCTTTTGCGCGAGCCTCTCTATATTATACTCACTGGTTTACTCTTACTTTCTCGCGCGAGCCGCAGCCGCGGAGAGGATCGCGAGTGACCGAGTTGATGGTCTCATGGCGTGCGTAGACGCGAACTGGTGAACGCGATGGATAAAGGAGAAGCTTTTTACTTTATGGACGACTCTACGCTATTAGAATCGAAAAGGGATTGAATGAATTCGCGCTTGTCCTGGGAATCATTGTAATACGCGAGCGAAAACGAGATTACAATTTAATTTTTGTTTACATCCTCCCCAGAACTACAAAACCCGACTGGATGATACTTTCGAAATGAGAAAAGTTTCGACGCGCGAGCGCAGGAACAAAAGACATTAATCCAACATCCTCTGTATACACAACACGGACGACTTTCCTCCCCTCGCTATATACATCTGCAATGTATACCGCAGCAGGCGCAACAATACAATGCAAGAGAGAGAGAGAGAGAGAGAGAGAAGGGAGTACAGCACGGCCATCGCGCGTTCGCTGCAGGTTTACCCAGCGAAATAGCTTGGATATAGTTCGGCCCTAAAACTCTGCCAAAACAAATCTGATTAAAAAATTCCTCCCCATTATCCCGCGCACACCTCTTCTTTGCCGCGCTCTCCTTCTCAACCCGCATACTTGGCCTTCCGCAAGGCCTTTCGTGCCGTGCGAATATTCCGAATAGTTCCGGCCTCGATTTACTAGCTCTGAAAACCATAATCGCCCGGCGCTCGCTTGGTCGCATAGCGTGAGAGGGAGCACCCACGTATATAGGCTTATACACCAAAGGAGGAGCACCTCGCTCTGACGCTGTATATATATATATATATATATATATATATGCGCGCCACCGCGCCATCAGAAGGAGAGAAAGAGAAACGACGTCGCAGAGAGAGGGAGGGAGGGAAGGCAGCGAGAGAGGAAGGAATTTCTGACGAGGAGAATATAACCTACCGGCGTAACAATACCGGTTATCTCTCTCCCCCCTCCTTCCTTCTCTTTATTTCCTTCTGCTGCACGCTCTCTCTCTCTCTCTCTCTCTCTCACTTTCCATTTTTTGTCCTCTCTCTCTCTCTCTCTCTCCTCTATGGCTCGTTTATACACTCGCTGCGTCTATGTTTGCCGTCTGCCTCTTCCTCGCCTTCTCTATATACTACCTTGTGCGCTTATAAATCTGATTGAAAATAAATTCTCCTCTCTGTGTACACCGCCGGAATATTCATCAAAAACTTGCGGATATCGCGTCAAGACTCGATATTTAATATATTTTTTGATCTAATTCGCAATCCATGCATAAGGAGATATTAATTTCTCGCGACACTCACCGTTTCTTTAAAAAAAAAAATGCAAATAAAGCGACTACCAGAGCCTAGCACATACGCGACGTCTATAAATATCCATATAAAATCAATTTCCAACTACTACGACAACTACTGCGGATTTCTCGCAAACGACCGGCGAGCTATCAACGACGAAAACGCGCAACTCCGCGAGCCATCGTAAATAACCCTAAACTCGTCTACGGCGATCCGAACTGCGCCATAAACGCGTGCATGCAGTGTCTATGCATGCAGTGTCTATGCAACACCCGGAGCGAGCATTTTCAAAACCATTGACACTCCGCGGCTCCTTATACTCGATCGAGAAAGGATTTCGCTGTTGCGCTCTTCTTTTATCTTCAATTTCAGGCCTTATCTCGCGCTGGGAGTTCCGGGCGAATTTAGGAAGAATTTATGCATTCGTCGCCGGATAAGAGCGTCAGATATTTGTTTTTTTCTTATTCGTTTGCGCACCGTCGACTGATAAGGAGAAAGCTGGCCCGATGTTAATGAGAGCGTTGATGCTAATTAAACGGATAAGATTGCGATGTTTATCGCGCGGACGGTTCGCGAATCTTTTTTCACCTCTCTCTCGGGACGTGTGTGGAATAAACTCGATCGCTCGACACTTGACGTTTTCCCCCCTTTTTTTTCGATTCAGTCGCGAAAAATCAGCTCTAAACGCGCAGTTCTCAATGAAAATATAGTATACCGGCGACGAAAGGCTTACGCAAAGATATCTTTCTACGAAGGCTACCGCATTACGCGGGTCCGAAAAAAAAGGCCGGCATAAAAATTACATAAAACCGAGAGGCACATCAGCCACACACACATAATCCCGATTCATAAAACAGCGCCAGGAGTAGTGGCGAAGCCCCCCTCGGACAATCAGAAAACCATTAACAATCCCACGGACACTTCCCGCGCTCCAAGCACGTAAATCTCGGGGGAATAAAAGGAGAAAGAGCGCCGGCCGACACCTCGCGCACAAGAGTCATTCGAAAGGATGATCCGGTGTGCAGCTCGTCCCCCTCCGCCGCGCATAAACACAAGTCGGCTCACGCTATATACCTACTGCATAGCTATATATACACAATACAGCAACTCTCAGCGAGCGCGCGCACACCTGTCGTCCGCGCGTTCAACGCTCGAGCGCACGTGAAAAAAAGCCTGTGGCAGCCGAGCAGCGAGCGAACGAGAGAGAGAGAGAGAGAGAGAGAAGAACCCCCCCAAGATTCCTAACCTCCCGGCCCACGCGCAAGCACATGTATGCATGCGCTCTCTCGCTGCAGTGGTATTATATAGGCACGAGTCCGCACGAATCAACGTTTCTCGCGACTGCGCAGCTCGAATTTCTCACGGCGAGGGAAAGAGGCGCAGATAGAGCGCGAGCCAACAGTTTATGCTGCATCGAGTAGTTATACGAGGGTTATTATGCTCGAGTGATTCGAATTTAGGCCGATTAGAGGATTGGATTATTCTCTACACACGTAACAGCGCAGAGGGAATATTTGGCAGTGGGTGTATTACTAATACTAGCGCGGATTCGAAATAGAACTGTGTAATGGATTGTTCTCGAGTGCGGAGCGTATATAGGTGTTCTAGAGTGGCGAAATAATATTCAATCAGCTGTAGCACGGTTATAAACACTCGACTTCGATAGCTAGATATCACATTTTGGAGATCATTCATCATTTCGTCCGAGCACTACTAGAGCTCCCTTTTACCGTTTTCAAAAACAAAACTCCCGACAGTTAAAGGTCCATTCTCTCTCTCTAGGAGGAGAAGCTTATAATCTTGTCCGGCAAACGATGTGGAAGAATGCACCTGTCGATGAACTTGAAAAATGTGCTCGACATTCGTTATACGTATTTGTATTCTCGTACGCCCGAAGGGATTGATGTTAATACTGCTCTGACACAAATACGCGGGGCCGAGAAATCGATTCGGTCTAAAGTTGCCGTTAAAGTCCGCTGCATATAGAAATAGCTTTGCCGACAGCGTTCTAACGTAATGGTAAACAAAGTAGATGATTTGAAAAAAATTCAGTCTACTACTCTGTCACTGGGTACATTTTTAGAGTCTATGTTTATTTTAATTCGTGAACGAATCTCGAACGTTTGCTCCGAAATTGTAAACAACTCGGATACCGCGAATGCTTATATAGGTATATATATCTATTATAGATCGTACGGGCCCCGACGGAGCAAATTGAAATTATACACTTTTCAGGTGACACACATTTCGAGCTCAGATCCGATGAATCGACAGCAAGTCTGAAAATGAAAACTCACGACGTCGAGTGAAATCCGCGAATCTAAACAACGATGCAATCCCACCTTAGCCCCCCACAAAATATGAACCCGTACCTAACCTTCTTTCAAAGTAAACAAACCTCTGCACAGCTGTGTACGCGCTCCAAAAAGAACCGATACACTTTTTGCAGTGTATCCTACGAGCATAAATATTGTAGCTATACAGTAGAGCTGCAGCAAGTACATACACACATAGCTCCAAGTCGTCGTCGTCGAGGCACACAATCGCATTGTTATACGCATCGAGAGGGAGACAAAAGGCAAGAGAGCACGAGTATAGCTATAGGTATAGGTATACAGTGCAGGGAGAGCAAGAGAGAGAGAGAGAGAGACGGTGAAATCAGCACGCGCGATATCAGCGTCGGCGGAGTCTGCGCATTAAACGCGCTGCATTCTCTCTTGCTCTCTTCGCAAGTATATACGTCACATATACATGTAGTGGTGAAAAATTACCCTTCGTGTGTGCAGTATACAAGGGAGCAGGCGCGCGCGCCGACGGAGTCTGCGCCCTCCGGGCGCGCGACACTTTTCCTGCGCTGCTGCTGCTGTTTCTTCTTTTCTTGTTTCGGTGCGCGACTCTCGTGTTCCAGGTGTGCAACTACAGCCGCACACACGCACTCGCACACACTCGACGCAGCAGTGCCGAGACAAAGGCTGCTGCAACCTCTCTTTCTCTCTCTTGCGCGCGCGCGCGCAGGAGGGTTGACACTCTCGAGCGTTCTCTCGGTTATGTCCCGAGCAGCGAAGCGTCTCGCACAACTGTTTACGTTTGCGATCTGTCACTTGGAGAAGATAGAGAAAAAAACGAAAACAAACAAAACACCAACAGGACCGGGAAAAAGCGTGTAAAGGGCCGAGATGCGGCCTGCGGAGCGGAACAAGCGTGCATACGCCTAACCTCGCGAGCGGCCGCCGCGACACTGAATATCGCTTCGCGCTGCGGCGGACACCTGTCGGTTCTCCGGCCGTCGTCGCCGCGCCGGTTCTCCGCTCTCTCTCTCTCTCTCTTTCTCTCGAGCGGAGTAGCGTGCTCGGGAGCGCTCGCAGCGCCGCCTAGTGGACACTCGCTGAGTTAGCGCCGGTTCCCCGTGTACAGTGTGTTTTCTGTATCGTTTCCAAGAGCTCCGGCTTTTATTATAGGTATAGATGCTCGTGGTACTGCTCACCAGGAGAGAGACTTTTGGCAACCGTTTTGAAAATTGATACTTTGCTGTTGCTCCGCTATACTGCTTCGGCTTTTTGAAGATTCTGGATGGAGGTGCGAATGCTCGCTTTATTAGTTTGTTTTGCACTTTCGCGATACGATTTTTTTTGCTCTGTTTTTGGCAGATGCAGTTGTGTTACTGCTACAATACGGACACTTCACTCGAAATTTTCGATTTTAATGTCTCTTTTGGCTTGTAATAATTAACATCCGGAACAAAGAGCTGAAACTTAGTAATCGGGGTTAGTCGTGAGTAATTAATTACCTATTTTACTGATCGAGTAACGGTGCTTTGTCTTTTTCTTGTTCGAATCGTACCATTTGATTATGAGGATTTTAAATTCGTTATTCAGTACATATTTTCATAACCTTTATCCTACTCTAAAAAAAAAAGACATGGTAATAATTCTATACGTTCTCTGATTGAAAAAATATATGGTAATAAGGGTTGTGTAGTTTATTATAAATACCAAATATTTTTTTATTCAAAAATACTGTAGATTAAACCTTATTTTAATATACATGATAACGTAGTATACCGCATGTGGACCACTATAAAGCGATATCTATTACCAAACAAAGCAGTTTTGGATTGGCCATCCAAACTCTCTGTGTCTGTATCAGGTGAAAATAGGTGGCGCATAGGCACTTTTCCATTTCACTTACAACAATATGCGTGCCGAGTCTAGATATAGTGGTGTACCATCAATGCTAAGCTAAAACTGACTTGTTAGGCTTGCCACTTCTGCCGCTTATGCTGTAACTGCCTTGCGTCTACGTCTAAGTCACACATCATCTTGAAAGGGGATAAATTTCAGTGTTACATTTTCAGCGAAGAGTACATCAAATCGAAGCTTATAGCCGCCAAAAATAGTTGCGAAATCAAAAAGTTCACGAGTATACAGCCCGCAGCTTCCGCTTGACAATAATTCTTCACGTTTCATCGCGTCGCATCTCGAGTTTTCGCTCAATGCCGAAATGATCTCGCGATCGTCCCAGCCAAGTCTCCCACTCTTATACCTATATATTTCTCCGAGCCCGGCAGTTTCGGATTTCGCGTCTCTCTTCGTGCGTATTGTGTACGTAATATTCGCGAGACACGCCGCTGCTGCCTTGGCCCGGTGCCAGGAAAACCGGCAGCGAGGTGAGCTTATTTCGCGGCTTTCTTTGAGGCTATATTTGCGCGGATGTGTGAATGGTACCGAAAAAGAGAGAGAGAAGAACGAGATTCGGCGCACACGTGGAAAGTTTTGCGCTACATTAGCCCGTGACATTTTCGTTTTCCCAGTTTCCGAGGTGATCTATGTGTATATGGACGTTAGGCACAAGCGTATATCGAGCTCGTTATTACGCGTTTTGATTTATATATACGGCTAATTAGGATTCTGATTCGGAATAAAGGAGAAGTAAGCGCGCGGGACTCAACGAGTTGAACCCAATGAACTTGAGTGTCTGCTATGTAATTTTATATTTAGTGTTAAACTTAAATGATCTGAACATTAATAATTCAAGGAGTGGGATATATTTCGTACGACATCATTGAGAAATATTATAAAATAAACATCTTATGATTTATAGCATTTTTCATAATGATGATTTGATATAACAATTAAATTACACTATTGATTTTAAACAGCAGGATAAGACTGATAAGTTAGCAAATACAAGGTTTCATATCACTTTATCGATGGAAAAAACTTTCTCCAAAAGCGTTTATTGCCCAAGTTTGGATTGCCTGACATGCTGTAATTTCCTGGCCCGTAAATGTGCAAGTATGTTATTTTTTCATTCGAAGTATCAGTAGGTTGCCATTGAACGCCAACATTAGGAACGCTTAAAATAGAAAAATTTAATATGAAAATAAAAATTATAGGACGCATGTTAGGCAGACGATGAGTACAAACCCGTTGTAGGCAATAGATTCCCACATATCTAAAAGAAAACTCGACATTTCTAGCTCTTTCGCTGTTTTTGTTGGATCTATCATATTATTTTCCAGTACTAGAAGCGTATCATCACTGTGGCATACTCCTGATTACAAATAACAAATGAAATATCATGCAAAATGGTTTGAATCTTGAAATCAAGTTTTTTTTTTATAACTGTAAGCAATACCGTAATTCTTTTTAGTATGACTGAGTTCTTCGCTACGACTTTGCGATCCATGATAAGAATAGTAATAAAAGTACACTGGACTTTTAGTTGCCTTAGCTTGCAGTCTCACCCCTTGTTCTATACCAGTAGAATAATGTTTATCCGTTAACATGCGTATTAATGCAAATGCCGTGGTTGTGTTAATTTTTTTATTTCCGAAGTAAAACTTTCGAGCCGCTGTCGCTAAAATTTTATGCAGTCTTCTTGGTAGAGTGTAATTGTATTGAAGAAGATGAGGTGCTATTGATATCCAATTATCATTCAAATCCTTAAGAACGTTATCGTGAGGAGCGTATCCTAAACAATAGTTTACGGAGAATACAATTTTCAGAAAAATTATTAGCAAGGTATAATGATGGAAAGAAATAACAAATAGTGACCTGCCCCTGGGTCACATCCCTCGTCGCTGACCGTACCAAATACAGAAGGGACATCATATACTTCTTTTGCGTTGGCAATATCTTTGGGAGATTTATTGATAAAAGGACGAGTACCCGCTTTTTCGATGACGGGTGCAAATGGAGCCTCAGGCATAAATTGCCAATACTAGAAATCATTGTAAGTAGCCAAATTTTTGCAAATGTATATTGTATCTAAAGGGCGCCATGTTAGTTGGTTTTATATGCGAGGAAATTCACAAAAAAAAATATAAAGATAAAGCGTTTACGTGTAAAAAAATTTTGAGAGTTACTTCTGTGACAATTTTTTCTTATTGTATAATATTGAGTTAATTAAGAGTCGAGTAATCTTATTTATAACAGAAATCAATAGAACTTAAACCAGAGATCTAGTTCTCAATTTTTTTTCAAGTTTTAGAAGAATAATACTGTGACTGTTTCTTTATGGATTTCCTCGTATCTCTGACTTCATAACTAAACATTGTAAGTTGTATGTCTTATCTAATGAGACTAACACAGAAGATGATAAGGGAGATTCGAAAAAGCAAGATCGTTTTGAATGATGCATCCATAAAATTAAGATCGTTACTTGAAATTCTTTCGTAGCAGCCATCAAAGATTGAGCAGGTATTTCCTTCAAACAGTCCACTAGTTTGCGTGAATCTTGTGTTGGACAATTGAATATTGCAGCCAGCTTTCGGGCTTTTTCTCTTGCGCCGAGCGTGAAACCCCACGGATTGAAGACCGTTCCACTTAATCCAATAGAGCCATGGAAGAGTCCATGGCTCAGAGGCGAAAGGTAATGGTATTGTACACTTGAAGATCCGGCACTATAGCCCACTAAGATGATTCTATTAGGATCCCCGCCAAAATATTCAATGTTTTCCGAAGTCCAGCGAAGAGCAAGACTTTGATCTTTCAGACCCAGATTTCCTGGTAGAACCTCGTCTTCGGTACTTAAAAAGCCTGTTCGAAATTTGCAACTATAAGACTTATTACTGGCGAAGTTGTTAAATATATAAAAAGGAAAGATGTTATTATTTTTTTAGAAAAGTATTGTAATAGATTTCACCTAGTATTCCAAGACGATAATTAATAGAGACGAAGACGATATCCCTATCAAGAAGATACTTATTCTTAGCTCCATATGTTAAGCCATTGCCATACTGAAAAGATCCTCCGTGAATCAGAAAAATGACTGGTAACTTTCGTTTTATACCTTCCAAAACTGGGACATTAATACTTAAATAAAGACAGTCATCTGAGCCTGTAACACGACCTTCAGTCACCGGAAATCCATATTTGTCAGGAGGAATATCAAAATACTGGGTGCATACTGATTCACTGTTGGTAGCGTTTAAGATGCCCCAAGGGCTAATAGGTACTGGTTCCTAAATGGATCACACAAAAAATTTCGTTTACCACGATGACATTTTGTAAATAGTGAGTTTTTTTTTTTTTTAAAACCTCGAATCGAAGATTTCCTGTCGGTGGCTTTGCATATGGGATTCCCTCATAGACTTCATACTGTCTGCCTTTGTAAGAAGTCTTGTAGTGACCGATAACAGTACCCAATGGTGTTTTCACTGTAGGCACATTTTCATCTGAATGAACTAGTGCGATAATTTGAAATGGCAAAAATAACAACAGCAGTATCCTAAGATTTTCAAAGTCCAAAGATTTCAATAGTAATAATCACAGTAAATTTTTTAAACTAGTAAGACAAAGTTAAAACTTACATTTTCAATAGAACTTTTAGTTTCAATCACGAAAAAACGGCATGTCTAACTGTACGTGTTCGTTTGGAAAAAGTCAGAGACGGTTTGAAACGAAAACCGCAAATGTAAGCACTTTTAAAGTACGGTATCACAATCACCTTGTCAGTATTTATCATTCATATTTCATTTATTTATCTAGAGCCATTACTAATTTTTGCCATGAATCGCGATAAGAAAAATCATTGTAAAAACTGTCCTCGAAAAAGGCAGATAATACTTTACTCAATTTTATTCCTTTAACACATAATGTAAAAATGTGTAATCGCATTATTAACTACTTTAAAACAATTCTAAAATTTGTAGTTTTTATGTAAATGCATCAACGTTTTCTAATCATTCTCGGTATACTTTTCGAGATAAAATACACAGTCAAAATTAAGAATTCTTTTCCAATATATGTTTATGCAACGTATTGATAAAGAAAGTAGCGGATTAAAAAATGACCTATAAAATACACAAATTTATTATTACATTTAGTCTTGTTGAAGTTTTAATATTTTTTCCATACAAAACTTATAGTTGTTTTCCACATGAATCAAAATAATGATAGGCTTTTAAAGATAACACGAACAACAAGAAAATGTATTTAGTATTTTTTCTTTTGTTTTCGAGATTGAAATATTAAATACCTCGCGGTGGTTTTGCGAAGCTTTAGCTTCGATACCGCCTAAAATTTTAACAAAATGTACTTTTCATGAAGGTTATATAATATAAATTATACATTCTTTTTTATTGGGTCTACTAACGGATTTCATATACCTCATGCCTTAATAAATATTATTTACTAAAATCCTCATAATCAAATACAACACATCATGTTACGTGTGTACTGTACGCAGTCTGAATTTGAACAAGACTTATATTTCGAAAAAGATAAGGCAATTAATTACTCTCACAAATAAGGGGTCGAAGTTTCTCCCCAGCTCGATGCTTTTTGTCACTCCTCGTACCACAACGTGCTGTCACGCACACGGAGGTAGTAGAGTCTGCTAAACTGATCTTTCTGCAAACACAATAACTTCGCTACGTAGAAGCGAGTTTACTTCTCCACACAGTTAAAGAGTAGTGCCCAGGAAAGGTGAAAAGGACCCTCAGGAGTTTCAAAAGACGCACGAAGTCGCTTCTCCTCAAAGTACACGGAAGTACGAACTCACGGAGCTTCCAAACCTGACTGCAACCACGAATCCACGTCTTTTTGCCTGCGGGCACCCAGGCCAAGCTTTTTCCGCGCTGGCCTACCCCAACTTGGAGGCAAAAAACAGCGAGTGGGGAGACGACTCGTGCATGGCTGTATGGGTAGTTTTGCAAGTGTAAGGGGTGGACGAGTCTGGCTGGTTGTGAAGATGCGCATCTCGACAAGGGGGAGGATGAGACGATGTCGACGATGAGGAGGGAGAGGTATGCAACAATGACTGACTGAGTTGGCGGGCCTAGGAGTTTGCTCTTGAAACTTGCGCGGTTTTCAAGACTTAATCTCGTGTAATATTTTGGTGTATTCATAAACGTGTACAGGTAACGCACATAAGCATGCGCCAGTGACTAAAATAAAAGTTTTAAAGTGCAAAAAGTTAAAGACTGCTAATGGTTTTCATTCAAACTGATAACCATTACAATTTTACTATATATGCAAGCGAAAAAGGAAAAGTTAAATAAGCCCTCGCTTTCCTCTTTTCCATCAAGCAGAAACCACAATTTTTAGTTTTCCATCCACTCCATGCGAGATACGGTCCCTCTCGTACATAAATTACCAGCCCTTTTTTTTAACGCAGAGCCGACTCGTCCGCGAAGCCAAAAAAACAAGGTGCAAAACCAGAGTTTGTGCAAAAGCCAGAAGAGTGAGAGAGATATTTCGCAGCCGAAAATAAAACGACGATGCAACACCGCCGCAGCCGGGTAATTGTGCGGTGAAAAAATAATCAGCTGCCGCGTCACGTACGCGCGCAAGGTAGGCACTCCTCCTTCTCCTCCTCATCCTCCTCTTGCTGCAGACTAGACTCGCGTCTCTGCGGGAAGCATTGTCGGCTGGTTCGTATATACCCGACGCGTGAATGAAGACGACTATATGCATATACTACGCACTACACCCTCCGGAGTACCTGCACACCCTCTATCTCGCTCGACGTGGAGAGAGAGAAAGAGAGAGAACAAGAGGGACGCGTGACAAAGTGTTCGACGTGGAGAGCCGTATCGGGCAGTCTCTACGACGTGGCTCATCGTATGCAAGTGCGGAGTTTTTGCGTGATGCGAAACGCCGTGGCGTAAGCTGAGGTATTGTTTTTTTTTTTTTTTTTTTCTAAAAGAGCGGTTGCGAGATGAGGGAATTTTGTATCGTTTGCAGGTACTTGGTACAGAAATACTAACGGAAGAGGTACAGTTGCAAGCTTCATTCAGATCACTTTTTAACGAAGCGTCCAATACAGCACTTTGAATTGATCTTAATTTTTAAACTTATTATGATTATTATAAAACTGTACTTGCGCATGTATGACGGTTCCTGCGCCAGACTAGGGAACAAAACATCAGCCAGAAAGAGAGAGCACAGCTCTATAGCACAGACTTGTCTGACGCTCCCCGTGCGTGTCAGACACTCTTTGACTGCAGCGTGTATATGCAGTCGGGGCGAGCATCATCGCAAAAGTCGTGAAAATAATAACGCGCTGGCGAAATGAAAGATAAAAAAAAAGCCCCGACGCGGATAATAAAGCTTCGCGTTCGAGTTAGGAGGGTCGCTGGGTCGATGTCTCGCGCGCCCTTTTGTCTCCGATTGCAATATAGGAGCCCACGGCTGGAGAAAGCGACCGAGAGTGGCAGCCACTGCAGTGGTACATCATATCCTCCCTTATAAAATCTAAACAATAACTGTAATGACGTCCTGACGCGATGCGCCTTTCTCGCGAGTATAATGCGAGTCGTATATATATATACATCCCTCTTTCTTTGTGTTATGGGCTGTTTGTACGAGAGCTCTTCAGTTTGTGCGCACGCCCTCGTCCTTTCATCAAGCTCCTCGCGCAGAGTGTGTGCCTAAATTAAATGGCCCGGTGTGAGTCTTGAGTCCTGGCAGAAGTGGCTGCTTAAAATATTAGAGACGCGCGTGCGCTCGAATTTATATCTTGGGTGCCTTTTGACCTGGTATAACACATTGCATATCTATTTTGCAGAACCTCTTTTAGTTTACCGCAAAACGCAGCTATATATGGGATACACACACATTGCACCTAAAATGGTGTCGATAAATATTCTCAAGAGCTGCGCTATATCTTCCAAGAACTCTTCGTAATTCACGCGCTAAACAATTTAGATTATCGTACAAACATATAACACCTCTCTTCCACGCCCACATAAAGCAGACCACAAAAGTCAGGCACATATAAAACCTCGACCAAACAGCCCTTCCACATAAACCAACACTTTAACAGCTCGTCTATAGCCGCGGCAGTTTTCCCTCAACTCTCTCGTGTAAAAAAAATCCTCGGCAGCCAGGCAAACTCGTAAATCACAAAAAATCCATACATCATCCTAAGCAAGAAATGACACCGCGCTCCGCTCGCTCATCCCCGGGAGAAAAATAACTTTCAGGCGAACGGAGCCCGAGCTTAACCCGTTATTAACTTGGCGCGAGCTGTAAGCTTGAAAAAAAAGGCAGCGTCTCCTTAAACGTCCCTCACTTCTATGTAACCCCCCCCCCCTTAATTGGCGAATATAGCCTGGAACAATGTTTTACTCCTCGGCGTGCTATGAGGACGATCGACATCGATAAATCAAAACCTTCCTTCTCGCGGCACAACCGCGAGAGTAATAAATACATCTTGCGCCAGGAGAGAGCCTATGTGTGTGTTTAAGAACACTTGGTTAGTAGACAAAGTTACTTGGGGGAAAAACGTGTTTGCGCTTTGCAATATATTGCGAACGAGCGATAAACTGCTCGTTACATGCTTTGATGGAAATATTCGTTGCAAGCATATGTATATAAGTAATACTGCTGTGATAATAATTGTTCGCGTTATTACGAAAGCGCAATGCTGCAGCCGGTAGTTTACAGCTGTATACATGTACAGCTGTAAAGTAAATAACGGCGTGCGATGAACGAAACGTGCGCTAATACATAGAGGCAATTTATTTTATTAATCCTCTATAAGCTATGCGCCTCTTTTTAATTCGTCATTTCGCAATAGGGAATAGAATAGCCACGTGCAATTTTTCAAATTATCCTCTCCCTCTCCTCAGACGCCGTATACTTCGTCGTTTGTTTATGATCGTAAACGGCTTTATATATAATTACGACTGCCAATAAAGCGTCTCACACGTCAGCCTTCCGAAGTATAAAATAATCGCTCAGTTTATTCCGGAATATAACAGTAGTCTGAATTCAAACGCGTCGAGTGGGATAAAATAATAAATAACTAATTGCAAGTGCGCGTATATCGCTGTGGGTATAAAAACAAGGAGACATCATTCAAAGCGCATATCTCGTCCGCGAAAAAGCGTGCCATCGAACCAGCCAAGATTCAACGTCCATCACGCGTTATATACACTCGCGGAGAGAGAGAGAGAGAGACTTATAAGAACGCGCGCTGTACTTGCATGCGCGCGCGCGGATTATGTGTGTGTATAAAAGTCAAGAGAGGTTCTCTTACCGGAATGTAGCCATCGGGCTGTGGCCTGTCGGTGTCCCTGAAAGAAGAGAAATGCCATTCGTCAGGATGACGCTGGGAATTTTCGCAGCGCGCTCTTAGCTTTATATTTCTCACATACGAGCGAGCGAGAACTTGACTTTCCGCGCGCGTGAATTCATGTTTAGTCTCCAATTTGTAAAGATATTGAGTCTCGCAGTTTTCAACGTGCAAATAATGTTTCGAGCCACACCCTCCGATTCCAGGAAGGAAAAGCCACCCACGAGGACTCGAAATCAACGCGAGTGCTCACGTCGCCAAGAATTTGTAAGCATAATTCAATGGTAAGTAAATCCGAACGGTTCTCCGTCACTATATACCTATAGTTCCGGAGTCCGTGAGCGCGAGCAGCGAAGAAAATAATCGAGCGATAAGCGGTGGACGAGGCGCTCGTTAACGGTGTGCTCTACCTACGGCTCTGCACTTGCCTGTTGTGTCTCCGTTGGATCACCGGCGTCTGCGGAGTGCTGTCGTGAATGATCACCTGTGCCGCGTCTATCTCCTCGCACTCTTCCTCCTCCTCTTCCTTGCTACTGTTGTCCGATGGCTCGTCTGCTGCTGCTGCTGCTGCTGCTGGAAACGAACAAAACGTAACCTCGTTATAGATATCCATCTCTGACGTGTGTGTATGCTGCTGTTGAATTTTCCTGTCCTGCTCTTTTTCTACACTGCGATAGACGAGTGACGAGTGACCATAACTGTTTTTCTCGACTGTACGTGGAAAGTGCAGTTATTATTTAATTAGACGCGCGAATATTGAAATTGAACGTTTCCGCTAACTGCTTCGATTTTATTTGTCTTATATTATATAGTGAATACACAAGCGAGCTCAACGATGCTTTTATTTTTAATTGCAATTGATCGATGGCCGATGTTTTCTCAATTATCGCTGTGCAAGGCCGCTCGCAGTGGAAAATGGAAATAGACGATCGAGCGACAGGATTGCCAAGAGTTGTTTATTCTTATATAATAACTCAATTATTTCATACTGAAGTTCAATTGACGTTCGATTTCAACGATGGAAGCTCAAAGAAATGATCGTTAGCTCTCAAAGACTCGAGCAGCGGAATCTCCTCTACTATACACCCGTACAGAGATATTAAAAACGATATTCGCGCGTAGCAGTAGAGAGTCATATTAAAAATCCTTCAAACAAAGGCAGCCATCAATCACGAGCTCTTCAAATATCCAGCGCAGAAAACATCGAGTGCCACTCTTTCTCTCTGCCAATCACGAAAGAAGCTTCACTCTCTCAACGACTTCTGATTGCCGTGCTCTCAAGTGCGCACCTTTCTATGTATCTCATATAAACGCGCGTTTTTCCGCGAGTTCTACCGGATCGTAAAGGGCTCGAGTCTCTCCAAAGGCAGCGCACAGTGATTATCGTCGCGAGCCCCGAGGGCGAAGTGTTTGCGCGTGACGTCATAACGGCTGTTCTTTTGTATTAATTTCGCGAGCGCACTTTCACGGGAAGTAATGCCGCCGCCAGCCAAAGGCCTATTGTACGCCCGCATTTGCATAAGAAATATATCGATGTGTATTTCTCTGGAGGAGATAAATAAAGTTGCGTTTTTACGGGGGGGTAAATTGAGTTCGAGCTTTTTGAGGATGGCAGCGCGGTTGTCTAGTCGTAAATACATCAATTTGAAACCAGGTTCTGAGATTCTTTTTGAATGTGCCGTGCTTGCGACTGCTATTTATACGCTGTGCAATTTTAATTAGAATGTCTCTGTGGCGCCTCACTTTGAACGAGTTTCAACGGAAGTTGTTAAATGTTGGAGAGCTGTATTCAGCGCTATACAGGTTCATTATGGATGAGCATTGCAAATTATGCAAGTCGACTCTATTGAATATTCTAAACTGTTAGATATTTTATCCTACTTTGAAAGAGACGATTTGCATTAAGTGTAAATTAAACGATTGTATTAATGAAACGACTTTCGTTTTTACCTCCAGAAAATTTCTTCTGACTCCTCGGCATCATAGGGCTGTGACCAGGACCTACTATGTCACCAAGCAGGTCATCGATATTCGTACTGTTACCAATGAAAAGTGGTAAATTAGCTGGTCGTTTGCGCGGTGCCGATCGTCTCGGTGTTGTTTGGCGTACATTTGTGACGTTGTCGTAGGGTGACGTGCGACCGCCGTAATTGTCTGGAGGGTCCGGTGGATTTTCAATCTGAAATTCATCAATAAACGTTGTTACATAGATGTTTATGCAATTTACGCGAGATTAAAGTGCTCCTTACCCCCTCTGGACTAGCCCGATCTCCAAGCGGCTCATCCTCGAGCGGGAACTTCGACAAACCGATTCCCCTACTGCTGTCTTCTTTCTCCGACACCAGAACCCCGATCTCCACCTTGTCAAAAGACTCGGAGGAATCCGAATTGCTATTGCTGGCCTCAGTCTGGATCTTCTGCACACCCTCGGGCACGTTCGACGAGCTGTCCAGCCACCAGGGTCGCTCTCCGCTCTCGATGTGTCTGATCCGATTGCCGATCGGTCTGCTATCACTGCTTGATTCGGTCGTTGTGGTCCGGCGACTCACCGCTGGTGAGACGGGGATGACTTCGACACCTTCGGGAACACCGTCCGGGTCGTCGCTGAGCCACCAGGCGCGTTCGCCCGACTGTTGGTGGCGTAACCGGTTGGCGCGACTCTGTCTTGGACTCGATCGCGCGCTTCTAGTCGAACCCTTGCGACTGAGGCTACCGTTGCTATTGGGTGCTGAAGGTGGTGGCGGCTCTTTCAGCGAATTCAGCTGCTCATCTGGGATTATGTTGTTGTTGTTGTCGTTGTCGTCCAGCCACCAGGAGCGTTCTTCCGAATCCTGGCGCCACACGTTGAATTTGAATTTACCTGAAGAAGCGAACGAGTACATTAATTATCATCATTGTCAGTTGCAAGATTCTTGAGCAACCCGCACGGCAAGATTTTATGTCAATATTAACAGGATGTTGATTAACAAGTGTTATTGTTTATGAAACGCTTCGTGCAATTATCAATTCAACCTGCGTATTTTCTTTGAATTATCGAATATCATTTTCATTTTAGAAAACGAAGATATATATATGTAGTGAGAAAACAGTCGCTAATATGATGCTACAAAACCCTGACGCAGCACGAAAGCACGCATTCAGGCCAACGCGCACGCATAATAAGAACGCTTTGGCCGCTACAAGTGTGCATTTATTTCTATACTTCGAAATTTCACAAATTATGTCAAAAGAAGATTAACGAGTAGCTCAATACCCGCATTAGTTCATAAATTAACAATATTTTCTGCTAATAAACAAAAACTGGTAAAGCTTATCGTATATAAGATTCTCGAAGGTCAGTATACGTTCACAAGTTGAGCAAGAGCAAAGTGTTTACGTTATTTCGATACCTAGAAGATTTTAACATTTGAGATCGATTGAACGCACTTTTATATTGCTGTTGTCTATTTAAACCATTTTCTACAAAGTTCATCCATAATTCAACACGAGCTTCTCAGTACTCATAGCCATAACCCGTTTATCCGCAGCACCAGCGTTATCATCACTTTTCTCCGTAAACCGATTTAAAAAAAGACGCATCTCGCAGCACTTTTCTATCCGGCCTGCTGTATTTTAGGCGATCTATGTATAAACTACACGCTGCCACGAGATCAGTTCCCCGAGTAGCGAGAAAATGCGCTTTGCCGCGCTATAACACAGAGAGTCGGTCGTATTATACGCGTATGTGTGTCCCGCACCGTCAAAACACACGCTCACGCGGTTTCGCTCATCCTAGTTGCGTAATCCTCGCTTCGCTAATATTTTTAACAACAGTGCGTTTCGCGCGTCATTTTTTGTTTATATGATAAATCGACATTTGCGCGAGAAGAATCCGAAGCCAATCGTTCGCTTGTGACACAATTTTGCTCGAAAAAACTCTTCGGATATTCTCGGTTTCACAATTTAAAAAAAGCTGCGTTTACCATCATCCGGAAGCACGGTGCTGATGGTCGTGTCTTGGCTGACATCGTCGTTCCTGCTGGAGTTCCTCTCTACGCCGTCCGGTACATTATCCGAGTTCGGATCTAGCCACCAGGGTTTCTCCCCCGACGACTGGTGTCTCGTCCTTGTTATGCCTTGCTCACCCGCGCTCTTCTCCGAGCTGTTTACGAAGCTGCGACTCTTGCTCAGACTCTGCGTCGCGGACTTGGAATTTCTCTTGCCGTCCGAGTTTTCCTCGCTGCAGGCTTCTACCCAACCACCGTTTCGGATGTCAACAGCGTTCTCCTGTTTGCCACTGGACTTGAAGAGGTTGGTCACTGGAGCGAGTGCCCGCATGAGGAAGGACTTGGCCTCGTCAGTTTTGCTGGCTGATTTGTCGCTCCTGGATCGGGGACTGGATGGTGGTCGGGGCGGTTTGTCGGTGTTGACGGACAGCTCGTCGGCCGAGGATGCGAGGACGCTGGTCCTTGATGAGCCGGCGCTCATCTTGCCTTTTCCCTCGGTAAAGGGAGAGTCCGAGGTTCGTCTTCGCCGGGCTCCCGGTCTCGATTCCGGCTGAGCGTTTTCCTCGTCCTCCTCGCTCTCGGACGACTCCGAGGAGCTGTTGTCCGAGCTACACTCCGACGTCGACACTGACATGGTCCTCGAGACGCTACTGTGGTTGCAGGGTGACTTGGAACTGCTCTTGCGCGGCTCCGACTTCCGCGACGCGGTTGACTTGGGAGTCGGAGTCTTGGACTTGGACTTGCCGGACCTGAGCGAACCGGACGAGCCGGATGAGGCCACCTGTTGCGTCTCCGCCGACTCTGACTGCGAGTCCTGCGAGCTGGCCGACACGCTCCTCTGGCACTTCTTGTGCAGTTTCCTCTCGCAGAGCTGAGAGCGCGATGGGTCGCCATTTTCCATGTTGAGGGCTGACTTGCGAAAGTCCTTGTTGACGTACTTGACGGGCCCGGGCCCGTTGCTTTTCCCGACCATCTCGGATTTGGGAACCGGTGGCTTACGGTCGCGTGCGTCCGGCGACATGGCCTGACGCGAACTACTACTCGCCGCCGACGATCCAGCAGCTGAGGCACACTTGCTGCTGTTGCTCGAAGACGAAGACGACGGTGGCGCGCTGGCGGTGGAGGTGGCAGCGGCTGACTTTATTTTCGTCGGCGACGCTGCTGCAGCGCCGGCCGAGGCCGTCGACGATGCAGCAGTGGATGTAGCTTTGCCGCCAGATCGACCGGCGCTGCAGCCAGTTGGCAGGCTGACAGCCGAAGAAGCGGAGGTGGCTGCTGAGTCGGCGCCCGGTGACGTCAGATGACGCGACTTTAGAGAGCCGCTGCGTGAGACGCGGCCGGGTCTGCTCGTTGCCGACGAGTTGTTGCTGCCATGATCCTGGCCCTCGACGATGCGCGGCGAGGTTTCCCGACTCGCATCCGATCTTGACCTGTCCTCGCTACCGGTTCGCTGTGCCGATCTTCGCTGACTCGAGCTCGGCCTGCTTTGCGGCTCGGACAGACTGCTGGACGTGGACCTGCTCGAGCTGTCCTTGGAAGCGTAGGCACTGCTGCTGTCGTCGTTCCGGGACCGGTAGCCGTAGGAACCGGTCACTCGGCTGGGACTAGAACCGGCGTAGCTGGTGCGCGACGTGTACGAGTTGGAAGTGCCAGTGCTGGAGGAGTTGGCGCCGTACTTGTCGAGGTAGGACGAGACCCAGGGCGTTGCGGGGACCCTCGAGCTCGTACCGCCACCGTACTTGGAGGTGTACCTCGGCGGCGGTGACTCTGCCTCGACGCTGCTGCGGTCGACTTGCTGCTCTTGATCCCGCGTTTCTACCTTGCCGATCTCCGACTTCTTCAGCTCTTTCCGCGCGGCTTTCGGAGGTGGTTCCAGCCTCTTCGTCCGGCTGTAAGCCGTCAAGGCCGGAGGAGGCGTGGGCGAGGTCCCCCTCGTGACGACTGTGATGACGACGACGACTTCGTCCTCGGTGTGACTCTCCTCCGTGGCACTGCTCGTCGAGTTGTCGGTACCGTTGTCGGCGTGCTCGTGATCGGTTGCGTTCGTTTCGCCTCCTTTCGCCGGCTGCGCTTCCGTCGGCGCTTCGAGGGGCTTGCTGGGAACATCCTCGGAGACGGACGAGGGTGTGGATTTAACGCTGGGACTGCGGAATCTTTCGGCCGTCGTGTAGCCGATGCTGGCGGTCACGCGCTCGGGATTGGCGCGAGACGTGGAGAGCGAGTAGCGGCCGCTAGTTGTGCCATTCGATGTGGAGCCGTTGCTGTAGCGCGTGGACAGCGGAGTTGACAAGGACTCGGATGTGCCTGAAATTCGCAGAGATTGTATTAATAAAAGTGTAATTTAAAACGTCTAGAAATCTCAGCTCTGACTCACTCGAAGCACTGGTGCTCTTTCCAAAGGTCGGGGTCCTCGAGTACACGCGATATCCCGGAGCCTTGATGCCGACGTCGGGGCTGGGCTCTCGCGCAGCTGGTCTCAACCCAGTTCGATAAGTCGGCTCCTTGTCCTTCTTCTCGTTGCCGTAGCTGCGGCTGGATTCGGAGTACGAGGTGGAGCCACCGTATCTGGAAGAGAGACTGTCGGGCTCCCGGCTGACTTCTCGAGAAGCGCTGCCACTCCGGTACCGATCCAATACCGACGAGGGACGCTCGGTGCTGTGGCTGGATCTGCTGCCCAGCGTGTACTTCTCGAGGATGGACGTAGGACCGCCAGCGTTAGAGGAACGACTGCGGGGACGAGTGTCTTCTTTGGAGATTTTCGTTGGGATCGCTCTATCTTTGTCCGAATTCTTGGTGCCTGTAAGAGGGAGTAAATATTGTTAAAACGGCTACTCAAAAATATTTGATAAAAAGTAGCATATAAATATGAAAAAATATAGATAAAATAGATGTTCAACGAAATTAAACTCACAGGAATATTTATAGGAGGGTTTCTCTTCGACCTTATCTCCATATTTTTTCGAGAAATTCGTACCGTAGGAGCTGCCAATGCTTCTCTCTTTCGTCGCTGGTGTTTTTACGGAGGTCGAGCCAAGGCCTGTGTAGCTGTTTCTGTAATTACTGTAACTGCTTCCGGTCGATGCATTCCTCCCGAATGTGCTGCCGCCGCCGCCGCCGCCGATGCCAGTTCTCGTTCTGTAAGATCCAGTGTCACTCTGAAAATACATTCTTCCATTAGCTTGTTTAATTGAACTTTTGAAACGTAATCATCATCGCAAACTCGGACATTTTTCAATATCCCTAATGAACCAATAAAATCTTCAAGCCTCCACCAAATAGCCCGACACAGTCCAAGTGTATTACAACACTCTCGCATAACACGCCCGAGGAATCCGATTACATAAAGCGAAGCAATAATATACATAAGAAAGTCCCCTTAGATAATACGCGCGAGCGCGCACACAGTGAGAACAACCGTGCCGAGCTAGGAGTCAATGCGACGTGCCATTTACTTGGTCGATCGCGCGAGAAAACGCGACCGTCCGCCTATACTAATACTCATATAAGTACACCGAAAAGACCAGGACAGCGTAGAGGATATATACTTTCTCGCGAGAGCTCTCGATTTCACTGCTGCCGGGGGATTATCGCGCGATAATATCGCATCGCACGTGAAAGAGAGACGGACGCCGCGAGAGAAGTGTGCCGCGTGTCTGTGTGTGTTTATAAACCAAGCGCGTGCGATATATCACCTACAAATTGTTTCTTTGACAGGTCCATTCTTCATTGTCCGTCGCGGCGCGTGTTGCTCTCGACCTATGGCCGCGCGTGGATTTACGTTGTCTAGCTCTTGCTTAGCGCGGAAAAGAGCTTTTCTTTTCCTGTCTCTCCGTCTCTCTCTCTCTCTCTCTCTCTCTCCGCCTGCGCCTTTCTCGCGGCTTTTTTTTTCTTGGAGCGAAGAGGAATCGCCGATGCACACGCGAACGTAGAATTCACGACTCTCTGAGCGTTTGATTTTTTAGCTTTTTACGCTCGGTTCGTGAGCGCTGTTTTTGTTTTTGTGCGCACTCATGTGTTGGATAATTGGATTCTATAACACGAAACGGCAAACGGCTCGACTGCTTTCTTAAACGACTATTTATTTTATATACGAGTGAGGAAGTAACGTTGTCTGTTACAGCTATGCATTATTTACGCTCCTAATTGCTTTGCGACTACTAAATTACCGACGGATAATTGTGGCGCGGAGAGATGTTTTATAAAAGAGTCACTTTTGCGAGAAAGGCGCAACTCCGAAATTATAGAAACCGACAAATCACACATTGAAATTTTTTACACAGCATGAGCGGCCAAAGCAGCAGGCCAAACAAGGCAGTTTTAGCATATAATGACACATCACATATTGTTATGAGGGAAATGGAAAAGTGCCTGCGCGCCACCTATTTTCACCTGCCAGAGACACGGAGAGTTTAGGCGGGCGGTGACAAAAGGGCCAGTCCAAAACTGCTTTGTTTTGGTATTTTGATATCGCTCTAGCGGTCCACACGTATACATTATGTATATTAAAATAAATTTTTGTTCGGGTGCACAATTTTAGAAAAAAATTTTTCAAAACCTTAGTATATAAATATTCAGAAAACTGCGCTTCAGCGCCTCATTAAACGAGAATGAGTCTATATAATACGACGATGAGCTACATATATATCGAGAGCTGCCGAGGCGTTTAGCGCGTCAGGGAGAAATAATAATTCGTTAAATTAGCATAAGTTTGGCAAGCTGCCCCTCGCAACTGAAAATAGACGATTATAGTTTATAGTAGTCGAGCTCACCCGAGAGTAATAACCTTTTCGCTTCTTCTTCTTCACGGTGCCCGGGTTGTAACGTAACGGGTGGCACGAGTGAATAAAATCGAGTTTGTATTCGCTTCGCTGCGCTTGCTTGCTTGTTTTTGCTGCGTGTACGAAGGGTAAATCGAAGTAATGGCTTCTCGTGTTCTATTATTAAAAGCTGTACCTTATTTCGAGTGAGAACTTTTAATCGAAACTGCAAATTCGTTAGTGTGTAGAGCTTTGAGAGAAAAGTTTAGGTTAATACCGTTTTGTTGCTCGGCGCGAGCGTCTCTTGTTTTACACGTTTCTGTTATATTGAAACAACTGGTGAAACATAGACTCTGACCTATATTTCTATTTTAATTGAATGGATGTGAATCATTTAAACATTATGCAGCACAGGTGATCATTGCATGAGTCATTTTGTTTGTTTGCGTTGAATGACCGAACGCGGAGTAATATCGCTCGTACAAGTAAATATAGAAATAAGTTATATATATACGCGCAGGTGAATCACTGATCCCTAAATTATTCACCTGGTTATTAGTGGAATGGATTGAGGTGCCAACTAATAATTTGATGCACGTGTGCTATAATCAACAGTATATCAAGCTGATTAATCGAGACCCCGATTACATTAGCTGTCCTATACTGACATATCAATCGAGCCACGTTTGCTCTCGCTGTATGAATATAACCGATTACTAATGTATTAAAATTAAACGGTACAATAAAAATTGAAGCTCGTCCAAATACCATCTAGAACAAAAAGCTTACTGCCAAAATTTACGTTTCCGCATGAAAACACAAAAGAATTAGCGTCGCGCAACGCGTAGGTACGTATTCCATTAATTTCGCGTTAACTCGGTCGCACAGCTGTTGCACGCAGCTTTCTATTTCTCTCTCTCTCTCTCTCTCTCTCTCTCTCACTTCGTATCTCTCTGATGAAAATTATGAGGACGCGACGGTAGCCAAAGTAAACCTCGTGACGTTGTGGCTCGAGCTGCGTGTGGCACGAGTGGCTTCGCGCGCCCGCTCAGGATAATTCGCGAGTTATCACGATAAATCTACGCGCAAAGTGTAGAGAAGCTACTGCTGCTGCTGCTACTGTTGCTACTGGGGAGGTGTAAATGGCTTCGTCGACGTTATCTTTCTTGCAAATTTTACGGAGCGTGGAAAAGTTATGGATTTGTGGTACGTGTGTGTTAGGTGTTGAGAATCTGTTTAGAGTGCGGCGAAACAGTGATTTTAGACGCATTTCGCAGGCAGTTATAGCATGAGCGACCGAAGAAACAGGCTCGGAAACAGGCCAAACACAAGGCAGTTTTAACATCACTGGCATAGCACTAATATATCTAGACTCAGCGCACATATTCCCATGAGGGAAATCGAAAAGTGCCTGTGCGCCACCTACTTTCACTTGCTACAAATACGGAGAGTTTAGGTGGTGACGAAAGGGCCAGGCCAAAACTGTTTTGTTTTGGTATTTATAATATCGCTCTAGCGGATTCCCACGACAATATATCACATTGCGTGATAAAACGAATAAACAATAATCAGAGGACGAATAGAATGATTACCATTTCTTTTTTAGAGTAGGGATAGAGGCGTCTTGCATCACCTCGACTTTTTCTACTTAATCACGTCATGCTGATACACTAGATGCATGTAAACGTTTACACCAATCGTAACCACGTTCAATTTATTCGAAGCTATATATTTCTGAAATTATAAGCCGATATGTGATTAACAGAACATAATCACTTTTATGAGATATTCAATTCGCAATTTATAAACGTATTACGAGTGCACGTAAAATTTCCGTCAATAAAATCACAGGCATAAAAATTTTGTAGTTCTCTGACGAAAGGTATACATATAACTCGGCTGTTACACGTTTGCTATTAAGTAGGACATTTAATTTATATGATTCATGAAATGACACGGTTGAGCACGCGTTACGTGCAAATAAACACTTTATTTCCTTTGCAAAATAAACAAACTATTAATTCATTCGCATCGAAAATTTAAACATCTATCCTTTTTTTATTTTTCGTTGTCGATCCTAAAAGAAATAATCGATTCCAATGAACGTCGACTCCAATCATTCTTAGAGCGGTATCACTGCAAGAAAATATACCGGAGCATCTTCCCGATATAAGTAAAAGCATCCGTCTCTTGGCTCAGCATCGGAATAAAATCCAGGGCCATTCGTTATTATGCTAATGCGACCCGCGCGCCGATAATGGAATCAGGTCGTGCCGGCGCACTTTATCCGAGATCTAGCCAAGGCACTGGGGATACGGAAATGGCGATAATTTTCGGGCCGCCGCAGTCGAGGCCTTCAGGTATACCTATAAGACAGAGTGAGAGAGAAAGAACGGCTTCGCGCCACAGCTGCACCTTCCCACGAACTGTGCGCGCCAGCGAAACGGACGTTACTCCTGAGAATGATATTTCTCGCTTGCGTCAGCGATGTCCTCGGTTCGTGCGGTTTTTTGTCAATTATATAAGATTCTGCTTGGAATCCTGGCTTATTGTCATTGCCACTTTTTCTGGAATTTCAGAGACTTTGTAGTACTGAGAAGTTGCTTTGTGTCTACTGTGAGTAGTTCGACTGAGAAGTTTATGTTTCACGGGTTTGTTTTATTTTTTGGTCTATAATTTAAGAGTCCTGATTATTCACTCTTAGTGTGTCGGCTGTGTGTTCTCGTAATGCGGGTCGATTTTGGCTTCGTTCTTTTGCTTATGGAAACCAGGGAGAAAATAGATAAATCACGACTTATCAATCCCGCGCATTTCTTGGCAGACTTTGGAACTCGTCTTTTGCCAAGTGTCGTTAGTAATCTGCATCTGAATCTGTTCCAGTATAGATCACGAGGTCGTTATGTCAGCACAAGTGTAAATTTTGCTGATATTCGATAAAATATAATGGCTCTGATTTAAATTAAATAAAAAAAGTGTGTATAAATGTAGCGAAAAAAGCCAAGAAAATTCAAATTAAAAAACGTAATGCTTCCGTATGTATGCAGTTGTTGTACGTATACTTGCTCGACGTTAGAACTTGATCGATTGCCGTAGGAGCGCGCACGATTGTCGAATCTCCTAAAATAGACTCTGATACAAATGCATCTCTCGCCTCTCGGACGTGAATGTCGGGTGTACAAACGCAAGAATCGAGAGACACAGCTTAGAGCTATCCAGAGGTAGGGGAAAAATTGGGTCGAGAGTTCGAGAGAAAGAGAGAAATGAGATGTGCGAAATGAAAATGAGTGTGTCTCATATATATTTTCGCAATAGAATTATACATCATCGATGTCTTTCAAACAGAAAAATATCAATCTATTAATAAATGCTGTATGCTTATACAGCCACAAGCTTTCAAGCTCCGAATTACGATAGCTTTTTTCGTTTGACCTCTGCTTCATCGGTATAAACACGCTTCGAGTACAAATATAGATTCTCCGCAATAGAGTCGAATAAAACGGATGTGTAGTACTGTTTGCGAGCTTCCATAAAACTATATACTAGCTATAAAATAAGCTTCGTATATCGTTCCAACAATTCTGAACAAAGAATATTGTTTCCGTTTCTAATAGAATGCGTCATTGAGCTACTATTTTTACAAAAAAAAAACAAAGGTAACGTCCATTTTTCTCGATTGAAATTCGCGGCCACAATAATAAAGCAAACTTCCCGCCTCGGCCGTAAATATATTTGAAATTCAATTTATAGCTCGGCGAGAATCGAGCAAACTATAAAACGACAAAAAGATCGAGAGGAGTAAATCGATGCATCGACGATGCCAGCCAACCACCTGACCGAGAGAGAGAGAGAGAGAGAGAGAGAGAGAGAGAGAGAGAGAGAGTGGGAAAGAAAATTCGTTCCCCCTTTTTTTGCTATACCCTTTTCTCGTAGATCGAATCGAGCGCATTCGACAAAATTGATACAAATGGCGCGCGAGGTGTGCGGCAAAATCGACTCGGTCATTCGCTGAAAATAGCAATTCGGGATTTATCGGAGAGCTATATAGCGCAGAGTATGAGCTGCTGAGTTGACTGCTGCAGCCAGCGCGCGCGCGCGCGCCAATTCTTTGGCTACCATACATTTGAAGAGGGCTTTTGATATTGTATAGCTTTTGAATGTTCCTTTCCTTTCATACACAACGCTCGGGTGTGTACTCAAAATAATTACAAAGTAGCCTTTTGGTTGGTTTTGAACCTTTTAGAGAAATTCATTCAAAATAACGTGCACATATTTTTTATCTCTCTTTCTCTCGCGATATACGTACACGTGTGTGCTACTTGAGGCTGCAAATTGAAATTTGAGCGAAAAAGCCACGAATATCTTTTCGATATTTTGCTTTACCGCCCATAAAACCGACTGTATATTATCAACCGCCTTATGGAATAAACAGAGCTCCTCGTCATGCCTGTCAGAGAACGCACTATATAATCCTTAGATATAAAGATTTCCTACGCAAAATTAAAGTAGAGCAGAGCATAGTCTATTCGCAAAATTCCGTGCCACTTGAATACCAACGCAGTGACTACACCTACAGTTCTAATCAGCATCAATCCGAAGCGAACTCACCCATCCCCGAGTTACAATCAGAGCAGCGCAAAGCGCGCGTGAACTACCAATGCTAATTCTCATTGCCGATGCTCGAGTTTGCAGTAGGTAGCCCTTGGCCTAAATTAACCCGGCAAATTTTACTTCACCCGCTGCACAACACAAAAGCCTCCCTTTCACACAGCTGCCCCATCCGCTCTTTTACAGGGGATAATCAGGGAGCTTCGCGCGCTTGCGAAGTATAGGCGAAATTCGAATCGGCTTTTCTGGCGCATTAGCGTGCAAACAGCGTTAAAACGACACAATACGGCAACGGATGCGAGCAGGCAGCCAGCGTTAATGCCACCGACGATTACGATAATGCCTATAGTCGGGGGTAGGGGTACATAGGCGTGGGAGACTTCGAGAGAGTTGCGCGTTGGGCTATTATGGAAAAGCGCGTAAACGTTTATAGGGATATGGAATCAAAGAGAGATGTTCTTCTTAACGATGCGAACTCTAAAAGCTGTTCAAACTGGATCTAAATCGCGAATGAAGATGCTAAACTATCATCTATGCTTTATAAAAAAAGCCATCAATCAATAGCTCATAAAAAGAAGCTACACCAGAGATAGAAATTACTTAAAAATCGCATGACAAATACGTTTGCCGCAAGTACACGCGCATTAAACCACAATGAATGTATCCTGTCCGCGAATAAAATGAAACGCTCAATTTCACCGACTAGGCATTCGATTTGGAAAACTACAAAAAAAACCGCATGTTCCCTCCCCTTTCGATAATTACATCAAGTTTCATCTCCCAGCGTTAGCGTACGCTCTCTCGGCCTTGATAAATAAAGAAAGCGTGCACTGCGCGCCAATCCCAGCGAAACCCAATCAATCTCGAGCGCGCAAATGATACAGCGCGCGCAACAATAATCATCGTAAAAGCTCCATCAATTAAGCCCTTCCCCTCCTTACGCTGATTCTATTTATAAAGCCTGTACACGCGTGTGTGCAATTGCACAGCCCCGGAAAAAAGCCGACCCTTAACAGGCGCTAACGACGCGCCCGGCGCCTAGTACAACCGATTATTAGCGCGAAACGATTAACGAGAGAGCAAGAGAGAGAGACGAGAGAGAGAGAGAGAGAGAGGAGGAGAGAGAGAGAGCGAAGCACTGCACAAGCGGCTAACTGAGACGCTGGGAGTAGCGGCCGGGTTAATCCGCGCATGACGTGTAC
>CM053168.1:61623618-61751046 GCA_012977825.3 Pteromalus puparum
GAGAGAGAGAGAGAGAGAGAGAGAGAGAGAGAGAGAGAGAGAGCGAAGCACTGCACAAGCGGCTAACTGAAGACGCTGGGAGTAGCGGCCGGGTTAATCCGCGCATGAAACGTGTACGTGAGAGAGAGAGAGAGAGAGAGAGAGAGAGAGAGAGAGAGAGAGCGAAGCACTGCACAAGCGGCTAACTGAAGACGCTGGGAGTAGCGGCCGGGTTAATCCGCGCATGAAACGTGTACGTGAGAGAGAGAGAGAGAGAGAGAGAGAGAGAGAGAGAGAGAGAGAGAGAGAGGCGAGCTCTGTTATATGCTCGAATTATTATTATAATTTATGAAGCGACGGAGGTGCAGAGCCACCGCGTCGCGCGCAAGAGTTGACGATGCGCGAAAATGCGCATTTGTACACTGTTCCGAAGAGGTAAATTTAGTGGATGATCCCCCGAAAAGTCGGCTGGTAAATTGTGCAGCGAGATCATCAGTGTTCTGGTTTTCAATGCTGATTATTATACTCGTGTTTATTTAACTGCGTGTTAGGTTTTATATTTTAAGATATAGGAGTACTCTATCCGCTCGTATCTGGCATAAACAGCAGCAGTTATAGCATAAGTGGCCTAAAGCAGACTTAAAAAAGGTAGCTTTGGTGTAGGCGATATACTGCAATCTATGCACTGGGCTCACAGATTAGCGATGAGACAAATAAGAAATCACCTGTGCGCTACACTGGCCAGAGACACAGAGTGTTTGTGTGGCGAGCGGGTGGGGGGAATCAGGCCAAAACTACTTTATTTTCATGCACATCGCGATTCCACAAATTGAAAGTAAGTTTTGAACTCGTGTTAGTTTTTAGATAAAATTTATGAAATCTAATTTTTACTCGTAAAGGAATCTTTTACGACAATAACAAAATTCAGCCCTTGTTATTATGTTTTCTAAAATTTTCAACTTTTAAAATTAGCAGTGATTGAACAAGATTGAACAAGGATCCGACAATGATTATCATTTCTTTTTTATCGTATCATAACTCTAGTCTATGTATAGCTTTAAGAATACTTAAGAACATTTGAAAATGCCGGAGTCTTTGACCTGTCACTATTAATAAATACTTCAGAATCTAAGAAAATCTATAATTAATTATTGTTATTTGAAAAAAATGTTTACTCTCGCAGCTCAATCCGTTGCAAAAAGATTCGCACTTCCCGATAATTTTCCACGCGTACATATGTCAGCAGCGCAAAATCCTCTCTCGCGCTACATCATTGTCTAGAGCGTCGAAAAACGTTGGCCCTCACTGGCAAGGCTCCAAAAGTATGGCTATATGCGCAGAGGGTAAATAACTCGGACGACGATATGATAGTCATTTCACTGAAATAAACAATTGAAGGCGTTGGTCACTTTTTGCGTCTAAAGAAATTGTCTTCAGAAGGTAAATAGCGAACTTTCGAGGTCCGCATGAAAAGTAGGTTAAAGTTATGCTATTTATTGAAATAATTTATGAGGAATCCTAAAAATCCATTCAATAACAACGAGAAAAAGTTTAAGGGTACACTTCTTGTTCTGTGGCATTATTAATAGCTGAAAATTAAACGAAAAACGTGAAAAAATAAAATAAAATATTTGGTGTGACACTGATCTCTCGACAATTTTTATTGAGCTTATCTGAATTGTATTAAACACAGATATTATTTGCGCCGTTTGTATCTCGCGTGCTAAACTTTTCGTGGACTTGAACCAGAGATCAGCCGTTTCAAAAACAGCCTAGCACGACATATAGTAGACAGCTGTAAGCTCATATAGTTATAGAATGAGCAGTCGAAGCAACAGGCAAAAAGAAGGCATAGTTTTATCATTGGTGGCACACCACTATATCTAGACTCGGCCCGCATATTGCTGTAAGAGAAATGAAACAGTGCCTATGCGCCACCTGTATTCACCTGCCACAGACACGGAGAGTTTAGGCTTATAAAATAGAAAAAACCTTACCAAAGTTTTTAAAATATTAAGAAATTCTGCTTTGATATTTTAGCAGTTGTATACACTATGTAATATCGTTGAAATTGCCTTTCATCAGTACTTATTATTAAACGTAACAAAACAATAAGACAAAGCAGGCATAAAGGGTGTCATAAATTCACAGTAGCTCATGAAAACCAATCATCGCGTAACAACGTATTCTCGATGCAGCAAATCGTTTCGCGTCATTGGTGATTCGACCAAACTCTGTTATTGTGGCTTATTGAACAAATTGTGACATCAGTCTTTATTGCAGTTCAAGGCAGACGTTTGATAATTCCATTGTCTGTAAATCAATATTAATTGATGATTTATTTTTACGACACTATTAGAACACTGAAATGAAAGTTCAAAAGTCATGATACAAAGTTGCTTATAAATCAACTTTACCGTGATGAGCAACAGTGCAATTTAAAAACAACACGCAGTTAACATTAATATACTGTGTAAAGTAAATCAGTAAAAAGCTTCCTGATAGATGTATATTTCCTACTATTAAAACAGAAAAAGTTGCAAGCGTATGTGTGTACGCATTGAAACTCAAGCCTGACGATTGATACATACGGTAAGATCGACAGATATGAATAGTGCATTTCATCCGGCTTAAGCATAGCTAAAGACACATCCGCTGTCCAGAGCTGATTATTTGTACAAGATCTTTTTGCTCGACTGACAGACAGTTCGTCAAGATGGTCGTCAGCAGCTTTGATTGGCTCGCGCTGCTGCTAATCCCTTGGCGAACAATAGTCCCGTTCTGCTCGCACGCGTCGTTTGCTTTTAAACATACAGCAGAGAATATTTCCGTCGCCGGATCGAAATACGCGCGGTAAACGAAGCAGTTACGTCAGTTTGATGCAACTCGTTTATTATTGCAAGCTTTGTTTAATTCAATCAGAGCGCGTAATTCAGAATAGTACAAGATAAAGGAAAGTATTGTATAAAAACAAATTGTAATTATAACAACTTCATAATTTTCGAACGACTTTCGGAGTTGATGTGTTGAAAATTTCACCGTCTAGAATAAGCGACACAATTGAAAAACAAAAGTGATGATATTACGCGACATTCAATTCTGAGCTGTCGGATTGAATATTCAAACTTTATCCATTGACATGCAAAAATCTAGAATCCATAGAGAACGGCGCATATCGGACCAATCTCAAACGAGGAAAGAAATAAAGTTCGAATCTGCACAGATCTACTACTGGCATTAATATGCATAGGCACACACAGACGGCTGACGCGCGTGCATTAGGTCGGGAAATATCATCTCTCCGGTTCATCGACACCCAACAGTGGGTCAATCAGCAGCACCGGAGGAGCCTCGACACGCGCGAAATTGGCTTCGATCTCCAAAGCTCGAACGCACGGAATACGCGCGCAAATCAATCAATCCGTCTCTCTCTCTCTCTCTCTCTCTCCCTTTTCTATATACGCAGTAGCACATATATAGTTTCATTTTTTCGCGCGGAAAAGTCTGGGCGAATCGCGAGCGAATTTATCGCGAAACTACCGCGCTCGCTCGTTCGTTCTTGAATCGTTCGTTAACTCGGAATAAATCGAGGGTGAAATCGCGCGTGCAGGCACGCGCAGTTTGATTGAGATGAAAAAAAAAATCTATCAAGCCCTGCGCGCGAGAGCTCGGATATACCGCAAGTTTTTTCTCCGAGTGCTTTTTTTTGCTTTACTCTCCCTCTCTCTCTCTCGTCTCTCGTACAACTACATAAATTCTCTTTATGGTGCGTCTTTTTGTACGCCAAGTTCGAGAGCGTCCGAACAATCGAGCGTGGAACGAATGTGGGGTAGTTTGGGGACGAATTGTTCGACAATGCGTATAGAAATTTGTGAGCCTGTCGCTGAACGTTGTACAGAAAGGAAAATTCTATGGGATCGAATTTACGGTAATGGCTGGAATCGAATAGTGACGCATGTTGATCGATTATCTTGTGAAAAAATAGATTAATTTTGTTGATGTTAATTGCGCTCAAATAAGTCTCGACAGAATTATTAAAAACAAACAAACAAACGAGTTGTTTAATATTCGGAAACGTGAATCGTACTTACAGAAGATAATTATCGCGATATAACGCATTCGTGCGCAATATCGGATTTAATTGAAATAATATACGTGTGCAGCCGTATTTCATTGGGACTGTTGATTAAAATGGGTAATTTTTGCAAAGGAAATTCAAATTATTATTTTTACATTTAAAAGTAAAAAATTACAATTATACAGAAAAACTGCGAGCATGTATGTGGCTCTTGTCCGAATAATACGTACACGAACAAAGTATAGCTGTTCTTATTATTACGCACCAAATCGAAAAGCAAAAAGTCCGACTTTAGCCGATTCCGATCGAAAGAAGTAAGAAAGAAGCGCACTATAGCGTAAGAGTAGAATAACGTCCGCGTTTAAATATAGACAGCAAAGTGCAGCACGCTCTGCTACTTTCGCGCTTGGTTTATTCCTTCTCTCTATCTCGGCAGGCGGCAGTTCTCATGAGCCTTTTTTCCAAAGCCAGCTCTGATTCGTATTGTATGTTTAAGAGACCAGATTTACGCCGACATGCAGTGAAAAATGTACAAATTAATTTTATTAAATCACAAATAAAACAATATCATGAGAAAGATTCAGGAGTAAAAAGGAGAAACGGAGCTTAAATTAAAGATCCAAGCACAGTCGTGAAATATTCAAAAGCCCATTAAATCCGCCTGTTCCCGACGGTGACGGCCTCCCGCTTCTCTATTCCCTTCATACCGCGCGGTATACTCCTCTTTTTCGCTCATAAATAATTTGATGCTCTGATTGAGTTGGAACAGGGCTCGATTCAATTCTCCGAAAATTCGGCAACTGCAGCATCTCTCCTTCGTTATGCAATAATTGAGGCATCAACGTGAGCAATTCTCCCTCTGGGAATCGCAAATAATGCCAATTAATATGAAATACGAGTGTTATGGCGAGCACAGCCGAGAAAAACGCGCTGAACGAATGCAGACTGCATATGCGATTTTCCACGTGATATGCGCAGTTTTATCGAATAAATTTGTATGTCACGTGGCAGGCACAGGTTTGTTGGCTAATTGGATCGTTTAGAGCTTCGATATTTTTGGTGTCCGATATGTGTTGTATGGCGAGGATGATTGGTGCTTTACACACAGAGTTCGATTTATCTCCTTTTTCGGATGAAAAATAATTCATATCGCTTGCAAAACAAAGCCGTAATTTAAATAAACTAAGCTGATTATATCGTCAAATACTCTTTGCTGTGAGATTTTGTTTTCGAAAAAGAATGGAACACAAAGAAAATGTTTATAGCATACAACGAACTTCGAGAATCGCACACAACCCATAGAGGTCAAGCGCGAGCATCACTGCTTTATACACCGTCGCTCTATTTTCGTCCATCTAGATTACGTTCGCACAGCTGTTCGCGAGAGAGACAGTCGAGTCTGGGATACACGGAAAAAGTGCGTAAAAATCCAAGTATATGCCTTGCTCGGGCGCATCGAATCGTTAATTTCACCACGATTCCTGCGAAAGTCGTCCGCTGGCGTGCGACTCGTGTACAAACATATATACGGACCGAATGGCGAGCGCGAAAAGCGATGTTGCGGCGTTTATTGGGAATCCGATACTCCGGTGTGAGCACAAGGCGAGTCTTTGGGTGTCGCTCCTTGAGAGTAAGGCACGAGACACACGATTTTCAGTTTCTAACTGTATATTCAAGAGCAAGCTCGACACGCAGAGGTTCTCGTTTTGAAGTCTGGGATAAACTTCCTCGTTGTTAATTAACCTTGTTTCATCTTGAAAAAAGGGCTTGCATATTTTTACTTTCTGTTACAAAATCATAAAAAATAAATGAAAAATCCACTCGCTGTAAATTACATTTTTGACATAGCACGGTTCGGAAGCCGATGCAAACTCGTACAGCACGTGCAGTGCGCCGAAGATTAAAGTTTAAAAACGCAATTCATTCCCGCTCGCGCTTTGAAAATTCCATCTTTCTTATTAAAGAAGCCCCCGCGCATAAAAAGCCCATTATGAAACTTTTGTCGCGCGTATCTCTCCCGCTGTCCGAGCTTTTCACTGAAAAACAAAAACTCGTGCAACGCGTCGTGCAGTATACGCAAAAAGTATCCATTTCAGGCGAATAATAACGAAGCAGCGCATGTGTCCGGCGAACAAAGAGAAGATAGAAAGGACAAAGAAAAAAAAAGGGAGAAGCGGATAGACGAGGCGCGGAGAGTCGAGGTACAGAGGTAGAGGCACGAAACACGCGTACAACGGTAACCGGACGATGTCCGGGAAAGACCGGGCTAATTTGGCTGTACAAGCCGAGTCTGCTCGCTCTCTTTCTCCTGGCTCTCCATACGAATAAATAGCCTCAGCTGCGCATAGGTGACGCGAGCTTTTCGTCTACCTACGTGCGCCAGCAGCCTGTTCGCGTTGACACCGACCTATACCTATATGCTCACAGCTAAAGAGGAACTGCTGATGTGAGCTTTCGCGTACGACGTGCTCTTCGCGTGTGTTGCTGCTTCTGCATTTCGATTTGTGTTTCATGCGAGTACGCCTGATATCGATTCGTTTTTTTTTTGTTTTTGTTTTTGTTTTTTTTTTTTGTTAAGCTACGTTAACGAAAAAATAGGAAAGACTTAAAAACTCACGATTTATAATTCTCTTGTAAAACGCCTAAAAATATGAAAGTCATAAAAGCACTCTATTCTCAAAAAAGTCGCTCTCATCACGAGTCAATATACTCGGCGATTACGTCGAAACACGATAATCAACAACTCTCCCTTCTCCATCGGGAACATCGATATTCTCGAGAGCAGCAGCAGCAGCTGCTGCTGTGGTGCAGTCGAGAAGGGAAAAGCCGCTCGCACGCGATCATCTTTCGCGCTCGACGCTTTTCACGCGCGCGAGCTGCGCACGTGATGAGCATTACACGCACCGACGATCATCGCGGGAACACGAGCTGCACGCGCGCACTAGCCTATACACGTAGCTTGTATAGGTATATACCGCGGAAGAGGATGTTTATGGTACTGGTTTGATGAAATAATTAGATGTATTGATTTTGAGGAAACTGACGGGTATCGATGATGATTGGATACTGCTGGCGGCGTGAGTTTTAGTTTTAAGAAAGGAGCTTTCGATTTTTCGACGAGTATATTTTGTTCTTTTGAGGTAATAGGTATGATGACGCGCTTTTGTAATAACTGTGCTTTCTAACGATTATACCCATAAAATTACCAGAAAGAGCTTTTCGTAAAAAAGCACCGAGCCGTCATCGCGAGGCACCAAACCCCAGCGAATCCTACTCCTTCTCCGCGCACATAATGTTCGCTACGTGGGTGTTTCATATATATATATATGTACGCGTAGCTTGCAGCGCCGGTGTGGGGACCCTAAATAACGCTGTTTTGTAAACAACGCGACGGCGCGCCACACCGGCCGCTCTCAGCTGCGGTTTTATGAACTCGCACGCTGATCTTAATGGAAGTAGCTGCTGCAACGATGTTGCAATATCGTGGCCACGGGTTCGATGACTGGGAGTCACGAAACGTATGAATGCTTATAGTTTTTTACGGACGGAAGTGTGCGGAGATATTGTTAGATGTTTGATTGATACGGCGAAGACGAGTCGACGGTGAAACCTGAGATATAGTCCGGTGGATGCATAGCCCTTTCGTTGAGCTTTCGGATTTTAACAATAGAAAATCGTAGAATATCCACGACTCGTCGCAATATTTTATCAAGAAACGAGTATCCTATTTTTGCTCATTCCAGATATCGGGGTAAATAAAGCGTATCGGCTACCGAAGCTTGCAATATAAATAAGGAAGTTTTAAAAATAGATCGATCGATCGAGCTACACGAAACACACAAGGCTTGCAGTACACCTCATGACCCTCTTCCAAACGCACAGCACTGTTTTCCTCGATCGATTAACGATATTTCGCCAACACCACACACAGCAAGCAAAAAAACACAGCAGTAACTCCGCGCGATAACTCCTCGTTGAGTTAAAAATTCAATTCGTTCGAATATCAGCCAATTAGAACAATCAGTCGGCGGTAAATCGATCGATCAATCAATCAACGAGCCAACAATGAACAAACCGAAGCACGCACAGAGAAAACTTACGTAATTCCTGAAGGACGACATGTTGCCAACAACTTGCTCCAGTCTCCGCTTTCGATCAACACCTCAACGCAAGCTCTATATACGACCAAGAGCCGCAACAGCAGTAGAAGCAGAAGCAGAAACACTCCGCAAAGCTCTATCCGAGAGGGAGAGAGAGAGAGAGATAAAATGACCGATCGCCGAAGGGCTATAAAGCCGAAGAAAATTGCGAGTCGCGCGCGTTTCCTCCTCCCCGGGAGGAGAGTCGAGAAAGTCGCGCGCCGCGATAATATCGCGCACACTTTCTGCTTCGCGCGCGAGGAGCCGTTTCGGACGAGGCTCAGACCCTGAAGAGCCGGCGACCCCGGAGAACGCACGTCGCGCGTTTCCGATCTTTCTCTCTCTCTCTCTTTCTCTTGGCTGTGTGTTTCTGTGTGTGTGTGTGTGTGTGTGTGCGTCGGTTTGTGCGTGAACGCTTTCGTCGCTCAGCGTCGTTCATTCGCTCTCCGCTCGGCCGGCGAATACCCGCACACACACATACACACACATGTTCGCTCGCGCGCGTAGGCCCTATTTTAAGAATAGCCTTAATCTTCGCTTCTCTTTCTCTCTCGTCGATCTCCGCCTCTCGCTCTCTTTCTTTCTTTCGTACGCGCGATGCTCTTTGCCTGTCTTCTGTCTTGTATTTGAATGCTGGCGGGAGAAGTTGGTGTTGGTGGTGTGTGTCTGTATGCGGTATAGGGCCGAGCGTCGCGCCGCCGACACGTTGTCGGGGGAAAGGAGGACCGAAGGAGAATCTGCGTGAAAGAGAGAGAGAGAGAGAGAGAAGGGGATGTGTAGAGAGGCGCCGAAAGAGCTTTGGAGCGACCGCCTGACTGAGCTAAAGAAAAAAGCAGTGAGGTTGTGTGTATGTGTAATGTATGAATGTTTGAATCCCCGGACGCACGTGTTGGTTTGCGTGTTATATATACAGTTGGAGCGGTGTGCGTTGGCCAGATTATTTTCCCGACGAGACTCTCGAGACTAGGGATGACTGGTGGGGGAAAAAGCGAAGATATACGTTTAACGAGAGATCGATTTCGCAGAAATCGATGAGTCGCTGAAGCTTTGCTTCGCTCTGTTATATACTCTATCTTAGATCATTGAACTCTCTGCGTTGTTTTTCTTCGAGCTCAGTTACACTAATTTTATTTTCTTATTATTTTACATGTATATAACAAAATATTATGTATTGCTCTATAATATAGAACTTAATTTTGCTTAATTTTTACAATCGCTCTAGATTCAATAATACTAGAAAATCTTATCACGCATCGATGCAACGAAGAAAAAGTAGTCGGAGTGTGCGCTCGCTTGCTTACTCCCGCTCAACTTGCGAGCTTGCGGTCACGCGGCGAGGAGCGGCATCCCTGCGGTTTCTTTGTGCCAGTGGCTATGCTGTTGAAACTTTGTCAGTATAGTAGCACAGTGGAAAATCGATTTGCGAAAGGAGTGCAGATATGCTCGCCGCGGGATTCCGCTTTTGTTTCAGCGTAGTATTTACGATTCCAATCTCAAATGATTGCAAACATTTAGCGAGAAAAAAATATCACGGCGCGGAAGTTTGTGTTTGAATTCTAACATTATAACGAAAATGAACGGAATTTACAACCACTTTTTTAATCCATTAGCTAGGTTTACAAATGTAACAACTTGCTGATTATTTCCCAAAATTTTATCATTAATATTTGAGACCTTTGAACAATGATCAATAATAGAAGACATTGCTTATTATTATGAACTGATTAATGTAGTTCCAGGGGTTATGATTAATAAAAAGCAGTTCTATAAGAAAATAATAACTTAAAATAACAACTCAAAGAAAATAATTTGAAAAATTTTAAATCATCCTAAATATTTTCTATAATGATTGATCGTCACTTTCGAATTTTCAGTGCCAGTGCTTCCATCAGTGAGAAATCGTCGAAACTTCATTCTCGTAAAAGTAGTACTTACTCTACCGATTCAGAAGCTCAAATTCAACAGTCGGTAACTGTTATCTTCCGCGCGAGACTAGGAACACCAAGTTCGCCACAAGGTGGCAGCGTCTGTTGATTCTCAGTGCAACCAAAATAACGTGAGCCTTTCGTAATGGTCTAATATTATAATTAACCAAGATTTTCGTTTAAAAATACTACCTCATCATTCAATACCCCGTATGAATCACGCGTTTAATCTCGATTCCATCCTACAAAAGTCATTTGCAATAATAGAAGCTACAAAGCAAACTAGCCCCCTTCGCGGGTATTTAAAATTATATTATTCGTGCCACCATCGTCGGCTGCGGTGAAAGCTCAGCCACTGGCAACTTTGACGCGCGGTTGACTACGACAAGCGCGAAAATTAGCGAATCTGACTCATGCGACGCAACCGATTAATCATCGGGTCTCTGGATAATCGCTCGTGAAGTGCTGAAAACTTTGCGATGTGCAACAGAGAAAACTCAGAGTCAGGAGGATGAAGTAGAAAGTGGCGAGCTTTGCTCAGATTCACCCAGAAATATTTCGTTCCCGATATAGGAGCCGCGCGCATATAAATATATCCGACGCGCCGCGGCTCGCAATAAAAGTATCAGCGTGAAATTCCTGGTACTCTTCCGCCCGCCGAGGAAGAGACAGGAGAGAGTTTGTGCAAGAGAGAGGTAGAGGTAAATTCCAGTTGGCCGAGTTGCACAGGGTTGATTATTACTTTTGGCTGCTTGGGAAAGGAATGCGGGTTTATTGTCAATTTATAGATCTTTTATTTATGTGTACTAATTTTCTTTTGTAGAAATAGAGATAGTTAAAAATTATTAAATCTTATCTTTTGTGATTATTGTATTTGAAAAATGTTAAATTCACAAATACATAATTATAGAAAAAATACGTGAAAAACAAAGAAATTAGCCAAGTAGGCATGCATAATTGCAAAAATATTTAAAATCAATCTACAAAACCGTGGTGCATTATTTCGCAATAGAATAGAATTTTTATATCGAGATGAAAGTATGGATCTGTGAAAATTTCTGCCCGGCAAATGGAAAACCTGTTCGTGGCGCATCGCGTCCCTAAAAATATACGGAGAGCAGCTCCACAAGCGAGGAAATATTTTCCTCGCCGAACGAAAAGCAGCAGCTCAGAAGTGGAAATAGAATTGGTTAGTCATCCTTTATTTCTTTTTGGCGCCTTACAACGAAAAAAGCTAAAAAACAAGAGCAAAATACAATCGCATCAGCACAAGAAATGTAGCCACCTAAACTCAGCCAACTCATACAGGAACAGCTTGCAAGTAACCGGTGCGCATCATTGCACCGCTGATGTTCCGCACATCTCGTCTGCAGTGACATGAAAAATGCGTTTTAATATTAAATGACACGACGCCAGGCTCGACGAAGCTCTCTCGCGCACTTAATAATCTGCGAGGAACGCAGGCTCCGTTGCCAAAATACGAGAAAATAACCGGCCACTGGATTTTACTGTGCAGGGCTGTATCCTAGTCGCAAATGGCGCAGAGAAAAACTTCGAGTCCGATTACGTGCGTTTTAGAATGTTCATTCTTGAAAATAAACGTCCAGAGTTTTCTCCTGCGTTGAAAATAGAGTGCGTTTTTCATTGATTTACACATATCGGAGTAGAGAGAGAGAGAGAGAGAGAGAGAAAGAGAGAGAGAGATCTTTATTCACTTTGACAGTAAAATAGTAATATACAATAATATTAAAGCAACAATATTGCAATAAATTCAATACAATGCTTTACTACGTCGAAGTATATCCCCGAGACTAATGTTCCCGAGTAGAAACCAGATTCAGACAGCTATAAAGACCTCATAAGGGTGACTGAGAAACTGTAAGGGCTTTATAAGGCCACCTGCTGAGAAACTGTGAAAAACAGAGTTGCCCTAGTGATGCAGGTTAGAATCAGGGAACCTGAATACTATTTCTACCTAGATTCTCAACATCCCGTATGGTCTAGTGGCTAGGATACCTGGCTTTCACCCAGGAGGCTCGGGTTCGATTCCCGGTACGGGAATTTTTTTTTATTTTGATTATTAAATTGCCATCTATAATTTATTATTATTTTTATTTATAAAGATTTACACCCTGGTATGGAAAAGTTAGCTAACTTTTCTACCAGGATGGTAACACCTGATAAATTCTGTTTTACCGATCGGTATTCAATCCTATTCAGACAAGAAAAAAAATTATATTCAATCGTATAACGAATTGCAGATTCGTAGAAAAAAGATCGAGTCCTTAACCCATTAGAAGCTTTGAAAAATAAAAGAGTTAAAAAAATGAAGTATTAATAATGATCATACATAATCTTAGTTTGTAAGCATACACTGTAATATATGTAACACATGTGTCTATACATATGCTTCATTTATAGATAGCTCAGATAATAAGTAAACAGCAGCTTTATGAATCTTTATTTAATGAATATAGCTTTTTTGAATATTTCGACTTTCGAAATCTGAGATAATCTGTACTACTAAAATCATATGCGATTTTCAAAAATTTCACTAGTATATACGTATAAATATGGGTTGTTCTCTGTGAAATCGAGAATTAAAAATTTTTTTTGCTTAAACTCTTTATATATGTTCTCCATGATGTTTCTGACTTTCAAAAACAAAAATTTTAGCATGATTCCTTCACTAGTTTCTGAGTTACAGCTGCTAAGAGTTGAAATTTTAAGCAATTTTTACACATTTTCCGCCCATTTTCAATCATTTCTAGGCTTTTTTTTGGTATTTGACACAAGTGGTTATATATTATTCGTGCACATATAAAATTCATTGATATAATCTTGTTTTTTATAAGAAAACTAGGTCTTCTCTTAATTTAGTTTTTTAACTGCTGAAAACTAGCCCCATGATTTTGTGTACTTATAATGATCCAACAGATGAATCCTTCATTTATAGGTGTCAAATATGCAGTTTTATCAATTATACCATGCTAATTTAATTTTTAACTCTTCATACAATTTTTGGCCTGTATTAAGACCTATACAGATACTTTTGCACTATAAAAAGGCATATCTATGAATTTTTTGGTGATCGTAATCCGGATCAAACACTTAAATTTCCACATTTTAAGGTTTATATGGCAGATAAGTTAGTTATAACACTCTAAAAGTAGTTTTAGTGAAAAGTTGAAAAAATTTTACAAAAGAAGTATCTATATGTTTTTTGTTAAAACCGTCTTATCATACTAGAAATGATTGATAATAGGCGAAAAATGTGAAAATCCTACCTAAAAGTTTTGATCGCTCCATCTTGAAGGAATTTTATTTGTCATCTGATTAGCCAGTTAAAAAAAGGGCGCGTAAGGGAGCGTAAGAGCGATATCGCAATGCGAAGCAAGACAAGACAAAGCAGTTTTGGACTGGCCTTGTGAGAGTCCTTTCGTCACCGCCTAAGCTCTCCGTGTTTGGCGTCTCTGAAAATAGGTGTCGCATAGACACTTTTGCATTTTCCTTATAAGAATATGCGCTTCGAGTCCAGATATACAGTGCCACCAATGCTAAAATTGCCTTGTTTGGCCTGCTGCTTTAGCCGTTCATGCTAAATATAATGCATAATCTATCCAAAAAGTTTTATGAAAAATATTTGTGTCATGTTCGATTTCATAGAGAACCACCCATATATATATACGTATTTCTTTACCAACTCTATGCCTTGTAATACACTGCGCACACGTTGCTCGCGAACATTTTCCATATGATTAAATATGATTATTCCGGTATACATCGATCGGGAAAACTAGCGTACGCACACGTGTTTATAAACATCGCTTGTGCGGCCAAGAGTCAAGATCTTTCGAGCACGCCGGGTTGGCGCATACGATGCGAGTCCAGTCTAAGCCATCAGAGAAAGAGAGGGAGTATTATATATTTAGAAAATTGGGCCAACGTGCTTGCTTGCGCCTACCGGAGAAAAGTTACCTACACAACGTATAGGTATACTCGCTTCTGTCAGTGGTAAAAGTGCAAGTGAGAGGGTTATATAGAGATATCGATATCAGCTTACTTGAGCTTGCAGTTGTAATGACTTGCGTCGCGCTTAGATGCGAGTGATTTATAAAATTTACGAGCTTGCAACTGATATTCTTCGTCAAAAAATTATATAGCACAAATAGTTTTTGCTTCTAGAGTACTTTTTAAAGAAAAAGAAATTAGTATATCTATGATGATAAATCATCCATTTTGCGACAATTTGTTAATCAATCCGTATGAAATATAAGCAATAATAGCTATGAAAAATAGTGATAACATGAACCTACAACAAATCACCGGTAATGTTTTTTGTTGTAACATTTATTTAATAAAGTCAAGCGATTTCAACAGTGTACTGTATCGTATGGCTGACCATATAGTTTACAGTTTCTACTTGACTCAAGAAGTCGCGTCATCTTCTTTTCCATCGTCGAACAAAACGAATTTTCCTTGTATCGCCATCCATATTCAAATCAAAAGCGAGCTTCAATCGCTTGGAAATTTTCAGTTAAAAATCAAGAAATAGCATAGATGTATACACACGAGAAAGTTTGGCGCGGGGCAATGCGGAACGCAACATAAGCAGCCGAAAGCGCAGTTATTCTCGTCGTTCCTCTACATATCTCTTCTCTCTCCCTCTCATTTTCTTTCTGCCTCTTTCTAGTAATCTTTCGAATTCCCCAGCAGGTCGAGCCACCGGGTACTATGCACATGCTTGCCAGCCGTGAAATGGCAAATGAAGGAAAGTACATGAGTATGAAGAGATGCAGGAGAACAGATGCAAAAATAGAGAGGTACTGACTCGCGGCTGCGTGGACCATGGATTAAAGCAAAGAGATAAGAAAAAGATGGGATCAGAAATGAATGAGCGGGATGAATGAAATATGCCGAGTGTCTTTAGTATAGTAGTATAGTGGTAGTTGTAGTAGCAGTAGTTAAGAGCAGAGAACGTAGATGCGGAACCCATATAGTATTAACAAACTCATTTTTATATAAGCTAACCGATGCGCTAAAATTACCGCCTTTCTCAAAGTATGCATACAACAAAGAGAACGTTAAAAAGTACTCAAGCGGATTTACATGCCAGCAAAACCTAATTTTCATGACAGCCAAGGATCACAATAAAAAAGCTCAAAGCAGCGCAGTTTCTTTCGCAATAACCACAAAGCATTGCCCGCACCTAAATTCGAATCGCGTCGCGGCATCGCTTCGGTGAACCGAAAAAAATTGTCTTCCCGCGCGCGCATCTTTCTGAAAAAAAGCTCAGCTTGCGGAGAAGCGACGACATCGCACGAAAAACGCGAACACAAGAAGAATAAGAGTTCGAGACCACGAAGAAGAGTTGGAAGAACAAGCAAAGTCGAAGAAACAGAAGAATCGGGGAGAGTAGAGGGCGAGGAAGCAGCGGCCGCTCTCGTCTTGGGCCAATCTCAAATTACTCGCGCGCGGCGTGCTGCTCAGAAGTGCGTGCGAGAGAGAGAGAGAGAGAGAGAGACGGCGAGATACTTTGCCCACTAGCCAGCGGCGACCTTTTATAGGCAGCGGGCGGTAGTGGGGCGAAAAGTATAGGGAGTGGAGGAGCAAGCTCGTCCGAGCACCTCGAGAAATTCAGCGCAAACTGCCGCTTTACCGTTCGACAGAGACTTTACACTGCACTGGTTAACACGCTCTCTCCCCTCTTAGTTTCTCTCCTTGCAAGCTCGCTTTGTTCTGCGCCCTCTGCAGCGAGATAATTAGCTATTATTTCTCATTTAAATATGCTATGCACGTAGTGCGTATGCAATTTTTATTTGAATTTGAATTTGTTATTTTATTTCAAGAACTATTTTCTACAATTATAATGTGAATTTGCAATGGTTTAACATTTTACGTAACGGTAACTTGATTAACAATGAAGAGAAAGTTCAACAAACTTCAAAATAGGAGCACAATGTCTGAGCATTGAAATAAGAAAGAAAATCTGTAGCTCGACTTTCCTGGTACCACTAGCGAAGCTACAAATCAGCCACACAGACGATGTCGAAGCGATATAAAACAACGTGTACGGAATTCACGTCAGTCAATGCAACATTGTTCACGCTCTCTGTGTCCCATCTATTGCCGACAGGTGACCAACATCCCTTGCGTTCCAGTACTTTTTCACGTGGACTGAACATTATTTTATTACAAAGATTACATTTTTTAAATAATGCAAAGTTTTAAATTTGCTAAAAGCTGTAAACTGTTGTTGTTCGAAAAAGTTTTTTAAAATATTTACTTAAAAAAATCATACAAGTAGTCAAATTATTGTAAATACCAATTAGTTAAATCACTCTGTTGACCTACGTTGTTTTTAATTATTCTTGTGACGGATCGTCAAAATGACATTGTTTGTATTGTTACTTTTATCTGACCTTTACCTGGGCAAGGATAGTCTGGCGGAATCATTTTCACAGTGTATAGTTTTAAACGACTGAATTATTTATATCTTCCAACAGTTTGCAAACTTTTTACAACGGCAAATTTAATTTGTTTATAAAAATAGTATCCATCAATCAGTTAAATATATTACAGGTACATATAGCTTGTATTTTGTAAGAAGGACAGAATTAACCGTATAACAAGTAGAAAAAAAAGCGTTTGAACCGTTGCAACAGATCCACTTATAAAAATAGTTGTGCCAGTCATACAGCTCTCTCGCCAGTTAGGTGAGTCAACTCTCCCCATCCAGTTTCCTAGTGATTTTCTCGTCTGCGCTTTAATGTGCCTGAAGATATTGTTTTTTCCGAGCAATTTTGGCAAAAGCTCAGGATGACTGTATCGAGAAATTTGTTTACACATTTTTGTTGACTTGATCACTGTCACTGAAGATTCACAGAGCTGAGAAAAGATGATTATATATCCATGATTCACGCGGTGAAATGTTTGTACTGTTTCACTGATAAAAATAATTTGGTTCTAGAAACGACATAGTTTATTTAGAACAGGTTTTGATTTAAAAGAAATCATCGCTGTGAAGTAAGTCGTTAGCTTTGTTGAGAATACCATAAACAACGAACGCGAGTCATTGAAATTTCCATCGTCAACAATGAAGGATCCCCTCTTTTAAACTTTGTTGGGCACCCTTGAAGCCCCTCGTTACGTACGTCCTTCACAGCCAATAAATTAAGAAGTCATTAAACCGTTAAAATATAATCCCCAGTCGACGATTGAAACCATAAAACGCGGTGGTACGCGTATCCAAAAATCATCGTTACCGACATAAACACTAGCCATATAATCCACAGCTGGCCAGAACCTGTCTCGTCAATCACGTAGCGGCACACATCTCGCATCCGAATTCCTCGCTCTCTCTCTCTCTCTCTCCCACACACGCACCAACATAATCGCGCGTGTCAGAGGCACTTCGATGGCACTTGGTGCGTATTCTATAGCTTTCCTATCCTCTCACTCTCTATCCTCCTTTCTCCCTCAAGTACCATTACAGAGATAGCCCGGCACGCGAGCCGAGTGGGAAAATCGAGCAAGAGGAAGGCGAAGAGAGCGAGAAAGAGAGAGAAAGAAACTGAACCGCCCACGCAAGACAGCGATAGATCGGTGGTGGAACAGCGAAAACTTTCGCCCTTGCAGGAGTCGAGGGGGGCGGTGGTGGTAGCGCCGAGTGGTGGGGGCAGTCGCGAAGATCTACGGCGCATGCGCCGCTGCGTGAATTTGACGGAGCCATGGAGCGGCCGGCGCGCCATACGAACGACGACGGGTCGCGCACTACGAGTAGGGCGCTGGTCGGCTCTGAAACCCCTCGAACCAACGAGAACCAACGAAGTCGCACGCACGCACCGACAGAGAGCGGAGAGGAGAAGAGAGAGAGAGAGAGAGAGAGAGAGAGAGAGAGAGAGAGAGAGAGAAAGAGAGTGAAAGAGAAGAGGAAGAGACCGCCGCCGACAGATAGAGCGCGAAGCTGCCCCTCGCGCGAACGCACGCAGTTTCTCTTGGTCGAGGACGGCCGATCGACGCCCGCTTGGAGTTTCAGCTCAGAACAAGCTTGACAGGGGTTTTTACGACGGAGAGACGAGATCTCCGATAACAAGTATCACAAGAATATTTTAAGCAAAACAGAGACATAACACTGGCAGAATGTCGTCTTCTGCAGTAGCTAAATCTTCGAAGTACTCGTACCGCTCGAGCGGAGCTGGTGGATCGGCTGACGTCAGCATCGAGTACAGCGCCGACCTGAGCGCTCTCTCCAGGCTCGAGGTAAGTTTTTCACACCTCTTTTCCACCCTCTATATACTTCTTGTAACCTAAATCAGCCGAGAAAAGATCTCTCGTCACTTCTAACACACTCTTTTGTATGCCTCGCTCGCGCGACCAAAAATATTTTAACGACACGCCGACGCGATAACGAACTTTTTCGAAAGTTACAAACAAACGAAATTCCGTCCTCGTCATTTTTCAACATTTCTCAACATCGCTCACAACGCACAAACACACGAAAGCGCGATCCACGACATCCCCGAGTAACTAGATTCACCGCAGAAAGTGACTCCTTGTGTGAGAAAAATGGAAAATTCGGGACTCTCAAGAGATGACGTAAGAAGAGAACACCGTCCTGCAGCTATTTGTATGTGCTACGACGACGCTGAGGGCCAAGTAGTAACAGAAGAGAACGGCTCGACCAAGCGGACTCGGCAAGTGAAAATAAATCCAGTGCTCGAAGAAACAGTGCGCATGAACTCTCTGAAAACTGCATACTATAACTGTGAAGCGATAATAATATCGAGATGCCGCGAAGAAAAAAGAAACGTGTCTGCAAAAGTTCAGTGACCATAAGGGACTTTAGTGCCAATCTCGTGCTCGCGATATACGTGTTGTTCCACTACGGGCCAAAGTGCTGCCGCTTCTTCTGCTATACCTCTGCTGCTGTTGCTGCTGCTGGTCCAAGTACGAAAATAGTCAGGGGAGCTCGGGAGGGACAGCGACGAGACTCTCAACCACGGCTCTCTTCGTTCTATACGAGCGATTTCATCTGAGATAATTTTCTGGCGCCTATTTTCCGTTGCGAAATCGCGTAAGCGACTCCGATGAATGAGTCGTCGGTTACATTTATAGATCGCGGCTTTTTTTTTTCTCTCGTCGGTATATATGTGGAAAGTCGAGCTTTTGAGGGGGAAAACAATCGGGTCGAAAGATCAGTGCCGAGTCTCTATCCAAAAATAGTATGGGAGTCCGTGGAAGCGCTCGTAACCTAGTTTTTAAGACAAGGGTTAGGGTCCCCCGCAAGTTTCTATTCATCCGGGTGCATACAAAATCGTCGGGAGAAGAATATCGGAAGCCAATCGTCGTCAGAGTCAAAGAAAGCAAAGTGAATTCCTTAGCGATCCGCTCATCGTCGGGTCAGTTCCTCGTTTTCTTCACTGAGCGCAGCAGACCGGTGGCGGTGGATATTTCTGTACTCCCTCTTGGCCATTACGTAAAGCTCGTGTAAGAGAGCCACCCGAGACGATGTCGTGGAGACGCTCGACCTCGCGAAATATTGCCTTTCCATTTTTTTTCTCTTCTTTTCGCTTTGCTTTTAGTGATGATACAAGCTCAACGTGTTCTCCATGAGATGAAAAAAGACGTGAGATGCAGCACGTATGCTTTATGATTTCAGGACAAAATCCGTCTGCTACAGGATGACCTCGAGTCCGAGAGAGAGCTGCGTCAGAGGGTAAGTTTTTGACAAGTTTTTTTTTTTTAGTATCAACCAAATTTCTTTGGTTTTTGTATTTCAAGAAAAACATTCATACGAGTACCTGAAGCGACGTAATATTAATTTACAATGAAATAAAAGTATTTGTTAAAGGCAGCAAAAATTAGGCCTCTTTCACAACAACACAGAGTACAAGCAAAAGATTAAAATACACGTTCCACCTCCGGAGAGGAAAAAAATGCAAGGCATGGAGAGCATCAACAGGATCGCTCCAGGCGTGAAAAATTATTTTCGTCGAAAACGTATGGAATCGTGCGAGCTTTCGTTTAGTATCGCGTGTTGCTCTCGTCGTCGCCGAAGATGGCGCCCTCTCGCTTCGCTGGGGATTTACCGGGTTGAAATGTCCAGCTCTGGGCGTAGCGCGGCTATTTTTGGGAAAGCGAACTAGCGCGCGTTGCGCTCTTCGAGCTCTGCGCCTCGTTCCTGCATTCCACCGATGTGTTTCTCGTTCCCGTTGCGAGATACTATACCGGCGCTAATATACGAGTCCGCCTTCGGACTGCGATTGAGAAAAATTTACGCGAAAATTATGCTGTCCTTCGGATAGTGGATTTGAAAGAGATATAGCCGGAAATTGGCAAAATGTACGAGGTGCCGATCGGGTGAAACGCATGACTTCTAAAATTGTTGTAGAGAATTTTGCGGCCAACAAGCCTTCTTTCCCTGTTCTCTTGGGCCACCAAGCGCGAGTATCAAAAGGTCTTCCGAAAATAAATTTATATTTTCTGAGCCCGGATGCGGAGGGACATGACTTTGAACCGGTATTTCGAGGTGCAGGCGAGATTGTGATTTTGATGAATATTGGCTGCTTTGAGACTGAGGTGCATCCTTGGATTGTAATTACATGATGAATCTTGCCTCGAGTCAAACTCGAATTCTGATTCGTCTTATTCGATTCACGGCGCTCGATGAATTTTCGAAGAGACGATATAATTTAGCGAAGTGAAAGCTTTTTTTAGCGTACGCGTTTTGCTAGGAGAAACATAGTTGTTGGCTATTTTTAATTTCGTCGAAAATATGCGGTTAGCGCTTGACACTGAGTAATGGGGTCTATTTCCGTTATCTGTGTATCCATTCATAATAAAAACATTGTAACTCGCTGACATAATACCGAATCCATGCCGATTCGGCTCTTAAGTTTAATCACATCGTTTGCTCCTCGAATTTATCGAATCCAATAAACTTATTTTAAATGCTCTCAAGAAAACAATTTATTACTCGGTACGCCCCTCGACGGACGAAGAGCGTTGCCAAAAAAGTGATATAATTTTCGAATTTTCAACCTATACGGATGCTCTATCCAACGCACCGTTAAACGTTAATTAAACTGCTTACGCAAAGTGTTCGGTAAATTGTTATGTATATCAAAAAGTTATTTATTTTGAGGAGCCTACTCAGTTTACACGAATTCTCTGAAACAAGACCCAAACATCCGATCCATCAGTACCGTTTTCTGCAATAAACAAAAACAATCTTCTCCATCAGCTTCTGACAAAAAGAATAAGTCAACACATGCATCGCCATGGGCCATCCGGTCGATTTCCCGTTGTACAACGCGCGCGAAATTCGCGTCCGGTGTATATAAATCTCAGCGTTTAATTGGCCAGCGAAACTGAACGTCTGCCAGAGATTACAGCCGCTCGGCAAAGTACGAAGAGAAGTACATCAAAGCCACCCCCTCCGCGTATTACATACACAAACAAGGAAGAATTCGTTAATGCCGAAAGAGAGAGAGAGAGAGAGAGAGAGAGAGAGAGAGAGAGAGAGAGAGAGAGAGAGAGAGAGAGAGAGCGAGGAATGCACGGCCGCGGGAGGTCCATAACGCTGCCGGTTTTTCGCAACGAGGGACGCGTATACCCGCGGCCGGTTATGTAGAAGCTCGCGCGCTTGCGCCTCGTTTGTAATATGAATAAAGCTCCGGGTTTAGAAGCGGCGACCGCACGAAATTAGATCGCGTCTATTCGCGCTCGCCCGCGATGGGACTGATGACGTCACGACGCGCATACGCGAGGGTATATACTATATAGCTTCAAACGACAAAGGGACGCTCTTTCTCTCAATCTTATGCCTCTTGGCGATCGGTCATCTGTCCTTAGCCCCTCTGCTTCCAAAACAATGACCGTCTCTGCGACGTACTCGAGCTTGCGCGTGACTCGGAGTGAGAGAGAGAGAGAGAGAGTGCAAGGTGCATTCTTTTCCGCGAGCTTGACCGTTGCACTCTTCCTTTTGCGCGTAGCTCACTGTCAGGCTTGTTTTGGATTCGCTATTTTAACGAATCCGGGCCAGTTGAGCGGAGGCTCGAAATGATGCGTTCCCTGTGAGCATCAGTGGAAAGCGACCGGCTCTGGTCAGACAGGTGCAGCCTACATTTAAATAACCAAGCGCTTGTTCCATCCGGTGACGGCGAATTTCTCGAAATAAGTCGAGATTGAATTCTCAACTTGATGAATGTTTTTCTTAGCCACGATCCGTATAGCTAAATTACAAACGCAACCTTGTCTTGCAGATTGAACGCGAGCGCGCCGACTTGAGCGTGCAAGTCATCCAGCTGTCCGAACGCCTCGAAGAGGCTGAGGGCGGCGCCGAATCTCAGGTAAATACACGATATACATAGGTGATATTGTTTCGATTGCCAAGAAAAATTCGATACTCATAGCTCGATGATTCGATTACAGTTCGAAATTAACAAGAAGAGAGACACAGAATTGATGAAGCTCAGGAAACTCCTCGAGGACGTGCACCTGGAAAGCGAAGAGACAGCTCACCTTTTGCGCAAGAAGCACCAGGAGGTTGTCGTCGATTTCCAGGACCAGATCGACCAGCTCTCCAAGGCACGCGCCAGGTTTGTCAAGTTTTTTTTTTCTCACTCAATTTTCAGTATACAATATTACTGAATTCTCTGTTCCGCGAAATCGTAGCCTATAAATCAAACGGCCGAAGAAAGCTCGCAGGAAACAAGCAAAGGGGCTGTCAACACTCCAGAATCCATAACCCTTTGTTACGAGCCCTGTCGGCAAATCATCGAGCTCAGTCCAAAGCTTAATAGCGCTGTGGCGTTTCGATGAATCATCGCGATACGCGCAACAATTATAGAACGTGACGACGCGAGGCGCGGGCGGAAGGTAATAAACGGGCGAATTTCGAGTGGCGTTATATGTCGCGTACTGGCCACTATCCAAGTGGCTCGAGCGCACTGCACCTGAGAATTTGCCGTTTTCCTCTCGCGCCGCTTTGCAAATCGTCCGTTATGACTCTTATGATGCGATTTCTTGGGCTTCTATTATAAACTGCGGTTTGTTTTCCGCGCACGAGAACTGAATGCGAAGCTTATATTGCGCGAATGAAATGAAATTTTGAATAATTACTGTAGCCGAGTATAAACCGGCTATTTTCTACTTCGAATTCAAAGTGCGACGAATAATACAACTCATTCACTAATTGGAAAGTTTAACGTCGCGATGTAGTTCAGCTAAATCAAGACTCTCGTAATAAAGACGACGATAATAAAGAGTCCGTACGCACACTTCCGCAATTCTCCTCTCTCAGCTAGTGTGAAAAGCTTCAAGAGTGTATGACCGGCCTCGTCTCTCTCTCTCTCTCTCTCTTGACTCTCTCGTTAATTAGTAACCAATTAAAGCGTGCCGGTAGTTAACCGCGACTATAATACCTCACAACTTGATAAAAAGGGATAATTCGAGGCATCGAAATAAGCTAATTTTGTCCCGGCTGTTTCACCCACATTTTCGAAACGTCTCGAGAGATTGATCACGACAATAAGAAAAGTTGCTCGCGAGTACGTAACCCAGGGTGTCGCGCGAGAAAAAATAGAGACGGCTGATTTATTAACGTCGTGCCGAGCCTGGAATCTGAGATTTTTCGTGCATGACTTTTTGTGAGACGGAGAAGAAGCCACGCAATAGCCGCGGCCGATGATACTAAAATTACGTGTAAGGGGAGATTCCGCTGGCTTTTAAAAATAAAGTGAAAAATTTCGAAACGCTATAACGATCCAGCCCGCGATGTAAATAAATAATAAGATGAGATCTCGTTAACGGCTATATGGTTCTGGACAATCGTTGACTTATCGTGAGAACATTGGGGTGCGATATATCTATTATAATTTTTCCCTTCTCGAACCGAATAATTTATCTCCTTTCTTCACGCACACGTATATATATAAGCAACCGGTGCGCTGTACCAAAGCACACATATACACGCAGAGGTATAGAATCAAGCTCAGAGCTTTCTCGGCAGCAGCAGCAGCAGCAGCAGCGGAGCGAGCTTATGACTATTTTTAACGTCCGAGCGCAAAGAAAGAGAGAAGCGAGAGCGTTTCTCGTTCTCTCTTTCTCTCTCACAACCCCACGGTCGGCAACTCGGGCACGCGCCATATTAGTACACGCGGCGCGGCTTCGCAGCACCCGAATCCCCACTTATCCCCGGAATCGAGACACGCCAGCAGCGCGCGCGACACCTTACACCGGCATTTCGCGTGGGTGCAGCCAAGCTATAACGTACCGATTAGATGCGGATTCTCGTTCGGAGGATATCGAGCGCATGACGGAGAAAAAAAAAAGGATGCGCTGATGTTTTTTCTCTTTTTCCATTGGTGCCCGTTGATGCTATTCTAGGTTGATGTGATGAAATGTGAATTTAAACGATATGGGCTAAGAAATCGGGTGAAATTCGAAACCGGTTTCGGCGTATGTTTGTAAATAATGCGGGAAAAGGCTTGTTTGGAAATTTACAATTTTTATTGCACCTCGTTGTACGTACGTGTCGTTGGCTCGTTAGAAATACAATGATGAATTGCGTTGCTGTAAAAATATCCTGAAGCTGGCGGAAAAGTCATTTATACGGCTTACTTCTTCGCTTTCACGTCGGTTTCGTGCCAACCTAAATCGAAGACAATCTCACTTTATAAATAGATATATTATTTTCGTATATTCTTAAATTATTCTGAGCGCCTTTAGAGATCATCCGCGTGTAGAATTTCAGTAAAATGCAAAATTTGCGGGAAATGTTTGGAAAGTTGTTGAATTTTTGGAATAATACTTGACGTTAAGAGATTTTAGAAGCGATGGGAAAGTATTTCTACAAGTGTTCACAGCTGACTTAGCTCGATTCAACAGGTGAAAGCAGAGTGTAAGCTCATGGCAGACCATATGCTAGTCTTCCACTTGTTTCTCTGCTTCCCTTTGTCGATGCAGAGATCTATTTTACCCACATACGATATCATTCTGTGTGTTAAAATTGAAGAATAGAATTTCACTTGGTCGCCATATTAATTTGTTTTATCAATGCATAATATAACAGTGATTGATAGTTTTGGATGGATTATTTAGATATTTATAAGCAATAAATGATGGCAAATAATTTTATAAAATCAATGGCATTTCAGGGCCGACAAGGAAAAATCGAAATTCCAACAGGAGGTTTATGAGCTCCTCTCTCAGTTGGACAGTGTCACCAAGGAGAAAGTATTGTCCATCAAGACCGTTGAAAAGTTGGAGATTCATGTTTCTGAACTCAATGTCAAAATTGAGGAACTTAACCGCACCATCGTCGATATCACCAGCCACAAAACTCGTCTGTCTCAAGAGAACATCGAATTGACCAAGGAAGTCCAAGACTTGAAGGTAATGATGACAATCAATTGATTAATTGAGCAAACTGTGATTGAATCAATCGAAAATATTAAAGTTCATCTTTTAACAATTATCAGGTCAACATCGAAAACATCAGTTACTTGAGACAGCAAGTTGTTAGCCAACTTGAGGATGCTCGTCGTCGTCTGGAAGATGAGGAACGTCGTCGATCCCTCGTCGAGGCTTCCCTCCACCAGGTAAGAACTCGATGCATGAGCTTTTCTAGTATAGAAGCTGAAATCTATAAATTTTATGAGAAACAAACGATAAAACGCTACTTTTCCATTTGTTAGGTTGAGACCGAAATTGAATCCGTTCGCGTCCAACTGGAGGAAGAATCCGAGGCTCGTTTGGAACTGGAGCGTCAATTGGTCAAGGCCAATGGTGAAGTATCCATCTGGAGATCCAAGTACGAGACCGAGGCTAACGCACGCGCCGAAGAGGTAACGATCTCGTCTACACCAACCTAATTAAGAAAAACCATCAATCAGGTTGTCATAATATAACGTTGCCATTAATTTCGTAGGTCGAGGAAATCCGCAGAAAATACACCGTCCGCATCCAGGAACTGGAAGAGCACATCGAAACTCTGCTGGTCAAGATCAACAACCTCGAGAAGCAGAAGTCTCGCCTCCAATCTGAAGTCGAAGTCTTGATCATCGACTTGGAGAAGGTGAATATCGTTAGAATTTTATTCGATTTCCAACTTGGCGTGTATAATAACGTCTAATGCATCGTTCGTTTCTCTTCAGGCCAACGGAACCGCTCGGGAGCTGCAGAAGCGCGTCGAACACTTGGAGAAGACCAACATCGAACTGAAGTCTCGCCTCGAGGAGACTATCAACCTCTACGAGACCAGCCAACGCGATCTCCGCAACAAGCAACAGGAGCTCCAGCGCACCAACGCCGAGCTCGACAAGACTCGTGAACTCAAAGATCAGCTGGTCCGCGAGAATAAGAAACTTGGAGGTGCGTGTCGCTTTGAAAGATCTTACATTTGTGCCGAGTCATTAAATTAAGCATATTTTAAGATTTTTATCAAAATTCTAATCGATCGTCACGTGATTACAGATGATCTTGGCGATGCTAAGAACCAGCTTGCTGACATGAACCGTAGACTTCACGAGCTCGAGCTGGAACTCCGTCGCTTGGAGAACGAGCGCGAGGAACTTGCCGCTGCCTACAAGGAAGCCGAAGCCGTATGTTATTTTGTCACAAATCAAATTTACTAATGGTCTAGCGGATTAATAATTCTTTGTCTTGAACTAACAGGGCCGCAAAATCGAAGAGCAGCGTTCGCAGCGCCTGTCCGCCGAGTTGAGTCAACTCCGTCACGAGACCGAGCGTCGCATCGCCGAGAAGGATGAGGAAATCGAAGCCATCCGGTAAGTACAGGCTATGCTTCTTGTATATATAGACTTCTTTTCGTACCCCTTCCTTCTTATCATCTCCTGATCACCTGTTGTTCTATTCATTAGTGGCGTTCTATAAATATTGGTGTGACGATTCGCATCGATTGTTATTAGGCTAGTGTTAGGAATTCACATAATACACATAGGTATGCAACATCAGTCTTATTCATCATCATCACTGCTCTGAAGAGAAGACTCAGCAAGAAACTTTTGAAGTGTGTATGGTATATAGCAAAAGTTATGCAAGTATCAGTTGAATAATGTGTGGTATCAATTTAGCTAAAAAATGGTAAAAAGGATACTACGAAGATTCATAACAAAATGACGTTGAAATATTATCAAACGTTTTGATCTATAAGCGTAAACTTGAACTTGCGTTTACTCACGTATACCTAACTTGAAAAAAATAATATTGCAAGTGGATCTAATGATTCATACAATATATAAGACACTAATTTTGTTTTATATAACGCTGCCAATATCGTAATCTATAACGAAACGCATGTACGCTCTCGGGAATTCAAATGGACCTCTTATCAGCAAATTACAAAACCTAATCGTTTCTAATTAACAATTGTGTAATACAGCGAGCTCCTTTTTATAATACAATGTACACAACTGTATAGCACCGAATACCAAAAGCTTGAATTAAGGCTAAGCGTATATTCGCGCACCCTTGCCCCGCTTAGAACAATATCAAAAGAAGTATCGCGCGTCGAAGGTTCCGAGCAAACGACAACATTGAATTATAAATCGCAGGATGCCACGCGCGCTCGATCATCTCTCTATTAATAATCCTCGTCAATCGCGATTCATCTTCTCGGTATATACATACCGCAAGCAAGCAAGCAAGCAAGCAAGCAGCGCAAGCGCGTCGAACTTGACGAGTGTTGTAAGCTGCGCGGCTAAAAAGTCTACAAATAATGGCCCACCCGTCTATCTATCGACAGATTCGTTTCAACGACGGTACTGCTCGCGCATCGAACATCGATCTTCACTGCCTCGAGTAAGTCGCGAATGGGCTGCTGCGCGGAGTCCGAAGATTTTTCGAAACACTGGAAGAATTGTCCTCCTGCTGGCAGGAGGAGATGAGTTGTTGATTTTTTACGAAGAAAGTTGAAAAGTGAGAAACAATCACGAGTGACAAGATAACAAGTTAACGACGATCAAGAGATACGAATCGAACGAAATCAGATAATACATTCCAAAAGTGATCAACCGGAGATATGGATACCACACCGCTTTCACAGATGCCGGTGGCACCTACCAAATGGCGTCACCTGCCCACAACCGTCTACGAGCGTAACTACGGTTTTGGGATCAATTACTACCAGCCAATGATCGATTACCTTGATCGTAAGGAAAGTGGTGAGGTATCGAAGAAGACTGCACTAAAGGCCACGCTTCCAATGACAGAAGCGCGAGGCACATGGGAACACAAGTACGTCGTCCCCTATAGCAGGGATGAGCTTGCGAAGCACGTCGTTGGGGCAGAAATGCGAGCCAAGGAGCATCTTGACAATTTCAAGGTAGAGAATGAAAGCAATTAGCAAACGTTAGGTAGAAATGCGTACATTGAATTACAAAGAGGTCAGGGAGTTTAGATTTCAATCTTGAGTTAGAGTTCAACATACCAGGGGTCGTTAAAGGTCGCTTTACTGGGAAATGCATTCGAGTTTGAAATGGATTTTCTGATGATTGATATGATTTGATTGACGTTTATTATTCCATTATTTTACCTGAATATCTAACAGTATGTCTATATCGGATAGTTTTAACAATTAGTATTAATTACTCACGTTGCAGCGTAGTTCTGCCAATTTGTGACAGAGCCAACAATCTGTCTACATTCTATTCGTCAAATAAATTTCGATAATATATCAATACTTTTATACGAATAAACATCAATTTTTCAAATGTATCATTTGATTGAAAATAGAACTACGCGTGTATCTCTGTATATTCTTAATCGGGATTTATTACTGGGCTTTTAGCAGAGAAGAATAACGAGCGGTGGGGATAGTGATGTAGGCGCTAAAATAGAAACTCAGAAGTCGGGCACAGCAAATATTGATATATTGTGATTAATTGATGGGATAATAATACACGCGTCATAAACGTTCTACATCAGAGATGAAAATTAAAAATGTTTTTTTTTTTTTCATACATAATTTTTTGACATCAATTATGTATGCGTCATGTATACAATGCGAATATACAATTAATATTACCGCAAACGACGTCAAAAATCTTAATCTATTTTTCAAACAATTTCGCGGTATACCAATTACTCAACCGATGCCGCGTCAAAAACTCTAATAAAGCATCGTCAAGCATTCCATGCGTAGCATCTCTGGCTTTTAACGAAGCTTCTTCCTCCTCACGAGGCATCGAACTATTATTGGAGCTCAGCACTCTCTCGTTGTTTTTCTTGTATTATCGAGACTAGCCGATGGACCGAGACGTGCACCACACGCGCCGTCGTCGCCGTCTGCTGAATGAAGCAGCAGCAGCAGCAGTAGCCTCTTGGCGACTGCTGACCTTTCCGTAGTCGGATGAGAGAGCTGTGCTTTTCTAAATTGGTACCGCGGAAGAGAGAGGAAGAGACGCCGAAGCAAGAGAAAAGCCGCGCCTCGCCCGGGCTTGCAGAGTCGTTTTGAGGTTCAAGCACGCTTGATCACAGTGCAAATCGTGTCAGAGAGAGCTTTCGCCGAAAAAGTCGTTAATTTTTTGACGGATCGTAAGTAGCTTTTCTTTGCAAGCCTCTGGCATTTTTGCACACTTACAGAGATGACGATTGTTTTTTTCTCGCTTGGCTTTGAAACACAATAATAATGCAGACTATATGGATGCGCGTTTTTTTTTACGCAATAGAAAGCAAACAAAAAAAAGTTGCGGGAAAAATTTTGAGAAGCTCAAATGCAAGTGATTGTACAGTCGCTTAAATTAAACGCTCAAAAACCGGGATGCGTATCAGATTTCTGGCGTCCGAAATCTCCGTTGAATTATAAAGGGCCATGCCAAGTCGGCGCGATCAAACTCGGCTGCCCGGGCATCGGTGGAGAGATGAGCATTTGGCTCGACTTTCCGCGCCACGTCTGTCAATGTTTGCGTATGCACACTGTGTGGAAGGGTTCGTGACAGGGACGAAGAGGCGATCGACGAGCGATACACGCGCGAGATTAAACCGCTGACGCGTTTAACTATATATATTCGCGAGGGTATAATATAGACAATAAACGTCAGCACACACACACGATAGAAACGCACAAAGCAATGGCAAAACTCGCTAAAACTAAGTTTTCGAACACCCCAAAAAGGCAGCAAAGCGCTCGGACTTCAGTCGTCAAAAGTGCGTTCAAGCATCCCGAGTCTCGAAGGAAGTGTTCTCCAGCCGCTTTGACGCGGAGGCGACGACTTTCCTCATCAGACGCGCCGTCAGCGAGCCGCGAGAGCTCGAGCCTGAGCCTGAAGAGATGGCTGGTCTGCGGAACCAAGCTCTCAGAGATATACAGTCCGATGCCGAGGTGCGCGAAGCTTACGAACATGGCAGGAGCTTGCGCGGCAAGTCCGCCAAGGCAATCGAGTACCAGCTCAAAACGAACGCCCTGATGAACCTGTCAAGGAGTGAGGAACTTGCTGACATCAGGAAGTACCAGAGGGAGGCTGTACATGTACAGCACGACGAAGCTGAGCACCACAGGCTCATGGATGAAAGGCTTAGGAATCTCACCGACATGGAGAAGATCACCGAGCCTCTGGTTGTGCTCAGCCAGGAGATGAAGAGCTTCGAGAAGAAGAGTAGCAATTATTTTACGGAAAAGAGGTTAGGCGTTTTTGTATATAGGGATCGTCTTCGTTGTATCGTCTCACTCTGTTCGCACGTTGTCCTTTTGTTGTAGAAAGATCCTCTCCACCCCCTTTGCGTACTTGTATCCTTCATGTCACGTTAAGAGATTACGGAAAAATAAGCTTCCCTTGTAACGCTCGTATAATCACTTTTTCCACAGCAAGCAGACCAGCATCGAGATCGAGCAGCTGAACGCTCGCGTCGTCGAAGCTGAGATCAAGTTGAAGACCGAAGTCCAGCGCGTCAAGAAGAAGCTCCAGATCCAGATCACCGAGCTTGAGCTTTCCCTCGACGTCGCCAACAAGACCAACCTCGATCTCCAGAAGACCATCAAGAAGCAGTCGCTCACCTTGACCGTAAGTTATATTGATATGTGCATCGATTTATCGAGTCTTATTTCCATCCCTCCATGGCTCATTGCGGAAATAGCACCAGCTTCGAGTACTACAAGCTGGCAGTCGCGGATCAATGATTTACGCTTGGACAATATTTTCAAAATGAAGCAATGTGACGTTAATTACAAACGACCGTTAACGTCAAATCGCGAATTTAGGGCACGACGAAATAAGTCGAATTAATCACCGACGCAATATCTCGCTCTGTTCTGCAGGAATTGCAAGCCCACTACGACGAGGTTCAGCGTCAGCTGCAAGTGACACTCGACCAGTTGGGCATCAGCCAGCGCCGCCTTCAGTCCTTGACTTCCGAGCTTGAAGAAGTCCGCGGCAACTACGAATCCGTGAGCACACTTAATATCTATATAGGACGCGCATCGACGCGAAATCGAACTCGTTTGTATAAACCGTATTTGCTTCGATCGCAGGCCCTTCGCGCCAAGAGGACGGTCGAGCAGCAGTACGAGGAGGCTCACAGCCGCATCAACGAGCTAACGACGATCAACGTCAACATCGCGTCCTCAAAGGCCAAGCTCGAGCAGGAACTGTCGACCCTCGCCGGCGACTACGAGGAAGTGACGAAGGAGCTTCGCGTCAGCGACGAACGCTACCAGCGCGTCCAGAACGAACTCAAGCACACCGTTGAGATCCTCCACGAGGAACAGGAACGTATCGTCAAGATCGAGACGATCAAGAAGAGCCTGGAGATCGAGGTGAAGAACCTCTCTGTGCGTCTCGAGGAGGTCGAGGCCAACGCTATCGTTGGTGGCAAGCGCATCATCAGCAAACTCGAGGCCAGGGTAAGTTTGTTGAATAAAGTGATTACTCAGACGATCGAGACTAAAATCAATGCTTTCTATGCGCAGATCCGCGATCTTGAGCTGGAGCTTGACGAGGAGAAGCGTCGCCACGCCGAGACGGTGAAGATCCTGCGCAAGAAGGAGCGCAACATCAAGGAGGTGATGATCCAGGTCGAGGAGGACTCGAAGAACATTGCCCTGCTCCAAGAATCCCTGGACAAGGCCTGCCAGAAGGTCAACATCTACAAGCGCCAGCTGCAGGAACAGGAGGGCATGTCCCAACAGAGCGTGACGAGGGTGCGCCGCTTCCAGCGCGAGCTTGAGGCCGCGGAGGACCGCGCCGACACCGCCGAGTCCAACCTGACCCTCATCCGTGCCAAACACCGCAGCTTTGTCACCACGTCCACGGTCCCTGGCTCTCAGGTCTACCTTGTCCAGGAGTCGAGGCAGGAGCTGTAGATCCACAGCCGCACCTATGCATCCTCACTAAAGAGTCGGTATCCACTGCTTATCTATATACATTGTGTTTTATTTTTCCAACGATGTTATTCTCCATTCCATCGCAGCGTCATCTTTGCAGAGGTCTTTATTCTTTGTCTTCTTTCTCCTTTCACAGACAAAACTTTTTTCGGGCGAGGAAGAGAACACAGCGAGGTTGAGCAAGCATCTGGCGAGTGACACAATGTTATCCGATACATATGATTATGTACTACTTCCGCATATTAATATATCTGAGACAATTTTATTAATAAAAATCGATGGAAAAGAAAAAGAAATAAACGAAAGAGTAACACACGAGGCCTCTCACATCACTATTATATTGTAGCATATATTGCACGCACGAGTTTCTCTCCTCCATGAGCTTTCTTTCTCTTTCACTCGCTCGCACATCATACATTATATTATACTAAGCATATACACACCACCATACAAACGACTCACACACATATGAGAAGGAGAACCACGCGGCGCGATTTGATCAGCGCCGCGTGGTCTGCATATTAAGAAAATGTATTTAAGTAATTATAAAGAAATGATTTCAAACTACTCGATTACTACTAGATAAACAGATATATATTACCAGCTATCTAATGGTAGTAGAGTAGTTCGTAAGTGTTTTAAACACCACCTAATGGTGTTTTTATGTATACTAAATCTGTTGTACGGCTATAACCAGCCTTATAATTTAATAAATAAACTGAAACGCGTACGTACGAATCCTTGACTACTTCGTCATTATATATACATCCTCAAATATCATCGCTATATTCTACTATATACACGCAATCGCTATCTTATTTTTCCTGTTTTCTTGATGCTTCCATGTCCAGCGATTGCGCACGCTGACACGATATTTTTGTAAAAGATTTTTGAAAAATTGAATGTGTAAATAAAAGATACGTTTGGGCACGACAAAATAATTGCAGATATTTTCGCGTTGTTCTTTTTTATACTTTTTATCAAAAATTTTCTCTTTCATTAATAGTATAATAGCACATTTTCACAATTTAATTTTCGCATTTTTATTGATACGTAAAAACGCCTGAAAGTTTATCGATCGATAAAAGTCACGTGTTTATTTTCACATTTTTATTTTCGCGTAAAAATCTGAAAGTTTTGTGATAAATGTTGTCTCAAAATTTTGGAAATAATGAAACCTAACTTAATTTTTTAACGATTTTTTACAAAAGTATTTCACGTACATAAATAGTGAAACTAATATATCTTTTGACATTATAATTATAAATTATGAAACTTTATTCGCTTCGTTTCAAATAAAACTAATTTAAAAATTAGCTCTGCAAATGTACACTCATTTTGATTTTTTTTTTAATTTTAAGCTTATACTGTTATTGCTGATACAAAGCAATTTTTTTTAATAAGTAAAGGTGTGCGAATAAATAAACGTTATTATTGTAAATTTTTTTTTTTATTCGAGCATATTACTTTTCAAACCACTATGGTCTGTAGTAGTGGGGAGTTCAAATGAATCATCTAAGAGATTTGATAATTCTATTTATAATGATCGCAATAAATCTATTTTAATATTTAAAACAAAGGAAACGCAGTAATACAAATAATAATTTAAACGTGAATTTCATTGTGACTGTGATCACTAAAACGCCAAATTTTCAAATCTCATTGATGTGAAAGTTTAATATTTTTGTACAAATGAATGAATTATGCAATAACGTCGCTTATTCATAACTATTAACAGTGGTGTTTAAGGCTTATTCGAGACACATACTTTGTACGTTTTTTTTTTCGTGCAGTGAAAAATTTCATTTTTCAAAGACTCATCTGAATACATCAATAAAAATATAGTTACAAAAAAACGAGCATTCTTCGTTTGGAGAAATAAAATTGCAACGCTAGTTATGCAACCATTTACACATGAAAATATAAAACATCACTCATTCACCTATTTAATTTGTTAAAATGGGACAAAGTCACAGTTACACAATTTTACTTTCAGTCATCAGTAATTGAACATTTACACCTTTATTTACACATTTTGATGACCAAAGAAACGGAAGCTAGTAATAACCGGTATTATGTTTCTTCTTGTATAAAATTACAAGATATAGTTTTAATAATAATTAAATTTAGACTTTACTTAAACGATATTTAGTCGCATTACTATAACTTTACTATAGTATTAAATATATGTTGTACATAAGGTTTATGGGCATCTTAAAAAAGACTAAGACGATTAGTCATTTTTATACAAGTTGGCATTGATACAGCGTCAAACTCTTCAAACAAAAAAAGAGAATAGTATAACTAAACAAAAAAAACGAGGATTGATAAAGGTTACTGAAAAAGTTGTATGTTATTCAAAAGTTTAAGTGGAAAAACTTAATTATCAGATATATATATATATATATATATATATTTTTTTTTAATCATTCTAAGAAATTAAAGCTTGAAGAGTTTCTATTGATCCATTAATCTTTTCCAACGTAACTAAATATATCAAAAAATTTCGCCAACACTGGTACAAGATCAGTTCTTAACTTAAACGTTAGTTACAGGTAAATTAGAATTTAAATATTTGTTAATAATGTATATTTTCAAATATATATATTTATACTATTTACAATTGTGCTCAAGTTCACTGCAGGTTTATTACATGTTACACAGAACTGAGAACCTATTTCATTGGCTTAAATATAAAAAAAGCAATCTCCATGGAAGATTTTAATGCGCAGTATTTAATTTTCAATAAATTTCAATCCAAATTAAAAAAACTTAGAACCATATTTTGAAAATCCTGCAAAGGTAACGCTTGAGCTTCTAAAACTATGTAACGCTCTATGATACTTTGTACAAGTCGGGCTGAGTAAATGGAACAGCGTAAAGGAGGCAGTACAGGAGAGATAACGCGTTTGACGATTTACAAATTAGCTTGGCAGTTTGGCAATATTAAATATTTCATTTTTTTTGGATCAGACTCATTGTTGGATAGGTTTCTTGTCATTCTACGGGAAATTAAGACCCAGCGGCATTTTTCACCAGAAAACGTGGGTGTGTTCGACGGACTTTCCATAAATAAAAATATGTTTGTCGCAGGGGATATGTTGTATAATTTTTGTCATCTGGTCTCCTGCTTTAGTTAACTTTCGGTCGGGTATTGGCACGAAATTGTACTAGATTGTGTTTCAAAATTCACGCAACTTAGCATGGATTTTTGGAAAGTCTTTCGGATATTAACCAAAACTACGTCGTTTTATGAAATTATTTTGAAAGTACTCGTATGGAATTTTACTGATGGTAAGAATCGCGGATTAATTCTAGGATCAATCACTATTCCTAAACTTGACTACAAGCTGTCTTGCTGCGCAATAAATTATTTATGCATTAAATATTACGTATATTTAAATTAACCTACGCTTGAAATAGGAATGTATGAAATCAGAAGAACAAACGTTTCGATGTTATACATTATCGCATAAGATTATTTGTAAAAATAATACGTTCTGATGATGATCATTTAAACGTGCATACTAAAGATTTTTACAAACACTAGAAAACCTACGAGCATCATAATTTTATTTCGTCGTAAAAACTTATCAAATAATTGAAACAATGTTATAAAATAGTGAATAGTTTTACCACCATCACAACGTTTGTTCGTTAAACTACAGTTTATAACATTGACGTACGGGTATACAGGTATACGTAATATTATACTGTTCAGTCTTTGAGTTGAATTGCAATCCACGAAAATACATCACTCGAGGATAATATAAATCCAGCTGGGTCTTAATAGGATCAAGTTTTAGCGGAAGAGTCGGTTAAAAAAAAAAGGATACAAAAATACATTATGCAATCGGGAAAGCCCTATACGCACACGTGTTAAATTACTGTAATTTCAAGTTTCTTTCCTTGTAATTATCATTAGTTAATTATAGTTTGTTAAATATTAAAATTCCGTAGCCTTTAACGTTGACAGTAACATAGTTTTCTTTACATTTTCCTTAGCACCTGTCAATTTCAGCCTTTCGCCTGTCACACGCAGAAACAAAACCATCTTTTTATATCGCGAAATAAAAAAATTACGTCTTTTTGCGAGTATATAGGGTGAAAAAGAAAATCTATGTATACTATAAGAATGTAGATACGTCTACAGCCTTTACGCAAAACAAACGCCGTTTTCACTTTCTTATATTGAAAAATTCGGAAAACGGTCTCCAATCTCTGAGTTTACATCTACATACGGAGGTTCAAAAAAACGTAATAATTATGTTAAATTGCAAAGCAATGTAATTCGACGCAGAGGCCTTGATTCAAGAACGTTCGACTCCAAGAATATCGATCATAACTCAAATTAGGATTTTTCGTGAATCGGATTATCGGTTTATCAGACTTCAAATTTCTTGTTCCTTGGATATATGTATAGTATAAACATTATATAAAAAACAACAAGTAAAGTTCATTTAACAAATATAAAAAAAATTGCGCATAATTGCGCAACGTCATCGTTCGAGTCATACGTCATCCAGTGGTTTGAACTGCTTCGAGAACCATGGAAAAAAGGTAAATTCACCGGTTTTAGTTACATAACATAGGCGTGTAGTACACGTCATTGCAAGTATAATCAGTATGAATTAGAAGAGCAGAGATTGGCACTTAGCATAGTAGTTAATTAAAAGTTTTCATAAAAAGAAAATGAAAAAACATCACCGGAAGAGATTAATTTTTGGCAAGCTTCGTCATTTATGTTTCAAAACGAGTAGTGTCTACCTAGCGACTCTTTCAAAGGAAATTCATCGTTTCTTCTTAAGCCGATAAAAAGTGCCAACCTCCCAAGAAAGTACATCGGCGCTCCTATATATATTCGAGGCGCTCGTCTCGAAGGTCCGTGCGAGCATTCTATTCTCGATGAATAAAAAGGAACGTCGTTGCTTCGGTTATATCAGTCTTCGCTATACATGTATATTTCGAGCCCTCGGCATAAACCCTATATATCGCGTTTCGCACATCCTTACACATCTATATTCCACGAACGCGTTCGCAACGAGATCAACGGAAGCGCGTCTTTCATACCCCGTTGCGGCGAGCGAATACCTATGAGGTCTGCGAATTCTCGCCGTATCTTCAATTTCGTCTTCCGCTTCGAGAGCGATTTCTACGTCTCGCTTTATTTCAAGTCTTCCATGGCACCATAGTTCGCCAGGGATTTCTTGATCCTCAGGGCTGTTAATCGGGCTGCGGCGTTGTGGTACCAACACTCCTTCATGACCTTCGACATCACGTGAAGAGCCTGCGTGGGCAATGAAACACGATTACAGCTAAGCACTCGCAAGTATGTATTTCGGATGAACTACGAGAAAAATACTCACTTCTATTGACATCCAACGGTTGGGTATCGAAGGCCTCTGCCTATCGGTGCAGACGACCTTGCGCATCTCTTCGATGGTTGGATCAGAGGGCACGAGGTCGTAGAAAGGTAGCTGGTAGTCGTCGTGGATCCCGCCCACGTTGCAACGCCTCGCGATTTCCCAGAGGATCAAGCCCAATGCATAGACATCCGCCCTCTTGAACGAGTCGAAGTGGTTCATATTTATCGTCTCCTCCAGCACCTGAAACATCAGCGAACAAATGAATCACGACTCGTGTCCGTCGTCATTACTGCGCAGATTTTCGGGCATGCTTCCGACCTTGGGATCCGTGTATACTTGTATAGTGCGTGCGCGAGTTCGCGAATTTAACGACTCTCTCGGCACGTGTAAGAGAAATCCGCGTCGAGTTATGGGTAGCATGCTAAGTGACGGATAAACCTCTATTTCGTCCTTGATGGATTTAATACACGTACATGCACGTGCGGTTATAACAAGTTTCTTTTCTCTATTTAGATATCCGCAGCTAAATACGTCGTTGACTTTTATGTACAAAAAACTTCGACTCACCTCAGGCGCCATGTAGCGCTTGGTACCGACGCGATTGTTCAGCTGAATGTCGACGGTGTCCGTAATGACGTCGTGTCGCACGGCGAGTCCTAGATCGCCAATGGCACAGGTGCCGTTTGTCTTGACAAGGATATTTTTGGATTTGAGATCGCGATGGGCTATGGCAGGTTTACCCTGCGTTCCGACGATCTCCATGTGTAGATGAGCCAGACCCGTCGCTATTGACAAGGCCATACGGATCATGCCGTTCGTGTCGACGGTTACGCGGTTCAGGTAGTCGAAAAGCGAACCCTTCTCGTGGTAGTCCGTGATTAGCCAGAGCTGCGTCCACGTACCGTTGTCTGCACGTAAGAAAAGATAGTTAAATAACTGTTACACACTGCATAAGAATTCATTGAAAATATTCAAACTTTATTTTTACTTGTGTTTGCAATTTAAAATTTTCCATTCATTAATTTTTTATCGACGGTTAGAAGGAGTAATTGTGTGCTTTTAAAAATAGAAGAATTATCTGTAGATTCTAAACTGCCCTTCATTCGCTTTTGACGTAAATCATAAGAGAATGTAGATACCAAATCGAGATTTTTTTTTTTTTTTTGCAATTCGACATTAAAAAAGGTAACAAACCTTTGTTATCCGCGGCGATGAAGCCGAGTATGTTGTCGTGTCGAAGCATGACTGTTTGATAAATCTCAGCTTCCCGGAACCAGGATCGTTCCTCCCGCGAGCTGAAGATCTTAACAGCGACGTTTTCGCCTCTCCAACGACCTCGCCATACTTCGCCGAAACGACCCTTGCCAATCGTCTCGACTAACTGAATCTGTCGTGCTATGCTGCGCTGTACCAGCAGCGGTAGACCGACTGAAATCACAAAAATTATATATCAGTATAGGTATTATATGATAGAGATGTTTATTATTGTATGTACAAGCAAATGGAAAAAAAAATCAATAATCAGGCTGCAAGGATACACGATCTCTGCATAATCCTTGTGTAATACTCGCACGCGTGTCATACAACACGTTTTAATCGCGATGCTATATAAGCCATTCGAGAATTAATGAAAGAATTTTCACGATAATATATCGATTGATAAAATTGCAACATAAGCGGCCGTTAATTTCCAAATAAATTTGTGCCCAGCGTGCAGTATCATTAACTTTGATATTATACAAGCATTATATACTTGCGGAAATGAAAATAACTTCATCGTGTTGATTAACGCGATGCTAATGCATGCGCGCGTGCCTCTGAGTGACGCTGATGATGCGAACACGCGAGTGAATTATTATTCGTAGAAAAAGCGCGACTTTTTTCATCCCACGATAATATCCTAATTTAAATATATATGACGTTATATAGCTAAAACGCGGTTTACTAATGACTGATATTACGCGTTAAGTTGATTATGCGCTTCGTTCGCATGTGACAGAAAAAACAATGTTATTTTGCACATTGAACCTACTTTTTGCAAGCTCGCAGGTTAAGATGACGATTTTTAACTTAATTTGAATATACGCTATCGTTTCATATGCTGTGTAAAAAGTTTTGATCGCGAGCGTGTTTTCCTCGTTTACAATACGTTAGTCGATAAACGCCGAGCTTTAATGATTTCCTTAATTATGAAAATAAGAAAAAAAAAACGTGTTCGGAATCCGTATCCAGTAATATACTTTAAGAAATTACAAGTGACTTATTACATTTGACTTATCATCATAAAAATTGTACTCACCCGAACCACTACCGCTCGTCGTCATCTCCAGCATGTCGCGGATGGTGACTCCACCGAGGATAGGTCGGTCCGGTGCCTCGAGCGAGTCATCGGGGAAGTGTCGACCCGCAGGTCTCCGCCTTGTCAAGTGTATGTTGTAAACGATCATCACGGCGATGCAGATCGCACAGATCGGTAGAGCTATCGTCAGTGCCATTTTCCACGTTTCCCATGTCGCTCGACCTCCTCCGGAAGCTGTTGTGCAAAGATCGACGAAAAGAAGTATTTATTAGAAACGGCTTCGAGTGCTCGCATCGGAGAGAAATCTTCGATCGATCTTTATTTGTATTTTAAAGCAGATTACACTTTGTAGAAAAGCTACTTTAAATAACTTTTCTCATCGTTGTAATCTCTATGGTCGGCTGACGAGGCTCGAGCTTTCGTTGACCAACGCAAGCACGTTCTCAAAGGATAGAACGAAGACACATCGGGACACCGGATTTTCACGCAGATCAGTGCCTCATTACGGCGAGCTTTCCACAGGGAAAATTGCGGCTATAGCCATCAGAGTTCCAGTCATCAAACAAATCCAGTAGCCCGTGAGCAAAGAAGGGCTTAGTTAGCCAACAAGAGCAGCCAGCGTAATCAGCGCGACCATTAAGTCACGTAGCGTAGGGATATATATAATAGAGGGATAGTCGGTGAGTTCATAAGCAAAGATGCAGAGGGTAGAGTGAGAGAAAAGCAAGACGGAGAAAGAGAGAGAGAGAGAGAGAGAATCATGCAGCGAGCGAACCACAAAAGTCAATTCCAAGCCAAGACGAAGAGAGGATGCAAACGCTATATACATACATACACACACAGCAAGCGGTGCACAGACAGCAGAGGAAAGGGATAAGGGAGCTGGCAGGTATAATAATGCGCCAGCAGGCAAAGCAGGTACATATTCCGCCAAGCTGAAGCGCGAGCACAAGAAAAAGCTCGCGGCAGCGTTTCCCACACATAGAAGAGCGAGCGAGCAAGAGAGTGAGAACGACGAGTGCAACAGTATATGCGTCGGTAGCTGCTGAAGCCCCTCTTTCTTGCGGCATAGGCTGCCCGCACACTGCCACAGCCGTCGTCTCGTGAGATATCCCGTCAAGGCATTAGCAGCGACGCGTCGCCGCCGCCGGAGTCGCGCGGCGCGCGTGCATTGTAATGCAGTTGATGCGATGATTCGCGTCTGGATATGATGCCCCCGAGCGCTTGCGACTTACCGTATCGTTGTTACTCTATTGTGAAGAGTCTTTATTTTTCAAAAACTTTTTCGCAATTTTTTGCAGTTCAATTAATGTTTTTAATCTCCAAGATGATGAAAACTCACGAGAAATTATATAGACACCGATGAAAAAGCCGAAGCGACATATCGTTCCGTGAGAGGTATATCGCTCTTGAAAGTCGCCTTCCGCGATAATTTCGATCACGAGAGTCAGTCCGGTGTGCTTTATGGATCGTCGGCTACGTGTTTGCCGAGGCTCGATTTGAGCTCCTCTGCCCGGGCTCGCTTTGGAAAGTAATTTTCTCGCGGGGAAAAACAGGAGCGTAGGAGACCCTCCCCAAAACGTTGATGCTTGTAACCTTCGGAGATTACCACAGCTTTTTCTTAACTCAGAAACCTCCGGTGATGAATTTTCAGGAGAAAGCAGTCAGCGTTTTTATTATTTTTTTATTTTCACTCAAATGACATATAATAACAATACATATGCAAATTAACAAACTCAAGCAGTCGGTTATTTTTATAAGCGCACACGACTTGACCTGGATTGTAGCTTATTAATGCGTTGATCACCGCATCTTACCTTACCACCGAGTTGAATGAAATATTAGAGACTTCCTGGACAGGTGCGACACGTGAGATGCTGTTAATTGATTATATTCGCACATAATAACAAAAATCACACAAAAAACGTTGGATGTATATTATAGCCTTATAGTTTATATATTGACCTTAATTTCGCGCTGTATTTATACGAGCAAAAATGAGCTGTGTCATTCATTTGAGAAAGAGTAAGCGTATCTCGAAAGAATGATTTATCAAGTGAACCAAACTCGAAGGAATTAACGAGTTCAGGAAAATGGACACATCCGCATAATCCAACATCGAATGAGCACTGCTTAAAAAAATCGGCCAAATGAAACCATATGCCTCTATACATTGTAATAACAGCGTATAGACAGATGAGCGATGCACTCAAGTGATGCTCGCTCGCTGGCGATTGAAATGAAACGTCGCAACGTGCAACGATGTCGCGTGATGACGATTGCGCCGATCGTGATATACCAATGTGTACGTCGTTGATCACGCGGCCGATGGATACGTAGCTCACCACCCCCACACGAGCTTTACGCGAGAAACCTTATGCGTCAAACGACGACGACGACGACGACGACGAGAGGTGTACGTGTATACGTGTAGGAGAATTATGTTCGTTTCTTCGAAATTCTTTGAGGGGCTTTTTGCGATCTCGCGTTACAATAGTTGCTGAGTTGCGACGCATTTATCGCTTTATTTTCATCGAGTGTCGCTTGAACCCGTGCGTGTATACAGGGAGATATTTTAAGATTTCTCGTTTGTTTTATAGCAACATGTCGTATTTACGTTTACAAGATTAATAATATTATTCTTTTTAGACAATATTAACATTTTAAAAAACGCTAACACGAGCTTTCACAAAAATCGCCAAAATTTCCAAGACCATTCACTCTATAGTATAGTCGAAGGATAATAAATCGCGGATCCAAGCCTCTCCTCTTTCAATGCCTCTTTTTTTTCTCTCCTGCCTCGAAGCAGCACCAGCAGCAGCAGCAGTTTGGGAGTGGTAATCGATTGCCGAAGGCAGATTCCCGAGGCAATCAATCATTTCTTTTTTACGGGCAGTCCGCGTATCTTTCCCTTTCTGCCCACTTGCGTGATACGTGCCCGGACGCAGTCCACCTGACGTCAGACGCATTAAGAGCGTAATACACGTCGAGGCTCTTCAGACCGCGATAGATTCGAGAAATTTTTCGAATCGAATTTTGGTGTGTGTTGGACGAGGACTGAAGTTTTGCAATTAGTATTATTAGTATCATCAGGAATTAATTGTGGAATATTAGACAAGTAAAAGTGACACGTTAAAGACAGTATGACGCGATAGATGAGTCATCGACGCTTTAAGCTCACGGCGATTTTGCATTAATAGAGTCAGTGCGCCAAGTTAACAAAGTTGGATGAATCTATCGCTACTGCTATATGGTTTAAAAAAGTTTTGTTTATATATAATATAGATTTAGAGTCCTTTCAAAGTTCAAGTCAATTCTAAAAAGTTTTTTCAAATATTAAAAAAAAAAAATCATAACAAGTGGTAACAAAGTATTACTCGCGAATTTGCTTTCATTAAAACCAAAGAATAACAACCCTACAACTCATCACCCGCGGCTGTTTTCTTTTAATCCCGTCCTCCCACGCGCGATATATTTTTGCCCCAACGCACTCACCGCGCAAAACTCGAACCAGCGGCACTTTCGCCGCCAGTTGTTATTATTACGAGAAACCACGCGCAAATAAAAAATAAACCGAGCACGAGATGAGTGACCGAACGCCAGCACCTTGACCCGGAGTAAACATGCGTGGCATATTATACTCCTATGCGAATACATGGCGTATGCCCGTGGGACCTTTGTCCAAGAGTATACGATGAGCTTTTTCAGCACGATGATGCGCGAACGATAAGATAACACTCGGATGTCACTTTGGAAGGCTATTTTTCATCTCGAAGTATTATGTTTCAATTCGCGAAAGTGCTACTTTTTGCAATTGTCAGCTAAATCCTCTCTCGTATTATAAGATAATGAAATTTTTTCACTGATTACAAACAAATTGCCTTATTCAACGATTTGAGATTATTCAAGTTCAAAGCGTTGCAGCAATTACGCTGACGATTCTGATGTGTAAGCCTGAGTTTTCCTCGTTATCTCATTCGCATTACATTAATTCGAACGCATGTACATGTATAGTGGCTCATCTGTGTAAAAAGTCAAATACGCGAAAGTTCGCGCTTTTATCAAAACACCAAATCTTACGCGCGCACAGGCATCGAAACTTTATTCCCGGCTCTATATATGTTTTCATCGATCGAGTTTATACACATCTCAAGCGCACGACCTTGAACTTGCCCACGAGAAGATTTGAGGAAAGAAGTATGCGTGTATACGACTGCGTAGTTCTGCTATGCTTGAAAGCCAAAGTTCGTCTCGTGATTAATTCACGCCGAGAACACATGAGGGAACAGCACGCGTCGAAAGGATGACGTTGGTTAAACAGCCTGTATATATACGCGGGTTTTTTTTTTCGGATCGCGGCATTTTTAGAACGAGCGTGTGCGATGAGATCAATAATCCGAGAGATAAAATCCGAATAAACAGAGTTCAGGGTTATTCGAATGCAACATGATTGTGTGAATATGCTGTCGATTTATTGAAGAGTTTGTATTTTCAATAAAAATGCTTGTTAAAGAGTGTAATCGATTCGTATTTTACAAGCTAATCAAAACAAACATTTTGTTGTGAATCGTTAAAAAATATTTCTGTTTTCACCATCTCGTAAGCGACTATCGTGATTATAACAGAACTTGTGTACGCGAAGTTCACGCAAATGAATTTTCTAAAACTCCTTATCTGATTATCATTGTGTTAAAAATTCAAAATAAAAACGCGATACAACCATTTTTATAAATACTTTATCGCATCATGCGTATCTGGTTTGATGTTTGCCAATCATTCAAACAAATTGTAAAATAAACAAATCAAGAATGATTGTACGCGTATATCAATTTAAGGACCGAGAATCGTACGTAGGTTTTTCACTTTTGTTGAATATGCGTCATAAAACCCACGCACTTATACAGGTCAGTCTGTATAGTGTCTGTATAGGTGAGCTACCTACTAAATGAACCATTAGTCTTGCTTGAATATTCAAAATTAAAATATAATCCAAAAGCTTGTTAATATTAGTTATATTATAGTAGTATTCAATCTTTTATTCTAATTTTTACACAAGAATAATATTTTTAGATCAAAGTTTACTCAAAATTAAATCATTTTATTTCCATAATATTTGCATTCATACATTATATGAATCGTGTACTGTTGAGGCATAAACATTATAATACCATTCCAGAGCTCGGCTGCGGTTCGAGATGATATAACCGTGTGATTGCCACTATATGTATATCTTGCATAAAATGAAGCGTATTATATTACGCGCTTTATTCAGATATTAACTTTACTTTTGTCATAACTCTTGTCATTGATATTGCTTCATCAACTCAGGATTTGGCTTGTTTTAAGCACGAAAGATCCGACGCGCGAGATTGAAAACCGTAAAATCCCCCGCTGTTTGAGCATACTTATAAAGCCTCCCCCTCTATACACGCGCAGGCACCAAGTTTTATTGGTTTTTGCTCGATAAAATCTGACATTACGCTTGCGTGTTTTATATTCCTATTTTACGCGAAAAGTAGCCTTTTTGTGTTTTCCTTTTTTCCCGCGCGATATGCGCGTTTCATTTTTTTTTTTTTATCTTTACTTCTATAGCCTACTGCTATTGCGACGACGACGAAGATCTGAAAAATATGAATGAAAACAAAAGAGCAGCATGACACTCTGGACAAAACACGTGTATACGCGTTGCGTGAAATCTCCCCGCAACAATGAGTGAGAGAGCCCCAGGACGAATGACAAAAGCGTCTCCTCGGTGAAAATTAAACCCCCATTGTCTTCCGCATCCTCATTAAGGTGTATACAGACACAGTGCAAGAATTCACCGTAGCGAAGGTCATTTTCTCTCGTCTCTTAATCCCGCTGATCATAAAATGCTTCCCGTTTTTTTTTCTCCAAGATTATTGCGAAAACTCACCAGATATTTCGAACTGCCTCACATTCTCGTTCATGCAAACCTTCGCTACGGCAAAACTGTATTGTTGCGATGATGATCCACAGTAAAAATGACTCCGAACAATTTCCAACCCTTGCATATGTGTATAACAATAATAGCGATGTTTCCCCGTGTGACATATCACAATGGTTCATACTGTATATATAATATGCGAAAGTCCCGTTTGAAAATCCCTGCGTGCGAACGCACTTTTACCGTGCTCTCGCGTACCTCCTTCGAGGCGATGCGTCGAGCGATAGGACAACTGAGCAGCCGATATTGTCGAAGGCAGGGCTGCTTTGATATCGCGATTGCAGTAATCCGCGTTATCGCAGCACGTCACGACGAAGCGAGTACCACCCGGGCCACGTAGGGCGTCGTTGCTGCTGCACCACACCGAGTACATGGGATCCGGGAAGAAATTCTCCTTATTGTAACACCTGAGAACACTTGGGCTTTAGGATACTCTGCTTTTCTACTGGGATCTCGGCTGCTTGTGCTTATTTTTTATTTATTTTTTTTTTTTTTTTTGTATAGTTTGTATGACGGATTCACGTTGGTTTGCGGCTTTTTCTTTTAAATCTTTGGTGAATTTATAATGGTTCAAAGTGTTTCAAACATCGGTGAAGCCGTCATTGTAGAAAGGATTCAAGGTTATTGGTAATATATACAAAGCTTATATGTACAAAATTTAGTGTGAAAATTAGTGGTTACATATTAATATTATCAAGGCTTCGATCAAAATCGTACTACTGAAAATAAGTTGGCAGATATAGCTATATTAGTTTGAAGAAAAGTCGATTAGAATGACTAGATGTCACGTGAATGATTGATATGTACAGAGAGTGAAGAGCAAGAAAGAACGAGAGAGAGAAATGGTAGTGTATGTGTATTATGTACATGGTGTAGATTTCTATATACAGTTATACGTATTATGTCTGTGTGTGCGCGTTGTTGAAAGAATAATTACTCGGCCTAAATTGAGAGCTGACGTCGCGATCTTCACTTCTCGTGGCGCGCAAACTCTTTTTCTCTCTTCCGAGAGAGGATTCTTGTACGGCTTTATCTTTCATGAGGAGCCGAGCCTTCTCGCATATCAATGATATAGTGTATAAGCCACGTGTATTAATCAACCGTCGTATATATACATATGAGCAGAAGTTAACTCGTATATGTTTGCTCGTGTACGGCATTGACGAATCATTATTCTTTCTTTATGTCTTTGTTCTTCGGGTTATTGAAGTTTATCGTTAAAGAAACTTGTGTTTAATTTGCGAATCCAAGTCTTCAAGAAACTACAAGGACCGAAATATTTTACATCTTACGCAACGTTTAAGTACGAATCCTTTTGAGATCTTAATGACTTACTTATTCACAAATTACACACGGCTGCGCGTCTCGTAACTTTAAAACGTCCGCGCTGCAGAATAAAGGTTTTAAGAGACGCATATACTCCTGCAAACGCAGATTGTACAATAAGCAGAGGAAGTGTAAATTGCTATGGAGCAGCAGCTGATATATGTACAGGCGTGAAGTGCCGGGAGAGAGTTAAATAAAGGAAAGAAATCATATATTTACATAAGGAAATGACCTACTGGTACGTGTGTTCATTCACTTGCAAGTGCATTGTGCTGTCGTTTTCAATCTGTATTTGCGCAGGGACAGTAGAGAGCGAGCTATAAAGAGTGAGAGGGAAACGGAAAGTAAACAAAGAGCTGATATTAAACGTTTTAAATATAGTGTACAGTATAGTTGTAGGCAGATATATATGTACAAAAAAAGGCAGACATGCTGATCTACGAAGGGGAATCGAAATTTCCAAAAATGACGTGTTAAATTTGTAAGAAGTCACTAGTTATAAAGTCTATAAAAATAAACTGAAACGAAGATCGGATTGAAAAATATGTCGTCAGAGCCTCAATTAACTTTTTCTCAGTCAACGGCGGTATACAAGCCGTAATTTACAGTCAGCGAGGCATTATAAGCAACTAACTAACGTCCCTAACAAGCGAACTTCAAAGTGAACGTCTTTACGACTTCGTTTTACGATCGCCCGGAAACAATATAGATTCGCGCAGCCTTTTTGGGCGCCATCTACATCCCTACTCTTGATGCGGTATAGACTTGAACCTTCAGGGCACATGTTGTAAGAAGCCAAAAGACGTTCTCAAGAGCTCGTTAGCCAATCATAAATAACGTGGCTGACTGTATACATTCGTATACACACATCAACAGGCACACGTTTGTGTTCCGCTATCGGTAATTTATCCGAGGAAAACAGGATTATTAGCCTGCGCATATATAGATTTGTGTATATACGCACACGGCGTGGGCGGCCACATAAAAAAAGGTAATATACCATCGAGAACAATAACGGCGAGTAGGTGTAAACACACTAGGTCTATACGGCGACATGCGTGTGCGTGCGAGTATTGTGCGCTATACGGAGATTCGTACAGCGGAGAATCGCGAGTTTCAAGCGGGCTTGTAAGCCCCATTGTGCCGCGCATGCATGTCGATGCCGTCGTTGTTATATGTGCTGTGGAGAGTTGAAGAGAACTGCGAAGGATATCTCCGGCTAAACGTGCTTTATTGCCCGAGGAAAGCTGCTAGTGTTCTTTTTTTTTCTGTGGAGATCACAAGAAATTCATAGGAAAGATTTTTACGGGATATCGTATACGTATTGTGGTGTACCAATGCCTCGATCTAAGGGGACATTCGAAAGAGAAAATTTATAAGATTGGAAAAAAGAATTTTTTATAAGCTGTACCAAACAAACATGCTGAAGAAGAATTACTTATCTGAGTGCAAGAAAGAGAGACACTAAAAGAGAAAATGGTATCAAATATCTACTGGAATACAGATGGAAAGTTTGCTTTATACTTAGTCGGAACGATAAGAGAGAGAAAAAAGAGAGAAAAGTGCACTTTCAATGACAGATGTCAGAAGTTCACTGTACATCGCAATAATAAAGATAAAATTGAAAAAAAGAAACAGAAGAAAAAGAAGTGGAGAAGTTGAGTATAGAATAACTACGAGAGGATATAGCAAGTAAAGAAGACGCAGTGAAAGTGGAAAGCCGATACCACCTTCGCGCGAAATCATTATTATCATTGTCACTGATTAAGTGCCAGCTATATATACATAGCAATTCCAAAGTGGTCGTAGTAGTAGTAATAATAATAGTAGCGACTGCAGCGCACACTGTACCTTCTTTGTTGCGAGGGTGAAGCTGGGGTTTCAGGCCGCGATTGCAATAATCCTCTTTGCAGCACTCGATGACGAAGGTTGTGTTTATCGAGTCGCTCGTCATGCAGAATATCATTGGCTCGGGCTTTTTCCCCACGCACCTTCAGAGCCGGGTTCAAAAAAGCAGCACAATTTCAGATGAAAACATGTTATAAATTTACCTCTTTGCGAGAGAGAAAGAGACTATATATGGCTACTTTGTTGGTCCTCTTTGGTTGATTGTATTATACACGTTGTCGATCAATTATCATCATTATCTAGTGCAAAAACTCGTGTGTTTACTCTTACTAGTCCCAATGTATATAGGACTTACATTTGAATTGATAAACAATCGAACAGATTCGCTCCACCCGAGTTTTTGCACCGGAAGCTATGTTAATATTAAAAAAAAAAAACGTCCTAACTTGTTTTTCTAATAATGTTATTTAAACTCAAAACAAAATCAAAGAACTCAAAAGAAAAAAAACACAATAAAATCAAAAAGAAGAAAAAACGGAAAAAGAAGAGAGCAAACAAGGTATTGGAACACCGTGCATCGCAAAATTTGCCACACACAAAACCAAATACCTTTATACAAGGTACTTGTTGACAAAAAACAGTACGCTTATATAGTCAGGGATCGTTTAAGCGCTATAATTAAAGGGACATTGAGTTTTTTAATTTTTTATTTTCAAGTCGAGATATAGAAACGCTCGCGTCTCCTTAACGAAACGGGAAACGAGATCTGATAAATATATTTCGGCTCGAAGAATTTCGCTCAAGTCTCATGTGTATCCGTAAGGTCATCGGCGCGCGGCGGTTCGCTTCGTCCTCTCTCGCATGTGTCCGTGTGTGTACGTGTTCGTTCAAGGTGATCCGCAACGCGAATCGACGATCGATGCCGACGAAAACGATCGTCAGCATCGTTCGATTCCGCGTAGATTTGTCTCTGTATACCTAAGTAAATGCTAACATTTGCGAGAGTTCACCCTCTTCGATTTGCCTCTGCCTCGTTTTGTAAGATTCACACTATAGACCGGAGCTTTTGTTTCGGTGAAAGGCTGTATTGATGGTATTTAAACGCGATTACAGGGCCGAATGACTCATTTAACGCCCGTCTTTGCGCTTTGGCTCTCACGACTCGATTATGATTTGTATGTATTGATTTCAAACGATTCATAACTCAAACAAAATTTCCATCGATATTCAATCTACGATACCATCCAGCATATAAACGCTTTAAAGAACGATGAGCAAAATTCGCATTCGATTCGACGACAGTACACGCCTCTGCGAAAGAGGATGAGAATAAAAAATGTAAAAATATGCGCTCCTAGGCGTGCGCTCTCGCGCATACTCTTTCTCTCTTTCCAGCAGGCACTTATTTATAGCACGGAAGAGACGGAATCGAACGTGAATCCTTGGGAGCGTGTACACAGCAGAGAGAGAGAGAGAGAGAGAGAGAGAGAGAGAGAGAGAGAGCCAACTCGCAACGGCAAAAGTGAATGAACCGCGCACACACTCGCTCGGCGCAGCGCAAACAAAATATAAAAACGCGTTGTTGGCTCTTGGGTGCTTCGAACTCGTTAATTACGTCGTTAGATGTGTGTGTGTGTGTGTGTGTGTGCGTGTGTGTGCGAGTATACGAGGTTATTTCACGCGACAATTTCAGTCGAACGAAAAACACACACGGAATATAGAGAGATAGAGGAAACCAACACAAGGAGCTACATTGCACACAGGGATGGCTTCTTCTTCCTCGAAGCGAGGAGAGAATGAAAATCTGTGAATGGAGAGGAGTCTATATGTATGTGTGCATCAGTCGTTGTCCGATTAACGACGTGCGATACGGTCGTCGATAAGACAATAGACCACGAGCTTTTATGCATCTATGTGTGTGTGTGTGTGTGTATATATGCTTGCATACGAGTATTTTGCGTGATGCGATGCTTGTGTGTGTGCAGCTGTACGTGTGTATGCGCGCGCGCGCATGGAATAGAACATTGGGCAAGGCTCAACGAACGGAACGACGCGCGCTGCGCTGATGAAGTTCATTCGCCCTTCTTTCGAACTATTCGATCGATCGAGAGCTTAATTGCGCGCTCTTTTGTGGACTGTTGAAAAAAAAGTACGAGTTTGAAACGACTGTGTGTGTGGTGTGTATGACTTCGATAGTGTATAAAATTAAGCAGTTTTTTTTTTCAAAGTGTTTTCTTACCATCGTCGTTACAGGTCAATTTTCCGAAGCAATTAGTTAAAATGAAACTGTCAAACTACAAAAAAAACTCAACACATGAGGTATACAAGAAAAACCGTATTAACGCGTTCAGTGATTAGAACACAGTATGTTTGAAAACTTTTGTTAAAAGGACGACTACTCTCGCCCCCCGAGTAATAAACGTATAATGTGAGTACATTAAGAGCGAGTGTTATTTGGAACTCTCAAGAACAACAGCAACAAGTCCGTTGATTAATCGACAAAAGAGAGCAGAAACAGCAGTTTACACAAAAATATCACTCGATATAAGTAGAAATTTAATAAAAGTTTAATGTAACAGATATAGAAACAAAACGAAATAGTGCTGCGCACTGCAGGGCACACACGGTATCAAAAGCCCTCGCGATAAGGTATACCTGAGTCGAGTTCGGGCGCGTTGAGAGAGGCTAATACCGGGCGCAAGTTCTGGTTGCAGTGATCGCTAGTGTGGCAGCACGTGTAGTTGACATTGCTTTTCGGGTCCCGCTTGCCGTAACACTGGTGCGGTGCTTCCGGGGGAAACCAGTTCGCACGGTCGAGGCACCTTTTGTTTGCAATACAGATTACGATGCTATTCTCTTTTTTCTGTTCTATTTAAATATATTCCTGTATGATTGGACATCCTTTCCAAGAGGGACATTAGCATGTTTGCGTTTACGATTCGCAGGCGTTGCGCAAGCTCTCAAGTTCCAGGTGATCTTTTACGACTACTCGAGAGAGAGAGAGAGAGAGAGAGAGAGAGAGAGAGAGAGAGAGAGAGAGAGAGAGAGTTAACCCCTCCTCCGACTGTCCTGCATGTCAATGTTCCTTTCTCGGAAGTTTGGACGTTGAATTATTTAGCGCGTTTCACGGAGGATAAAACACTCCTCGTATACTCCCTCGTGGTGTATGCATACACGGCTGGGCATAAATACATCGAGAGCGAGGAAAGTTTATGGGTGCAGGCATATTCTCTCTCCCAAGTGTGTTATTGATTGACCTAATTAAAGACAAAGAGTTCCTGCGTTGAACTCTGGTACACCGACACCAAACAGTTAATTCTGTCTCTTGTTCGCAACTCGGTCGCGCGATCGCGGCTATTCAACGTCCAGAAACTTTTGGCGAAAATCGACTGCTCTGACACGAGTTTCCACCACGCACCTCGAGGAATCTCTGAGCGTGGATCTGTCGGTAAATAAACGTACGTAGCGAAGATTGAACATTGACTGATCAATACGAGTTATACCCCGTCTCGCATCAGGACCGATCAAGCAATCACCGTGCTCGGCGACGCGACGTGGGTTATATATATATGCATTCTCGCTCTCTCGAATCATCCGAATTATCCGTCTGGCACATTACGTATTTAAACGCGTCTGACCTCGGCGAATTCGCGACGTGTATGCGCAATCGCGGCTTTTCAATGGATCGCGACGACCGCGTCTATACTCTAAATATACGCGTTTGTACATTTTTTGCAAAAAGTTTGGTTAAAACTGTTTGATCAATCGGTTCGAAAACTATACTCAAAGTTGCGCAACCCCTCAGAACTTTCTCAACTCGTATGACGTCTATCTACATAATATATATAAGCGTATCTCCGGCCGATTAGAAAACAAAACCAAACAATCTCTGAAAAATACTCGATAGAGAGAGATTCACCGAGGGGATCGCGCGAGTTTGCGATATCCATATACGAAAGCGCGAATAGGAGGAATGGGAGTGGCTCCGATACGAGAGCGAGTTTGCGAATAACAGAGGCGGGTGTATAATGCAGAGGTCGTGTGAAATTCGCGCGATAAAAAGGTGCGCGTGGCGTTATTTTAAGAGAAAGAGAGAGAGAGCTTGCAGAGGATCAAGGAGAGCTTTTATTAGGACGCCGCGATATTGGCCCAGGGTCAAGTGTCGAGATTTGCGGTTTTGAACTGTATACTTATATGAAAATTTTATACGCGCATCAGTAAGACAATGCGTCTATTCCAGCTGCGTGTAATGTAGTTGCATGCACGGAAATGAAATATTGAAAACCATCGTCTCCGGCACATTGAAGTGATATGCTTCAGGATTATTTTTAACGGAATATAACCGATAATCTATGAAAAGAAGCTATAATGTGTGTTGCAGTTGACAGACGGTATATAAATAGCCGTACCTTGTTAAGAAAATTACTCAAACTTATACGTACGTTGATATTCCTATCTTCAGAATTATCTCTATTCAAATGAAATTGCCAACATCTTCTCGGTCGCAGCAGCGAAGCGATATGCCGAATATTTACGATTCAGTAAGCAAAGGCGAGGCGAAAAATTGGATAATAATGAAGTTGTGTCCGCACGCGTAATCTTATCGAAATGACGTGATATAGAGCCAAAGGGTTGCGAAGTAATTTTCAATTTTTTTTTTGTCCGTGTACGCAACGCAACAACAAAATCACACACCGCTAACTTACAGCAGTTTCTCTCCTCGCTGTATATACATGTGCAACGAAACTTATCGATACAGCGCGAGCTGTGAAATTCCGACCTCACGCAATAGAGTAGTAGTATATCACACATATAGCTACTAACTAGAATCGTGTTCCAGGGGAGAGAGATGGAGAGATAAAGGCCCCCTCCCGTAATTTATAGCGAATTCGACTGTGCTAACAACTCTTTCGAGCATTTACGCATCACACAAAGTCGTCGCTATTATACCCGAAGCAGCGCTGTATAAGCGCAGGCATCGAACTTCGAGGGCTATTAATAGAACTGTAAACACGCGAGGAGCGCAAAACGCAGCGCACACAGTGATATGCGTTTCTCGTTTACTATCCAATATACACGCTTCATTACACCGAGTTCATTATCGAACAGGATATATGCTCGCGGCCGCCGCGTGCAATAATTAAGCAGTGGGATTGATTATTTAATTCAGGCCTAATGGAAAACAACGACGTTTCTCTTGCGTAATGCTCGAGCGGGCAACTTTAGCTATATGTTTTTTCTTAAAAATAGAAGACTGGTTGCAAATTAACTTCTTTCTTGTGTTGTTATAACTGCGTTCTTTCGTGTCAACTCTTGAAGATGAGAGAAAAAAGCGCTTATCTTCAGTAGCATAACTTTTCAATTGCGAGTCATATAGTTAATCTTTCTACGATATGAAACTTATCTAATCGATTTTGATTGAACCAAAAAAACAAAAGTAAATCATTCGTTTAATTTATCGCGATATGTAAATGACACGCATTATCTTTCGAAAGCGTGTACGCGTCATGATGTATATAATTAAATAAAATATGAAATTTAATAAATTGATTTATGGTGGTATTTTTACCACACCTCAAAAACTAGGTATCGTCAACTTAGATTAAAAAAAAAAAATAAAATAAACGAATAAATCAAAAGACAATCCCTAAATTCATCCCGGCCGTATTTTATACGCGCATATCAGCGAAACTCCTCGATGGCCCGCGTCAGAGCTCGGGGTTTTCGTTTCGCGTGGGCGTCAACGCACGCACGCACGATGTTACCATCGCGACGCGGGCCAGGCTACATAGCCACCGGTGGTCGCTAATAACAGGCGCAGGCTTGCCGAAAAAGCTTTCTCTCTCTCTCTCTCTCTCTCTCTCTCTCTCTCTCTCTCTCTCTCTCGCTAGCTCGCAGTGTATGTGCTTTCGCGAGGAGCGGAAGAAATCGATCGCGTGAAATTCGTATGGCAGCTCTCAGCTGGAATTCTACCTGATGTATTAGAGGACTACTGGCTTATGTTTCGGCTGGTTTATAATGGGATACGTCGCGTGGACGCATTCTTTTTCATATCGATGTGTGATTATATAGCAAGTTTCTCGGAAGGATGTCCAATCAATTATCATTACTGTCTATATGTATTTTGCTTTTTTTTTTGTAGAATCAGAACAGTGAATTTCCTATAAGTACATAGTAACAGCGTTAGTCAGCCTTGCGTATTCTGTTTTGCTGAAAAGGTCTCCCGTGCGCAATCTAACTGCTGCGTGAGTTCCCTTTCTCAGCTCGAACATCGATTTAGTAGCTTTTTTCTTTTTCTTTTATGCGGTTATATTTTCTGCTTCGATGTATGTGAAAGATTTTTCGTTAATACTGCAGTCGTATACAAAGGCTGAAACGACTTCGGAGAAGTGTGTGCACAAGGGAGACTTTGCTCCGATGATAAAAATAAACGAAATCGTGAAAATGAAACATAATGTAAAATGAATTAAAAACGAATACGAATACGAAAAAACAAAAAAGAAAATGCCCTGTCTAAAAATTCATAAAAGATTTTGTATAAACAATGGATTAACGGGACAGTTTGAAATTTTGTGGAGTATGGGCCGGTTGTATACCTGTATGCGTAGGTGATGCCGTCTTTGTCCAAACTCGTACTGGCAAAGCAGTAGCCATCCGTTTCGCAGGTGTTGTTCGTCTCCGAGCATATGTCGCAGTGACACTTAAGCCCTAGAAGCAGAAAAAACAGAAGAAAATTGTAATATAGGCGCTCATCGATAATAATGTTCATGAATACATAAATTAACAATTAAGAAAAAAAAATGAGCGCACGATAGATTTTCATATTATATGCACATTCCAACAAGGATCCTCTTTACATAATTATATAATAAGAAGCGCAGCTATATGGCTCCTCTAAAAATTAATAAATCAATCATGATCATCTATTATATCACACACGCAGAGCATACAAAATTCCAGCAGTGATATCACGGCCAATAATCATCAGACACGGCCGGTCGAGCATCAGAAGCTTAAAACAGCGCTCGAATGAGACGACACGTCGATCAGCCTGAAAAATTCAAGACGCCGACGGCGGCGCCTCGTTTATGTTCACAGGGTGTGTCGCAGGTCACGCAGACAGTCGCCTCTTCTCGAGCCACTTTGCGCTCGAAATGCATATTCTATTAATAATCGGCTACATCACCGGCGCGAACACACCGCGGAGAGAAATGCCAAGAGACGTTTGCCAAAAGATGTGTGGCGGGAGACAATATCAAGGAGGTAGAGAGGAACCGGTCTATATAATATGATCGTCCTCGGACCGTTCGGAACTTTGCAATCGTCTAGAGGCATCATCAGATTGCGAATTATTATATTACACGTGTAACTCTCGCAGACTTAAATTAAATTCAAATTTTGAATTATTATTGCAAGCAATGAAAATTCGCAAACGGTCGACAATGCGTTTCACTCGTTACTCGTTCAACAGGCTTGACTAGAGCGCAACAGTATAATGCAGGAAGTGTAAACTTAACTCTCGTAATGCCATTTTCACAGCTAGCAGCAGTTTAATTCGCCATGAAACGTCGTCGTATAACGACCGTAAACTTCACTTTAAATGCATAAAGAGAGAAGATTTACATACACAGCAGCACACCGTCTCCTTACACATATACATCACATCGACTTCAACGCTCGGAAGCATTCGTTATCACTCGACGAAAAAATGTCAGTTATACACAGTCGATGCCTTGAATCCGCAACGTAACACTTTTTTTTTACGCACCACACAACGACTGCATCGACAATTGCTCGCCACAGAGAGAAGTCTATGTAAAAAGTGCCTCTATCTTTAGAATTTCGAGATTCTCAGAAAGAGACGCGACGACGATGCACACGTGGAAAGCAAAGCGGAAAACAAGGAAAAAATTCAAGTGTATTTATGTACGTCGCGATTTTCGATTCTCTCGACGTATAAATAAGAATGAGAGTTTTGCGGAATAACAATGTGGATCTTTGTTCTCAGTTGTTTTTTGCCGCTGCGACTGCGGCTGCTTCCAAAGATAGGCGATAAAGATGTGGAAATGTCGATGCGTATGTGTACGAAAAAAAAAGAGAGATGACCACGTCTGGACAACGAAGTACCGCTTCGGCTCGTAAAGTAAGTCAGTGCGGGGTGAATCAAACGGAGAATACAAATATCTTTATTATTTTAATGAAAGCGTCTGTATCAAATTACAAAACTGTCCTTGATGGTCATGCGAAAAATCGCCTCGTCGAGAATGTACACGTCGCTGTATTTTTAAACGTTCTATACTGGTCGAATTACACATTGCTCTATATTACTTGCATATATATGTGCTATTCCAATTATTTAGCGCTGCTTTACTATGCGTCTACCGATAATTCATTTTCATTATTCTGTAAATCTATCAGCAGTTCACTCGGATCCCGCCATTCCACTATAGTAGAAAAAAGCGAAGCAAAACCGCATCGCATCTCAATTATTCCACATCCCGTATTGAAAGAGAGAGAGAGAGAGAGAGAGAGAGAGAGGCGAGAGGCGGATTAACCAACCAAATTACAAGCCCCAGCGAGGCAAACCGGAAAAAAAAGTCAAGCACAACCCAAGCGGCGAACAATACAATCATCAGAGAGAGAGAGAGAGAGAGAGAGAGAGAGAGAGAGAGAGAGAGAAGCCCAGCCTCCCTGCCGCTGTCGCTGCACGCACAAAACCCTTTATAAGTACACGCATGAACGCCTGCGCAAAAATCCAGCGCACCCGAAAAGATCTCGAAACAACACCTTCGCTCCTTCCCTCGAGTTGTGCACCTCGAAAAAAAGTCTCCCTTTCCGCTCTTTTTTCCTCTCTCGTCCTTCGCCGCCGTCATCGTCGGCGGTAGCGGTGCGCACCTAGTATAGACTAAAAATACATAATAGACGCGGAGAGAAGAGACAAAAAGAAAGAGAGAGAGAAAGGCAAGTTCCCTTCTGTTTTTAGTCACGTTCCTGCATATATAGGGGCAATGCGGCGGCGCGCGCGCGAGACTTGAAAAGCGGGTAGACGCGCATACGTCGCGCGCCGCGAGTATGTGCGAGAGCTTATAATACTGCAGTCTACGATACGCGTAGACTGCAGGAAGGGTTCTTCTCTTCTTCCTGCTTCCAGTCGACACTTTTTCTTCTTTCCGCGTGTGTGTACTTATACTCGCGCGCGTCTGGAGTGTGAAAAATGTCTGGGGCACACAGGAGCACTGATTATCTTATACTTTTCTGAATTTCGCTGTAATTCATAATTAAAACCAAAGTGCTACTATATCTGAAACTTCCGCTCGATCTTGAGTTACAAGCATCGGATGAGATGATAAACAACAGTTTCTTCTCACATAAAGATAAATTAAAAACATAAATCCAGCAATCAATTCCAAGTTACAATGCCATAAAAAAATTACAAAATCGTTCTCGTGTCACCGTAACTGCGTTACAACTTACTGTAACACGTGAATGGCCAACGAGGAAGAAAATTAATCAATTACCGCGCAGTAGCGAGTCGTGCAAACCAGAGACCCAAAGTCGTAAAAAGACAGACGAGAGGAGAGAGAATCCGCAGCAAAAGAGAAAGAGCAAGCAATAAAAAAGGAAGACGCGCAGTAAGAAGATAAAAGCCACCCAGAGTCGGTTATATAGACAAGCGGAGAGAGAGGAAGAGCATCGGAGGCACTGGACACTTTGTTAACGTGAAAGACAATCCACTGATGCTTCTGCTGCTGCTGCTGCCGCTGCTACAGTCATCGGTGTAAAAGTCGACGCACGCAGCGAGAGAAGCGACGCGAGAGCGCATCGTGAGTATTATGTGACGCTCTACTCAGCGACGCGAAGCTGCGTGTACTGCTTTATGTGGCTTTTTTTTTCGTTTTGTCAATATGCACCACGTAAAGCGGCATTGTTGCTATGAATGTTGGAAAAAAGTTGATAACGTAGTGAATAAGCTGTTACATGGGGTATAAATATTTTCAATCGCTTTGTAACCAAGAGGATTTTCATATTGTATCGTGTGCAAATATAATATTGTATAAGCTTTCAATTTTGTTCATTTCTGCAGTATATAAATCGAGTTTCAACCAACTTCTTTGTCACAGGATCCAAGCAGTCATTCTCCTGTGACGGCTTTGAAGCCTAATACCTGATGTTCGCTGAGAACGCATTCACGACTACTTAGACATCGCAGTGAGTTCGTACCTCGTCTGCGCAGGTGTTGCGCGTATACTTATATATACTTACATGGCGTATTATATAGTCGCGCGCGAGCTCGCTCGGCACGTCTTTGCGGTCGATTTATATACCGTCGCGTCTCGGGACTCGAGCCACGGAATTTTCTCATTCCCCGCAGAAATGCCCGGCACTTCCTGCGCTGCAGTGCTCACAACTGCCTATGGACACACAATGGACGCTAGACAGTCGATTGAACGGGACGCTCTCTCTCTCTCTCTCTCTTTCTCTGCAAACGAATTAGGAAGTGTTTGCTCTGTAGTTATCGTATAAATCTTTTTCCGCGAATAACTTGTCAGGAGATTGAATGGAGATAAATTTATTTATACCTGAATTGTCATAACTGTCAATCGCAAACGCATTAAACACAGTGCAGGTACACATCCATATTGATTTTTCAGCTTACTAATTAAACGTATTCTATAATGAGCCCGTCATTAGAGCAGAGGTTTAATCAACCCATACGCAAAATTAACATCCAGAGAAAACAGCTATTCCTTCGATAGAACCCGCGAAGCACCCGTCACGAAGGCTTTTACCCATTACGGGAAAATTCGCGAGTAGCAGTATAGGCTGCAGCGGGAGAAGAAGAGAGAGAGAGAGAGAGAAGAGCGAGAGAGCGAACATGCACGACGAGTGTACGTCTACACGTCCCAAGCAATGCTACACGTAGTTGCGCGCGCTCGAGGAAACGAGTTTAATTCGAGTCATTAGCGCACGCCTACATAGCCGGGCTGGCCCCTCGCGACAAGCACACGTATATGTGATATATAGATGTGTACGAGCGTATATATATACGAGCACGCTGCAGCCTCGACGACACCATGCAGCAACCGCTCCCGTCGATCCGAAAGACGAGAGAGACGAGAGGAGGGACGAGGAGGACAGACGGGAAAGAGAACGAGAAGAAATGCAAGAAAAGAGGAGCGCTCAGAATCCGATGGGAATGTCGCCGACGCTATACACACTCTTTGGGATATATTACTTTGTGGCGATTTCTCAAAATGCTTGCAATCGCTGTGTTCTCGTTGCATTTTTTTTTTTTTTTTCATTTATTTTTTACCTGCAGATATAAGGCATCGACTTTAGGTACTTTGAGTTCTGAATTCGACTATTTTTATGCATATCTAAATTCACATATGAACAAATGAGAAAATACTAGTTATACATAGAAACTATGAGAATGAAATATCAGTGCAAAGTAGACCTCGAAGTAGACATAGGAATTGTAAGCGACAGTTTATATGCTATGTGAAATGCTTTTAATATAGTCACACAATTATAAACTTTATCTTCATACATAATACAAAAACTAACCGCCGCGGGAAAGATTATTGCGTATTTCTTTCGTTTATCTTACATCATTCGAAGATCCTTTTTATACTCTTTTTATATTTCCGTAGTTCCCCTGTTCCCACCGTCTTCTTTTTTGATTCATTCTAACTCGAATCCTGCATCTCGAGTCGCTTTACCACAGAGCTACCTGCACATTCTTGAACCACGCCTCTCCAAGCATTAAGCAGGAGAAATTACAAGACTCGAATGACGAAGGTCTTCCGGTTCCAAATTTTACCTAAGCTCTCTGAATTCCTCAACCTTGATTTTTGTCGGTCAATGGCATACAAATACATCTGGTGGATTTGACATAAATAAATGTTCAAACTGTTTAAAGAATGTTATTAAGCAACTAAACTGTAATAATGAATACGCTACAAATTTAAATAAAAAACTTCAAATGTATTGAAGTAAAATCAGAGATTACTAACTTCGTTGAAAATTTTCAATCATCAAGTTGGAAACACGGAATTTATTTTTGATGAAGTCAAACATCTGTCAAAATAAAGAATTCTCAGAATTTCAAGATGATAACTCTGTAATACACACCAAACGAATAATGATGTTTTATTTAACCACTTATATCGTACTAGTTATGTATTATATTTCAATACAAGTGCGAAAGTGTTGATTCAGCTAGCACGATTGCGAGGCTATAGTTGCCCGAGCAAACCGTAGCTGAAAATCACATGGGTGTTAAAATGCTTCAAAAACCAAGCAGAAACCACTAGACAGTTATTCTAGGCAAGCTTTATCAGTATAGTATCAGTAGAATTAATATGCGTCTTCTCCTGTCAAGAAGAATACAGCGAAGAACGCAAAAAGGCACATGAAAAATATGAGGAGAAATCCAAATACCGGAAAGAAAAATCAGCATATTCATGACACGCGTGCTCCTTTCTCATGCGTACTGAATCGTATACACAGGACCGTTGTCATGCAGCGATCTAGCGTCGATCTGAATAAGTCGCTTGTCAAATAATGCATGTATTCCACGCGCGCGCGCACACATTTTTTTCACCTTTCTTTCTTCCTTCTCGTTATAAGCCTCTGTTTGCTGTCACACTATAACCGTGCCCCCAGTGCATCATCTGCGTCACAATGATGGCTAGCGCGAACAACATTACGCAATATTCGAACTATTAAATATGTATCTATATAATGATGGGTGCGGACGTACGGGAATTTTTGTACGTGTAATCTCTTGAAGAGGCTCGCGTGATTCTCAGTCATTGTCGATTATACAGTGGGCAGCAGTATATATATATATATATATATATATATACTTACTCCCGAGCTTTTGATTGTGTGGGATTCGAATGTAGAGGCGGCGCGCCTCATGGGCTTATACGCGTTATATTAAGAACGTGATAAATAACGATGTTTTTTTACGCAGCGCGCACTGACGATAACAATCGAAATCGCGCGTCATAATATACTTATACGAACAGAGGGAGAGAGCGAGAAAGGGAGCGGGGGTACGTGTGGTGGGGTCTCGACAACGTTATCTCACGTTTGTGTTTACGCGAATGTTTCTTGCTTCGCGCGATTTTTGGACGTGCTTGAAAAAATTTTCTTAAAGTCTCTATGCAAAGCGGTTCTATAATAGCATGAGCGATCGAGCAGGCCAAACAAAGTATAATTTTAGCTATGTTGGGACGCCTCTTATATCTAGACTCGGCACGCATATTGTTATGAGAGAAATGTAAAAGTATCTGTGCGCCACCTGTCAGAGACACGGAAAGTTTGATGGGCGGTGAGAAAAAGGCCAAAATCCAAAACTGATTTGTTTTCATAATTGATATCGCTCTAACAGTTCACATGACATGCGTACATTGAAATCAAGTTTAGGTTCGACTAGAAAAATTTTTTCTAAAATACAACACACTTTTTGAGGTTTGGAATTCAAACATACGCAGAAATTGCGCGGTAAAACAGATAGCCAATCCGAATACGAATAGAATGATTAATACGTTTTTTTAGAGTAGGATCACTATGGTTTGAACAGTTATGAAATGCTTATTACAAATTCGTTCACTTTTTACTTTAAAACTATAACGTTTCTCCTGATGTCCTCAATCCGTCTTATGTTCGATTGGAAGATACAAGCAGTTTAATAAAAAAATACGAGCATGAAAATGGAGGGTATTTGTTAAATACATGGTCGATGCTTATCTATACGAGAACTGCTTCGAGATGCGGGAACGAGAATACCATATCGTACCAGTGCGCTCTTCATTCAACTTCAAGATAACGGTCTGATATTCACTGCATCTTGGAAATTTTAAAGAAGTACATATTTGACTATACATTTGGTTGGTTTGTCGTCAAATGCAGATGCTGTAAGAAATTCATTTAGACACTTGACCCATCAATGCTTATGACCTACGCCAGCTCAATCGTATTTCATAAGCAGACTTCCCTGATCGATATAATATTACAATTATATCTACACTGAATAAAGGCTAGCTTGAAAGTTGAAAGCTCATATATCATCTATTACACGGAGAGTCGGAGAGAGTCTTAAAAGATTGTTTTGTAATTTTTATATAACTTCTATATTTTATTGTTTTATTTTTAAATCCCTATCAATTTCGAAAAAATTAGAATAAAATTGTATACGAGCATAACAAACAGTTGGATATTATATTATGCAAAGCTGCTATGATGCTTATGATATAATGCAAATATGAAAGCGATACATTTTTTATCTTCACTTTTCTGTGAATTTTTCTGTTTCAAGACGTAAAATACGCAACTAATATCTATGTAACCATAACACAATCTTTTTATATGAGTAATAATTTTTCTGAAACTTAATAAATAGATCTTGTGTATAAAGGCAAAATATTTGATACAGTTATGTTGATCACGTTATTTTTGTAGCAGCTATTTAACAAATATATTACAAAATCGCAAGAGCATAAATGTGAAATTGCAAGCCATGAAAGTTCGAGCGCAACGGAGGCGCGTTTTGATTTTACAAAGTACCAATGAAACCTATACAATTAAAAAGTTCGCAATAAGATATGCAAGAACGAAGTTGACAGATAACGATTTTCTTATAGCGAAACATTCATATTATACACTGTTGTTTGACGTGAGATTTCTACGCGCGATGGATTGTTCTTACAGGTACATTAGCTGCACTGAAGTTTACTTAGTATATCGAATCAGATAATGAGAGAGAGAGAGAGAGACTTGGATTTGCGATAAGTCGGTTCAGTCCGCGTGTGGCGCTGCCTTATCATCATCCCGTATTTGATTTTCACCAAGTGCGCGATTCGCTATTATTATTATTACGCAGTAAAAAGTTCGCGAAGGTTTGCGTGCAACTGAATTTACTGCTCGAAAGATAATCTTTCCCAATTATTTTTATATCCGCATCAACAAATTAAATTAATTGTATAAACGCGCTCAGATCGCTCGGCAAAGTTCTAACGATAAACCTTGCAGAAGCTGAGCGCAAATACTTGCACAGCCAATTACATCCTGAAATTACACGGTATTGAAGCAAAGTATAAGTACGAGCGTTGAAGGCACAGCTCCGTAAACTTGAAAAATACTGAAGAACAAGAGAAAAGCAGTACAACGTGGATAGTTTGTGTATACCTATAGGTGGTAAGCGCGCATGCCACCGTAAGAGTTTTGAGTATGCGGTAGTATCGTTACATCAACGCTGTAATGCTTTGTTGCTAACGCAGTCTTCATGAGCGAGCGCACAAAAGTCGAGCTTTTGAGAGGCAGCGCAACGCGAGCCAAATAGACGCGTTTATTTTTGTAGTTTGCACGTTCATCTCATACGAATAAGCTTTCCAGTAGTACATTATATACTGTACAAGCGATTACTATTTCATTATAGTAGCAATTTTAGCACCATTTCCGATCAATACAACGGATAGAGTGTAAATAAACTGCGTTATATCCGCTTCCTTAATACGCAATTCCCGTCCAATCTCGATCGTACATACCCTCTTCCTCTCGAGCTGGCGCCGCTTTTTCCCTCATTTCGCAGGTACCTATATACATACACATCGGCCTTCTGCATCTCGTCCATCGCTATATATGTATACCTGCTGCACCTCCCCCGCCGCGCTCGAGCCGACATTCCGGAGGCCAATTCGCTGCCGGTGGGTCGACTGTAGCCGTTTCAATTCCGAGAAATAAAAGGCGAGAAACTCTTTATAAGGTCGCTTTCTCACGGCGTCGGCGGCGATAATTCACTGGATGCGCGCGCGCACTGACTTCTGCAGCACACCGCAAGAGGGATATATATAGAGGAGACGACTGATTAAGGTGCTCTCAGCTCTTTCCTCTGCTCCTCTGCTGCTGCATAGAGTTGAGATTGAGGAAAGTGCCAACAGTGCCGGAGATTAGACGGTGATAGCGCGTTCTGAGAATAAGTATGAAAATTCTTCTTCGAACCTTCGGTATAATAAATACACGGCTTTTCCGAGGATTAATATCGGACTGAGAAAAAGCGAGAGAGAATGAAACGAGAGTAGAAGGAGCACCTTGACAAAAGACTGAATTATGAAAGAGATTCCGAGAAGCGGAGAGATAATGAAACGGAAGTCACAAAAGAAAATGGGAACAAAGGATCCGCAAATAAATATATTTTATTGTAAAATGCAGACAAACGCTTTGAGATATAATACGCTATTATCTCTCTCGCATTGGAAGACAACGCGTTTGTGTGTACAATGTGAAAAAATTTCTCTGTATGAATTTATCGTTTGTTGCTTGCAGATCATTACGGGCGACGAATAAAGAAAAACAAGCTTCCATCGACAGGTGTCCCGTAAATCTATAATCTGTCTCTCCACCGTGTGCTGGCGGCTGGCGCGTATATTTCGAGAATCAGGCCCGACCGTGAAAGAACCCGGCGAATTTGCATAATACCAAATCCACCAGTCGATACTACAAGCCGTAAACGATGACTTTTTATATACACATATATATAGTTTTACCGGGGGTCTTAATTAAGCGAAACGCGCGACGGCGCTTGGTTCCCCTCTATACCTGTGTCTCTCTCTCTCTTGCTGTTCTTGGAATTTATAAATTCCGAATTCCTTTCCTCTGCGCTGCGCTTTATTTTGATTCGTTGTGTAATAATCGAGAGACTCCGATCGTTAATTTTTCAGATCTGCGCGGGATTCTATACCGATTCGGGGTTTGGATAAGCGGTAGTTTTTTGAATTTCTTCATGTTTGACTTTATAGGTAGCTTCGCCGCGGTGCCGTGTGTGCCAAGTCCAAGGAGTGCAGACTTTATCTTGTTTGCCGATTTTTACTATAGCCACATCGCCGGTAGTTTGAGAATCGCGGGATACGATGATTTTTTGTCATCTTGGAATGCGAGAAGAGTTGGAGGAGAGAAATAACGGAGAGACTCGAGGAGCGGAGCAAAAAGCACGAACGTATATCCCGCATATAATATGTATGCGAGTGAAATTCATGCGCTACGGATCTGCTGCTCTGATAAGCCGTAACTTAAAAATCAGCGGGTTAGCGGAGAAACAAATTCCCAGTCTCTCGGTTGGAGCGAGTTGATGCTTTGCTGCGGAAGAGCTCTTGGTAAAAGACGGTGTGTGTAAACGATACCCTACAGCGAACGGCTCTGATGGCCGGATGTAATACCTTAATTAAATAGAGTTTAGAGCTGCACACGTGCTGATGGTCATGCTACTACGTTAACGCTGGGAAAATAATGTATCGATTTCATTGGTTTATTATAAACAGAACGCACGCGCGATACGAGTTGGATAAAGTAAGCTTCGTGACACTATCCTAGAGCATATAAGAGTGTTTACGATTGTTATTAAGCGTGTATGGATATGCATAATCATTTGCATTATTTACGGAAGATAAAACGACGAGTCATATTATTGATTCGACACTGATTTTCGTTACGATAATAAAATGTGAGAAAAAAAACCTTGTTTTCCATCATAAATTTATTGCCGCACGTAGTATTCCCAGTATAATATCGCGCTGGAAAAATTGAAAATCAAAGATCGCGGCGAACGAATATAGGCTGGACGCGAAATATCCTATTTCGCGAATCAAATGAATATCGGCTCTGTAACGGCACTGCGGGCTCTGTCTCTCAATCGAATTCATGCATACATTTTCCGCGTGTGCTGCACACTGCCTTGTTTTTCCGATATACGCGCTCGCGCGCGGCCTTTTTCTTATTTTTTGCGTTCGAGTATACATGTCGACTATATAACGAGCGCAAGGCTCTTCGTTCATTCTCTCTTCTATACATCTTTTTTAGTCGCGATCCGCGCGTGGACGATGTGGCGACAAAAGGGTAAACAAGCTCGTATTCCCTCTATAATGAGATGCTTGTTTTTCCACTGCATATGTGATCGAATTTGGCGAGGAGTTTTATCAATCTAACGCTGACTAACTGATAATAATTTGGTATAACTATTCAAGATTTTTCACCATGACATAATTAAAAACACAATGTATGGTCATATGGAAAATATAATAGCTTATGAAGGCATTGAACTCAATTGAACTTAACTGACCAAGTCGAATATGTAAAGTTTACAAATCATGTCAAAGTTGAATGCGTTCTAATGTAACCGTATATGAAGGCTTATCTGTGTGATCTCTCAAGCATTTGAACTTGTTTAACGTGTTTTGCACTCAATCGCATGCTATAGCATTGTAATGATTCGCTCTATTTTTAAACATGATCATTCAATCGCTGCTGTTATTTTCATTCAGCATTTCTACTGCGCACGCGACGATAGTTTTCGAACATAATTTCGTATCAATATAAGGTTTGAAATATACAGCACACAAATATACAAAAAACACTCTGACTAAAACGTTTGGTCATATAAATAAATTGAGCTGTCACGCCGGAGACCGAAAGGGTGAGAAATACTGCAGATCATCATCGGCGCAGGCGTGAAAGCCTCGCGAAATTTTTCATGCCGCGACGTCGACATCACCGAAAATAGCCAAAAATCCATACTCCAGTTTTTCATTGCCAATCGCGAAAAGCGCAGCGAGTTATTTGCTCGCAAAACTTTCGTCCCCTGATAGAAAACAAGAACAATAAAGCCGAGACCATCATGATATACTAAGGTATATACTACATGTATACACACCAGTAAAATAAGAGAGAAATAAGAGATCGAATCGAAAGATTCTCTACAGAAGAGAAAGAGAGAGAAGAACGAGAAGCCAAAGGAAATACCAAGAGTCCGAGTGGTTGAAACCGTTATACAGCCAGTGGGCAAAGCGCCATTCCCGTTGGCTCTCTCGGCAATACTGCGCTATAGCCGATTGCTCGTCAATGAAAATCGATGACGGCGCTTGATGTAAGTGCGTACCTATATTGCCGAGAAAAAAATAGAGTATATAGAGGTATACATTTTAATCCGCAAAAGTTGTATACATGCGTAAAATTTCAGCAATTCGTGACTCCACATCTATATACGTAATAAAATCACTACCCGAGACAAGAGCGAGTGTGCGCTTGAAGTCGTAAAGTCAAAGTAAAGCAGCGTCACGATTCGAGAGAGTACAGCCATAAAGAGCGTTTAGTACGTTATCAATTACATTATTCATGCGTTACAGCAACGATGCTCAAGCAAAAAAAAAAAAAAGAAAAAATTACGAGAGTGCATAAATCGTATGAGCGAAGAACTCTTTCCTCGCGCAGCGGTGCATCAGAGAGAATGCGTATATAACACTGCGCGCTATTAGCAATCCTAATCGAAGCTCTACAGTACGTAAAAAGTTAATTTTGATGCACACGCGCGCAGTGAGGTAAGCGTTTGTGAATTTTACACCCAGAATTAAAAGAAAATGGTTTATTCAATGATAATTATCGATCTCGGCGACTGCATTTTCCTCTATCCCCGCTGACGTGGATGGAATTTGAAATTGGCGCGCGGATTCGTCATCTCTATATACGAGATTCTTTTTCGACACACACTTGACTTCATTACAGAATTCGTTCAGCCGCGCAAGTTCGTTAAAATTCGCAAATCGATCTCTCTCGAACAACAATTTCCATCCCTCCGAGAGTCATTATGTAAACATCAGACACGCCGCACTGCCGCGTCGTCTCTCGTTATACAAACCGATATTGCAAAACTTCAGTCATCTCTCTCTCGTTCATTATTATCATTTCTCCGGCGCATATCCCACACACAGAGATAGAAGGCGGCGACGGGGTACACTGCACACCGCTCGTATGTATGTGTGTGTATATATAAACGGTACGTCGCGCTTTTTTTTTTCGCGCAATATCGATCTCCTCCGGCGGCTCGACGCGCTCTCGTTCGTTCTCTCTCTTTCGCTTGCGTCTCGTCTCACTTCATCCCTCGAGCTCTAGTACTTCCCTCTTTTATGCGCTCGTCTAGCCACTGCTGCTCTGAAATTTTGAAGAGCGTCGTGGCCGTTCACTCCGCCACGAGGAGTGGCAAGTTTGCAGACTTTGGTGGCTGTGATGACGGTTACTTAAACGTTGTGTGTTATTTCGACTGTATTGATTTTTTTTTCTTTTCATCGCTTTTCTGTCGGATAAGTATCGGGTAATAGACCGAGACTGGATCGATTCTTTGCGTTTTTTTAATGAGCGCAAGTTTGCTATAGACAAAGAAATTTTTGTCGTGCGATGAAAACAGTTGATCTAATTAGCGTGAAATCGTTACGCAGTCGTTAGAGTGTCACCCTTTGGAGTTGGTTTGCGCCTCATTATACTTCGCTCAACTTCAGTCCCCGACACTGTACGTCATTATATGACTTCATCTTTATGCTAATAACCCTTTCGCCCTTACTATGTGAGTATGTGTGTACACTCTTAACAGGCAGACTCAAAAACGTATTTTTCATCATGTGTGCCATTGTGCTGTGTTACTATGCGGGCACGTGAATCATTTGAAAAGCACCTCGCTAAAGATTTTCCCGCGCTTAATTAATGACAATATTCCGAGGTTTAATTCTTCGCTGGAAAATCATTTAGGGCCCATTGGTTAAGAGAAATTTCGCCGATGAGCACGGCGTTTACGTAACGACTACGCGTAAGTATGTAGCGAATGTGTTTTGCACACATCGATTCGTTGTTTTCACGATAAATAATAAGTACAATACGCAGTCGGTTTATTACGATCAAATAGTTTGCTTTGTTCGACAACGTTTAGGCACCACAGGTTGTTATTCAAAACGACGCTCGTGTCAATATACCAATACTCGTCTAAAACAGTCCACTAATCCTTTAATAAAAAAAGGCACCGATAAAAAAAAAGCAAGTAATCGGCGTTATTAAATTACGATAACAGCGGCACCCCGAAGGAAGATAAAAAAATAAACTCCGCGAACCGACGCAAAATTAATAATAAAAAACAAAACAGTAAACACAACCCTGTAAAACTCACCTTGAACAAGTAGCGGTGCGTGGAACAAACAGAGGAGGGCCAGGCAGCCGTAGCCGCTGACCAGCAGCGCGAAACCCTTCTTCATAATATCTTCTCTTTCGTGAGTGTGTATATATGTGTATACGCTTCCTCTTCTTGATTCGCTGCTCCCTCGGCGCAATTATTCACGCGGCTGCAGCAGCAACATCTTCATCGGCTCCGAAACTTTCGCCTTGTTTATTTTCCCTCACCAAAGAACGTTGTTATCAACTCACTTTTTGTCTCTCGAGCTGCGTTACGCAAATTCGATTCGATTTAAAATACTATTACGGCCAAGCCATGTGTGTACACACACGCGAATACCAGCGGAACACGTGTTTGTGTGCGTAGCCGCGCTCGCTCGTCAATATTATGCTCCGGTTTTTTTTTTCTCTCTCTCTCTCTCTCTCTCTCTCCCTTTTTAGCTGCCTTATTTCGTTACGTATAAATTCTTCACGAGCATCAAGAGCTTCAACCGGCGAAGAACAATGAGCGCACAACAAAGGAAGAACGTGCACAGAGGGAAGCGAAGCACGTTTGGAGACAGTGGCTTGAAAAGCAGCTGTTCACCGGAGGCTGCTGGCAGCAGCCGAACGTCTTCTTCTACGCGAGCAGTAGAGGTAACAGCACGCGGCCATTTTCGAGGCTATATACCCGCGCTCTCCTTCTCACTCGCTCACTTGTAGGTATGAACGTATAGTGTATTCGTGAGTGTATATAGGCATATATACGCAGCCACGCGTGCACCTATAGGTTAGAGCTGCTGCGCTCTATCTCTCTCTCTCTCTCTCTCCGTGTATATGCGATTGGAAAACAACACAAGCACACGCGCACGCACTACTGGACGATAATACACGAGTCGCGCACTCTGCGTTACGTTAGTTCGTTCGACAACAAAGGAGGTGTGTCGGTGAATCGGAGTACAATTGCAGCGGCTATATACTCCTCAGCTCATTGCTGTCATCGCCGGGCGCGACGATTTCGGAGCACTGCTCCGAATGCTCCGATACGGAAGAGTCGTCGATTCTTGCCCTTGTAAGCTTTGTTTTAGGAAAACTATATACGTGGGAAGCTCGTCGATGTGGATACACGGAATCGCGAGGATGTCAGCGCCGTGTGTTGATGCTACGCTCGGCTGCAATGTACACACACCACCGACGGACTCGCTCCGCGACTCTCAACTGCTGCTCCGCGAGCTGATGAACGCACTGTTTAACACACGGTTATAAAAGAGGGGGGAGTCGAGATTGAGTTCGATTCCTAGCCGCTGTTGTTTTGCGCGGCGCTTGGTTCGCTAAGAGTTTTTTACTTTTTTAGGCTGAGCGCATGCGCGAGTATTCGGTGGCGGGCGATTCAAATAGTGTGTGGAGAGGTTTTTGGAGGAATGACGACAGACAAGTTTTCTGAATATCGATGTTATTGTTCTATATTGAGATACAATGATTTTTCATATAAAAATTACAAACATGGCTTTATTGCTGATGGGGTATTATTGAAATATTTCGAACGCATTTTTAACATAATATTGCAGTGATGATATTATTCTGTTACGTTATTTTTTTGTATCCCTTTACAAATTATTATTGATGCTAATAATACACTTAGTTGCGCTTAAACTCTATCACGATATAATATGTAAAAATTATAAAAGATTTCATGTAATATTCATGTAATGTACAATACTTAATGTTATTTGATAGAGCAATAGTTAGTATTAAGACTTCACGAATCGTGTAAGCTTACATCGACTTAGTTAACTAGCACCGTTTAATGCACGTCTCTCGAACTGTCCAAGATTCGTCTTGAGCATCACGTTTTACTGAATACTCGGCAACAGCTTAAAAAAACATCTTCGTGTCACATTATTACACGTAAATGCTCTAAAAAGATTAATTTTCTACAATTTTAGATTTAAGTATAGCTTTTGCGATGCATCTGATATGCTATATATGCATCGAAGTATATGTATAACGACTAATATATTTGTTCGTATGCGTATCCTTAAACTACAAAATCAAAGAAGAAAATACTATATAAGATAGAACAGTTTGTTCTCGCCAGCAAAAATGTTAACGTCTTTATAATTGACTTCTCCTACAAGTTAAAATTCTCATGTCTTATGTCAAATAGACCTAACGCGAATATCTATTATGATCAAATATACAATTTCCTTTGACGTTTCTTACAAAAAATTAATAAAGCGAGATAATGGCAGTTTCGATTACTATATCAATCGCGCAGAATATACAATTTTTACTTAGCCAAACATTCTTCAACAATTATAAATGTGTCGATTATTTTTTACATTTGAGTCTGGCTCCCCCAGACTCTGGAAATAGAAGACCTCATCAACTTTTTTCCAATCGTTTGGACGATGAATCCTATTTTCTGCAGCTTGTCGTGGTCCAGGATCTTTCTGCCATCGAAAATGTAAGCAGGCTTCATCATATCCGCGTAGATCCTTTTGAAGTCCAATTCCTGAAAAAAAATGATTATTCTAGGATATTAGCCTGCGTAGTCCTACCTACGAATAGTCATCATAAAATGAGTGCTTACCATGAATTCATCCCACTCCGTGCAGATGACGATCGCGTGTGTATTCTTGGTAGCGGTGTATGCGTCCTTGTAAATACTGATTCTTTCTCTCACCTGTTCTGGTTCTGCCGTCACACTCGGATGAGTTAGATCCAGAAGAATCTGCGCTTCTTCGACCTGAAATAACCGCATCATGATTTAGAGGAATAAATTAAGTTGCCGTAACGTTTCGTATCTTATCGCGCGATTATCATCCTTGTATTATGCGCTGGTGCCGGTTTACAAAAATCTCTTCTCAAACAAGCAAACATCAAGCAATCTGTTAATATGATACAGTGTTTATTACCCGATAGTATACGACGCGTTCTCCAGAATCACATCTTCATATCGAATTTCAAAAATCTCAAATGCACACGTCGTGCTTAATTATCCAAATTCTTCAACCATGAATCATAGCACTCGTCGCACCGGCATCAGCCTGGCGTGATGCGGCCTCGATTGAATTCGCGAATACAAGACGTGACTCACGCTGTATAACAAGAGGATAAAATGCGCGCGCGATTATGAAACGCGTATAGCGTTGTCGATACCTTGGGGTCGTAAATGTGCAGCTTGGCTCCCTCGTCCAGTAGTGTTTTGGCCACATGAATGGCTGGCGATTCGCGTGTGTCGCCTGTGTTCTTCTTGAAGGCGAAGCCCAGCAACGAGATTTTTTTGTCCGTCACCGTGTTGAAGAGCGACTCGATCACCTGAGGATGTATGTACGTGAAAGGTGCGATGTGTTAGCGAGTTTAGGTGTACAAAGAGTAGTGTCCTTATGCGTTTCAAGTATATTTGAATAATTCATGAGGAGAATGAGAATCGTTCTCTGTGACGTTTACCCTTGCATAGAAACGCACTTGTTGGAATTAGTCGGGTGAATAAGAAGTTTCACTTTCTAATTAACGTCATTATCTCAGCCAGGGATAATTTTACGAGTTACATTTTTTGCGACGCCGTTTCCTCGAGGTCACAGATTATTGTAATCGTGCAATTCGTAACGTCCAGAGAATGACTCTATACTCCTGATAATCTTCAAAAAAATGTTCCTCTTTTCCTAGAACTGACCTTGGCTGAGAATCTCGACTTCTGATACTCGTTCATGTCGATGACCTGCTGCCAGTAGGCTGCGACCTCGGGCAGGTTCAAACACTCGCAGATATAAACGAGATTGAGTATGTCCTTTTGAAAGCAAGATCCGCCAAAACCAACTGAGGCTTGCATAAACTTGGGTCCAATCCTCGAGTCGAGGCCAACGGCCCGAGCGACTTCCGAGACATCGGCTCCAGTTGCTTCACAAACAGCAGACAACGAGTTTATGCTGGATATCCTCTGAGCCAGAATTGCGTTGGCTGCCTGTGAAATGAATTTTTCTACTCGTAAAGCAATTCGATAGACAGACTGTTGCACAACAAAGAAGAGGTCATCAGACTAGTACGAACCAATTTGGACAATTCAGAGCTCCAAGTGTTGGTAGTGATGATGTTTTTTCGTGGTATCCAGTGCTCATAGACTTGGCAGAGCTGTTCAATTGCTGCTTGACCCTCCGGCGATTCTTCACCACCAATCAATACTCGATCGGCGTTGAGCAGATCTTCGATCGCTGTTCCCTCGGCCAGAAACTCGGGATTGGATAAGATCTGAAACAAGTCGCGGGTATCGTTGTTTTCGATTATCTATCATCTATCTTTGCTATTCCGTTGCACAATCATATACGCAGAAGATTCGCCGAGTCAAAAGAAATGAAAATTATATGTTTTAACGAATCTCTTACGCAATTTGGCAGTGTGCATAGGTAATCTTTTAACGAGCAGACTTTCGCGAACATTATTAGCCGCGGGATTTATCGCTCGCATTTTATAGTCACTCCAAGATTTTAAGTGTCCATCAAAAAAAGCCTCGTGCATAATGAAATTTAATAACTATTAAGTAAGCATCGCGTAGCTCAAAGCTACGATACGAGATACATCCTGCTCTGGTTGCACATCTCTCTCCCCAACGTATCAGAAAACACAAGTAACGTATTTTATATACGGAATACACAACACAGAGAGAAAACACATCGCTGACTCGTTAGCTCGTTCCATAATAGCCTCTCGCGCATCCGAGAGACGGGTCAGCGAGCAGGAAAAACGAGTTCCCGTTAAAGGCATGTGGAGCAGCGGCAATCTATACGCGACGATAAGCGCGGACGCGCGTGTACACATCGCCCGACAGACGTATACGTATATACCTGATAGGAAACGCCGGGCTTGTGATTGGCTCGCAGGATGTTCATGATGCTCTCGGCCGCGCGGACCGGCACTGTGCTCTTCTCCACGACGATTTTGTCGCCGGTGGCTATGTCGGCGATCATCCGAGCTGCACTTTCCACGTACTTCAGATCGGCAGCGCGACCCTTACCATTACCGAACGTCTTGGTTGGTGTGTTCACCGAGATGAAGATCAGCTCGGCTTCTTCGATTGCCTGAGTTGAATAATTTTTTTTGGATAAGTATAATGTCGTGAAAAATTTTGTCAAGATTAACATTAAGATACGGCTTTACCTGGGCGATATCAGTGGAGAAGAAGAGATTCTTGTTGCGGCGCTGCTGGACGACATCGTCGAGGCCCGGCTCGTAAATCGGCAACTTCGACGAGTTCCACTGGGCGATGCGTTCGTAGCTCTTGTCGACCACCGTAACGCGAATGTGGGGACATTTTAGGGCAATAACGCTGCAGGTTGGGCCGCCCACGTAACCCGCACCGATACAGCAGATCTTTGTTATCGGCATCGTTGGGTAACGATCCGGACGAGATGGACGCCGACGGTGATGGTGGTGATGGTGCTCACGGCTGCGTTTCGACGTTGAAGCCGTGGTGAGGCCGATGCTGAGTGACCCTCGAGTTCTCACAAGTTCTCACGCTGTAAATATAGGACGTTATTTTTAATTTAGCGAATTTCTTTTTTTTTTAAGAAACAGCATTATTGATAAAACGGTATAGTATAGGTGGTATTTTATTTACGAGCACAAGAGTACAGAATGTTTAGAATATAATATATATCACTGTGTTCAAAGCCAAGGACACGAGAGAAGTATAAATAAATACCTGAAATTCTTAAAAGAACGCTATGAAATGATAACAATTTTTCATGTGAAATTTCGAATAACTCATCCTGATTGTTTATCGAGCATAAACAAAAACGCAGTTATACACGTTGCTACACCAAAATTATACGCCACGACTAGAATTTATCAGGTAACGGTAAAAAATATTCGTTTAGTGTGATGATATATTGTATAGATGGATTAAGAATTTAATTAATTATAATGATGGACCTTAAGAGTTAAAATTATACCTATAAAATCTAGCTCAAGGCTCGTTCTAGCTAAGACTGATTTAGTGGCTTCTTCGGCACGGGTTTAAATAGATCAATCTCACTTCCTGAAGAAGAAATCCCGTAAGAGTGGGGAGAAATCGAAAGGTGCATTATAGCTTCAATGGAATTAGATGATTCCAAGGTAAGAATCAACTGAAGGAAGTGGTAAATTCGTTGTAAATCGAATTACGAAATATAAGAGGAAGATATTCATCGATTATATTTTTTCTAGACAATGCGGAAGACGCAGATGTCGAAGCAAAGTTTGATAATGATAAATTTGTATTGCAATATAGTAAGATACAATAATTCAACTTTTCTAAATATATTTTCAAACTGGAAAATTACACCGTTGACAAACAATACTAATTATCGACGATACGTAATCAGTCTTCGTCACAACGAATTAGAGGATATGATATTTTTTATCAATTCACGTAACGTCAGATCATAGGTATACGTGCTGTTTCCCAGTGTGCGAATTTTACTTGAAATCACGGTTACTATTTTATTGCATTGTATATTACGATACTGTTTTATTCTTCCAATTTTTACCTTACGCAACCGGCCGTTAAGCTAGTGCATAAAATCTTACGACAATTGCGCGGGATATCGGATTCCGATTTAACGCTTCGTTCTGATTACAGTCGTGCATTTTAACAGATTTTTCGACTAGGTAGACAAAACTACACTATATTCGCGATCGTACACTAGTAAATGTGTAACTATTGATTAGCCAGGCTACTACTATCATGCTGTTCACGATCGGTACACATAGTCAATTGAGATAAAGATAAAAGTAATACATATGAATTGCTAACCGCAATAAAAGTCAGTCAATAACAAGAAGCCATGTGCGTATAAGGAATCAATTGCACTCAGCTTGATTATTTATAAAAGTCAATAAACGAGAAGTGTGTGCGAAACAGCAGCGTGATTTAATTCCTAGGAAATATTTTTTATCGCTTATTTCTGAAGAAACAATCGATTGCTCAGAAAATAAACTCTACTATTCGTTTGCAATACAGATCAAACGAAAAATACGAAATGAAAATTTTGGAGCTCAGTTTACTTTTCGAGCTAGAAATGCGCTAAAAATAGAAGTGTTTGTTTTTCGTTTAGGGATACACTGTAGGGGTTGCCGCTGCTTACTTTTTGTGGAAACATCTGTTTTACTTTTTTTGATGTAGCTATATAAAAACGTAAAAAGCCACGATTGCTGTTACTTAGAAAATGCGTCTCAATTGTAAAGTGCAAATCCATTCCAAGTACTTCAAATTCCATTATCTGCATTTTTAATTTTAGCAGCGCGGGTAAATATAATAAGGTGTTTGCATTTTGAACATATAACGAGCGAGCAATAAATTTTTATTGCTTTCAAAGCGTGAGTTTCTCACGCACTTCAAAATATGATATGTCGTTTTTATCATAAGTATATTTCACGGTTTTTGTTCACCCATTATCGCTGCTTTTATAATTTAAATTCAAGTATATTTTACTATATATTTGATTACAAAATTCAGTTCACCGTATCATTCTAGTCCAAAAATAAGAAACTTCCTTCTACGTGAGACCCGGATGTCACGAGTGATTTGTCGTAACGTTTTGATAACAACGTAGTCTAGAAACCGCAAAAGAATAAAACTTTCTCTCGCACTATAATATGAACTTACACCCGCTCATACCAATCTGTATAATAAAACAAATACAATACCAATCATCATACTAAAATCCTCAAAAAAAAAAAAAAAAAAAAATGAAAACAATCAAAAAACGTCACACGAACGTCGTCGTAAAATACCAACTACTTTCCCATCTCCGGCTATAGTGGTACAAGTCATCTCGCTCTCTCCAAACAAACCAAAACGTCAGCTGTGCGCGTGAGGATATGCACATCAGCCGCACACATGTGTAGACACACCAGCAGCCGCATATATCATACAGCAACATTGCCATTGTAATAATCGATAAGCACAGCGACCATATATCATACGCGCAGGTTATACATTAATACACGCGCGCACGACCCTCGCGAGAAAATTATACAAAGGACGTCTCGAAAAAAAAATTCATCCCACCCACCCACACTCTAGCAGACATAGCAGACATAAATACACGCGCGAATACGCATACTATACTCACGTATATACTGTAGGCTCATGCAGCAGCAAGCAGAGCCGTCAGCTCGTCTCGAGCAGCACTCGTCGGTGCGGTCTGCAACGAGGGTCACGAATCAACTTGACTCGCATCTATGTGTGCACTTTTTGCTCCGAAATGAATTTCGGCTGATTAGTCGAAATAGCAGAACTCCAGTGTGATCGAAAGACAGGAGGCGGCGTTGTGTCTCCGCCGCAGTGTAAGCTTCTTTATAGTATACACTTGATATAAGCGTGGAAAGAGTTGCTCCGGCGAAGAAGCGCGCGCGCACACTGTCACGTTCGGAGGCACTGCCCGAGAGCTGCTGCGGACGGGGAGTAGAATCTCGTGTGGGAGAGAGAGAGAGAGAGAGAGATTCGCTGCGTGACCGCGATCGTGACTGATGCCGTGACGCGCTTAGATAAGTCAGACGAATCGCTTATAATTATAATGTGCACGACGCGTGTTGAAATTGCATTCCTCCATTGAGAGCGATATTCGTACTGCCGTTAATCAAGTTTTAGATACACTGTTACCTTTTTTTGCGATGAACAGATTGATGAGATAATTCCTTTGCTGAGTTTTTATTCTTACAAGCTGGATTTTAAGATTTTTTTAATAGATAAATTTAGACCCGTAGAAATTTCAAATGAAAAGCATCACAAGGTCTTATAAAATCCTTATAAAAATAATTAAAATTGATTCAGATAGTTATTCTCAAAAATCGCATTAAACAGCGAAAATTCAAAAGGATTTTCGAATAAAAAAAAAGACCGTAATCTGACGATCCCCTGACCGTCGCCTTACCCGCTAACCATCTCTGAAAAATCCATATGGCAACGCTGTTACGCTGCTCGAAGCGCGTATCGCTGCAGCAAGTGTGTTTTCTCTGGCCTCTGGTGGGAAGTCTGGCAACTGCGCATGGAATTCCGGGAATCCGCGCACAATCAACCCTTCGAACGCTAGCCGCTTCTCGGGATAAGAAGAAAAAAAAACGAAAAAATCGAAGCAAGAAGTCGAAAGAAATGGTGTAAGAGCAGCGGCGAAGGACGCGCTTAAAAAAAAGAAAAAGGATTCGAATGGGCTGCGAAGGATAGACATCCACAAAGAGCACCGATTCTCGGATATGCGGGACAAGAGAATCGTTTGAGCGCGTTTGGTCGACTGTGAAGAATCGCGTGTTTTTTGCATGCGAACTTATTATAATACGATATTCTTGTAAAACTGCTTGTACTACCATTAAAAATTGACGTCTTTATTAATTTACAAAAGAAGTTTTAAAAAAATGCTTCTTTTTATGAAAACGATCGTAATAAAATACTTATTTAACTTTTCAACTCATCTTTATGGTTGATATATAATTTTGAATTTCTAATTTCAACTCGCGATCATTTTTCAAAGTCAGTTTCGCAAGCGTGTCAGTTTGTTCGGTAACGAGAGCATTGTAACAATAGCGATTCGTTCGCAGACCTTCACGGTTTTACTTTAAAACACTCGTTGGCACATTATCATAATAGAGAATTATAAATACACACACCTGAACTTTGAGCGCGTTTAACGAGAAGCCAAGAATTCGCATAATATCTTTGCGCGCGCGAAGCTTTGAAATTATTATTGTTGATCGACGATCAACGAGTTTACTTTTATCGTTGAGAAAACGCGTGTATATCAATAAAAGTCTTATCGTAATAAATGGCATTATTGAATTAAAAAAATTTAAAATTGGTCTGTATAAAAACAGCGTTTAATTTCGAGCAGAGTGCAGCAAGTGAATGAATGAAATTAATTTACGTAATTGAGGTTAATAACCGCGTAGATTATGATGCATAGAGTCGTTGTTTTTACTCGATATTAAGCGTATTTACTGCGGACAACAAATTGAAACAAACCATCATCGGCGAGATATTATATGGTGTACAGATCTGCATCAATGCATTTTTTTCTCTTTCAAGACGATTCGAATTTATTTTTTAAATAAATATGAATGTAAATTGCACATTCGAGCCGTTGTTTGAGGGGGACGACAATTACCGCTAAATTTGTCAAGCTACTTCTGATTCCTCGCAAATCCCAAAATATAGGTATAATCTTTAGTGATCTCCATTAATTATATGCCCCTGATGTATATACATATTAATGCTTCTATGTAAGCCACTATTTTAGCGCGTTTCCCCTCCTGTAAATTCGCGTTCACGCAATCAGGCCTTGATGGTCTGCATCGCAGACAGTTTCGCAATTCGTCTCTCAGACACCTTTTGCACCGCCTGCTCTATTTCTATGTATATTCGCCATTCGGCAAAGTATCATATTATTTGAATTCACATCGTGTCCGTGTAATTTTAAAAACGTATATATTATTAGATTTGAATTTGGAATATAGTGGGGTGAACAATAACATAAAACAATAAGGAAAAGTATTATAATTGTTGACGATGAACCTAAAGAATCACTTCACTTCAGAATTACGATATTTTTACAAGCTGTATATACTTTTATTTAAAAAATGAGAAATTCATCGCGTAGTTATTGGATGCCGATAAGAAAAGTTTTCTACCCTTATCCCCTTACCTACACTACACAAGATAACTTGCGGGTATACTGATCCGACCAACAGAGGCGCTGCATCTACTCGCGTATTATTTTGGCGCAGATAACGGCATACGCACGTTGCCCACTAAGTATATAATAGCAGCCGCTTTTCCTCGCGCAAACTTCTAACCTATTTTTCGCCGTAACAGTAGAGTTGTTTTTTTTCTTTCCTACACACAGCGGGCCCACTGCGGTATATTTTTAAAACGAGGATTCATCATAGAAAAGTCAAAGGTCTCTGCGATGGAGACGCAGAAATCGGCCGGCAAGAATGGCAAAAGTAAAAAGAAAGGCAAAAGCGCGGAAGGTTCCAAGGAAGAAGACTACGATTCCGAGAATTCCAAGGTAGACAACAACAAGAAGCCGACTCTCGAGGATTCGGAGAAGAGCGACAAGGAGCAGGAGAGTACAAATGTAAAGAAAGGTGCTAAGAGAAAAAAGAAGTCGAAAAAGCCTGCCGCGGCAAAGGGACAGGAGGGCAACGCGAGGAAAAGCGACACAGAACCGGAAAGCTCGCAAGCGAACACTGAGACTGAAGTGCCAGTGGACACGGAACAAAGTGTCAAGCAGGACGTCGAGAAGAAAGCTGAGAATGTAACGGTAGCAGATTCGAAAAGTGATCACCAAGTGCCTGAATCATTGATAAACAATGTACTGAAACACAGTGCTCCGCTACCATCGACAACACCTATTGTCAAAGGTTATTTTTGATTACTTGAATTGACAGCTATATGATAATTTGTTGCTACTTTTTGTCTTTAAAAACGTACATTTTACAAACAAGCTTGTCTTTTGAACGTTTCACAGGTTACGATTTCAATGATGGAATCAACTACTCAGCTTTATTTAGAAGTTATAAGCAGTCTGGATTCCAAGCTACGAATTTTGGCTTGGCAGTTGAAGAAATTCTCAGAATGCTGGTGGCACGTAGGATACCTCTTGAGGAAGATCAAGAGGACAACTTGGAAGAGGACGAATTTATCAGGAGGAGGCATGGTTGTACAATATTTCTTGGTTACACATCCAATATGGCATCTTGTGGCGTTAGAGAGACTATTAGATTTTTAGCAGAACATAGAATGGTAGAATACTTTGTTTGAATGATGAAAAGTCTTTTGAAAAATAAATACTCATTGCGCATAACATTCACAGATTGACTGTATAGTTACTACAGCTGGTGGTGTTGAGGAAGATTTCATAAAATGTTTGGCGCCAACTTATGTTGGAGATTTTCATTTAGATGGAAAGACTTTGAGGGACAAAGGAATCAATCGAATTGGAAATCTGTTGGTACCAAATGATAACTACTGTCTCTTTGAAGATTGGGTTATGCCTATTCTAGACAAAATGTTAGAAGAACAGAAAAAGGTACAAATCATCTAAATGGTATGAAATTATCAAATACAAACATGATTTTGCCTGTAGGGAGTGTTGTGGACTCCGTCAAAAGTCATTGCAAGGTTAGGCGAGGAAATAAACAACCGAGACTCCATCTATTACTGGGCAGCTAAGAATAAAATTCCAGTATTCAGTCCAGCACTTACCGATGGGAGCCTTGGAGATATGATGTATTTTCATTCATTCAAGAATCCTGGATTAGTGGTGGACATTGTCTCTGGTAATCTCGCATTTATTGATACGAGAAGTTTGTTTGGTATTGTACCATTCAACCCTATTAATCATAAAATCTTTTTGTAACAGATTTGAGACGCTTAAATACAATAGCAATGAAAGCCATCAGGAGTGGAGTAATTATCATTGGTGGTGGAGTTGTTAAACATCATATCTGCAATGCTAATTTAATGGTGTGTATCATGAATCTATGAGAAAACTTTAGTAAAATAATAGATATTATCAATATTATAAGGGAATGTATTTCGCAGAGAAATGGTGCAGATTTTGGTGTATTTTTAAACACAGCGTCCGAATACGACGGCAGCGACAGTGGCGCACGTCCAGATGAAGCCGTTTCCTGGGGTAAAATACGAAAAGACTCCAAAGCTGTTAAGGTAGCATTTTTCACCGATTAAATTAGTCTTTTTTCAGTTAATTTGAGTAGCCAAATAATAATAAACCAATTGTTGCAGATTTACGCCGAAGCATCTCTAGTCTTCCCCTTATTGGTAGCCGAAACTTTTGTACGTCATTTCATTTCTTACAAAATGCGAGTTGTAACTACTGTTTAAAATAATAAATTATGAAACCAAGAAAATTCAGTCGTCTTTGTAATTAGAATCGTAGAGTAGAAAAACAGTGTGTGACTCCCTGAAAGAACGGTAGCGTAGTCTGAAAAGTAATTTGTCTAATGCGTGCTCCGCGTTAATTAAGTGAAAATCGTCGAGTGAAAGGGGGATAGAAAGAGAGGGAGAGAGGAAATTCAAAAGATTCGGCTCTCGAGAGCTAACGCAGTCCCGCTGTTTGTGTGTAAACTCGCGAAAATAAAGCTCTTTGAGCACAAGGACGTCCTTGGGCACGAAACAATGGGGCGCCCTGGAAAATTCGAGCTCGAGTACGTCGCAAATAGCCTGGCGGATGGAATTAAAAAGGATATACGCACGCACAACTGCATGCGCGCAGTACATCGAGTCATTTTTGTTCCACCTATTTCGCGCGCACGCGCCTTTCGGTCCGTCTGAATATCTACCTGCGGCCTGGTTTTCGTTAAAACCATGAATTGTACTTCGTACCCTTTGCTTTTTATTACTTACTACTGCAGATTTTAAAAGTTATTTCGTCGGAACTATTGTTAGGCTTGAGATGAAGAGAGCTTTTGTAATTTTTTATTTTTTGAAAAAAACTTTTCGTTGGGGGCAAATAAACGATGCAAGCTAATAATTGTTTATTTTGCTTTTGAATATAATGAAGTTTTTTTTGTCCCAGGTGCCATGGCTACAATCCATTAAGGAAGAAGTTAAGAGATCGACCGAAGGGGTTTATTTCGATTGTTGATGAAGACATAATTTATTTCGCCGAATAAATTTCAAATTTTTATTAACCAGCGTTTATTTTCTTTTGAAACAAAAACCTGAATTTCACACCTCTACTTTGATCTTCATGGCATCGTATCATACATCTGCATAACGGTATCATCCAAAATCATTAATTTCGGCTCACTTTTTCATTTCAATTTTCGATCGCACATTGCCGGTATCACATTGCAACTTTCACAATAAAATGTTCCTTCTTTCAGATCGGAAATCATCTCATCGATTCTTTTAGAAGCAATCTTGAAACAAACTGAAAAAAATCACAAGCATCGGCATTAATACATCGATCGCAGCAATCATGATAAGGAGCAACCCTCCAGCGTAGTAAGACAGGTGGCGCGAGGGTGCGTATCCCAGTTTATACCATTGGCGAATCGAGGGGGTAGTGCGCGAGCGCGCGCAGCTGGTGGCAGCCTCCACCGGATCGCGGCTGCGCTCTGGTTAGTCGTCTCCGGTGAGCCCGCGTTCGCGGTCGGTTCGCTCGCCGCCTGCACGCCTGCGACCAGGCCTCATCTCCTCCGAATCGAGGACTCGCTTCCTCCATCCCCGTATAGCGCCACTGTTGCGCCGATCCAAGCGACAGCTCGTTCGCGGGGGTGCAGTGCTGCGGGTCTAGTTTGGTGATCGTTCCGGTGCTTTGTCTCTGTAAATACGCATACACACGTCCGTATAGCCTGGGGTGGTGTCGCCGTGCGTTAAGGATTGGTTGTATATGTATTAGGAGACAGAAGGGAGCTTTGTGGTATGTGGGGTTGAAATAGCGCACAGCTGAATACCTTGTTCGGCATGAGAGATGATGGACGTGGAGGAAACAAACAGCGCCTCTACGGCGAGCTCGTCGCCCGCGCCCTCCAGTCCAGCTGCCGACTCGACCTTCATCAGGTGACGATAATATGCTTTGCGTTTAGTATGTATAGGTTGCGCAAGCTTTCAGACTTGCCGGTATAGTTTCTGTTCTCGTAGACCGGCTGGTTGTCTTTTTTCTATTTATGAAATACTACGAAGTCTTTATAATGCAGTCAGGAGGTTTAGCTTCGTGAATTATTCCACAGTATATACTTTTCTCAAGAATTTCTTTACAATCATTTGTAAAAAGCTCTCGCAATGACGAATTACAAAGTAGATAGAATAATGCACTGTAGTCGTATAAAATATTTGATTGGATGATTTATTCACCGCGTATTCGTTTGAATTATTATTTAAGCGTTAAAAAACATATGAAACGTGTTGTAGTCTGAAATTACGAATTGGGTCACGCTTCGTTGTCTTCCGATATCGTTCTTCCATTGAAAACTCGTGACTTGTCCGAAGTTCCGAAGTAGGTATTATAACGAGCTTTAACAAGTTATATAATACATGCATAATATAGAATTCATATAATTAATACTAATTATATACATTCAAGTTACTCGAGGAATCGGTTCATTTACTTTTGAAAGTTTTGGCGATTGCATTCAGATTTAATGAGACAACAATTAATTAAAGAATACCCGTATTGAAAGTCAATATTTGAATAATGTCATGTACGCATACAATGCGCGAGTATAGAAATACAATAATGCTATCTTTATCTGTTTTCCCTCTCGTAGCTAACGGCCGAAACTCGGTGACCTTAATCCTTTTTCAATTAAAAACTTGATACCCCAATCGCACACTAATTACGGTCAAATTTTCACATCGATTATTTCGCACGATGGATAATCCGCAATGTTTACAACGACTGAACCTTCTATATTACACTTCAGTTCTGCTCTATACACGCCATAGCAAATATAATCACTTTTTCGCAAGTCGCCCCCAACGCTGCCGAACAAAAAGAACGAAATTCGCCGGTTTACGAGTAGAAAAGCTTCACAAGCAAAAATACAAGAAGCTCGCCCGGAGAAAATAAAAAGACGTACAAGCTCAAATAGCCCCGCTGTGCATAATACAAATTTTAAGTGCGAGCGGCCCGCGTCCTCTCATCGCGAAGGCTTATTTTCCATTCTGCCGATTAAAAATGTAAACTGAGCACGCAGACAACGACGAGCAACACAAGCTCGCGTCGGGAACGTTTGATTTCTCTGGAGAGTGAGAGAAGAGGAGCGCTACTTTCCGGAGCTTGCAGTCGCGCGTGGGAACGTATGAGTACGTGTATGTACCTACTGGCTCGAGCTTAGCAAGCTTTATTCTGCAGCCGTGCTCCCTTTGCTCTCGTTAGATTCATGGGCTTTTTTCCTGTTCGGGGTATGCGCAATTCGCTGCTACACCGCTAGCTGCTCGGTAGGTACACAGAGCCGTTAATTCAGCTGAGAATTGGAAATTCCTACTAGGACTACCCTACTCCCATGATATTCAAATGAGGCTGAATTATTTATTGGACGGGTTGTATTTGTAGAGTATACACGCTTGCACAGGCGAAATTACAATTTACTCGGTACGTTATATTATCGAGAAGGATGAACAGTTTTTATTTTTTCATCGCGTTCTCGGTGTTGGACACAAACGTCAAACAAGCCTTTACTCGATAGTCACCAAAATAGCTGACACGAGAATCCTTCATGATTATATTACAGGACCCCGTTCGATCGCGCTAATTCGTACGTTTGGATAATTTTAGCCCCTTCCGCCGACGGATTAAGCATACCTAGATGAGCCCTTGAAAGCATAATAATAAGAATCGAAGGAGCTTGCGTATGAGGCGGAGTATAGCGCGCGATAAGAAGCGGCTTCGAAATCCAAAGTTGGATGTGTCTATTCATAGTGAAGGCGGAGCCAATTTCGTTATCGGATGACGACGGCGCGAGAAAGCGAGGATTTTGTCCCGCGCGCCGACGACGACACGAGGGAGATGCAATAATCGATGAAAACTTCGCCGCTACGTGTGTGTGTGCCGCGCGCCGGTAGTAGTCAGTTTTTTTTTTCCGATAGGAGATAGGCCTTCGCGTGTGTATCGATGCTTCGAACTTTGCTCATTATTTAAGTGGCTTTATCGGGATAGCTTTTTTCGGATACTTTTTTGTCGTCGAGTCTTTTGCTGTTTGCGCTCGAGCCGTTGGAATTAGGGTTTGAGTTATTTGTGTTGGGGGAATAGGCTTTGTAGATTTTACATGATTCGGGACAGTATAATATTTATCAACTTGCTATTAATTGCTTTAAACTTACGATGAACTTACTTTTCATCAATTGCATTCACTATTTATCGCCGAAAATTACAAATGAGTTTCAAAATTATGTATTTAAGCTTTCATTGCAAAATTTATTTTGTCTCATATGTAATCATGATAGAAGTTTTTTAATAATAACTCACGCCAGGTCGGTGCACCGAAAAGTTAAATATGCATTTTGTCGATTCTACCGTTTATTTTAAAACAAGATAAACTGACGTATTTCGAAGCACACAAAATACATCCTCATTGCTGCATTTATCGTATATTGCAAAACCCAATAATTGCGGCCAAAATATGGACATCAAATAAATGAGATACATTTTTATTTTTCCGTTGGGTATCGCAGGCGTGACATGTACCGAACAAAATTAAAACCAGTCGATATGAACATATGGCTGGTGCTTCAATTAGAGCTGAATTTGCATTTTGTACATTTGGCTGGGTACGCTCGTATATTACTGATCGTAATGTCGCTCCGTTTGAATTTGAAAACAGAACAGTCAATTATACTCAAAACTTCACATCGAGATGTATCAAAGTGAGCATATTCCAATGCTGATTAAGTTGAGTTTCTATAAGATTCAGAGAACATCAAGCGAACAAAACGCTTAGTCGTTTTCTAATTAAAAGCAATGCATAAAGAGCTTTAATTAAGAAACGGCTAAAAGCTCGGAGCATAAGGGATATTATGAAAATAACGACGACGGAGAAGCTCGGGAATTTAACGCTCGACTTCCTGCTCTCTCCTTCTCTCAGAGCTGTTTTTTGTCTCGATTGACCCCTGTGTCTCTCTCTCTTTCTCTCTCTTCTTTCCACCCTCTCGGCGTCTGCGCCGCCGTGCAAATTAGACTCGAAACTAGGTCAACCCCTTGCCAGCACTGCTGTGCCTTCCGAATTAAAGGCGGCGCGCGCTCGAAGAGTATATATCTCCGTGGCAATCCCTTGAAATCCTCTCGGAAAAATGACGAAAAGTCGCGCAGGACAAACAATAATTCCCTTGCCTTGACAGGCTTTTTTATTATAGAAGGTCGCGGCAAAGCTGTGATCGTAAACTCTACGCGCAAGCTACGGACTAAGCTCGTGGAGCTTTCGGGATCGTCCGCTAGTTTTACGTCTCTTTGATCCAGTCGTGCGTATTCCGGGTCACGTATAGCGGAGCCATAACCTCTTATACCACCTGTATAGAGAGTTGGCTTTTTAGATAGCCGGAGCTTCTTAAGTTGCAAGCCTTTTTACGTTGGGGAAACAACTCGCGAGACGCTTCAGCGCTTCGAGTTTCTTAAAAATGCAGATTATGTTTGCGTGGCTTTTAAGGTTTGACTTTTTCATAAAACGACCAGCGCGTCGTATCGATAAGTTTTGGAGAAACTTGAAGGAATGGAAAGCTCCTATAATAGATCTATTATATAAAAATTCAAGCTCGCGTTAAAGGGTTAAAACAATAAAACTCCAGAGCGCAAGTTATTTTATCGTAAAGAAAAGAGTATAGGTCTTGTAGAAAAGGGTATATGGGGCGAGAGTTGGTGTGCCGAATGTATAATGAATTTTTCGATTTTGCAGCGTGAAGCGGGAGCCGAGCAGCGAGGAGCCAAGCAGCCCCCTGGAGGCCGCCAGCCCTGGCTCCATCTTGCGCAACAACGGTAAGACTTACTACAGCCTCTCTCTCTCTCTCTCTCTCTCTCTCTCTCTCTCTCTCTCTCTCTCTCTCTCTGCATGAAAATGATTTTACTTATTTAAGCCACAGAGAAGTGAGCGAGTTCGCTGGAGGAGAATCTCCGCGGCTCTCTTGGAAATTCGTTTAGTTGGCGCACGGCGAAAGCTCTCTCTCTCTCCGCGTGGCAGCAGTTCGGCTAGTCGACCCCCGAAATTATTATGCTTTGTGCCGCTCGCGCAGAGAGTCGAATGAGGGTGTAATGGAGAAACACCAATTCCGGGATGCGATTTTCTTGGGTTCATTGCGTATGCCGCTGGGATTTGCTATCTTCGATCGCGCGGAAGAAGCGACGAAACTCGGGAGAGACTAGTGGTCTGGAAGATCTGCGATTGGTGTGAATTTGAATTGTATTGCGCCGGGGGGTATCATTGGATGTTTTATTAATATAAACTGATACAGCTTTAGATACTTTTTCCATTTGGCTGTGTAATACTATTATAACGAGCATTGATTCTATGCAACGTTCGATGTATATTTTAATTAGTAATGGGTGTCCTCGCAAGCACTTATAGTAGTTATATTCCCTTTTATTACATTCGAGATAGCGTCATCGTGAATGATGCGGCGATTATCAATAAAAATGAAATTGTATACTCGATGCATATCCATTTCGAGAACAATATGCCGTCTTCAAACGACTCCGTTATTTAAGCCACAAAGTATTTCTACGACATCCTCGATTTGTATCATTTAACTCGACCAAATGAACACAAACTACTAAAGAAAATCCATCTCCCCCAACATAACAAAACAATGCGAGAAATATATATATATACAAGCAACCCAGCGCAGATCTCTTTCAACAAATCCATGAGCCTCCTCCCATAGCCCATGAAAAAACATACCGCTCTGCGCCATAAAGAAAATTCCAGGCAATATTCCCTCCTCACAAAGAAAAACACGGCGAATCCTCCGCTGTGCGGCTATATCGCGTCTACGCGGGAAAACCCTCGCCTCCAGCGGCGCAGGAATAAAAGAGCCAGAACAGAGTAAAGGCAGAAGAATATAAGAAGAAGAATCAAGCTCAGAGTTGGAAAAAAAGAGTAGCAGGAAAAGAAACTTAGCCGCGTAACGAGTTTCAACGTCGGCCGGCGCAGCAGTGTAAAAGTGGGTGGTACGAACGTATATACATATACATGTGTGTACACTAGCTACCTAAAAGCGGCTAAGCTGAGAACCTCTGCTATGCGCGGATCGATTCAAAAGCGGCGGCGGTGGTAGTGGTGGCGCCCCACCCCATTATGTGTTTTCCTCCACCTGCCAGCCTACCCTCCCCCCCCTGAAAGGTTTACGACGAGACCCGAAAGATCCTTTTGCGAGCGACGCCGCCCGGAAGTTCAGCTTCGCTTCTGCCGATGCCGTAATTGAATTCCGTCTATTTTTCCAGCGCGCTCTCGTCGCTACTCTCGCTTTCTTTTTGCGCGACTTCGCCGCCGGGGAGTTTTGACGCTAGCTTTTATTTTTATTTTCTTTCACGACGAAAGATGGCTTGTCGTCGTGGAGATCGAGTGAGCTGGAAGAAGAATCGAGTGCTGTGTGTTTTATACTGATGCCCAGGGGCGAAAACGGGACTGAAATGAAAGCGTCGATTGATTTATCTCTCTGACATTGATGCAGGATTTCGAATCGTAATCCGAAGGAAAACTAATTTTGTACTAGCTTGTAAAGTATATCGCGTATTAGATAATAAAATTGGTTGGTATACACTTCTAGACAATTTGCTGTACACATCAGGCAGTTTTTTCACCGGTGAATATACAAATAAGGCTATATGGTTTCTATATGTTTACCCGGGAACGTATATCGAACGCATTTTCACTCGACGCTGTCGCCTCTCCGCAAATAACTTCTTCCAAGCTAATCTCACCAGCCAACGAGTATAGAAAAAAAAACCCTATAAACCCATATATCTGTTTACTTTCTACTCAGCTGCTGCAGTAGCATATACGGGGAATCACCTCTAAACATCGACTGGCATGAATACACTCGCTGCGAGGGGAAAAAGTTCCATAATATATGCGATACAATCGTTTCCGTCTTCCGCTTCTCTGCTCTCTCTCTCTCTCTCTCTCTCTCTCTCTCTCTCTCTCTCTCTCTCTCTCTCCCGCCGCTCCGGCAGCCTAATCAAATTCTCAATCTTGGCAAAAAAAGCACGCTCTGAAAACACGATACGGATAAGCCGTTTAAATACGCGAGGATTTAGATTCGCGTGTGCAACTATACTCGACGATGCTACTCGTCGCTTTCGAAACTGTAAAACGCTCTGGACCAACGGGAGGCTTCGCGCGAATGGCTTATACTCTGATGTGTATCCATTAATCAAGTTTAATAAATCGATTCGGCGCGTTAATTAATTTGCCGCGTCGCGGGCTATACTGCAAGGAAGTGCTAGTCCTTAATATTAATTAATTAATTCGGACCCCATGGCAGTCGATTCGAAGGGTCCATCAGGCCTAGAAATTTGTGTTTTTTCGAGCATCGAATTCAAATTCTGTCGATTCTAGTTTCCTCAAAATTTAGAGATTACGGTATAGAGAACGTTGAATTTGCGATAGTGGAATTTATCTCTTGGTGAAATGTGAAGGACGAAAATATTAGTACCCTGTATATCCGCAGTTTAAATTGGCACGATTCAATGTATAAGGACGAAGAGTCCAAATACAGAAAAGTGGGAATCGGCGCGAAATCTGTCCGGCATCTCTCGCTCGAGTTTCGACGCCATACATAATGCACCGAAAAAACAGTAATACAGCAGAGAACCAGCACACGCGACTCTCGACTATTACCCGCCAGCTCGATTCACGAGTATTTAAAAGCTCCAATAAGGAGAGAATCGTGAGAGATCGATATCGCCGATCGCCTACTACCGCCTCCGTTATAGACACCCGATGCTTTCTATCCACAGTATCCACACTCCACTAGCGCGCATACATACATGCATAGACACGTGTGTATAACGTATGAATCTCGTGTCGCGAAATTCTATATCGTGTGCAGCGCAGCGAGAGACACTGAGCCTTAATGAGACGGAAAGGCTGCTCTCAGCTCGCTCTAGTCCTGCAGCGCATGCGCATATATACATATATATAACGTGGCTCCGCAACTGCGAGGAGAAGTTAACGAGGGGAGAAAGTTACGTTTTGTCCCGTAACTGTATATGCAGCCGCGGCTATAGATTAACTTTAATCCAGCTCTTGGAGGATTCGTTCGTCGCTCTCGCCTGTGTAGCTCTCGTCGCCGCGCGTCGAGTTATAGGCCGAACAATGAGAAATCGCGCGCTGGAAAGCTATTATATATACACAGTTGACGATGCTATGATGGGGGAAGAGATTACGGAAGTCTGCAAACTCGAGGATCAAAGTTTGGAGGACTAGTGGAATTTATCTTGAATTTAACTATATGCATTTGGGTTAAATTTACTTTCGCGCGCGCGCGAAGCTGAATTCGTGTTTAAGTATCTCTTATAGCTTGGAGGATTAAAATAGCTGAGCTCAGACTACGATATACTCGAATGCATTAGAAGTAGAGAGTTTGTTGTAGAGATGACGTTTTTGAACGGTTGACTATTGTTTACCTTTTTTTCATATCAGTCAATTACTTTTGTGATATACTCATCATTTTATGAAAGCTCATCAGTTAAAAATTATTATTGAAAACTATTACAAAATAGTTCAACCTAAACTGAATTTCCATTTGTATATGAACCGCTATGTATCAAAACAAAGCGGCTTTGGACTGGCACTTCTTTCACCGCTTATAAACACTCTGTGTCTCTGACTACCGAAGATATTATATAGATGGTGCATAGGTTTTTTTCCTATTTCTCTCATCGTTATCGGCGATCGCAGTGTATATACAGAGGTTCGTCATCAGTGTCAAATCTGCCTATGGTTAGACTTGCTACATGGGTCATGCTATAACTGCCTAAATGACCAATAGTGCGGTTTGCTTTTTTACTTAAATGTCTCTTATAAGCTCCTCTCCCAATATATTTTCGTAGAAAAATTCTACCAAATCGGTGCGCATTCAGCCGCGCGATTAGAATCTCAACAGAAAAAGATTGAGTGTTTTCATGAATATTGATAAAAAATGTTCGTTTTACAAGCCTACTGCATCCATGTATTTCTCACAAACACATACATACATCGAATGGCTCAATAGCTACAGAAAATCTCAGTCCCAACAAATACCCTCCCAGTCGTATAATAAGAATATATTAAATCCGTCAAAGCACTATATATACACACGAGCACTTGAAATTCCTTCTCTACACTTGGAGCCATTCTCAGTTTTCCAGCTAACAATCGCATATTTCACGGCTTGTTACAGTCCCCTTACAAGTATATAAGCTTTGTGTACACAGACAGACATACTTCCTTAAACAGACGAATGGGAAAAGCAGCGTCTCGAGCGCTTTTTGTTACGAGACTATAGCTACTGCGCATTCTCTCACATATACCTATAAAGGACGCGGGGAGGCGGCTGTTACATCATTTTTCGCGCGCGGGACAAAAGCTCCCGCGCGTTTATAGAAAATTAATTACTCTTTTAAGCACGGGAGCTTGGCTGAAAGAGAGCACGCGGTCTGAGCCTTTTGAGGGCTGTTAATTGCGTCATTTTCACGACCTATGTACATATACTCCCTGTATAACTGCACGCGAATTACCTTCACGTCAGCTTTTTAGATTCTTTAAAGCTTTGTGGAAGATTTAATGCAAGTTCATCGAGGTTGTATCAGAAACAAAAGCTTTATTCAGCTTGGTGAAAAAAAAACTCGTTATTACAGCACCGCACTGCAGAGCGGAGCTTGAAAAAAAAAACAAAACAAAACAAAAGTAAATTCCACTTTCATCAAGCGCATAAACGATCGCTCCAACCGGGCGCTACAAAAAACTTTTCTCCAAATCCCCGCAGTCGCGAATCCGCTTCGACGCGCGGCAAAAAAACTCGCGCTCTCACGCATCACCCGGCGAAATTGCGTGAGTGATATGTGCGCTTTATATACCCTCCCCTTGATTTTACCAGAACGAAAAAGTTCGGCCCCTGCAATGACTCGTTTTGCGCTTAACCGGCTGTATAGATATATACACACATCAGGTAGTACACGTATTATATATCCTGCCTGCGGCCACAGGCGAATTTTGGGCCAACCGCCGAATAAGAAGTGCATAACGCGATGAGGGAAGAGGGGGAGACAGTTTTATACTCGCTTCTTCTCGCTTATATTCCTCTTCAATGCATGCGTGCGCGGTTGAAAGGAAGAAAACGAAGCGGACGGGAGAAAGAGAAGTGGTGAGGAGGAAGCAAGTGGATAAAGGAGAGAGCGAATCGCGGGCCACACGCGTAGTCTTCCGCTCGCGTTTTTTCACGCAGTACATCTTTATTTGAGCGATAGCTACATAGATGTATCTCAAGCGGTGTGAGAGTAACGTAATTCTACTGCGTTTGTGTATTTGGTGAGCGGCAAAAGTTTTAGGATTTAATATTTTTTGGGGTTCGGAGCCTTTATAAAAATTAGATCTGATTAAAGATCATATTAAGAAAATCGAAATGCAATAATAACAATAATTCTTTAACAAGTCAAACTTTGCCCATACAAAAAACATAGAATATCAAAAGAAAAGATACTCAAACTGCCTTAAAAATTTTTAAATTTCAAGAGTACAAGTAAAAGTGGGCGACCTGCCAGCAGTTGTATTACCCCCCCCCCCCCCAAAAAAACAATCAACACAAACTATATGTACCACCGAATCGTCGGATCGCTGCCCCTCAGCCAAAAACCGCATTCCTCTCCCTTCCCCGCGCACTGCACTGCGCGCTGCATCCAAAGCAAGTCAACCAACTCTCTTTCAGCCCTTATTTCGCGAATGATGCGCGCACTCGTTCTCTTTTTTTCTTTCATCCGCGCAATACTGCACTGAACACGCACGTGTTGTGCATGCATGTGTATACATAAGTTCGAAGAGAAAGAGAGAGGAGATCGAAGAGCGAAGCTGCAACTCGGAAGATACAACCGGTTTGTTTCCCGCGCGCGAACGCAGGTTCATTACACCGCGCGGCGAACGTATCTCCTTTCTCGACAAGTACCCAAGCGCGAGCCGTACAAGTATATAGAAAAGCGCACGGGGAGGCTTCTTCATCCCTTTGCGCGTTTGAGCGCAGACTTGAATTTTTCCTGCTTGAGCTAGGTTGTGTTTATAATATGATCGTCGTCGGCGTCTTTGTACTGGTTGGGCGAACGGAATGTAATTTTTTTCTTTATATAATTTGTCTTTTTTAAGACTATAGAAACGAAATCACGTATATCTGGAATATTAAACGAAAGAGTATATAAGTAGTTCTGTTTTTTAGTCCTCAAAGTTTACGACAGGCGATATAAAACTCCGATACGCATTACTTATGCGTATTTTATCCACAAAAACGAGCGTGACCTGGTTTGAGAATAAATTCTAATATTTTTTCATACCTCGATATCGTGCGCTGAAGAAAAAAATCCGTGACAGCAGTACAGCCTGGCACTGCGAGAGAAAAAACGCAGGACATCACTACTACAATATATTCCGCTCAAAAAAATGTCTATCACGCATGACAACAGCAAAATAAAACAAAAGTTAAGAGTTTCTCAAAGCGAAGCTTTTAAAAAAACAAATTTACATTCAGTATCAGTGTAGAGCCTCATACATATAGCTAATGCGCAATCATTATCCTTAACCAACACAATTTGCCTAAGCCATATATATGTATATTTCACTTTCCGTCAATTCGGGCGCCTCTTATATACTCGCCGGACAAACCACAGAGCGAAACAGAGATAGGAGCTAAAGTAACGCGAGCCATTTTGCGGTTTGGCCAAGTAGCGTTTGGGTGCTCGTAAAAATTCAGGGTAGTCACGCGTTCTCGTGACGGGTGAATTTACCACATACTCAATGTCAAGCTCAAGTCTTGACCTCACGCAAAAAAGCTTGCTTACACACAATGGAAAGCTTCGCTATAATTAGGTTAAGCGTATGACAAAATTATTGCGACCTTCACCGGAAAGCGTATCGATCTGAAGCAGAGATGCAAAAAATGTCGCGACCGAGCTTTTAACTGTTCTCTCAGATAATATATGTGGAAATTAGTGCATGTCAGCGATGTTGGTCCGTGATAATGACGCTTTTGTGATTATATAGTCCTGTAGAGTGAGAGGAGTTTTATTTGCTGGAAAAATTCATTCATCATAATGAAAGAGATTTTAGAGGGACGAATGTCTCGTGAAAAGAGTTTTATTAAGCTCGCTTCGAATTCTAATTGGCAGCATTCTCGGATGACTGATCGTTCTTCGTGATTCTTATAGATCGCTGGTGTAATCTATCATAAATTTCAGCAGATGCTGATGATCTCATCTGCTGTGGATGTCGAGCTTTGTCAGAAATTACGTTTTGATTGAAGAATCGTATATACATATATGTGACATCTCTCGTGTCGTAATTTTGCTCCCGTGAATGCCCTGAATTTCATTATAGTACCTGAAATAACGTAATAGGAAAACTCTTTCCTTATTCATTAGCAACGAAGCGTATGATAATCAACTCATTATGTCCTCGTGTAATGTAAAGTTATTCCAAACTATAATGTAGCTACACGATACCGCCTGACGATGCCGGGGATTAAACATTGCCGCGACAGGGTGGTATAGCGGTGCATTACAGGCGGAATTCAACGAGCGTTGATCGCTTTCCCATCGAACATTTTTAATGAATTCACGTCATGGGAAACTTATTGAATAATGCGCCGAGCACTCAAAGTTTAAAATACTTTTAGATCGAAAAAAAAGCCAACTTTACGATATCAAACTCTGGTTTATTTTTGCGGATGCACTTTTACGAGCAATCGTTAATTGCAGTTTCTAAATCCCGACGTATCCGTCGAATCCCTTATGTAAGCGCAGTCCAATTACTGCGATATCTTAGGATTTTTAATTGCCAATAGCTAGAAACATTAGCAACCATTAACGAACGAGAATCGTTGAACTCGCAGCGATATCTTAATAAGCGCGAATCCGCAAACGGATTGAAAAAAAAATAATAATAAACAAGCAACATTTTATGAGTCACAAGCAAGAGAAAGTAATCCAAAAATAAACGTCGTGCATCGGACGATCCCTGCGCGAATCCTCTCGAGCGATCACGAGTCCAGGATGCATACACCGATATATACGGTATAGAGAGAAAGAGCTTCGACTAAGTAGACGGTGTACATAAATCGGCAAAACGCATCGAACGTCGTGTGCACGTGCATATAGAGAGAAAGCCGCGTGCGCTGCACCGATGTATAGGACGAGTATAGTAGTGTATAGTGGATATTAGTAGCAGCAGCGGCCGCGCTGAGCCAACAGCGCAAACTGTGTGCAGCGCTGCGCTTCGGGCTTCTCTCCTCTCCTTCTCGCGGTCAATGAACCTATCTCTGCTGGTGAACCCAGTTGGTCCACTCTTTCCCCTCGATTTTCCCTCTCCTCTCCTTCTCGGCTTCCCCTCCTGACTCTCCCCCCCCCCTTCCGCGCGTGATTCTTCACTCTCTCTCTCTCCCTCTTGTATACTGTGACTCTCGACGTAACTTTCTTACGTGTGCTGCTCTCTCGGGGAGGAAGGGGAGTCGAGAGAGGTACCTCTTTTTCTCCGCAACCGCTAATACCCCCCACCATCCGATTATTCCGGCTACCCCGTTCGCTGTGCGTTGCACTGGTCGTTTCTACAATCGCAGCTGACAAGGTTGCTTGGATCCGCGGAGATTTATTTCTTTTATGCTCGGGAATGATTCGCGGCGTTCGGCCCATCGAATTTTTGTAAAAACTTGAAAAATAATCCAGATTTTACTCGAGGAGCAGAAGTGCATATCGATAGTACATACTTCTATGAAGCACTGTAGACGTTTCCTAAGCATGTACGTATGGGCGCTCTCCCTCTTTCTCAAAGTAGCGCTCCCTCCAGCCGTATAGCCCCTCTACCTCCACCATCCTCGCGGCTGTTATCCTCTCTATCTCTGCCGTCGCTCCCGTCCCTCTCTCTCTTTCTCTCTCTCTTTGTCTCTTCCTTTTTTACTTCCGTCTCGCTCTCTCCCTCCCCTGCCTCACTCTCTTTCTCCGCGTGCACGATCCTCGTTTCTCATCTCTCTCTCTCTCTCTCTCTCTCTCTCTCTCTCTCTCTCTCTCTCTCTCTCCTGACCAGGGCCCATGATTTCCCTCTTCCCCTCTCTCTCTCACCACTCTCTCCCCCTAGACTCTTCATACCGAGAGATACACATCTCCCTCTCTCTCTCTCTCGCTCTCTGAAAAGCGAAAGAGCGAAAGAGAGAGAGAGAGAGAGAGAGAGAGAGAGAGAGAGAGAGAGAGAGAACGAAGTTTGCAGCGTATCCCCGTGCGCTCGCCCCTTTCCCCGTAGCCCGACCGGCAAGCGAGCGAGTAAGCGAGCAAGCGAGAGAGAGAGAGATACCGAACAAGAGAGAGAGAGGACGAATGAGAGAGTTGCAATGCCGTAACACGGCGAACGCGCCGGCTCTTTACTTACCTCACAGGTAAGCCCGCGCGCGCAACTCGACGAGTCTACGGCTGCCGTGGCTGCCGATCGCTCCGCTGCAGCGAATCGTCGGACCGCCGCGCGAAACCACTGGCGCCAAGTTTTATGATTCAGCACCCTCTGCTCGCGCAGTGCATATACAACATTGTATACTTCGTACGATCCATTCTGCATACCGATCGACGGGCCCGAACGAACAATCAAAGTTTTTATTTTTATACTCCTCGCGAAAAAGTGTCCCACGTGGATCACCACACGGCTGTCGCGCAAGATCGGTACCACCGAAAAATCGTCCCAAGTGCGCGCGGGATATTATTCCGCGCTTCAACCAAGGCACATCGGCAACTCGAAGCTGCTTGAAGAGAGAAAAAACCGGTCCCCTGCGTGCCGCCAAAAGAAAGAATGAAAATACAAGTGCGCGAGTGACGATCCCCCCCTCCTCCCCCTTTACTCTCGCACGTGCTCTCACCCCTTCAACAGAAGAAAGGCACTCTCTCAACGCGCCGGCGACAAAAGTGTGCTCCTACACCTCGCAGTGTGTGTGTTGGCAGCGAAAAGTGAGAATAATACTACAGAGCGCAAACAGCGGAGACCCCCTACGATCATCGGCCGGACAAAGATAGAAGAGCGAGTGAGAGAGAGAAGCGGCGATCGCTATCGTGGAAGTGTGAACGACCAAGGGCTCGTTCCGGTTTGTTGCCAGTCGCCCCTCCACGAACTGACCAACGGACGAACGGACGGACGGACAGACGCATACTCACACAGAGATAACACAGCTCTATATCCCCGTCTCTCTCTCTCTCTCTCTCTCTCTCTCCTCTTCCTCTGCATGTGCAAGTGCAACGCGGAGGATAGTGTGAGTTCCTGGACGGCGCGCCGCTGCGCGGATGAGGCGCGCGGAGCCGAGCTGCACTGCACGGGTAATTATGAGCCAACGCTGCGTTGCCGGACTGAACGCCGCTGCATTGCTGTATATATAGCTGCTATCTATATCTATACTCGCTTGCATAGAGGGTTGTTTTGCATGTGTGTACGAGGGAGAAACGCGGTTGTCTGCATCAGCTTTGTTTTTGTTTTTAAGCGCGCAGTGAAAAATGTCGCGTGGAATCGTTCGCGCACCGGCACCGCTAACGATGCTGTATATATTCGCGAATTTGTTCGCCTGGATACCGGTTTTTAATTGATTGTCGGCCGTTTACCTCTGGCTCTCTCGCTTTTTTTTTCCGAAACAGAGAATCGCGCTATACGAGGGAACATTTTACTGCAAAAGTGTATACGGAATGTATAAACAATTTTTTTGCTCTTCGCGAACGGCGCACTTCCTTCTACATGGAAAGTCATCAGCCTCTGAAATCGCAGACAAAGCGGCGCGAGGAAAGAATCGAAGCAGGAAAAAAGTTACGTATGTACAACGTACGCCATGTGGTTTCGCGTTTTTCACGGGCTGACGAGCATAGCAGCAGGGAGCATGTATATAGCGGGGCATTTGTATATCAGATTCGCTCAATCAGCCGATCGGAAACGGGCGAATTTCGATAAGCGCGGAAGACAGTGGAGAGGTGAACGATCGCGTCAGCACCGGGTGACGACACGTCGTGGAAGGGGCATTAACTCCAGTGTTCGTTTCGTAGACGAAATTTTTTTTTATATTCACGAAAAATAGTTTTGGGATACGTGGAAAAGGATATTGTTTGTTTGTTGATCGAGAAACGAGGGAAGGATAAACAAGAGTATGAAGTGTTAAGCTATCGCAGACCGGCAAACCCGTGATTTATCTCTTATTTCTTCAGATTCCGTTTATCTGCTCCAAAATGCTAATCGTCCAATAAATCAAACGAACATCGGAAACAGATTGCGGAAACAGAAAATGAAATAAATACACGATAATTCGCTTAGATCTAATGCCGATCGGTCAATGAATCGTGATGCAAAATCGCCGGAAAAACAACGACACTACTCTCTCTCTCTCTCTCTCTCTCTCTCTCGACGACTGTTACGCAACCCTCCTGTTATAGCATCCCAACAAAACAAGTCGACTCTTTTCCGAAGCCCACACCGGTCGGAAATAAATTCGCCACTGCTATTCCCGTCCGGTACTCTCCCGCCTGTTACTACTTAGCCTCTCTCGCGCGCGTAACGCACGCGCAAAAAAAAAACAAACAAACGCGAATCTAACAGTATATACAACGAAAGAGAGAAAAAAGCCCGCGTCCTATTCATTACGCCGTCATCATATTTACCGGGCACTTTACATTATGCTAATCGCAGCACGCAACGATTTTCAATGCCATGAGAAACTCCTCGCGCGCGCAGCAACAATGACAGTCCAATTAAGCACGAAATAGCCGAGAAAAGGGGCCTTCCCCTCCTTATTATACGTGGGACTACGTAAAATGACGCTGGTGCATAAGTACGAGCGTGTATATACAGCGCGAGTTAGTGGAGGGGAATCGTTGCTGTATACACGCGTTACGGAGAGAATTATTTAACAAAGACGCGACCAGCGCGAAAGAAACTGCGAAGGAAGCGCGCCGATCGCGTATATTTATACGCTAGTGGAAGAGGAGTCGAAAGAGAAGAAGAAGAAGAAGAAGAGGAAAAAGAAGGAGAGAGAGAGAGAGAGCCTTGCGCTCGCGCGACGAAGAGGAAGTCAACGTCCGAAGATTACGACAATGACATTCACTTTTTCTTGCTCTTCTCTCTCTCTCCTCGTCTTCCTCTCTTGGCCGCTTTTTCGCGAGACTCCATATACGCGCTCGTTTTTTTGTCGCGACGTTCTTCCTTTCGCGGACGAAACGATACCGGCTTCACCGATCCTTACAGCGATGTAACCACGAGCGAAAGCCTGATGATGATTTTCGGCAGAATGCGTCGCGTAAGAGACACTCGGATCGGATGTGTTTTTGTGTATACTTTTGCTTTACTTGCTTGTTTTCGTGCTTTTAAGAGACTAATCGTTAGTTCAATAACCCTATAACTCACATCGATACGATTCCAATTCAAAAAAAAAAAAGAAACAGTAGATTTCCTCCCGCTTATCAGACACTCGCGTTTTTTATTTCTCCGTTTATCGGCCTCTTATTTTTCCATTTCGTTCTGATTATCTCGTTGCAGCGATGGACCTGGCGATAAAGCGCCTGCAGCATCAGCAGCGGGTGAAAGCCGCCACGATGTCACGAGGAAAAAGCCCTGAGCTCTTGGACGTCTGATCTCGATTCAACCGTACTGGACAATAACGACGAAACAGATAAGAGCGCCGGCGAAGGATGGGTTGAAGTCCCTCGTGGAAAAAAGTGCTACAACTCGATAAATGAAAAATAGAATCATATAAACCCCAGTGACGCATCATTGGTATAGTGTATATCTTATGCAACGACTGTAGGACGAAGATATTTAAGTATATATACAAGAGTAACAAAGTGACGTGAGAAACGAACGCGAGAGCGAGAGTGAATGTGTTGGTCGGACGATGGACGTGTTCAAGATCGACCAGTCGCTAACGGCGGGCCTGGGTAGCGCCCCGGCACCCGACACCCTTACGCCCGAGGTGAGCTTTGACGCCGGCAGCGAGTTCAATTTGAGCTTTTTCGACGGTCCCGAGGAAAACAGCGGACAAGGCTTCAGCGATCCAGGATCAGTGGGCAGTGCGAGTGCCTCACCTCCGCCTGGGACACCCGGCACTTTGCCCGTTAATCCAGCGAGCGCTGCGAGCTTGCCTATTGTCCAGGTGCCCGCTGGCATCGTTGTTAAGCAAGGTTCGTTTTTTTTTTCTTTTGACTTTTGGTTTTGGGATTTTATATCTGGTTATGCTTTACTGAATTTTACACGATAAAACAAATGATTATAACGCACTGTCGCAAACTGATAAACATGGCGCCCCCATATAGTCGAGCGGTGCTCGTCATATTCCCCCTCTCCGTTACTATACGTGCGAGATACGCGTGTGAGACTCACTTCTTATCCGACTGTCTGAGCGAAAGATGCTCTCAGAGTACGACACGTTTATTAAGTTACGAAAGCTTTGTTTAATAGTACAAATAAATACTTCGATATAGTGCTTCAAAAGTGCTTCAAATTCAGTGCTGTGTGTTTTTCCTAACCTAAACCTGTGGACAACTTTAACACATATATCAATCAAACAAATAATGAAGATTAATTCGAGGATTAATTTTAAACGATACATCAGGAAGCCTCGGCGAAGAACCGGTAATGAAGCCAGACATCAAGTTAATTGATGCGCGGCTCATCTCTCAACTGCCACGTGGTTGTCTAAGCTTACATAGATTTACGTTGCTTTATCTGCTGGTACATTGGCTTTTGTTCCGAATCGTCACGTGGTATATACGGAATTCGTCAAGTCGTTTGCGAGCACCGAGCTGCAGAGCGCGCGAGTTAATGAAATTCCTGACACTGCGCCACTGCGGCATTCGTGTCGAGTTTAACGCCGACACGTCTTACTCCTTGCCTGTTTCAAGCTCTATACCAGCTGCAAGGCATACTGCGAATTTCTGGAATCATAAATGACCTTTTCTATTTAAATTGGTGCTGTACGAGAGAAAATTCAGCCGATGCCATATTGCACGTATGAATTTTGTGCGACGTCTCTTGTGCAGCTCGAAACTATTTCTGATGATTATTATCAAATCGACTATATTTATTCGGTTAAATATACGCTCAACTGTATTAAAGATCATCTGTATGGTAACTCGATCTGTACTATTGTAACGAGAAGTAGCTCGCTTTCAAATTGTTACCCCAACATTCGAAACGCTGCATCCGATTCATATATCCCGAGAGAAACTCTCACCGAGTATCCAAGCATATACCTATGAAGCGCATAAACTACCCACATACTTATCGTAAATTATTCCAAACTCTCTGTTTAGCCGCATACACATATAGATAGAAAGTGTAAAAATGCATTATTACGACTTTCCGACAACGCGGCGGCAGAGTCCGCGTAATCGTAGAAAGTCTAAAGCCAAAGACAAGCTCCCGTGCTATTCTTTCGCGCTGATGCATTTCATACGTGTACACACAACACAACAACCCAGTGCGGCCTTACGTAAGATATAAACAAACGCGCGCGGGAATACCTCCCGTATATAATATGCTCCGCAAGCGTCATTGTACAGCACGTATTATACGGATCTCGCCGATAAATTAATCACCGGCGTTTGTACGGCCTTTTCGCAAGGACGCCTGCGAGAGTCGATCGCTATAATGTGATTTATACGCGAGACTAACTTTGCCTTTCCGGAGTAGGGGGGGGGGGGCGATAAAGGCACCAGCTCTTGCTTTCGTCCTTTTTCCATGTCCGAAAAGAAGCCAGACTCGATGCTTTAAAGCTCTCAGGGGTCTCGTTCTGTTCCGCAATTCTTCGTCGCGAGTTCCGTAATGATCACGGATTTGCAGCTTGAGTTTCCCGAGGATTTCAGAGGGATGCGTTTTCGCTTTTTTGTCCTCCCAGAGAAAAGGGTCATCTCAAATAGTAGGTTCGAGAATATGAAGGTTTTTAATAAAATTTATCTTGTAATACGATACGATCGTATATCGCGAGATTGTAAGATCGAACCGCTGATAATAGCGTTTAGCGCAGCTGCTTATACTATATTACATATCAGATAAAACGTTATTCACGCCGCGATTTATGCGAATATTTGTAAAGTACATCGCAGTTAAAAAACTTTGGCTAATACCTTATACCACAGCTCTGAAAAAGTAAACGGAGATTAACGACTTTCTCACCCATTAAAAGATAAAATATGTAGCCACATTAACTCGGCTTTTATTATACGCCAACGAGAATGATTTTGTTAACGCAAACCGAATCCGCTTTATCGAGTTAATGCGACTGGATTTATCACTATCAAATTATCACACCCCTGCAGCCGCACCGAAATAAAAGAATAATGCCTCGAACTTTCAGCTGTCACATCGAGGAATTCATCCATCGATCGACATCCCTCAGCATGAACTATTCATTATAAACGGCTAATGCGCGTAGCTCGAGATAACCAAGAAATTCCTCGAGCAAAATACACAGCCTCGCGCAAAATTCTCCTCGTTGATCAGCTGCGCTATATAGATAATGCTAATTTCTCAAAGTATAGAGGGAAAAGTCGGGCGTATAGTTTAATATAAATTCGTCCCTCGTCACACCCACACATACACACATAGGTATACAGAGGCATGTGTATCGACGCATATATATAGGCAAATTACAGAGTCATTAGCCCGGCATCGTTACGCTGTATCGAGTTATATACACAGTAGGATGAGAGAGAGAGAGAGAGAGAGAGAGAGAGAGAGAAGGGGATCCAAGCCGAAACTGTAATTAGCGAACGTGCGCTGCTGGCCTGTATAGTCGAATGGTGATCTATTGCTCAATCGGCGCGGACTGGCCTAATAACACAATGAACGCGTATACATACGAGCTGCTTTCTCTGCGCGCTTGCCTCCTCGTCTATATCACTTGCGGCTCCGGGCTGCTGTAATTCACGCGCGACTGTGCTGTATATATGTATGTCTGCGGGCTCTACTATACCGCCGCTTGCATTCTGCATCAAACAGACGAGCTGCGATGCACATGTCTAATTATCCGAGTGATTAATCATAATTATGAGCGTTTATTCGATAAAAGCTGGAAATATATAGGAATTTCAATTTGATTTATGTATAATGCGCGCAAGCGCGTGAGGGAGTATATTTTACAATTAACGCCGTGAGACCGCCGTACGGCTGCGCTTTCTTTTTGGACAGACGCGGTTATTTACCGGTGTATGCTGTGTAATGTGTATAGAGTATATACATGAATTATGCGTCCGCGCTTTGCATTATGTAACTTTCCTCTCTTATATTTCGAGCTTATTTCTTAACATCCGTTGGAAGTCTATAATATTTCGATGGGTACTAGTGTATACCGCGAAATATCGAACAAAGCAGTATTGGACTGGCTATAATATACCCCACCGTTAAAACTCTCCGTGTCTCTATCCAGTGCCGATAGGTGGTGCATAGGCACTTTCCTACTTCCCTCATCGCTATCTGCGAGCCCAGTGCATATGTAGCGGCATGTCATCTATACGCCGAAATTGCCTTCTTTTTAGCTTTCTTAGGCCGCTCATGCTATAACTGTCCTAGTCTATTTCAAATTTTTAGAATCCTTGGTGATAAAGGATCTCATTTTAATTCGCTAAAAATATACACGAGAATCCTCAAACAGCCAAAAGATATACATACCCGCGCATAGTAGGCTACACAATGATCGTCATTTTTTTCCTACGCGTGCCATTCTCGCAGCTCATCTTATCCGTCATTCCTGCGCCTCGGCCAGTAACGCTTGAGCTGTGTATACGCATAAGATCCTCCTTTTTTTCCACCTTCTCATTCCTCACCATCTCGCCGCAGCTCACGCACACGCTTGCATTTTTCCGCACAACGAGCGTCCCTCTCTCTCTCTCTCTTCCTCGCTTTCAACATTTATCATTCATCATTCCACGCTCTTACATCCCTTTTTCTTTCATCCGCACTTTATTCTCTGCGCGCCACGGAGCTCATCTCTCTCTCTCTCTTTCGCGCGCGTGAGGATGATGCGACCATCGCGCGCAGGTATATACATCTTGGCGGTGCTTTTTCCCGAGCGCGTGTGAGAACCTGATATGTCTGACATTTCACTCCCTTCTCGTGTAGATGCGTTTCTTCGCGCGCGTATGGGGCTTTGATTATCATGAGCCGCGGCTCTTTCCTTGATGCATGTACGCACCTGCGGTGTATAATGCAAGCTTGGACTAGACCGTGCGGGCTTTTTGCAATCCGGTTTAATTAGCTTGAGTAGCGATTTTTTTTAGCAGTATACTCATGAATTTGATTATCGGTATTGGTGAATTCTTCGGAGAAACCAGCAAGGCGTTTTCCTCATCTTGCCCTATCTCGATTTCGGATTCCGCGCATATAAGCGTCTAATTTGTGCGGAACAATGCGATATACGTTCCCGTTCATTGGATAATATATATATATATATATATATATATATATATATATAACACAAATGCGATACAGATAAGCAGAATTTATCCTACTATCGTATCCGCAGAATCTCATTCAATGTATATAGCGATTTCGAAACGAAATAGAATTCAGATGTCGAAGCATTCTCAATATTTGAAATATTACATTCTCCATAAATCCCAGCACCTTCTGGAATTAAATGCGCGCAAAAAGCACACACGCGGAAACTTGAAATCACTTCCATCAGTATATATTTCCCTACTGATGGCGCTGCTGCTTCTGCACCTGTGCATTATTATTAAACCACGGCGGCTCAGTCTCCGCCGCGAATTATAATGACCGCGGTGTCTCATCCTCGATGCTGCTGCTGCCAACTATTCCAACCGCGGCTTTGCAGCAGCATTGTTCGCGCGTCGTGATTCCGCGGACAGGGTTAACGATCTCCCGGTACAAGAAAGCTATTTTCTACGCTCTTGGACGACGGAGAGGAAAATACGCTGCGCCGACGCCGTTGCGCTGATAGACAGGTGTTTTATTTTTTGGATGATCAACAGCTTGGCGTTTGACTAATTGTCCTTCTGCTAGGGAATTTTTTGATTGTACCGTGTTTTTCGGGAGAAATTTTATATTCCTTTCGAAATATTGATTATATATGCAAATTAATTGCGACATTATACACACTCATCGTTTCAGCGCGTGATCAAGCTCGAAATCCCGATGTCGTCGCGTGCGTAATAATAAGCGTCTGAATTATTCACCGGACGCGGTAAACAAGCACTTTGCCTAATAACTTTCTCTCGTTTGAGACCATGCATGATCCGCAGTGCCCACCAACACCTAGTTCCATACGCTTGACTTTAGCATAGGTCGCGCAAAATATGACTTGAATTCGAGGTCGGAATCGTTTTTAAACGATGCGTCTCTTTTTTTGGGAAGGATTGAATAACCACTTCTCTATTTTCTATGCAAACATGCTGTCTGTCTATATCTATATACAAAACGGCAAATCGTTCACATGAGATCTGCGAAATTATGCATTCGCCCCATCGCTATCGGCTTTTTTTTTTTGTCAGCGAGCTGTCTTTGAATTTTAAAGCTCGAGACGCGGTCAAGGATTTGTCATGCCGGTCCTTCTTTTCTCTATATAGCAGGCGAGATTCGCCAGACGATCTCGGACGAATTTTGATCGGGCTGATTTCTCTCCCAGTAAAACCTTAGATTTACACATCTCAACTATGCACACCTTGCATCATTAAATTATGCCAGCTGTATACCTCATCGAATATAAATGTTATACTTCACACTCGAGTTTTCCCGCTGAAGATTAATAATTTCTCATCACGCACAAGGTGCGACGTACATAGATTTTCTTCCTTGAACGATACTAATTACCAAGTGTTCCATCGACATTCTTACAAATCATACAGGTACACCCCATCCTCAAAGCAACTCTTCTAACGAAGCGTTTTCTCATATATCCCTCGTAAAGGAAACTCCCGAAGCGACTACAGTGCGCATCGACAAAAATCCCAAGAAAATATACTCACTTCTCCGCACGCTTTCGAGTCGCGCTTGAGAGAAGCTCCGCTTCGCGCAGCCGATTAATCGTTTCTCGAGTGTATGTGTGTGTGTGTGTGTGTGTGTGTGTGAAAGAGTATATAAATTCCATAAGTAATCTTCGGGTGCGCCACGCAGGGAAATGTTTGCGTGGCTCGAAAAGACGCGCAAATCTCGCGAGCTCAACGCGGAAGGCCAAGAGGATTCTTCATTACTCGGCTGTTTATCTTCTCGATATTAGATCGGCACGCATAGCCTTCCGCTATCGTTATACGGCGGGGCTATATACGCTGTAAAGTGCTCCTTAATTGCTAGGGTAATTGTTTGCCTTGAATTATGCATCGTCTTTTGCACGTGGTTTAATTCGTTTATCTCCGGTAGATCTGGAGCTTAAGCACTTGTTCATATAATTCTGCATGTGATGGGTTGATTTGATGGTTTTGGTAGTGAAATGGCATTATCTTAAGCCATCAGATGTTTCAGAAAATCTATAAGACTAAGACGCATTGGCTTCAATTTTACAGCATTAGCGGCCCAAACAGGAGAAAAAAGAGGTAGTTTTGACACAGGTGCCATATCGCCCTATATGCACTTGACTCGCAGATAGCGATGAGAGAAGTTGAAAAACGCCTATGCGCCACCTATCAGCGCTGACCAGAAGCACAAAGAGATTATGCGGTGGGGGAACAGTTATTCCAAAATACATATCTGTTTTATACAGAGAATCGCGGTCTTCGCGTACATACTAATTGAAATCAAGTTTCAACTGAACTCTGAACAATTTGGACAACAAGAAATTGGCTTAAATTTTTTTTTTTTTTTTTTTAAAGGTCCAATATAAAATTTTATTTATTTACACAAAATATCCCTTTTCAACAATAAATTCTGCTATATATTAATTCACGAAGTTTTTAAAACAAGGCAATTTTTATTATTCATTTTGTCATGCAAAATAAATGTTTGATCGATTATTCCATCGACTTTCCTATCTGTGTTTGTATCAATATCGTTATTTCTGTTATACTCGTTTTTCTAGTATGAGGTAACGAATAAATAATATTGAGTTTGCGTTGTACCTGAGACTAGTAAATAGCAATCGCAAAGAAGATCAAAATCGATCATCCTCGTCAATCGAATCTTCCGTACTGCAGCTTCTCAATAACAAATGCACAATCGCCTCGAATCGTGCAGCGGTGCGTCGTCCGGTCGTCCTCCTTTGTCCGTCGCAATAAAATAAAGCTACACTTATACATTGCAGCCGCAGAAAAGACCGTCGCGTGAAAGTTCGCGCGAGGCGCTATAGGCTTGATGGTTCACTGCCACGGTCACGCTACGTGCGTGGCGTATAAGCTATTCGCTACATCGTCCCTCGGCTGCAACGATGGACTCTTAAGCTTAAAGCTATACACTCGACGAAAGTAAACTAAATCTCCTCTTCGTGTCGAGGCATTGCGTAATGCGGTGTTGAGAGTCAGGACGCGTCGGTGTCCACGGGTACGAACGCGAGCTGCCTGCGCGATTCAATTCGCTGCGCGCATTGTTTCTCAACGTTTCTCTTTCTTTCGATCGGCGTGTGCGTGGAAGGCTATTTTCAGACGCGCGAGCTCTTAGCGGAAATGCAGGACAGTAGAGTTTCTATTGGCCGACGCGCGTCATTTCGGAGAAGGGTTGTTGTGTGCCGCTGACACGAGTGCTGTGATAGGATACTTTTCTGATGCAGTTTGATTGACGTTCGACGATACAGTAGATATAAGAAACGAGTTTGGTAAGACACGTCCTTTCTCCGCAGTACTTTTCCTTGGAATGCAAAAACATTCTTGCTTTCTTCCATCGAATGAGCTGGCAAAAACTTGGAGTTTCCATCTCGTGATCATTTTATTTCCATGATAATGATGTTGACAAGAACACGACATCAAAGCGAGTAAATTTTTATACCTTTGGGCTTTGATAGACTTTGACAAGCTGTCTTTCGTTCGGACCTTTCTTTGAATTTCACGCAAGAACAACATGAGTCGTTTCATGCATTTTTAACCGCGGTGCCATTTTCCATCCTCCAAAAATAAAAGCAAACGCAAAGTGTATACCGAACAATGCTCGCGTGTATATAGTTTCTTCGCTGACTCTCAGCTGACGCGCACCTGACGAAGGTCCAGTGTGCGCGCAAATAATACTAGAAGACGAGACTGCAAGAAGTGACGCTGCAGCGCGTTTCATTATATCCCCGATGCAAAACCGGCCGAAATGATTGGATTTTTATCTCCCATCTTTGCTTCAAAACACTTCTCTCTTTTGTTGCGTTTCTTCATGTCGGCGCCTCGCTAAGGCTTTAACTTATTTATTGTACATACATGCATAAGGAATAATACACTTCGAATATGTGGCCCTTAAAATAATATTTTACTATATTGATCTAAAAGAAAATGTATTTATTGATAAAAACAACTTAGGCTCGATCAGCTCGTGCGAGTCTTCGCACACGGTATAAGTGCATACGTATGACTCATCCAGGTACATTGCACCCTATACGTGTTCAGTATAGTAGTTTGCGTTCACACGTACACACACGCACACACACATACACACACACACATGAGTATACCAGAGACGCTAGCGTCCACATCTTTCACGCTCGATCTTTCCCGATTTTACGTACAGCTATAGATATACACACAGAGCCGAGACACCTAATGCGGAAGTGATTTATACGCCGAGTTATGCCGCTCGGGCGCGCACTTAGAGGCCCTGCGGCGCTATAACTGCCCCTATATACGATCTTAATTTATCGTACCTCGATTTCCCGCGCGCGCGCGTGTGTGTCTATAATTACGGCGTTTGTCGTCGTTTTCTGCGCAGACTTTTCTTTTTTCGACCCCGCCTTTCTCGCGCAGCGACGTTGATGCTTACGTAACTCTGCTCCACACTCTGCTATCCGCGCGTTGTAAGTTCTTTGTGCTATGCAAATTCTCTTTACTTTCCTACTCGTTTATGTTTTTTTTTTTTTTTTGTTTTATTTCGTTATATTGTCGCGAGAATACGCTAGAGCGATATCAATGACCAAACAAAGTAGTTTTGGACTGGACCCTTTCGTCACTGCCCAAACACTCCGTGTCTTTGGCAGGTGAAAATAGGTGGCGCATAGGTACTTTTCCATTTTCGTCAAAACAATATGCGCGACAATAAGTCTAGATGTACTGGTGTGCCACTAATGCTAAAACTGTCTTGTTTGGCCAGCTGCTTGAGCCGCTCATGCTATAACTGCGCGCGAAAGTTTTTGGAAATTTTAACTAATATAGCATATTTTGCGGAAAACACACGACATTTTTGCGCCAAACATCGCACGAATGGCGATGACGACGACATAACTGTTCTCCCTGCAAAGAGCCAAGCAACAGTGGATAGAAAGCATAAAGGAACTGTATACTCTATAGAGAACTAGTCGATTCCGCGAACACGCGCTCCGAGAGAAAAGCAAAGAAAGCTTCGCGAGACGGAGAGACAGAAAGGGGAAAAATAAGAAACCATAGACCCGCTCAACTGTCCGTATAATATATGGTGAGCAGATATAGAAAATCTTATTTTTCCCCTGTGCTGCAGGAACAAATAGATACCCTAAAAGTTTCGAGCAAAAGTACAAATGAACGAAATCCACGACACAAACGCCTAATCCGCTTTTGTTCCAGGCGCAATCTACAGTATAAAGGTATACGCGTATACACAACATTACACTCTCGCCGCACGAATAATCAAGCGAGTTACGCGCCGCGTGCGGTAATACTCCTCGCCTTCCGCGTCCAGTTTTCCTCTCCTCCTTTCCCTTTCTCTCTCTCTCTCTCTCTCTCTCCATCTCGCTCTAGCTCTCGCCGCGCGACCAGCTCCGCTTTATCATGCTCTTCGCGTTTTATCTCCTGCCTCTTTTTGTCGAAGATTGGAGATACGCTTTTCCGTCGACTGTCCGTGTTATATACAGCTGCGCGTGTGTGTATATATATATAGATTCTTTATACGCTTCCTGCTGAATATAGATTTTCTTTCAATCTTCGTTTCTCCGAAGAGCTCGTGTATGTATTCGTGTACAGTATAGTGCGCCTTGCACAGGAGATCGAAGAATCTGCTATCTTGAAGCATATAGTTTCGCGCTCGGAAAATATAGACTGTAATTTCTCTTTTTCTAGCTGGTTCTCTTCCTCTCGTCTATCTAATATGCATTTTGCATTCCTCGCGCGAACGCGCGCAGCTGCTGCCGGTTTTTCCAGCGCATAGAGTATACTTGGAAAAATCGTTTTTGGGATGTGATTTCATTCGAGAATTTCGAGCCGTGCACAAATACACGTTTGAATTATCTGTGTATAAAGTCGTAATTTTATTTCTTTTTTCTTTTGGATAATGAATCCAAGGGAAAAATTATTCGAAACCCTTAAGAGAAAAAAATTGACACGATTCACGCGAGCATGCGTGATTAAACTAATTCTTGTATATTACACCAATCTGAAAATCGAGCTTGGCCATCCTCCGACCGCAAAAGGATAATACCTTTTTCGCGTGTACTTTATTTATACCCCCTATTCCATCTATCTCTTTTCGCTTTTGATTCCCCCTCTCTACATTTCCCTCGTTCTCCTCCTTCTCTCGTTCGTCCTCCTCCTCCTTCTTCTGCTTCTTCTTCTTCTTCTCCTTTTCTTCCGCGCGATGGCTCCGTCTCGCTCGCACTGCACAGAAGAGCAATGAACTCTCGCCGTCGGTAGTGTGCAGGCTATATCATCAGCCAACTGATGTTACCAATATACATCCTCGGGCGCGCACGTGTGTACATGCACACACGGGAGCACCTACATAAATACATACGTAAGTAACTGCCGCGTAGATGTGCGTGCGTGTGTCTACTATAAGCCCTGGCGCAGTTTTGTACGAGAACGAAGGTGTGCGTGTGTGTGTGTATACCTGGCTCTTTTTTTCCGCGTCTGTATAACCGGCGTTGCATAAGAAGCTAGACGGCGTTGTTGGAGGCTTATATCTCATTGTGGAATCGCGCGTAACGCGTTTCGAGCTGCTTTATTGTTTCTTGCGCTGTATGGCCGCGACTTATTATAATATAATTCGTCGATGAGATAAGGCAGAAGCAGTTTGTTCGCCTCAGACCAAATTTAATGGGCGAGCTTTATATGTACAACTTTTGACTTGACGCGACTTCAGAAAGTTCATCGACAGTGGGAAAAAGTAAGCGCTGGAATATCTGTCGATAACGCATTAGCGGATCTTCAAAAATTTGTAGAGCTATATTCGGTATTCGATTGGATATGTACGCCAGCAGTTCGGCGAACTCTATCGGTTATTATCGACGCGGCTATTTTTATTTTCTACCTATACTCCGCTACAATTTTTAACGAAATTATTTCTCCAAGATCCTGCATTAGTTAACTGATTATGATTGATCTACATGTGGCGATGCATATAATGTTTATTGAATTCTGTGTAGTAGAACCAAAAATAAAAGCAACCGTACTTGTCAATATTATGCAGACTTTGCGGAGGATTATCTACTTGTTCGAAATAAACACCGATCGAAATGACTGATTTATCGAAGATATGTCAATTAAACATCAAGACCTTACTCCGCTACATTTATCGCTGTGAAACACGCTATTATTGCGACTACGGATAATTCGGTACACGTCTTGCCATCTCGTTACATCGCTATTACAAGATACAACAAGAATACGTATTACTCCATGTACGAGATGCTGATTTGGTACTTCGATTCAGACGCAAAGTTGACATCACGACTACGGCATTAGTTCGTATAATCAACTGTGCTTATTCCAAATTAGCTTGTAATATGTGCGTACTCGCTATGTACCAAACTAGTGTATCATTTCCCGCGCATCTAAATACCAAATTACCGACGAGGAAAAAATTAGAAAAACCTATGAGCTAGACTGCGTATATAAAAAATCGGAATTCTTCCCTTTCACATCACATTTCACTCGGGTCTAATGCAGCGCGGCGTAACGTCGGTATAAACGAGCCTAATCGCGGCCAACCGTATAGCTTTCCTCGAGGACTAGAGAAAACGCTACTTCTGCGATCTGCCGGCCGTAAAGCTCCCGTAGCTAAGAGTCAGCCTGCAGTTATTCAAATCTCCTCAATTAATCGCATATTCTGGCTTCAATGAGCCTTAAAAGTATCCCGGCAGTGTGCGGCCTATCCTGCATAAATCTCTCGACTGGCCGATTAATTAAAAGGAAATTTTCTTTTGTTCCAAGACGGGGACTTCCGTCGTGCACGTCGGAGATAGCCTTCTATCGCGCGGGAGAAAGAAGAAAAGCTGCGCGGACCTTTATTGGTCGATGACAGTCATGAATGCGCGGAGAAATCGCGGAACTATATACTCCTTTTCCGAGCTGTGCATTATAGGGATGTGTATACATGGAAGACAGTCGGCGACAATTTTATCCGGGGAATTGGATGAGCTTCGAGGATGGGCTGCTTTTCTATATTTGGCTATGCTCAGGTAATCGAATGAATTGTCAGGATGAGTTAAATAGCGGGGAACAAGACTCGAGTAAATTCAATCCATGACCATGTCCAAGCAATATGTCGTCAAAAATATATCTTTTAAAGAAAAGGTTTGTAATTGACATCATCCACGACGATCGATTCGCGCGAGGAGAAAAATAGCGAACCAATGCAACACGAGTATAAATTGAAGACGCTTAATTATAGTCGCTAGAGTTTATATAAACGCGACGACAGAACGAGATCTCGTTCGTAGGCGGACGAAACTCGTTTTCTGTCCGCTACTTCCGCGCGATATCCGATATCTTCTTTTCCTTCGCCTCTCCCTCTCAGCCGCTACTAATTGGCTAATTAAGATCCCGAGACTCGATTTCGATACGTGGTTTTTACGAGAAAAGCGCGATACGCATTGCGCAAGCTGTGCTTAAGGCGTCCCCAGCCTCGTTAATGCTGTCAGAGTGTTCTCCGCAGACGAGTTTAAGAATGTATCGATCGGCTGCCACCCGAGTATATATAGCTGAGCTTAATGGATGCACTCGACGCGATCTATAAATACAAGCGTGTAGTAAGTAGTACTCTCGTTTGTAATAACCCATTCCAAAAAAAAAAAAAAAAAACTAAGCTCGTCTGCATTTCAAAAATCAAATCACACCGTCGGCATCTAGTTCCATTATACTCAGCGAGCGCTGACAGTTAGGGCAAAAATTCAGCAGACGCGTAAATATGCGCGACTTCGCGTCTCTGGAAAAGCCTATTACGCATTCTTTTTCGCCAGTCACGCAGTCAGAGCTGGCAACACGTGTTTTCACATAGTCATCCCGGCGCCGTTTCATTTCGCTCGCCGGCACTTATGCATCCTTCGAACGAAAGCATTACGACTATGAAAGAGAGAGAGAGAGAGAGAGAGAGAGAGAGAGAGAGAAGCAAAGCCCCATAATTGTTCGCGTAAGCGTCGTGCAACTTGTTCCCACATGCCGTACACACACACACACACACAGAGACTATACACGCCGAGAGCTGTACAAGAGACTGAATATAGCAGGGAGACGAGAGACGAGCTGTGATTTCAGTGCCGCTCGCTGCAGAGCTGGAATGCTCGTAAGATTGCCGCGCGAGCACTCGTTCTTTTTCTCCCCGCACCGCGCTTATATGCTTATATATTATGCTGACTCTGCGTTTGTTCGGTTTTCAATCGGTATTGTCTGCTCGCCGAATGGTGTAGTAGACGTATAGATTAGCGATTTCTGATATACTACGAAGATTTATATACGACAAAATCATATGTACATTGTTTATTGATCAACCGATGCTTTTCTTTGTTTCAGGTAAGCTTCTTAGCACACATCTTTCGTTAGTCGACGAATTAGTCAAAATAGTGCTGCAATGGAAAATTCAAGGTGAGTAAAGTAAAATTTAGTCCAGCGCGGCATTTTTCATTTCGTTTTATGAAAAGCGATTATAGTTGGTTCGGAAAGATAAACGATAACAAACTGAATTCATAACTTTTTTGAAAGGGGCGACACTACGCTGTATATATATATATATATATATATATATATAACTTACTCCTTTTCCCTCAGTTAGCTGACCTACTTCCAGCTCTTGGAGAAGTTAAAATAACCCCCGGCGGAATCCACTCCCGCAGCTGTAGAGAGATAAAATAAGCATTTTACGTTTTAACTCGCAGAAAAACTCTTTCTCATTTTTTTCTCCCTCTGCAGTATACTCTATAGCGCGGAAGAAAGAATTCAACAAAAGAACGTTACGTACACGTGTGAGTTGAAACGAGTTTCCCGAACTTTTCCGCGCACCTGATGCAGAGAGCGATTTAAAGATTTCCGTAGATTTCGCTCAAGACGTGCCGAGTGAAATAATTGAAGAACCTTCCTGCACCTGTTAGCGCAAAACCATTACGACGAATTAACATACGTGCAGCGGTCGCTAGAGACTGACGACTGCTTATACACGTCGGCTCAGCTGTTCCCACGTATATACTATATTATACATACGCGTCTTCTTTTGCTAGGAGCAGCCCGCTAAGTGGCATAAAAAGTCCGCGGCAACGCAAGCGAGAGTCCGTTTTTCCCTCTGCCGTGTATATGAGTATCTATATATGTGTACAGAGCCATGTACATCGCGTACGTACACGCATACTCACACGCGTGCATGACGGTAGCAGTCGGGCGAGAGAGAGAGAGAGAGAGAGAGAGAGAGAGAGAGAGAGAGAGAGAGAGAGAGAGAGAGAGAGCGAGGATTTATGCGAGGACCAGACGCTACTACGCTTCAACACACGCTGCTAATAATATTCACTTCCTGCAAGTCCGACGCATTAAATCACCGCGCGAGCTGCGGCAGATCCCCTTCTCTTCTTGCTTTTCCAGCTTATTCCGTGCCTTTTCCTAGTCTCTCTTTCTCCTTCTGCCTCCTCATATCGCGCTCGTCTTTTTCTCTCGCGGGAAAGCGCGCGAGAGGCCAACCACCTTGGCGCGCATCATAGAGTCGCTTTTATTGCGTGTCTCTTTCTGTTCTCTTTCTTGCCTGTGTTTCTCTCGTCATAACGCGCAATGTGCTTTCGCATTTTTTTCCGGTATGTATACCTTATGCACCGAGCACGCAATTCCGTGGCTTTTTATCGCGGAGGTGCCTTATCAGCCGCGGATCTCTTTGAACCGGGTAGAATAACCGGTATTTGCTATATTTGTTAAAAATTCTTATTGTAGAGATAGCAGCGGATGTTTCTTGCAAAATTTTTCAATAATATAATTTAAATAAACTCTGTCATGTTTGGCAAAGCAGTTTTGGACAGGCATTTTGCGAGCTCTTTCGTCAAAGCTCTCTGTGTTTGGCGTATCTGAAAATAGGTGGCGCTTAGACACTTTTTCATTTTTCCTATAAGAATATGCGCTTCGAGTCTAGATATAGTGGTGTGCCACCAAAGTTAAAACTGCCTTGTTTGGCCTGCTGCTTTGGTCGCTCATGCTATAACTGCGCGAAGCACATCGAAATCGCTAGTAGTAACTTTCCCTCTTCAATAGAACATGAAAACGTCCACAGTAAAGAAAAAATTTTTCGCCAACCTTGCTGCATCCGCCATATATTCTCGTTCAACCGCTCGAACGAAGACTGACTCTCAAAAAAAAGTCCACAGACCGAAATTCAAAAATAAGCAGTCTGTTGCGAAGTCGTGGGCGGACGCCTGATAGGAATTGCAAATCCGTCGCGCAGAAAAGCGACCGAGACTGGTTTAACGCATTAACAGTCGGTCTACTTCTTCTTCTTCTTCTTCTCCGCGCATCTCGATGTACTGAGTAGGTATATAACGTTCATGCGTAATGTAAACCGTCTCAATGATCCTCATCCGTATAATAGTTACACAATACACCCAACATGTCCCTGTTTGATTTTCGTTCGGTTATTTCACAGTACTAGGTCCGCCTTCGCTCACAAGAGCAGGACTTTGTCGACGATATCGATCGGCGCGTGTGTAAATTCGGTCTGCGGCGAGACAGTCGCGGCGGGTGTATTGTGGGAGTACTTGAATTTTTATGAATCGAGCGCGCGCTACTGGTATATATATAGTTTCCTGAAAATAAACACTATATATACGCTGCGCTATTTCGAAATAGATGTTCTTAATGTTTTATTCACCCCTGGAGGCTTATCGTAAACGCATATAATATGATGCAATAGTATAAAAATGTAACGTATGGTTATTGCACGTTTCTGGGAAACTACTCGAACGCGCATTGAAATGATAGGTGATTAGAGAGAATGAATAAAATATCTCATTCGTATAACAAGACGCGCGTATAACGGCAGTAGTACACGCAAATAGTAAGAAACATCGTTGCAAAAACTGCCATCTCGTTATGCATCGAGCTGTAATTCTAACTGTGCGTTACTATATTTAGTATAAGCTAAATTACATTCAGCAGGCATCGCCATAAGTGCCGTGTGCATATAAACCCTATACTGTGTAATACAAGGTAATGATTATATACCAACCGCGTTGAGCTATCCTAATGTATAGCCGGAGTTCTAATAGAAAAGAAGTTAGTTAATTAAACAGTTTCTACCATAAAGGCAGCAAAGGCTTAATTACAATAGATATAATGTGAATCATATTATACAATTCTTTTTTTGAAGAGCCAACACTCGACAAAGTATAGCAAAGTCGAAGAGACCGAGTAGGCGGTGGTCGCAGCACCTCGTGTATAATGTATAGGTCTATAGCGGTATAAGAAAAGAGAGCTGCCGGCAGCAGCGGGCCTTGACCATGAAAACGCACGCACGAGGTGGCGGATTGCATAACTATGCACAGTTGCGAACGGCCATCGCCTTTCCTTCTCTCCCTCTCTTTCTCCGTATGATATTCCAATCGCTGACAGGAAGCCTCACGCAGTCGTCACATTAGAGAACTTTTTTTTTGTCTCTCCACTTGCATATTCAAGGCTTTTTGCGATTTAGCCATCAACGACGCGCTTCCGTCTTTATTTTCGTCGAGGTATTGTGCGATGCGCCGATGACGCGAAGCCGTGAGATTTTATTGATATAAACGTTGGATATTTTCGGTGGTTCATTTGGGATTCGATTGGAGCGTTGAAATACAATATAATCAAATAGTAATCACACTTAACAACTCGAAGAGACTTAAATCGACGCTTAAAATCGTCATCAGCTGCACAAAAGCAACAATTTCCCCATAACCCTCGGCAGTAGTTGTGCACAAAGAAACCCCCTCCCCCGAGAACATTCCGTTCTCTGCTTCATTTCTCTTCTCCCTGCACCGCCAGCCTGTACACACACATACATACACACACACAAGACGCTATCGTTTCTCGATCGACTGTCTCTCCGACTGCAGTACGGCTCTGCTGTATATATATACGAAGCTCGGGCATGTCGGCTCTACTTATCTCGCCTTATCTGCTTGGAGCATGCGACGCGCGACGATGCTTCCTCCGAAGCTACAACTCGCCGAGACTACCCGGCACATGCATGCATATATCGCATGTGTGCTGCAGCTGCTGTTGCGTGCGGGAATGTTTATTTTTTGGGTAGCTTTTGTATAAGCGCAATCAGGCCGCATAATTTAATAGGAGATGAATGGATAAATCGGCTTCTGAATTCATGAACCTAGAGCTTTAATTTTACTACTTAGTTCGGTTGCCTGTATGAATAAAATCCATACAGTGCATCCGTATACTAAACGCGAGTACAATAAGCTACACCGCTCGCTGAGTACACTAGCTGCACTCGAGCAAAGGGAGACAAGGATACACTTTGCGAGCTCTCGGAATATAACGCATCTATCCGCTTGGCGCACGAGTATCGGCAGTATCGGCAGTATATATACAAGCCGCGTGTAAATGCACGACCATATGTGCAAGTTGCACAAGTGCACGTGCATGTGTGCGCGGAGCGGCTATACGTATACGTAAGCGGCGATGCGAGGCCACGACCTTGCCTTTAAACTTCGCGAACAGCTGTTTGCTCGAGCCCCAGCCTTTAGGCTTGGTATATATACGCTGTAGGTGTATTTATCGCGCTGCGGCTCTCTGGTTGTGTATATATACGTGCATACACACATGCGTCGCGTCTCGCTGTCGCGTGCAGCGTAACTATATATACACTGACGCAGTGTATATAGAGAGTATTGTACGCGCACGTGTGCACGACTGTATAGGGCTTGTACAGTCGACGACTCCGATGATAATATACTCTTGTGGAAGATTGCTGCTGTCGGTATTCCGGAGATCGTATCCTTGCGAAGGGTCAATAATCCGATAATTTTGAGTTTTCTGAAAGACCCTCTCGAGATTTTATCACGGATGCAGCCTTCTCATTGTTACGGGATGAGAATAAATCGAGGCAAAAGCGCAATCGATGCGGAGAAAGAAAGCCCATCGTATATTGCAATTGTGCCATTGAGGAAGTCTACATGTGTATACACATTCGCGACATCGATCGATGATGCACCATAGGGGAGGAGACTCGTTTTGCGAGTGAGGAGGTGTTGCCTTTTTTATTTTCGAGACTCGGGTTTGCCGTATGTATTTTCTCATAGACTCTCCAACGCGCGCTTTGGGCTCAGCTCTTACGTAAAGTCGATCTATAAGTCATGCTGGAAAGTCGTTGTTGTGTAAGCCTAGTCATTCGCTCCCTTTCAATTTGATTTATTATTTTTGCCGGTGCGATTATTCACCTGCTGCTGTATAGCTATACGGTATTTTTATTAGACAGGGTCGACTAAAACGAGAAATTTGATAAGAGCGAAAATCGATATTTTACTCGGCTAAATAAGCGCTGAATTTGAAATAACGTTGCTCTGATGTAAATTTCAGTAGGTAGTGTCTGTTACGTAAATACGAGCATGAATTTTCGAATCGCATTACCATTGTAATTAAACATTTAAAATTCCTTTTAATTCCATTGCTCACAGGATGAAAAAAAACCTCTCTAAGCTCTCTGTCTTTCGCGAAAAACATATATAATAAATGCATTAGGAGATGCATTTGTAGAATTGGCGTAACGGCACTTTTCTGTGGCTTTTTTTTCATTTTGCGCGCACTCGCAGCGTAAAAAGCATTGAAAAGACTCGGAATGTTCTTTTTTCTCCGCGGCGAGTGTTCTCTGCTGTTCCTGCCTCTCCACCTGGCAAACAAAAAGACCAAGACCGGCACACGGGAGTAATTCGAAAAAAAGCAATTTTCACTACGGGCAAATGGCTTTTTCCCTTAATCAAAGCAGCGAGAGAGAGAGAAAGAGAGAGAGAGAGAGAGAGCGGTGAGAATAATATTAGCCTGGGGAACTCGCGCTGCTGCTGCTGCCGCAGTATAGTAGCGCTGGAAACTAATACCTGCTGAAAGAGGATCGTATCGACTTTGCATATTTATTATTGAATTTCAAAGGGGTTCGAATTCGCCGCTAAAGAGTCGGCTCCGAGAGATGAGAGATTTTCGGAATAATTTTGATTTTATGCAGAAAGAAAAAGACTATTTACCGAGATTATTATTTTTCTTAGGAAATCTGCGAGAATCAACAAATCGTGCCAAAGCTCGCCCAGATTATATATGCAAAATCATTCCGTATAAGACAGTAAGAAGAGAGTGAAAAAAACTTGTCGCTTGTGTATGTACGTGAATTTGAGCCTAAGTGAGTGGGACACGAGACGCACAGCTGCAAAATCGGGTCGCGGGGTAAGAAAATGTGATAATAAGCGCGATAAAAGCCGGGTAAACAAGTAGGGCGAGGGGGAGCTCCTCGGAAGTGAAAAGCGCGCGAGAAGAGCCTCTCGGGCAGCTCTCTCCCGGGTCATTTTCGCCTCGACCCCTGGAGTGCGCAGCGGCACCGCAAAGATGACACTTGGCCCGCTCACTCTCTGACGTCGTCTACGTCTTAACATCGTATTATACGTGTACGTTGCTCGAGGATTTGGGTTTATACCTGTGGGCGTGGAAGGCCTTTAAAATCCTTATTGTTTTTATTATTATTTTTCTTGGCTGAGACGATCGACTATCGACATACAAGTAATCAAACTCATCTACATCGACTACTTACTTACTTTCTTCGCTTTGATTAGAAGCATTAACAGCCCAAGTAAGCCCAACGAGACATTAGTTTTGGCCAAGATGACACATCTCTATATGTACACTCAGCGCACAGATTTTGAAAAGGGAAGGAGGAAATTGTACATGAGCCATCTACCGCCACTAGCTAGAGACTAAAGAGTCAGAAAATTCGTATGGCTTATAAGTATTACTATACCTATAAAACTGGTTTCGCATGCTCGCACATCATCTATCAGAGTGGTGAGATTTTTTCATATTTTTACTACCTTCTTAAGTCAAAAGACTTATAATTCAAGTGAATTCAAAACCAAATCTTTGCATCAAAAACCGTTCGATACGTCATTTTCGCGCATTTTATCGTTCAGCCAGTAGCAGCGCAGGACCGGCTTCGACATCAGCGTCGTCGGAATTGAAGAAGCCGCGAGATGTCGTGAAAGGCACGATCAAAAAAAAGGAGGGAGACAGAGAGTAAAGAGAGATGGATCGAGCCCGGGAGACAGAGAAATCGTCGTCGCACACATTGCGAAAACGGTGGAACGAGGAAGACGAGAGAAAGACAGAAAGAACGAGAGGAGACTCATCAAGGAGGCATTGAACTCGTGGATATTACGCGCGACGACCACTGAAGTCATGCATATATACGCACACGCACATGGTGGACGTTTCTTGCACCTATATCATACATATGTGTGCATGATACCTGCGAGCGAGTTGGCTCATGATTCGTTAAAGACGCGATGCAAATTGCCCCGGCGCTTTACGACGGCAAACTGAAATTCGATGTCGACGCGCGCCGAGAGCTCACTAAATAAATATGGATATTACGCGTCGTAAAGTCTAGCCAATCTAGCCATACGCTTAGAAGACTCCGCGGAGAGGTTTTATTGCGCGACGCGCCGGGGCTTCGTTAGCGCGCCCTGGGGAATCGCGCAGTTTACTTCGAGAGGAGATGGGCTTTATCGAGTATTTCTTCGAGTAGGAGAAGGTGGTTTGCGCTTCTCCTGCTTTTTGAAAGCTCGTTTTAGAAAGCATTTGAGGCTGTTTCTGGAAGGGATCGTCTTTGAAATAAATGTTTTTTTTTTGTTTTTTATATAATTATCATGATACGTAGTGATTTTCGAGAAAAAATACTAATGGCGAATTCGTCGACAATGCACTCCATCAGCCAAGCATTTTCCACTTAATAGCTAATACCCACAAAACACACCTCTCTCCATTACTCTCCAATAAATATCCCCCCTAATACAGCTCAATCAATCCTGAGCCGACATACAGCAGCAGCAGCAGCAGCTGCTGCTGCATAAGACGCTCATTACAGCCTCTTAATTCTCAAAACAAAAATTACAATCTCCTTTTACTTCAACACACACGTAGAGCTTCGCTATTTAGAAAGAGCAAACATGCATCCCGCTGCCATTATATAGAAGCGCCAGGAGAAAGGGCATAACTCCAGATGCGCGAGAGAAACACGACTCGCGCATAATCGTAAATCGATCCTTTTTTCGACTCACCTCATACCTATACACATCACCCGCCTGCATTCATATCTCCCGGCTGTGTGTATAATAAACGCGTGTATAGCTATATGCACCAACAACGACGAGTCTCTCCCGGTGCGCGCGAGTGAAAGTATATACGTATACGCAAACGAGAGAGTTGCTGGTTTCGCCCCTCTTACACACACACGCACACACACACACACACACATATATATATAGTTGCAGCTCCGACTCGTGCGCCTATATGCGCTGTGTTACAGTACACGTATAATGCGCATAAGTGCACTGACAAATTGTTAGAGTTACCTAACGGCGCCTAGGAAAAAAAAGCTCTCGCTCGCGCCCGCTGCACTGTGTATATGTAATAATAAATACGTAATATATAATAGGCTTACGTATTTGTCTGTCAGCGAAAATCATGTGCGTCGGGAGGAGGTTTTCGCGTGCGAGGCTCACGACAGGATGTTACGGGAATATTTTAACGAGTCTCCGGGCTATGCTCGATTAAGAATGATGTTTTTTGCCGCCGCGGGAGGATTTTTATTTTTACTTTTTTTGATCCTTTGAGGAAAATACCGATTTGATTGGACGTTGCGTAAATAGGCTCGAGGTTTCTCGTTGTTATAGGAGAGGAAATCGGCTCGTTGGAAAAAGTCGTCGTGTAAAATTGCAGGTGACTCGAACGCATCGAAGCTGCATGAGACTAACGTAGATTTCACGCAAACTTGCATGTAATTTCAGCAATCCGAGTATAGAAAATTACAAAGTCTACTCGCAATAATTCACGGCTAGAAAACCACCTTCGGAAACCCAATAAGAAAACGTCTCCGTCAAATTCATTGTCCACCATAAATCCGCAGCGGCTCACAGAATTATACACCTCTCCCGAACCCTCGCAATCTCGAAGCTCTCATCCACCTCGACTATATAGGTACACACTCTGTATCTACTCGCGTGCAGCGTTTGTCTGACTTTCCTGGAAAGGCAGCTATACAACGAACAAAATTAAATGCATCCTATCAGTCGCCTCATTAGTCTCACTTATAACGACGATCCACCGCTTGGCGAAGCGAAAAAACGCGGCGCTTTCGAAAGTGCCTGTAATATAATGCATTAGTACACACGCGCTGGAAAAGCTCGAGTCGGGACGTCGACGTAAAAAAAAGGCCGAATCACGTCGTGCACGAACCGTTACATTGCGCAAGCGGCGGTTTTGTGCATAGAGAGAGAGAGAGGCGCGCGCTAAGGGTGACGAGAAAGAGCCACAGGCATATAGTGAGATCGATCGGAGGAACGGCGATTTTTTGCTTCGTTCGTTGAAGTGTAATTGAGAGAGAGAGAGAGAGAGAGAGAGAGAGAGTGTTGGTGGGTGGGATTGCATGTTTAATGAGGCTGATGAAATTCGGCATAATTCGAGCGCATCGACGATTTGCTTCGCGTTCCTTTTGCAAAATACCATGCAGATTTAATTGCACATCGCTATAGCTTATATACGATTGCTGAATATTTTTTTGATCGGATTTTTAATAAGAGAGAATCGAATCATGCGCGAATTCAAAATGCACGCTCAACAATGAAAAATTCCGCTCTGATTGAATTTCATTCCATTAATACGAATTATTTCGATCGTTATAAACTCGAGAACTCCTGCACTCGGAGAAATTCCAACAAACGATCACCATTATTCATTGTGAGAGCGATAGATATATATATATGCCCGTATACAAGCGCGGACGATGCGCTGTAAAATGTTTTTCGATCATACAAAAGCTTTTTTCGCCATCGAATCTGTAATACGTATAAAGGCAGATCGGATGAAGCAACTTTCGCGCGTTCGCACGCAGTATAATTGCGATAAATAAATACCGATGCGGGCTATCGAGGCGGAGAGTGTTTACCTTTTTTTATGAATTGCCTGAGTTATGTTGTCGAATCGCGGTACATTCTAAATTCTTCGATGTAATTTATGCATTCGAAGTGTAATAAAAGTAGCTGGGTATATACATACGCGCGGTGAAGTGAGCCATACATTTATCTCCAATTAACTATACTTGCTAACCCAGTATGAGAGAAAAGAATCGTGTAAAATAACAAGTTTATCGTACATTGTCCTCATCTATACTAGGTATACATCAGGTCGAACAATTAACACTGCTTTGTTAGCCTCCGAAGCGATCCGATCGAGAAAAAAAAAACATTTCCAACAAACTATCCTAAGTTAACTAGCACAAAATAATCCCCTCGAGATTGACGCTCTCAGAAATTTCCTCTACAACAGAGCTACTCGTCTATCTCCCTCTCTGGCCATATTATACGACTGTACATAGTATGTACACAGTGGCTACACACTTCAACAGGGCACAACGGCGGCTCGCGCCTTAATAAGGTTACGTAAAAGCCTCCTCGGCATCGACGTGCACACACGTATGGGTACAACTCACATACAGGTGGAAGGGAGTAAGGGGGAAGAAACTAGAAGAAGAGAGAGAGAGGAGAGAGAACCTCCTCTCGAGCTAAGTCGTGCGCGCATGTTTAAAATCCTGCTCTCTTTCGCACAGAGCGGCTGCATATAGGTACACACGCGCCGCACACATAGACGGAGGCTGCTGCTGCTGCTGCTGCAGACGCAGACCGTAAGCGGTTGCGCGAACGCGGAAGAGTCTGCCTCGACGTCTCTTTTCGCTGTCGCTGCTGCAGCCGTAGGCCATACGTAACGTGCCAGCCAGTATAAGCTCGTCTATATGTGTGTGTGTACGTACACACGCGATGTATATGCCTCGAGAGGAGCTGCTACCGCTGCTGTAGCGCGTATAGACGACAGCGACGGAAAAAGGAGTCGGGGATTCAAGGAGGAGAGATATAGATGGTCATGGGAAAGTAAGAGCGCGGAAAGCGCGAGAGCTGATATGGTTTAAAGCTTCCATGGATATTTGGAATAGTTCGCAGTTTTCAAGCGCGTGCGATTCTCCTGATCTATGATGAATAAAAATTCTTTGAAGTCTCTATTTTCGAGCTGCGTGTAGTAAAAACGTGTAGCCGTACATTATAAATAATAAAAAACTTGAACGTGTATGGGAATGCATGGAGAGCTTGCGGTTTAGGTACTGCCGTAAATATCTCGTTATTAGTATCATTAACGGCACAATCATTGGTTTCCCGACGTTGTCTATTTTACAACCCCCCAATATGTCACAAGCAATTTCGTCCTGATGGCTTGAACGCTTTAAGCCACAATATTTACTCCAAGCTTGAACACCATACTTTCGACTGTAGCGAGGTCGTTTCAAAAAATTAACTTCTCCGTTGAAAAAGTATACACCCATATTACACGAGTAAAGAAAAAAATACACGTATGCACACATCCTGCGTATTATCTGAGCAAACTGCGCGAAATAAATATTTTAATACCCCTATATCCATCTCGCCACTAATTTCCGCCGCGAGCCTCTGCGCGGCGCGTGATATTTACTGAAAATAAAAAAATTAAAAAAGAAAAAGAGAGAGAGAGAGAGAGAGCTCAGCGATTCCAGGAACGTCCGGCAGCCTGCCAGAGTCGGCATAATCGCGAGTTCGCTGCACCGAGCAGCTCGTCGCCTTGGGCTCTAGAGTCTAAACTCATCTGGTCGGCCGATTGAGAGAAGACGCGAGCCGATCGCTCGATATCAGCGCGGGCCTCTTTTTCTATGCGAGAGAGCAAGACGAATAATTGACGGCGGCATTCAAACGAGCGGGCTTTGAAGTACTGATGATTAGATTATTTCTGGCCTTCCAAACAATTTCACCTAATTATAACTTTTTAGCTTTGATGTGTATTTTAGTAACGTGGCGGCTGATCTCCGCAATTTAAAATTCAAAATTATAATCCAAAACTTCGCTGCGCAAAGTAACTCTCCGAACGGATTAAGTTTCGTGCTCGAAAAAAAAAAAAAAAAAA
>CM053168.1:61761311-61784312 GCA_012977825.3 Pteromalus puparum
AGCAGATAATGTTGAAGAACCCAGAGACGCCATCAGCCACCCATCACAGGAGAGTAAATCTAGCTCCAGGATCATCTTATGTAGTTGCAGAAGTCAGCACGCCAGCCTGCATCAATATGTGAATCTGCCTCCAGTCGTACACCTTGAGTGTTTAAAGAGCAAGCAACGCCAGCGGTGCATCGCTTAGACAGTGCGAATTTCAGCACAGGTAGTGCTTCCATTGTCAATTGGCAACTGATAATGTCTGTTCCTCTTGTACAACTGCCGTATAGCTATCAGTAGGATACATCAGCACTTATCAAACACTGATTAACCTAAAAACAGATAACACAATCACATATCACTGATTTTCACTGTACATACACTCAAAAAATGTATGGAACACAAAACATATATTTTTATGGATCTGTGTGATGTGAATCATCACTAGGACAGGCATCTGACAAGAATTAATATATCAGCACAGCAATAGAATCAGCAGGAGCAGAGCAGGAGTTAGTCACGAAATAGAAAAGATAACCTCAAGCCAAAACTCAAATTTCTTGTAAAGTTACGTATCTTCACATATTGCCAGTATTTTCGATTTAGAATGATATTCACCACATCGCATCCCGTCTGTGCCATTTCCGGTGCACCCCTTTGAATACTTTGCCCTGTTTTACAAAGCAAGAACGCGAGTAGCTGATCGCGAGCGGGATCGCGGTGACAGATGTGCTGTGTGAAGCGATACAGAGGATAAGGCAGAACCATAGAGGCACTTTCTGCTCTAATTTTTAACAACTTATAAACACTAACTGCCATCGCGGTCGTTTTGTCGTTTTCACTACCGCACTTCACGTTATAAATGGCCCAAAGATGAACCAGGTAGCACAAATTGCGGGTTTGAGCGGGGAGGGGGCGGGATGGGGGGCTACTTCAAAACGGTTCATAAACACACAGAACGCCACGGCAGACACTGCGTGAACCGGTCGCCAGCCTCAGATGCGCACAATGTATGCGCAGGGTCGAGCTCCGCTAGCTGCCTCGCTTCGATAGACAACAAATTATGTATTTTCTTTGCCAAAATTATGACTTTTAGAAACGTATGCGAATTCAACTTGTAAGCATGACGTCACAGCTTACACATAACCTGCAATGTATTTTCCACAATAGGATAGTTTCGATTTTTTGTCCACCTTATGAAATTTCGCGTAATTTTGTGCGCCACTTGTCGCTTAACAAGGCGAATTCCCATCTAAGTAATATAATTGAATTAAAGTATATAAAATAATATTTTTTTTAATCTTACGGAATAATAATTTTGTATTTTTAATCTATTTAAGTAAATTTGTCGCGATAAAAGAATACATATCAAAATATGAATGTATATTCCAAAATCAATAATCATTGAATTATGACGTTAAAAACAAAACTTAAATAAATAAAAACATTCGAGTTACGCGTGGCCAACCATTTTTAATTGTATACAAAATAGATACAAAATTAATTTTTTTTCATCGTTTTTATTTTATATATATATATATATATATATATATATATATATTAGATAACAAACGTCAGACAGCGAGAGTGCAGCGCCGACACCGGCAGGTACTTATGGCGAGCGCGAAGCGCGAGCGACGGGGCTTGGGCGCTTGGCGAGCGCGTAGCGCGAGCGTCGGGGGGCCTGGCGAGCGCGAAGCGCGAGCGTCAGCGGTCGTGCCTTATGCGCAAAACGCGAAGCGCGAAGCGCGAGCGTTTTGCGTGCCTTGCATCGCGAAGCGATGCAAGGCGGCAAGCCACATAGCGGCCGAAGGCCGCGTTGTGGCGCGCTAGTTACAATACTATTGTTCTCTGCTGTCAATTATTCATCCTATCCAAATGTTCTCATTCTCGTGCGTTTCATCAACAAATCACCGACAAAGCATCACATGGCACAGATCCAGGATGAACGAGCTCTCACTCAAAAAGCTCAGCAAATCCAAATCGATGGATCCACTCAGCTCGACATATCGTGACGACTTCCCATCGCTCATCCCTGCTGGAAAAAAAAAAACTCTTGGCACGTCGACACGCGCGCATATTAAATCGCCCGCGCACCGCATAACAAGTAGCTTTGCTCTCCCTCGATTTACGACACGAGCTACGCCTTCGGCGAAAGGAAAATCGCGTGGTTCTCTCGCTTATGTATACACATACAGGCAAGAAGAAACGGAGAACTAGAGATTGGGGTAATAAATATCGAGAGAAGAGGAGGCACACATTGCCCGATGAACGGGCCCTGGAGAAACGCGGAGGAATCCTAGACAGGAGGCTGTGTGTGTGTGTGTGGATATACCTATGGGCAGTGGTTTATCGCATTTCCTAGAAGAGACGAATTAACGTAATGAGTATTGGAAAAACCGACTCCGTGCGGTGCTCGGTTCAAGAGATTCTCCCTATTCAAATGCGAACGTTGTGCAATTTAGGCGCATAATGAGATTGGAACGGCTGAAGAGTTTGCTAAACGAACTGTAGCCGTATAAAGAGGCGCTTTTCTTTGTTTGGTATATATCATAGTTTGATTGAATGAAAATACGTCGTTTTTTATCGATTTGGGCAATTAATATGCACGTATAACATTGTTTTTTACGTTTTCTGTTTCAGGTAAGCACAGAGTCATATACACAAGCAAGTGACCCGTAGCTCTGTAAATAAGCTCTTATCAGCAAATTAGTAAGTTTCCGAAACCATATACACACGTATAGTATAAATAATTAAGGTCTACAAAAAAAAAGTTAATTCAAATACATCGAATGAATGTTAATCGTAAACAAAGCGAGCGAATCCAGCGCTATTTGCTTGGTAATTATTCACAGTTAGCTCACTCAACGCTTTGTGTATTTCATCATTACAATCAATCAATCTCGACCGAGAGAGAACCAAACTCCCTCGTCGTAAAATTAACCGCACCAATGCGAGAGCACGCTAATTAAAAACAGCTCCGGCAATCCATACCCTCTCTCAGCGCGCAGTCGAACAAGCCCAATAAAAAATAAATCAACTGCATTATTTCCAGCCAATTAATTTCCCGGATCGATAGCCCTCATTAAAGCACAACCGCCATCGAACGCGAAAAGGAAAAAAAGAACCGAGTCGGTCGTTCTCTCGGAAAAGCGAGAAAATGATACATTAGCCTCTCTCGCCGACACATGAAACAAAGAAACGTTGAAAAAATCGCGAGAATCGCAGTCGTGCAGCCAGCAGCGGCGGCGGCGGCAGCTCGTTACGTAAGCTCGCGTAAGCATAGCCGTTATACTCGCTCCGCGCGATATAACGAGTTAATTACAGCAGTGTACGCGAGATCAATGCACCAGGGAGCGCAACGGCGCGACGAGACGTTATACGGAGACGACGGAAGCTGCGCGCGCTTGGATCGATTAACGACGTTCGCTCTCTTGCTCGTGTACAGGCTATGTGTGTGTGTTTAACTCTCTCTCTCTCTCTCTCTCTTCACTTAGCTGCGTGAATTCGAGATCGACCGATCGCTTCTCGCGAATCGAGTGTCGCGGTGATGTAACGCGCCGCATTGCTTCTCGGGTGCGAGAGATGGATAATGGGCGCGCGATATCGGCGCGACTTTCGAAATCGTGCGAGCGCAGAGGGAGAAAGAAAATGTTTCTTGGCTGTATAGGATCTATCTTGATTTGGTGTATATTGATTTATTCCGAACGTTATTTTTGAAAATTATGCTTCCATGTATTTATGTGGAAAATTAACGCCAGAACAAGATATCACACTGACTAATGTAGACCATTTCGCTAATGCAAATTTCACCGGTCGATTCCGCAAATGTGGAGCACGACTAGTCAGCATAGGCGCGCAGCAGCTTTCGTAAGAAAGTAGTCGCAGCTGCTCACACAACCCAATAAAATTATGCAATTTTTCGCGTGTATAATAACAACTCGTATACACAACGTTATATTACTCAATGAACGCACTTTTTATCTAATTTCTCGCAGTGAGCGCGTGAGCTTCGTAATATTCGCTCTTTCTCTTTCTCTCCCTCATCGCCTATAGCAACATTCCAATTTCCGCATCTTCGCACGCGACGCCAATTCATTTTCCAATCCGTCGAATCGCAAATCGAATTCCCGGCGCGCTATTTATCGGATGCCCATTCGATGAGCAAAAAAAGAAAATCTGAGTGGGAGACCCTCCACCGATTGGAAAAAAAAATATACACGACAACAGCTATGCTCGGAGAAAGAAAACTAGACTCTAACTAGACATCCCGTCTCTCCTCTGGCTGAGAAATTAAATCGTAAATGTAACAACGTCGTCGGCAATTACTTCAGCCAGTAATTTTAATTGCGTCACGACGAGTCGAGTGTGTGTATACGTTTTCGTCGTCCATGCACTGTATACGTCGAAGGGAAAACTCGTTTCCGAACGGAATGTTCTACGCTCGCGAAGAAAGCGCGCGGAGATCCTCCAACGAGACGTAACCACCTGCTGTGGCTAAATAACAAAAACGAAAAGAAAGTATCGACTTTCGTATGTGGCGTTGTTTTTTTTTCTCGAAAATATGCTTCGTACGTGGTAATTAAGATGGATACGGCTTATATTGGGACTTCGGAAGCGAGTTAAGAGAAAATTATTGTTTTAAGCTTGCAATACTCGTTAAATTTCACATATTGATGAATTTTTAATACCTAATGTAATAGATATGCAATTTTTATTCCGCGTAATTGAGTTTTAATTCGAATCTTTACGGTAGCCTTCTCGCGTTCTCGATACTTTCAACTGTGCTTTCTAACAATTTTCTAGAAATCTTATCAAATTGTCTCTCAATCGATTTCGCAGTTCTATCCTGATTGTAAGATATGATTATATCTTATTTCTACTGACTACTTTCAACTGTTTCGTAAGGATTATTGTTAGCTTTAGCAAACAGTTACAATAACCGGTTAAATGCACAAATAAAAGCTATAGTGATTGATCTGCAGTAAAAATTTCAAATTTTAATGAAACATGTATTTATGATTTGAATTATATGCTGATTCTGGATCAACGCGTACGAGAAAATTAAAATAAAATCAAAATAGATTTCGTTATGCAATCATTATATAAAAATAATCCATGGTAATAGATTTAATATAATCATAACATTGAACAAAAAATGCAAATTAATTGAGATTGAAATTCATTGCAAAATCCAATTCGAAAATTATTGGGATCACTTTGAAAATTGATGAAAGAAAATCCTTATAAGAGGAATATTATGCACGCATTATGCTATTAGATATTTTTATAGTCGAATTTAATGCGAATCGACTTACACTACATATTATATCACGCGCAGCTAAGCTGTATACCCATTACATAATCCGCATCATGTACGTACGGCATACGTGTAAGTATCAAACTTCGCGAAAGCGACTAGCTAATACTCGAGTTTGTCGTGTGTAATAAACAACTTGCTCGAATGCATCCCAATTAATTCAAAAGATCGCGAAAACATAAATTGTGCAATTAAGCGTCTTTCACCTGTGCAGATTTTTTCCTCTGTCAAAATTGTCAAATGCTCGTAATTATTAATTAAAGAAAATTACAACTCGCAGTTTAATCGAAAAAATATCAAAATTGATACCAACTTTCTTTTCTCACGCTATAATTAACGCGGCGCGCGCGATCGGCAAAATCGATTAGACTCCAATGCTGCAGTATAATTAAAATTACATGATTTTGAATAACACACACTTATAACACTTCTTCAACCATATACCTGTCCATTAAATTGCCACACTGTCAGGCAAATTAAAAACGTCCCGTTATTTTCAAGCAATTTATAAGACACCGCGAAAGAACTCGATGCTACTTCAAAATTTAATAATCTATTAAACCTACTGTCTCGCTATCAGCCAAGCCTACGCCTCCAACTGTACAGCGTATATAGGGTACACAAAACTTCCCGAACGACTCTACCTCACGCTCGCATAATCCAGTATACTTACAGTCTCTAGCAAACGCACGTCGTCCGCAATGTTCTATCCAAGTGCCGTCGTCGTCGCTGCCGCTGCTGCTGCAAGCAGTACAAGGAACACAGAGAGGAGATCTTTGTGTCCGCTTGGGCGCGTACATAGGCGTCCCCCACAATGTATATAGCGCATAAATCCCTTTAAAGGTATGGCTGCGCATACGAGGACTCGCGTATGTGTACCGAGCGAGATCTACACGATATTATCTCGGCGAAAAAGTCGTAGGCTATCGCGCGGGTGGTGTAAGCATACCTAGTAGGCTGCAGGATGTATTATACGTTTATTATATGCGCGACAACAGTCGTGCTAGCGAGTAGTAGTAATAGAAAGGTTGTCGACATCACAAGTATATGGTCTGGGAAACTGTGTCGTTTGAAGGAGGTCTTTTCAAAATTTCGCTCTGAAGTATATTATGCTTTGTTTATCTCAACTAGAATCGGCCGTTCAGGAACATTTTCTTTGCGTCCATAACTCAGAAGTGTATATACGTCAAGAAGTATTCAAAGAAATCATAAATATTGAATTTTTTTGTGTGATTATTTATTTTACTGACACGCCGAGCCAAAATTATAACCACATCGACGAAACAAAGCAAACGACCGATCTTCGCTCAATATCGCTTATCGAGAAAGCTAAGGAGGCATCGTTCGTCGACTCTCGCGCGTAAACGTCTCTTCGCACGGGGCGCATAAATCTCCAAAGGCCACACGAGGGCGCGCCTACGCGCATCCAATATATATGTATGTATATACACCGCGCTCCGACGTCGCACAGGTGAAAAGCGGAATCAGATTGCCGCTCGGCACTCGATACCAATCTTGTTTGCTCAATTAGCAAGCGATCGGCTATCGAATCGGGCTTTTATTGACGCTGCGAAAAGGTTTACCCTCTGTGGTGTGGTTTACGACGCCGTCGACGACTTGATTTTACGCGGCGGCCGTAGTTTAAATTATGTTTCCCGCCTCTGGTATCCGCGATTTTCCGTCGTGAGATTTTTATGAGTTTGGCAGGAAAGTGGCATCGTATATCGTGAGCTCTCGCGAGAACGATACCGTATATTCGGAGCTTGACTTAATTTACTGCTTAAAGTGTCATTATTTTCGAAATGACTTTGGGATATTTATGATCTGTTCGAAATGCTCAGAAAACAAATGTTCGATTGCTATTCTGATATAAATTTGATAAAATAACTCTTATTGGATAACATGGAACTTTTCGTGAAAAAGGTTATACATCTTTTTCGAACGTTGTCCAACAATCCAGTAATAGCAGTAGGACAGTAAAAAAGTTGCGAAATTCAAATCTTCGTAAAAAAACAGCAATAGCACAAAAAAAAAACTCCGTAACATTGATCGCGAAATTTTACAGCCAGAAAAATTCTGCTACTCGCTGGCGCGCTATTCATCACGTCTCGCGATGGTATTCCGACAGTGTACGTGTGTGTATATAGCTCAGCGTTCGCAAAGACGTTAAATTTCACTTTTCGTTAAAAATTTTATTCATTCCCACATGCCTGCAGCTCTCACTCGCGTATAAAAGCAAAACTTGGTCCTATAAAATAGCGCTCGCGCGCATATACATGGTAATAAAGCTCGCGAGTGCGGTCATTATTTTCGGCAAAATAGTAGGCAGATCCCCGAAAAAAAAAAATAAATAACCCGCTCAGCGAACCTCAAAAAAGCGCTACGCGAGCTCCAGTTTTAATCCTCCATTCCGTCGCGGGAATGACAAATGCTTTCCGGGGCGCATCCAAAACTTGCGAGTTGGCGGTCTGCGTCGCTATACTCGTAAAGTGCAAGCGTGCGCACGTTCGTCCAGAGCACAGGAGTTGCAGAAGTCTCGGAGCAAAAAAGGATAAAAGTGTTAATCTCGTGGGGCCGGGCGTGAGAGGGGTATGGAGCGCCCGGATGAAAGTTTACCAACTTTTCCTTACACAGTCTCCTTGCGCTTTTCCCAGGATTTAGAGAAGTCGAGAGAAGATTTTGAAAATCAATCGTGCGACGGGAAAAATTCCTCCGCAAAAGAATAAAGCTTTCAAAGTGACACTCTTCACTTCGAGCATTTATATTACATCGCATTGCCATTAATAATCTCCGCTGCGCTCATTGTTTCGGATTTCGCTACACTTTCTAATGCACACACATGCGCGCATCAGTGTATTATAAACATGCAAGTAAAACAAAACAATACGCGCTCAAGCGCATCTAAATCATAAAGCCTCATCTCTCCGCTGAATCACGACGCATTAACCAACAACAAAATATCCGCGGAAAAAAAAAAAGCAACACGCGGCGAGTGAACAATAGCGCGCACCTACACACCGACGCGCCAGACGTCGCGTCTGTTTCTCCTCCCCCTTGAATTTCGTAAGGCAGCTCTGTGCAGCATCCTCGCGATCAAGCCTAATCACTTAATTTTACGACCTGCACACGTTTGCCGCGCGACCTAAAGCGAGCACTTAGAGTGCCTTTAGAAAGCCGCATGCGGCAGCTGCCGCTGGTGATTCTCTGCGCGATGTGGATGCCCGCGAGGCCGATCTCTCGCTAGAGAGAGAGAGAGAGAGAACCTGATGGGGAATTCGATCTGCCGATAAAGCGTAGGAGAGCGAAAACATGCATAGTCATTCGACGCCGTACCGCTGCAGACTTTTCCCCTTCACCCACGCAAGCTATGAGCTTTTTTCTCAAAGCTTCAGAGGAGAGCTCTTGAATTTCCTTTCTTTGATCTCCGACTCGAGGACTTTCCCAGCTTTTTATTTTTAATTGAAATTAATATGTATGGCTGCGTCAAAGAGAGGAATCCATTCCAATGCAATGAGACTGTCGATCATCTCTGCAGTGATTTTCAAACCCCCTTTGTCAGTCGGCTATAGACGAGAGCGCAATTAAAAAAAAAAAAAAACGCTATATCCAGTATTAAAAAAAAACGTTTTGCCCAGCGGCTACGGAACAAAACTGACTCATTCGACCACAATCGACAAAAACAAATACCATCAATTTTCCAAGATGAAATCCACTTTGGAATCACGAGTCGCGACACACAGCGTATACAAGCCGAAACTCCCAGCCTCTTCTCATGCTTGCCTGTGTGTGTGTTGTAATCGCGTGCTCGAGAACAATGGAGCGCTCTCGGACTAAAACTACAGCGTGCGCGCGCAGCTCTCGCAAAACTGTCTCTAATTCAATGTGCGATTTTATCGAAGCGACTCGTCATTGTTCTCGGGGATTTTTCGTCTCTTCGCGATCGCGCAGCAGCGGATGATTAGGTGGATATATATTCGACGGGAGGGAAATACGAGCGGGATGAGGGTGCTCAACGTTCTGAGATATGCTCCTTTCGGAGAATCGGCTCTCTTGAACAATGAGATGAGCTGATAGAGAAAGTTACTTATTTGATATGTGTGCCGTTACGGTTAAAACGCCGATGCTTCGATAGTTGTGTGCTCGATCGAGTTTGCGCTTTTCTGAATTTTTTTTTAATCGCTCTATAACTGATACGAAAAGGATGTGGGAAATTTGTTCATCAGCAGAAGTAGCATGAGCGGCCAAAGCAACAGGCCTAACAAGGCAGTTTTAGCATTAGTGGCACACCAGTATATCTAGACTCGGCGTGGAGACATGAGAGTTTTGGCGGCGACGAAAGGGCCAGTCCAAAACTTCAAAACTGCTTTTTGTTTTGACAATTGATCGTTTTGATATTGATCGTACGTGCGTTATAAAATTAAGTTTGGGTTGAACTCTAAAAACAGTATTTTTAAAATTAAAATGTTCAGTGCATAAGTAAGCTTTAATATATTTTAATAAAAAAGGTCGCGATTCCTGCGACAATATAACGGAATACACTCCTATAGAAATTTAAACATAAGTAGACATCGCTCGGTAAAACGAACATAGCAAATCAGAGAACGAATATAATGATAACCATATGTGTCTTTTTTACAGTAGCACATTCAAAATTGCAAATTGATCAAACACTGGGTATATCAGCAATCCCTTTGCGGAAATCCAGCTAATTCGCTTAATTTGACGCACGAGACAGCTCGATAAGCAGACGTCTGGCCGCCAACTCTCAAGGCCACGGAAGTGAAAAAAAAAGCGCCGCCCCCCCCTCCCCCCCCCCACCCCCGCGAGCTCGATCGATCGAGCCTGATGGCGCGACACTCGCGAGCCCGCGCGCGCGGCTGCAGAGACTGCGGTCCGCATTTTCTCTCTTGTTGTATATATACCTTTATAGATGTACGTTATACATTGCGAATTCGGTGGTGTGAAAATTACGCGCGCCACCAAGGTTGACTTTCACTCGATGCGTCGCGCCGTCGGTAGTGTCAAGGTGGATCCCCGATTCATGTATAGATGCAGTGCTCGCATGTGCTTGGCTTAGCTGATCTCGATTAAGGGGATTTCAGAGCTGATGTTATATTGGAGTTCTTTTCGATTAGCTCTTCACTGATTCGTTTTTTTAATCGCGTGCTTTTTCTTCTCTTCTATAAAGTTAATCAGACAGACAGTATTCTACCGAATTAAGCATTTTTTTTCGTGTACACGAGTAAAAACATAATAACAAATGAATTTTCAAAAGCACAACAATATATCAAACACAGAACTTGCTCGACTTATAAAGACGTATAGTGTACGTCGTAATAAAATCGGCGAATGCGAGACAGTAATACCGGCTCTAAAAGTAGTGTCCACTTCTTAAGAAATTTATGCGCGTTTTCGTGCCTCGCTAGCGCGTGTTATGGATGCTTCAATCAACGTCGGCCTGGCCGCGTTATATAGGCTCTCTCGAGGTGCTGCGTCGGTCGGGAAGCGGCGGTGGCGGCGGCGGCGGCGGCGGCATTCCTCCTTTGCATTTTTCAGAGGGTTGATTGATGCCGCGCCGCGTAATTTACCGCGCGGCGACCGCCCCACCGACACCGGAATGAAATAATGAGCGCCGCCTGCCTGAATTCTATGGACTTTGTATGGCGAATTATTGACGATACTTATAGGGGAGTTTCTCTATTATTGATGCTGCTGATATTTTTTGGCAGACAGGACCTTGATTGGCGTTTGTCTGGATCGTTCAGAACCAATGATTGAAATAACAAAAGATCTAAAAAAGCTCAGGATCTTTCCATTCACGTGGAAATAAAAAGCCGTTCATTCCATCGAATTACCCGCGTATTAATTCAGCCGTGCGAGAGCAATTTCAAAATCGGATAATTGAGCCCCTAATGATTTCGCGCGTATGCAACTACAACGCTAACGCTACAGCCACCGCATATATCGGCCTCCGATCTATAAGTCTCTCGCCGAGCTATGTATACGCGCGTGTACACTATATATACTGGCGCCGTTTGCTCGAAGGCGCCTGCGGAAGACCTTGAATCCAGCTGCTGCCGCATCGACCCGAAGAACCGCTATATGTACACACGGTAGTACGCGCGCGTGTATACTTCCGAGCTATAATACTCGCGCGCGCCACCGCACCGAATCCTGATGCTCTGCAGCCGCATCCTAAACCGAATTTCTCCGCGAAGGTTCTGGTATATATATTCTCTGCTACACGAGAATTGCTTTGCAGCTATATATTTGTAGGGAAAGGCGTTTTCTCTGTGCAGTTCAGCCACGTGTTTGAACTCTGAATTCGAGGAAAATAGGGCTCGGGATTAAGCAGATCTGGGAAGGAAGAGTCTAAATGCCGTTGTTGTTTTCGGGAAAAAGTGCTGTATCGTGTCTCTACATGAATATTCAGAATAAAAAATTTTGAAAAAAAAAAAGAACAGATGCGAACAAAGAAAAGGAACTCTACTAAACGTTAACTTTTGTGACATAATAGTACATAACACCGTGTGATGAAAAACAAGATCGAAAAGCACCGCAGACAAGAAAAAATGATAATCGCGTGCAGGTGAAAGCTACCGCCTCAGTGGTTAATCCGGTATTTCTCCGACACTGATAACAGTAGCTATATATATATATATATATATATACACACACACCACGTACCGACGATTTTCACGTAATCACAGACGATCGATATATCCTCTAGCAGCAGCACTTTTATCCATTGCGTAAGCCATTCAAAGACAGCAAAACATTGTCGCTCAGCAAGGCGTCACTGGATTAGAAAGCGCACGCGCATACTCTATGCAAATCGGGCTACTGCACGGTCGCGAACGTGCTCGCGTTATCGGGCGAATTATTATGAGAATTGCAGGCAGGACGAGCTCTGGTGTATATATATATATATATATATATATATATATATATATATATATATAGTTTGGTCGTTATGCACCGCGTGAGCCGATATGGAGTAACTTTTTGCTCGCGAACTTTATTTTCGATCTGCGCTTTTTAACTAAAAGAATAGGTTTCTTTAATGTGCAATGCGAGAAGTTCTATATTTATGCATATAGGAAATGAACTTCCTCGCATAAAATCGCAAAAAAAAAATCTCGGTTTCACCAATGTAAAACCAGCGGAAGAGCAAAAACAACTATTAAGATAATACTAAAGCAACGCTTCAGCACAACCATCCTCTTTCTCTCCGCAGCTTATTTCCCTGTCCGTCGCTTATACATACTTTCACTGTATATACATACGCAGAAAAACACATACACGTACACAGGGAGATTTTTGCCTATACAGTTCTCTACCGTTACACACATCCTACTTGTCTAGGGTCCAATGGATGACTCTTGCGCTATACGGCTTATCTGCCAGACCAAGAGAGGAAAGCAGCCGACATCGTTCCATTTTCCCCGGCGAACGACTTAAATCCATTAGCGCGCGCTCGCAGATGCTCGAACGCGATATAAGCTCTCGCGCGCGCGTAAAATCCGAGGGCAGAAAAACGGCGACAAGTATATGCTTACGTATATACACTGCAACACGAGGCTCACAATGAAGAAGCGCTGAAGCTCGATATAATAAGATCGCCAAGGGAGATGAGAGCAAACGACAAGCTGAGCAACACACGCGCGAGCACGACGAGTCTTTAGAAAGCGCGCTCCACATTTCCGTGAGCGACGTTTTCGAAAAAATCGTTGTACTCTGGCTTTCGTGTGTACTGTATACTCGTATAGTTAGGATGCAGGATTTCTGGACGTGAGAATTCGATAAAGTCTCTTGTTCTCCATTGGAATAAATGACGGTTTGCTTTTAAATTTGTTGATCGGTTAAATTTTACAGCTACACGTACTGTCAAGCTAGCTCTTGCGAGTTATATTTATCTCTTTTCTCTGTGTATGCTTTCTAATTTTAGAAGCCATTTCCATAAAATTCACGCGTTATGCAACGCCAGCAGATTCTGCGCTGGATACGCGTTAAAAATGATAACCCAAAATTCCACATCTCAAGTTCTGATCGTCGATCGAGCTACATTTGAAAATCATGCAAATTTTACGAGACCTCCAGGAACTTTGCGAGGGGAGCAAGTGCACGTGAAAGCACTCGATTGCTTGAAAAATTCGCGCAACAACTAGGCCAGAGAAGCGATCGCAAAAGTCTCTTCTTCGCGAGAGATAGTAGCTAGTTTCGCGCTCGCGATTCAATTGCCGGGGAAATTCGCTCAAGTGCAGGGGGGAGGAAGAGAAAAAAGGGAAAACGTTCGATCGATACGTTTATACCCGCGATCGAGCTTTCATGAGATGATGTTTACCTATACTGGCAAAAATCGAAGAGAAAACGCACGCGAGAACGGAGAGAGGAAAGGGATTAGCAGAGCTGGTGAAACTGTGAAAGTAAACGATGTTTCATTCATTCGAGTGTGTTACTTTGTCGAGAGGTGTATTAAACATTTTTTGTCTTTGCGAAGCTTTCCTCTTTAATCGAAAGCATCGATTTCTCGGCGATCGAATAGTCGTTATGAAAAAGTAATTCGTGCATGATTTTGCATTTGATAAATTCATGAAACACATTAGGACGTATACCGTAAATAACATAAATAACAATAGCATTAATTTTGAACATCAATAGAATATTTTCCTCGCTAATTCACAATTCATCATGTCAACATAATTATGCACACATGTAACGCATGAAACAATGGCTGCAGCGTTAAACAATGTATTTACATATGTGCATGCAATCGAATAGCTGGAAAAGTAAACACGCGCAGACGTACGCACAACAAACATCACTGCCATATAGCGCGTTGAGAGCGATATTTACATTCACGCATGTTTGCACAGCTAAAATAATAAACTCGTATTTCCTCTCCGTCCGTATATCGCTTGTATTTTACGCAATTTTTGACATTTTCTACATTTTTATCAGCTGCCGCCCTCACATTTCTTAAAAGTCGTCAAAATCAATAGTCGTAAAGTCTTATCGCAAAAGTGTCACTTATGTTAAATTATGTACAGAGCCGTTAATGGTACAATGCTGTGCACTAACTATGAATGAGCTGGAATATAAATAATAAGCTGACTATTTTAAAAGCAACCCCTACTTAAATTATATTATGTTTTCGGATATTTATTACCGTGGATCCTCGATATACGTTTATATACTTATATAAATACGCACACTTATATATATATAGTATGTACAGTAGCTATTCCGGGCCTGATGGATTGTTCGGGAAATTCGTGGCGCCGCTGCGTTTTATGGCATTGCTGCGCAGCCGCGTGCAGGTAATGCGCGTTCTTGCGCTTCGGGAGAAGCCGTATGCTCCGCTGTACCAGAGGCTGTACCTATGCTCGTGACTTATCGCATGAAAATTTATCACGAGCTTTTTGGGGGCGTGAAGCTTGACGAAATTACGAGTGATTGATGGTATAGCGGGATGAAGAAAGTATTTTACTCTTATAGTAATTCAATCATAGTTATTTCGTTTTGAGCGAACACAATCTAATACTAATAATAATAATAATCAGATTAAGTTATTGAGTCTACGACTACTGCGATATATGATGGATTAGTGTGCCGTTATTGTAGATAAACTCGTTTATTCAATGAATTTTTCATTCACAACATCTGATAAATCGAGTATTATCTCTCGATGCCGAAGAAAATGCAAACAAACAAAAATACATATTCATGCGTGTGAGGACGGTAATTACTGCGGCGGCTAACAACCATGGTGCACAATCGATATCTAATTATTTCCTGAATTGCAAAGCTATAGTTAATGATCAAGTAAAATTCATGTAAATTGCATTATTAGACTACCAAATAGCCATTATTATCGTATAAACCTTGTGGTCCCAGCATTTCTTGCAGTGAAAGCGCTTCGAATGAATTACGATTATACAATAATTCGATAGCTTTTCATATTGATTAGAGAGAAAAATAATAACCTTCCGATGTACACAAACGAAACTGAAATGTTTGCTCTTTTAGTCAAACTACTTCTCTTGCGTCCAGTTCGTCCCATCGAGAAAAGCGACTCTTCCGATCGCGGGAAATCGCGAGCTGCATCGGCTTCTTTTTACCGTTTCCATCTCCTCCGACGATTTTTTGCGCAGCTAGACGCGCAGAGACTCTTTCCAATTCAAGTCTCGTCCGCGTGTACAGCAGCAGAGCAACAGCGGCAGTTACACCTCCGAAGCTCGCGTATATATATATCGTAATTCGCAATTTGCCCGAGCATTCACCTTCAAATTCCCGTTAGCTTCGCGTTCCGCGTGTGTATATATATGGGGATGCGCGAGCATGCGAATCTGCGCGGAAGATTCGCTTCTACACGCGGAGAAAAGAGATCTGACACCCTGTTGGTATACGAGTATGTAAATGTGGAATCAGTCGTATAGTAGCTCCAAAGTCATATAGGTGGCGCATAAGGACTTTTTAGTTTGTCTTATTACAACTGGCGCGCAGAATCTATATACATATAGCGGTTTGTCAACTATGCCAAAACTGTCTTATAGAATATGGGGCCTGCTCGTCACTCTTGCTATAAAACAAAGTTTGAGTTATCTTGTTTGATTAAAATTTTTCTTCTTTTTTATATACCCGTTAGCATTTCTGCCCTTCTTTAAAAACATCACCACTCATGTTTCCTGCTTTGTTTGCATTTGTTTTCCTCCAGTATTTATACAAAGTTAAAACGTTTTTGCTTTCTTTTCATCAAAGGGGTTATGCGAACTGACAACATTATATAGCTTAGTTTTGGAACTTTGTAAAAGCAGGTAAAATAAATACGTGCAGTATATTAACAGTTTTTTTCATTCGTCTGCGTCGTAATTATACTATTCTACCTTAGACTCGTGTCGAAACTTTACAGGTATACCTAAGTATGTACCTATACTTATTGTTCACATTTGTAAACGTACTAGGCGTATATCTCTCCAAAATATAATACTAACTATGAAATTTCAACTAATAAAGACTGCGCTCTCAAAGAGCTGCGTCAAACAAGCTTGAAATCACGTTTAATTTTCCGCTGGAACCTCGCACACGATCTTCAAATCCTATTATAGTATCCTATTATAGAATAGGAACATATAATCTTCGTCGCGCAGAAAAAGCGATGAATCTCGCACCTTGGGAAAGGATCGGGTTTCTCTGGTCGCGCGCATTGGCTTTGTGTGTGATATAAACAGCGAGCAAAGGTAGTTTTGCCGGCAACAATGGAAATGGGCTGCAGTGGATCCATTTTTTTTAGGGATGTATATAAGTCGTAATAAAAGTAGTATAAAGAGAGGATCAGTGGCCCATTCGTCACTGGCCAAACTTTCCGTGTCTGTGGCAGGTGAAAGTAGGTGGCGCACAGACACTTTTCCATTACCCTCATAACAATATGCGCCCCTAGTCTAGATATAGTGGTGTGCCACCAGTGCTAAAATTGCCTTTTTTTGCCTGCTGATTCGGCCGCTCATGTTATAACTGTTCGCGAAGTGCATCTAAAAAGTTTTTATTTACTTGCTACGTTCGAGCTATCTATTATATTGTACTGTTTAATTTTCGTCCTAGGATCCATTGCTTTGAATTCTAAAATCTACCCCTGTCTTGTCTTGATGAGCGAGGTTGAACTCGCTAAAAGTAGAAAATCAATAGTTTCTACTACGCTCGCCCAATAATATAGCGCCTTTCCGTAGTTTTTGATGCGCAAACATTATATTTATAGAGCTTATCGCGCAAAAAACTGCTAGCATGATATAAAAAGTAAGATCGTCGATCAAAAGCTTTATTGCTTTATTACAGCTCAGCTATTAAGACAATCCAATTGTGTCAGTGACACGACAGAATATAAATTGTTATTTTAATACGAAATCCGTGTCGATTGTAAAAATAGAAATCGTACGAAATCTCGTGCCAAACGGGCGAGTACATTGTTGTGGTGAGCTTTCATGTCTCTATATTCCTTTTTCGCGACTTTCCTTTTTTACGAAGGGCTGGATTTTTTTGCCCTGTTTAGCGCGTCGATAAATCAACGAACTATGCGCTTTAATTATTCACGAGGATTTTGTAAGCGAGTTTCTTTCGTGTTTTTCTTTTTCGAAGCTATTGGAAAATCGTGTTTTTCTTTTGAAGTACGAGGTAACGTTACATGAAAGCGATGCAAAGAAGGGTACCCGAGGCGTAGTATGCGCTATATTCACATCTCTGAAGTTTGCGATATTTTTCAGAAAATCCTATTTTAATATAAACCGAAGGTAAAGTTACTTCTTTGAAAGTGTAATTTCTGATATCTGATCAGTTGCCTTCGGAATACCGCTAAAGTTCTTTATCATTTGGAAACTGAAAATTATTGGATCATATATCTGTTCTGAAAGGGATGATTGAATAAAAGTGTGGTTTCCATCGCATTTTCGCATATATAAATAACAGTCCAAAACAACGTTTCAAAAGCACTCAAAAACAAAAACTTCTCAAGTTTCGAAACATATATGTCATGCGAGAAGCGAACTATATAATACGCACCATTTGGAAACTGAAGCTGCAACTCGCTGCATCTCCTACAGCTCAAAGACTCCCTCGCTCATCTCTTCTATCCTCCATATAACATTATACACGTGCACTCGGTTCAGAGAACAGCGGCAGAACAGAACCTCCGCCGGCGGCGAAACTTTCCTCGCCGGACGCGGAAGTTAATTAATGCACGTACATATAGAAGCCGCTGCTGCATGCAGCCAGTGCTCGTTACGATCCTCGTTATGTATCGCTACTCGCTCACAAGAGAGAGAGAGAGAGAGAGAGAGAGAGAGAGAGAGAGAGAGAGAAAGAAAGAGAGGATACACACGCGATACATTATTATATTTTCCGCGCCTATATACCTGTATGTGCATCAGTTGTGAGAGGAGAATGATATCGGAGACGTCGCGCGCGATGAGTTGTGTTAATTTATTTGTTTATTGGCTTCGCCGACGCGCTCTGAGGAGAAATCGCGCGACGCCAACGGGAGATTCGAGGGTAATTGGACGGTGCTGAATACTGCTCGTGCGATAGCACGACGTTGGAAAGTTCCCTAGGATTTATTTATGATCTTTCGTATGAAAGTGTGTGCATTTGATATAGGCTCGAGGGGTTCGTGAGATTTTGTCGACTGCTTGTGCGCTTATTTTCTGGCGATGAAATTATCTAGATTTTCGTTATTTATCTGGTTACTGCTATCGATATGTTAAGAATAACATATAACTTAAGATTATACAATTTAATTATCTATTGTACAAAACTTATTAGCATTACACTCACTATACGACTATAAAAGATTCTTCGACAACGCGCATCGGAGAGAGAGAAAAAAAACGCACGCAACTCCGACTAGTGCCAATTTCCGTGCAACTTCCGCCTAATCATCGACTTCAATACACACAGTCATTCGAGCGTCGTATCTTCGTGCTTGAAACTTAATTGGCCCGACGCGCGGCGCAATTAGCCGATTAATTAACGCCCTCGAATGAGAAAAAAGTCCCGCCAGCAGCTGCAGGAGACGGGAAAAAGAAGAAACGCGCATATTATAGTCGGCCGTTGCATCATAAGCAAGAGTCGTGGCAATGAACCTATACAGGATAAGCGTCGCGACGAGGGACCGATACGGCAAAACCGCTTATCTTTTTCTCTCACGAGCTGACAAGCAGGTATTATCCATAGGTGCTAAACGCTTTGGCTGAAAATAAAGGAAGGTATGAACAAGTCTCCATTGAATTATTTTTTCCAAGTGTGTATTGTATATACCGATGTAACATCGTATCGAAAAATTGGCTAGTAGGAAGTTTTAGTTGAATTTACAACAGCAGCAATATTTCCCGCCACACCGGCCAAACTCAAACAGAGCAGCGCACGCACTTTCCAAACAGCCTCATCAGCAACTCGCGTCCTAAACTTCTCTTCCGCGCGCCCACCCTCGTGCAAACAGACCGACTCGCGCGCGGGCGCCCCGAGAAAACGGCTGAATATAAGCGCAACTACGCGTATGTGTATATGTTGCGCCTGTGTATATATAACTCTAAATACGGCGAAGCTAAACGTATCCGCAGTCTTCGCAAGCATGAAGGAAGGGTAGAGTAGAGAATTGGATGGGAAGCTCGTTAACGAGGAGCATAAACTTAATTGCCTGCGTGTGCGCATATGCTCCGATTGCACGCGTTATGCATTAGCGACTGATTTCTGAAGCTGTGGATATCAGAGATGTCGATGAATTCACTGATGACGAGGGCAAATAAAGCTTAATCGTGTCAGTTATTCTAGAATGTGAGACCCGTAATTTAATACGCTTATAAACTCTGATTAACATTTTTTAAATGCCAACAAACTTTCGTTCCGAACTTCACAGCGAACATTTTTTTCAAATTTCAACTTTGCTAATCTCAGCGATGCTCCCGCAGGATATTTCTGAAAGAAACTTGTACTTCCATAGCCGGTGTACATCGTGCTGGAACAAACCCAATTGAGAGATTTTTGCGAGAGAAGAGCTGCGTCGTCTTGTATAAATTTTCCAGGGGAGATCCTTTGCCGGAACGGCGAGAGCGCAGATGTAAATCGTGCGCCGCCGAGCTTTGTTAGAAAACACGCAACGCTGTGTATATATAACAAGCTTCGTTCCCCGGAGGCGCGCGGCTTCATTTAATTTAGCGCAGGTAAAAGCACCGCCGGACGGAACGTTTGCACAGAGAGAGAGAGAGAGAGAGAGAGAGAGAGAGAGAGCACACGTAAATTGATGGAATTTCAGTCCTCGTGTCTTTTTCAACTCTGATGGCATTTTATTCGCGCGCAGGACCTTTTGTCTCTTGCGCGTTCTAATAGGATTACAACAAAATTTACGCAGTGCGCTTTGTTCCCCTCGTTACCGAAGACGGACATGTTTATCAGATTTGTAGCTGTTTGTCAAAGCAAAATGGACGAATGTACTTTTATTACCTCGTGTCGTCGAATAAAAACTTCAGAATGTCCAATTATATCTACTCGAGCTGATTCCTTATACAAACTTTAAAAACATAACTCGTTACAATTTTCCATCGCACTCTAAATTATCCATCTTCACTTTCGTCCTCACTTTGAAATTCTCTTCGTCATGCTCTTGGCGCTGCACATGTGTCGACGTGAGCGCTTCCCCGCACATATACCAGGCGCGCCTGTTAATTCATTCCGCAAGCTCGATGTCGCATCGGCCCACCGAGGATAATTCGTTTTCCTCATTACTTCATATGGAACGATGTTCGTGTGTATATATGTATAGCTCTGGTGCGGTTCTTCTTTATAAGCTTCGATTCTACGCCTCGAGTCTCGTCAGAGCTTTCGAGGCTTCAGCAATATAGAGTATATTATATCCTTTGGGATGCGAGTTTCCTCTCTGTCATGCAGAGAGAGATTATTCTCGGCGCTGCGACGAATCGAGTTTCCCCGGCACAGAGCGAGTATGCCGACGATATAAAACAATGCGCCATCGCGTGTGCAAGAGATTGAATTAAAAGCTCGCGCGGAATTCTGCTCGAATTTAATCGGAGCGAGATGAGACTCGAAATTGCGTAGGTACTTTTAATTCGTGATTATATATGCATCCTTCGGCTAAAAACTAATCGATTCATCTCTTTTGAGTTTTACTTTGAATATATACTACACGATGCATTATTGCGCTGTTTAAAATTTACCTTTTCTCAAGCGCACAGAGTGCAGCGAGAGTACCTTAGTAATAGGTTCTGCTTCGTATAATAACAAAAAGTGGAAATTGATATTCAGTTTGCGAAATCAGTGCGCAATGATATACTTCAGCCATACTCTCCTATAACACTTCACGGGAATCAATAGCGCGCAGAAATACATAAAAATGCTATAAACGCTCTAAAGATTTCAGTTTTAATATTCCGCGAACGTCCTTGCCTCTTTCCCACACGCGCGCAAAAGAAAGAGAGAGGGCTGCGCAGAGTCGCGTCTTTTTTAATAACCTTATTCTTTCCTGGCGTAAAAGACTAAATTAAAATTCCCGCTTCGTCGGACCCCAGAGCTGGGAGCATATTCTTCATGCTCTCGCGCTTTTCCGCCTGACAGCATCCCTTCGCATCATTATCGACCTTCGGCGTTCTCTTCTTAATTTATACCCTCGCTGTTCGTCGCTCCAATTTTTTACTCTCTCGTGACCATCTGCTACTTTTTTTTATGCTCTGGCACGATAATGGTCGAAGCTTTTTTTTGTCGTTCGGGAGAGACTTTCAATTTGAAAGCTGAATCGACTGTGTATTTAAATATTCACTGGTGCGCGAATAATTTGCAGTGGTGTAAAACTGTTGTATTTTGATGACTGACGATTTAAGATTTTTATTATACCGCAATAATCATCATGGATTTCGCGAAGTATAAAATTGGAAATCATCGCCAAACCACTATTTCGTAACAGAGTAATCAAATTTTTATTTCGTCGATCGTTGATAAAAAATAAAGCGCATATAATATTTATATAATAATTATACGAAACTCGAGTCAAAGAAATGTCTGAACCAGGCTGATTGGTTAAAATTTATCTAAACCTCTAAATCAAAATCCCACTCATACATAATTGACATAACAATGTGTTCAGGCGCAGAGCTTGTTATAATGATAAATGTCTATGAATTTCAAACGGTATATATTTTTATAAAGTAAAAATAGAAGCTCAAAGCGACAATTGAAACAGTTTTGTACTGACTTTATTTTCCCCCACCGCTTTAACGTAGCTCTCTAGGTACTATCGTACAGCGATAGGTGGCGCATAGGCACTTTGCCATTTCCCTCATCACTGTAGAGTGTGCTCTTTGCATATATAGCGGTATACCACATATATGTTAAAATTGCCTTGTTGGGCCTGCTGTATATGCCGCTCATACTGTAACTGCCTGAGTCTAATAACGTTATGACTGCGAGAGTGTAATCATATAAAGTCGAAAAGACCCGAGCAAAGCTTGCTAATTTCTCCATAACGAATCATCCCTTTTGGAACTCGTTACCATAACTCTCGGCACACCCCTCGGAAACAAATCCTCGGTTTGCGCGAAGTTAACAACCATTACATTGCATTTACACCGCTCTTTACACTAGCTTAGGTAACTACGCAAACGACACAGACACACACCCATATAATCTCTCCTAAAACTGTCGCGCGCGCTACTCGCAGTAATGCGGATGCGCAGCTGAGACGATGAATTTCGTGACATAATTCCGGGGACTACGAGTATTTCTGTATACACTCGAGATAAAGCTGGAGAGGCATGACACGCGCGCGCAGAGTTAATTACCTCGTCGACTCATAGCCATTGCTATGCGCACCGGATCGAGAATAGATATACTCATGTGGCTTTGATGCAGCAAAGGAGTAAACGCTTGATCGACTTTTACGTGGGTTTTCGCATTGGATTGATTGTGACGAATGATTCAATAGTGTTTTGTGAATGGATATGCTTATTTTCGAGGGGGTTTCGCCGCTGGAGATTTCCGGTGAATTTCTATTGAGGCTGCACTTTTATAATGTCCTGGAAAAATGTCTTTGTTGCAAGAAAGCCGAGACCTGCATGAAAAATTCCGCTCGATTAAGATTCAGATTTCTCAGCTATTGAGAAATCAAAGTGTGTATTAGGTATAGGTGTGTGGGGGGGGGGGGG
>CM053168.1:61785106-62091601 GCA_012977825.3 Pteromalus puparum
GGGGGGGGGGGGGGGGGGGGGGGCAGTAAATTTTTATGGCTCACAGGATTTACAAGCGATAGAAAAATCTTAATCGTGTCATATCGCAATATTCGTGACTTTTAGAGCGTTTTGTCTTGCAGGTTTTCTCGTCGAAAAATCAAACGTTCTTTCATTATTATATTCAATTCGTGCATATTATCCAACGATAATAAAATAATTTGCATTTCGTGCCACAAGCATTAGCTTACATCTTCACTGAACCATGCGAACGAAGTAACACGTTCTCACGAAAAATATCAATTTCTGTTTCAGGTAAGCGATCGTAACAGCTGCGTCTAAGATAAACAAACGTACGTCTCGTCACAGGCTAGTAAGTCTCTTAAAAATGATTTACGAATCCACACGGCTGATCCTTTTCGCAACGAGCGATCATCGTCGTAGGTAAATTTGTACCTTACAAATTGAGAACGATTCGCGGACTGTGCGCACGCGATATATCTGTATCGAGCACTAAACGTCAAACTCGAAAACAGATATAAATCAGTAGTAACATCCAAGTCCCGCAAGCCTTCCCACATTTGCGTCTCTATAGACGAGCGAGCGAGCGAGAATATAAAGCATCATCTCCTCGGAAAATGGGTCGCATCTATGCGCTCCAGAACGAAAGGAGAAACGCGCGGACAGAGAAAATCTCTCGCATGCATATACAGACTCAACTCGACGGTCGTTTCTTCTTATACACTCTCTCTCTCTCTCTCTTCCTCTCTCCCTTTCGCGTGTATACACTCGACTATGCTAGCGGCAAAAAAAGCCGATATGCGCGGCGCACGAGAGCTGATTTGTGGGCATCGCTACAGTCGCGGAGGATATTTTCTGCGTCGGGAACATATAGGTGTATATGTATATATAGTATGTGCAGACGAAGAGAGGCAGACTCGCGAGCTTCGAGAGATAGAGCTACGTTTCCGCGTTGCGCAACACACCTGTTCGCTCTCGCTCGCTCAATAGCGGCAATTCTCACCCCTCGTGTGTATGTATATATATATATATATATATATAATACAGCCGAGGCGTGTGTGGGAAGGGCTTTTTTTCAAATTCCCCGCGCGCAGACGTCTTCTATCTCTCCTGCCTCTCACTTTCCAATTGCGATTTTAAGAGCTCTTTCTCTTCGTTAGAAGCGGAGTAAATATAGGCATGACTCTTAGGAATAAGCCGCGCACTCGCTTCGAGGGATATACGTGTATATATGTATATGTATAAGCTGTACAATGCTATAGAGGATTATAGGCTTTTAAGAGCCGACTGATTGGAAGTCGGCCTCTTATTATTGGAGCGCTGCTGCGGATGAGAGATAATGGCACGGTTTGCCTTATGAAATGATCGTTATTGAAGAGTTCACCGAGTTTGCTTTCTTTGTGAAATATCGTGGGATGTGCACTGCCTATTTAGATTCTTATTCCGAAATGGGCTTTTTCTCCTATGAAGATATCCACTTGATTGCGTCAATTCGACACGTTATACACGTATCTATACTTACAAGACGTCGGAAAAAGTCGATCGAAGGAAAGCGAGCGCTCGACAATTGAATCATCGTCGATGATCGAACGTCTCGCATTGTCGTCGAGTAGAAAGCCATAAAAAAAAAACTCCCCATCTCGCATCGATTGGTTCTCGGGGCAATACTGCGCACACGAGACACTTTAGCGCGATACGTCCATAAAGAAAATCCGAGCGAGTTGAGCTGGAGCGTAATTGTTGCCGTTAAACCGTAGGTGCAAACGATCTCGTAAAGAGCATAACTTTATTGCGTAATTACCAAGGAGAGAAAGGGAGAGAGAGAGAGCGAGTAGGCAGAGGTTCGAGTGGGAGAAAGAGGAAGAGGAAAAGGAGCGCGATGAGATGTCTGCGCGCGAATTTTTCAGACTTTGGGTTATTGAAGATTGTATCGGGTTCTCGATTTACCGCACTCGTGCACGGCATTTATCGAGAGGCGCGGGAAAGTGGTGACGGCGCATGATTTGCGAATTGGGCGTTAACAGCAGTGCTCGATTGAAATTGCGTTATGTATTGTTTCTTCCTTTTGACTTTGCAGTGTCTGAGGCTAAAAATATATATCATCGTAATGCATAAAACGGTTCGATCAATAACAAACGACAAAAATCGCACGCAAAACCTATGAATCTGCATAATAAAGCACCCTAACGGTGAAAGCTTAATTACCGCACATCCCGACATCGACCGCAGCCGGCCTTTTCCTTATTTTCACGACTCCGCACGCAAAAAAAAGTCGATTAGCCGCTCGTAAAACCTATATACAGCAAGTAAGCTTGATAACGCACATCGTCCATCCACGCCGGTCTCATTGGCTAGCGTCCAGGAGCCACTAAATCAAAGCCGCTTTATATTGACGCTAATCTGCGCGCCGCGTATATATATGTACGCGAATGCCGCTGGCGCGCAACATCGATCGTAAAAGCTCGCGTGCGTCGCTCGCAGCGAGATAGAGAGAAATTCTCTCGTCGCGGCGAGAGGAGAGGACTTGATTTACAGCGACGCGTTCTCCCGCAGTGTGTAACGTCTTCGTCTTCAGCGTTTGTCGTGAGTGGAGAACGTTTGCGGGGATGTCGGTGGGACGCTTTCTGTTTTCACTTTTGGCAGAGTGAGAGAGAGAGAGAGAGCAAGCTTCTTATGTATAGCCTAATGCGGACTAATAGTATAATATACGGAAGTGCGGTCTACTTGCGTGGAGCCTCGTGAATTTCAATGGGATTGGAGTTAATATCGCACTTTGGCTAAGTGCTACTGTCGACGCGAATGACGCTATTAGTGAGGCTTATTATGTGCAGTGCTGTTGATCGATCGCGTTTCATGCAGTTTATTTCTCTTTGTATTTTTGAAAATTTTGGCAATTACTTTTCCAACAAATTAAGCGAAGCAGAAAAATTCAAACAATAACTTTCCCCGCACTCGATTATAGTCGCATAACTCTCGAAATTTTTGGCATCCACGACGGCAACAACAGTATACAGCAGCACAATGCTCCATCAGTCGCGGTAATTCAAATCCGCGTGCGCAAAACATTTCCAAGAAGTAGCATCGCGCGCGTACCTATAGCCGTCATTGTCTACGCGAGCTCTTGGAAAAGCTCGCTTGCGATGAAAATCTGCCTAAAAATCGGTAATATCGGTGCAGCTCGTTTTTGCGCAACGCCAAACTCAATGCACAAAGGACCACCCGTTAGTTCGTATCGCTAGCTCTCTCGTGGGACCGCCCGAAGATATTCCCAACAACGATCATATATCTCCTCCCCCTGCTCTCTCTCTCTCTCTCTCTCGCAGGATTATTGCATAATCCGCGAGAGTATAGCAGCGGCACAGCCGCCTCTCGCTTTATGTCGCCTGTGCGCTAGATGCAGCCGCGCGCAGAGCTTATAGATCGCGAGCGCGTAGAAAGTGCACATTGAGAAAGCGAGAGCATAAACGCGCCCATAAATCGCCGCCGTTGTCTCGCACCGCTCTGATTTTTCGACGAACCGGACGCTAAGCTGCGCAGCTGACGCAGTATTATTGAGAGTAAGCGCGTTATTGCCCGCTAGCTTACTGTGCGAATCAACGACGTGTCTTTTATTCATTGCGTATCGATAGAGCTAAAGTTTTAACGCAGAGTGGTCGAAGCTTCGAAGCGTATTTTTTACGCAAACCTCAATCAAGCGAGAGGCTTTTCTGCGCACTGCAAACAATGGAATGTATTCGTATATACGCGCGTGAATCCCGTGCGTTGCTCTGACACAAATGTCAAGGGTTTACGAGGATCATGTTCGACCTAGTTTTCCGACGAGTTCCGGATGATGGAACAAAGTTTTGCTGCTGCTGCTGCTGCTGCTAAATTCAGCTCTGATGTGGAGGAATGAAATACTCGATAACCCAGCAAACTTTCGTCTGTGCACCCTCGCGTTACCCTGTATAATATAATGCGTAATAATGCTTCACTTGTGTCGTATTTCGAGTAATATAGGTATAGCAAATTAAGAGATGTTTATTACCACACATTGACTTTCCTGCTCGGAAATTGAAAAAGCATCAAAATCGAAATGCGTTGTCAATAAGCCTCATCCATAAACGAGAAATGTCCTATTCAGTTTTCAATTGTAATTTCAGATTACGCTGTTCTGGCTACCCACAGACACGTATGCATATTTTAGTCGTGGCTTAGGGAGTCTCCGGTGCCGATAATGAAAAATTCATACAGACGTACATTATGCAAATGCACTTAGCCGCTGTAGCGTCCTAAAGTACCGGCGGATAATCGACGAGCGGTTTATTGCCATAGTAGGGTTTCTTGTGGGGTTTCTATAGAACTATAAAGCCTGCGGTGTTTGATGGTCTCTATTGTTGATTTGGATGAGGGATGGGGAAGATTCTTTGGAATTTTGTATGTCTTTATCGCATGAATTTTTAGTATAATACAGAAGTTTTCTCAACTTTATTGCTTTCCAATAAATAAGGAAAAATTGTCATTACGTCTAAGCACTTAGTATACAGATCTCGACTACTTGATCAGACTTTTGACGTGCGCAGTTATAGCATAAACGTCAAAACAAGGTAGTTTTAGTATTGGTAACACACCACTATATCTAGACTTGGCACGCATATTATTATGAAGGAAATGGAAAAGTGCCTATACGCCACCTATCTTGATATGTCAGAGACACGGAGAGTTTAGGCGGTGACGAATGGGCTCGCAAGTGGGCCAGTCCAAAACTGCCTCGTTTGTTAATTGATAACGCTCTAGCGTACAGAGTTTTTAAAATAGTAATATTGAAGTGTATTAAGTTGACTGTGGATGATTAATTAAATTAAGTTTAAACAAAATAATATATTTTTTAATAATTTAATTTATATTTTATCAATTGAATTCGTACACATCGCAAACGGTGCCATATCGATATCTTGTTTATATAATCATAAATCATCGGCTGCATAATTTAATTTCCTTAACTAATATAAATAACTGTAGAATATAACCTAACTCTGAAAAACTGCAGCGCTATCGATAAGTAATTCAATATCTACTTCACTTAGACATGGGATAATTTTCTCGAAAGCCACGTCGGTAGGATCAGCGAACTGTAGCGTATTGCACAATACTGTGGAAACTTTTTCGATCCTCTTTTGCCTTGCGATAGCCGCGTCGAACTTATTCTGCAACTTCGATGCGTAAATCAAATAGGCATCGCTTTGGATGGCTAACTGGAAGCTGTTTACAAGCTCTTCGTTTCTTGTGTAACAAGCCACCACATCCAGGTTCTCTGTGAACACGGAGAAGTACGGGATTAAACTATCCCCGATCTTGGTTGTCTTCATGTCCATCAGTTCGGCTCTACACTTCTGATAGTAGCACTTGGATCACTCCACCTCCCTCGATGGTCCACCTTGGACCCACCTTTCTATGCGAGCCACCCTAGGTGCACCCCACCCCCCTCCTTTGATCACAAGGATACCTTTTCTAAGTCCAAACTAGTGCATGTGGTTTTAAATGACGTCCTATTCATCGGTATTAATATTATAAGTGCCAGTTGTATGCTTTTTAAAAAGAATTTAAACAAAAAATCACAATTCCTGAAGTTTGCACCTAAATTCACTGTTCCCGAAACAACTGGGCTGTGATTTCCGAGAATCCAAAATGAATGGACTTATGCGATTCTTCAAGTAACCTACATCAGATATTGAAGTTTGAAATAGATTTAAAAATATCGTTACGATTTCAAATTAATTCAACGCGTATTTTCCATCTTGAACATAATAAACTATAAATATTAAGTGTGCGCGCTCCATATAGCTACCGATAAATCTAATCATTATGTAGCCAAAGCATTTTTCATATTTCCAAACTAGTATACAGATCGCGAGCAAAAAGCCGACTTTGATATCATGTACACGATTACAGATACACCTAATTACAATATCTAGCATATACGAAAAATAAATAAAGACACTGAAACGTGTACAAGAGTTAGGTAAACCAGAAATTACAAGCGCACGTTAGTTCGAAATAAAGCCCATAATTCAGCAAACATCCACGCAACGAAGCACACAAACACACATGCGCGCACAGGTAATTTGCACAGATTTATTATCCATTCACTGCTCTTCCGAGCAAAAGCGTCGTATTTCAGGGATCGTAAACATGGCTGTGGCATTTTTTCACTGCGCATCTTCACTTCATTCACGCCTATATTCATTCCTGCACACATTCCCTCTTTCGTCCTTTCTCTCGCCTACTCTCCTTGCGGCATTTCCATTGGCGCGCGTTCGTATATAACGTATATAGGTGCAGTACAGTATACACGTTACGCCGGGACTTTAACGAGCCAGCGGCGCTCTATGTATGTATATGTATGTGCATCGAGAAAGTATGTATGTATATGGAGTTGTGCGGGCGTTAATGGCCCATGTCGATGTGGATTAATCGAGCTCCATCGGAAAGTACTTTGTCAAATCCGGCGGGCTTTTTTGGAACACGCGTGCCTTGATTGATAAGTGTCTGCGCCCCGCAGGCATCAACGGAGGCTTATCTCGAAGTTCGTGCTTATATGTAGCCGCGTAGGATAAATAGCCGTAACCGCGGCGATATGCTTGAATTGTTTTGCCAGTAAATTTTAGCCGCGTGCGATTCGATTGCTCGCTGACTTTCTCTCTCAAAAATCTCGAGCTCAGTATTTACAGCATGTGTCGTGTGTTGACTTGTTTATTCATTCCTTAATTGTATCTTGTTAACTTGGGCTCCGCTTGATCGGCTACCTGATGAATCTGTCTTTGTTCGCTGTAATAGTCTTATTCTAAAAAGACATTGGTAATCATTCCATTCGTCCTCTGATTGGCTGTTCGTGAGGGCCGCTAGAGCGATTTCAATTACCAAAGCAAAGCATTTTTGGACTGGCCCTTTCGCGAGCCCCTTCCTTACCTCCTGAATTGTCCGTGTCTCTGGCAGGTGAACATAGGTGGCGCACAGGCACTTTTCAATTTTCCCCACAACAATATGCGCGCCGAGTCTATAGATATAGTGGTGTGCCACCAATGCTAAAACTGCTTTGTTTGGTCTACTGCTTCAGCCGCTTATGCTATAACTGCTTGAAAAGCTTTTCAACTGAAAGCTTGAAGGACGGAGGTGAGCACATAGCATGTAAGGATAAAAGAATAACGAGAGAGGAAGAAGAAAGAATGCCGCGGAAAGGCGGTCGTTAACACCCCGTGTTTACAAGGAAGCGGCACGGTGCGCATAAACTCTCCGTCCGTCATTTCTCTTTCTCCTTCTCTCAGGTCAACTCAACTCTTATTCGTATTCCACACCGGCTCTTCTCTTATAATATATGCGTCTTCTATTCGCCGTCGAGTGCAGTGTGCCTGTGGCGCACGCCTTGGCACGCGTTTTCTCTCTTTCTTTCTCCTATATATATGTGTGTACTCCGGACACGCCCTCGCACTACTTGCACTGTGTATAATATGCGTGTGAGTCGGATGACAGCTAAATGCCGAGGTTGACTAGGCGAAGCTTTCGACTTTCTTATGCTTGCAGAGTCGAGGCTCGAGGAATTTCACGGGGTGGAACGATACGCGCGAGACGCTGCGTGTTGACTTTGGTACTGGCGATGAAAGACTGGCAGAAATAGAGAGTGAATTCTTTGAGATATTACAAAACGATATTATACACTTGTCTTAGCTTTAAATAGGAATAAACATTGGGTGTATCAATCATTTAATTAAACGCAAGTCCAGAAGCCCCACAACACGTGATTGTAATTGTACACATGCAGTCTTGCAGTAGCGCTCGATAAATCTCTTTGGGCGTCTAAATTTAAATCTCCTTCATTACTCTGCCGAACGTAGGCGTGCATTTTCTCATTGCGTGAGCCGAGGGGCACACCGATCGAATTATAGCCGTGACTAGTTCAACTCGAGTTTTTTCCTTCTTCTTTTTTTAACGATTTTCTTTTTGCTTTTTTTTTTCTCGCGAGCACGTAACCGCGATGACGTGGGTCCGATAAGCGGCGGCGAGCTAAAACGAGTTGCAGAGGAAGAGAGAGAAACATACGAGTTGGTATAGGAATATTAATTGCGCGAGAAGGAAATTCATAAGAGAGCGAGGAAAGCGAAAGTCTCATTTGGGAATGGTATTTAGAGTTATTGGTTTTTTGTTCAATATTGCTTGCTTTAATTAATGAATTTTGCTTTAATAATGTATTCAGTTTTTTATACAGTTATTTTGTGCTCAGATATAGTGCACCTAAATAGAAACTAGGACTGTATTATTTAATGAAAAGTCATGCACAGTTCCGTTTACTCAAACACCGGTCACATATATTCGAACTCAAATATCACACCGAACAATATAATCCCTTCAAATACACGTATATCCCTATATTTCCAACTTACCGTCGACGCGCAGCATCATTTCTCGTTAAACATCAAACTATAGATCCCTCTCAAAGGATATATACCTCCATATAGCGATACCACGCGGGTATATACATCCATATATCTGCTTTTGTTTGCAAAAGCAGATATATGTTTGTCTGCGCTCGTGCACGTATATCCCTATATTTCCAACTTACCGTCGACGCGCAGCATCATTTCTCGTTAAACATCAAACTATAGATCCCTCTCAAAGGATATATACCTCCATATAGCGATACCACGCGGGTATATACATCCATATATCCGCAGCGGCAAGTAGATTCCCTCTCTGTCGTTCGCATCCTGCGGGGATATGCAAATTCGAATAGAGTCTGTCAACGGCCTCGACCTAGGCTCGCTGTAGACGACGACTGCGGAAATATGAGGAGGTATAGTTCGTGTATTATACTACAACAGCGCGTGCGCGAGAGAATGAAATAGCGAAAAAGATGTATAAGGAAGAGAGGGAAGCGAGAAAAAAAGAAGCTCTCTCTCTCTCTCTCTCTCTCTCTCTCTCTCTCTTGAGGAATGGAAAAAGAGAGGAAGCGATAGACGCGCGCTGCGTACGCTGAATAAATTTTAATGGCAAAGGAGGTGTGTATAAGTATAGACCGGTATGCTGATGCGTCGCGGGAACGGAAAATGATCGGCGCTATAGGAATGTGCCGAGTAGACCGTGCTCTATGTAAGTACATGGTTCATCCGCAGAAAACGAGTCGCGGATTTCTTTTTTTTTTACCAAAAGGAATCCTATATACACATATATATTCTCTCTTCCAGCCATCAAACGTATAATATCATCAATAAAATTATCCATCCTCTCATTTACAGCCGCGAGTTTGAACGATCATTAGTCGAACCGTGAAGCTCCTTAAAATTATCCAAAGTAGCATCGACGATTTAAAAGCAGCCCATTAGCGCGCAAAAACAAAAGCAGAAATTCAGGATCGAGATAAACGTGCAATAGCTATCACCCCATTGAAGAAGACCGGTTCTTCCGTGTGATGCATGTATACAAGCGTCCCCGTCGCGCGAAGCTTTATTACTCGCGAGAGCTGCGCGCTGATGCGCTCGTAGTTTCGTTGCAGTAGTGGCGCGAACGATTCCGTACCGCACATACGCGGGACGCGTTTATTACCCAGTGGGTAATGGGCCGTTATTACGCGGCGAGCGTATATAGACCTCCTTTCCCACGCAGACAGAGAGCGGCGTGTGTCAATGGCGCGCAGGAAGGATATTCCTCGAGGAAAGCCGACGCTGTTTTGCGCTATATATACACTGCTAAGGGGAGAGAGTAATCAGAGACGGATTGGGAGCGGCATTTATGAGGAGTCTGCACAACGGGTGGTCCCTTTATACTACAGCGCTCGGCAGTCGCGAGAACGACAGTGTTGCGCTTGGGCAATTTGTCGTCCTGGTGATACGGTTGTTGTTATTTTTTCGTGCGTATACGTCGAGGAAATTTTTCAAATATCGTATCAATTTTTCAATTTAATTTACGTCTCAATCGTATACTGTGCAAACTAATGGAGCTCGGATATAGACGAACGTTATCTCTTTATTGTTGCGTGCGCGGACGCGTGATTTGTTGTCAGGAAGAAATTTATTGTCGCGGAGGTCGACGTTGATTAATGATATGTATGTTTTACTTTTTATTCAAATATAGCGCCGGTGTACGACGCGGCCGCGAAGCCAGTTCCGTTTTATAACACGTATCGTTACTTTTAAATACGAGCCGTGTATACGCAGCGGTTAATATTGATCATGATACGACCTCAATGTTTCCGATAAACTACCTGATTCGTAAAGATCGAATCCTATACATGTGTTATAAAAATAACTTACATTCGTTTTTTTTTAAGCAATCGCTGTAATGATGTCAGACGAGGAATTACCGATCGCTGCATTGTTTTTATATTTCGAATGTGATTTCTTACCGAGTAAAAATTTTACATAATACTAAAATAAAATTAATTTTATTTCACATAGAAAAATTCAATGTACATGGATAGTAAACAATTTCGAAAATTCGATATAGCTCGACCATGAGATCGGGCGATCACGGCGATTTTCGCGGTCAGCAACGCTGATAGCCGCAGACGGGACCGAAAATTTTATTTCCAACGACACGGCCTTGGGAAAATAGACTCTAAAAGCTTTTCGACTGACTGTTGCCGACTCAGCTGCCATCGCGGTTCGAAATTGCTTCGGGGATGACTCCACTTGATGCCTCGGCGACTTTTTTTGGTGGATTAGAGTGGATTATCTCTTCGAGCTTTCGTTATTCAAGTCTTCGGCAATGTTTTCAGTTTTTAATTTTCAATGAATTCAAAAAACTGAGTTAAGCTGCATATTCATCCCACAGAAAAATACCCAAAAAAGAAAGACCTCCTTGAATACCAGCAGCTCGTTTAGCTCTACTTCGTGTTGGCAAAAAAGCTGATTTTTACCGTCTACCGCACAGGCAGTAGCTCGCCAACTTCTTCGTTAGTCCACGGAGGGAGCTGAGCCCGCGTCGATATCGCGGGTGATTAGAGCGAATCGGTTGTAGCAGCGTCCGCTAATGGGATTTTCAAATCATTAGGGCGTGCGCGAACTAACGAGCCGTTGCTTTTCAGCAAGCTAAATGCACAGGCTATATCCAGCTAAATCTGGACGAGCTATGAATGGTATGCCGTTTTAAAGCGCGCCTACACGGACTGTGAATGTGCACAGCCGCGCACGTGTTTGTGTGTGGGGAAGCGCGTTGGATCGGTGGCTTTTGTTTCGATGATTGCGGTTAAGCTTTTGCTTTCTTTAGAACAATAACGATGGAATTTGTGAATGCTTGCGAGTTTCGAACTTTATTTATGCTCATCGAAGCGAAGTTGAGCAATAAAAACTCAATTATGTGGGAACATACATCTGGTGAATAAAATACAAAATTCGTGTGATATTTTTTACTCAATTATATGTAATTTAGAACAGACCTATTGCTCGGTTAATCGTAATTATTAGGCAGGTATTGAAGAAACTCGCGAAGAAGGAAAAAACTCGCGTCTGACCGAACTCGGAGCAATACTACTTGTACACAGACGCTTACACGCAAACTGTTCGGTTGGTGGATTCTTGTTTTTTTTTTTTTTTTTCAAAGTTCTAATGCTGTTTATGACGTGCTCTACTATTATATTGCTTACTCTCTTAAATTGCTTCCGGTGCGCTATCTTGATTGTAGACTGCGCATCTGATGATGAGATGATACACATTCAAGTGTCTGTGCGCGTTCGTGGTTAGCACTCTTTGTTATAGATGATGATAAGTAAGAATCGAGGTAAGAATCAAATACTTCATAATAATTGCAGATTGACAGCGTAGTAGTCATAATTTCAGATACAGCAGTGAATTTCAAATAAAAATAAATAAATGAATTGCGATAAGTTTTTTTCAAACTACATAGAGAATAATGTAAAGCCAGTAATTACGCAAAGCTATTAAAAAACTCTGAAAGTGATTGATATATTTCCTTTGAGCCTCGTACATCAGGATGTACGTATATACACAGCAGACCTTAAACTTTTTCTATAAAGTGAACATCCCTGGAACACGCAGCATCTCTTCTAACACACAAAGCCACAACACAATAGACAGATACAAAAATAATTCCCGTCAAAGGAACTCCCAATTACCTCCTCGTCAAAGCCCTAATGAAGAAATTTAATAAGCGCCCTCATCCGAAACTCGCTCGCGTCTCTATACGTCAGCGACGACACACGCGTCGTTCATTTAATTAGCCATCCGCTCATCCAAAGGTATATCGCGGCGTTATCAGCGTCGTCCAGCTTATGGATTTATCGAGACAATTTCGGTGCACATATCGTATATGTGCAGCTTATTGGTTCATTTCTGAATTTCGACGAGGATACAAGCGCCGTTCTATTATCCTGGGACTCGATGTAATTGACTCGAACAAGCCGGAATACTCGTGACTCGTGCAAGTGCACTGTGTATATGGTATATTGTGGTATAGGAATTCGACGTTGTGTCATCGATATCCGCTGCCACCGCTACGCGTCGGAAAGAATTATGGGTTTGTGGATGGCACAACGTACACCGCGGCGCTACTGATGAAGTATTTGGTGCTTGAATTGACGTCGTGCGGTTATCGATTCTTGCTTGTATGCGGGTTTCGCGTTATTTGCGGCTCTACAGTGTATAACGTGTAATATTTGCGCTGTTGCTTTTCAAATGCTGCACAGAAATTATATATAGGCACTTGATTGAGAAACAATAAATAAATAAAGAACCTTCCAAGTTCGTAATGTGAAGGAAAACCAGGTTATATCCCATACGTTTCATCTACATACATCCCCCGTAGCCATACTCTCAACAGCGTTTACTCCCCTAATGAAAACGTAACATTCATATTTGAGCGCTCACATCTTACGTGCACACAGTGAGAGAAGGCCGCCGAGAGCCTGGCTGTATAGTGGGTGTATAGTCGCTGCCTCTACTCGGCCGCCAATCCCAGCGGCTACGTAAACAGAGTCGCTGATTGCATATTCCCGCGACCACAGTCACGGCAATGCGATGCCTCTTCCTGCAATATACATGCGCCACGAGATCGGATCAGCCTGTGCACTGGTCCGATGTTTGTCCCCTATTTCGAGACGTCTTATATAACGCTATAACTTTGCGGGATCTTGATAAACTTTATTAGTTATATCTCACAAGCAAGATTTAAAATATTTATGTGAAAATTATTTTCTGTTTCAGGTAAGCTATTTTGAATCAGCGTCTTCTGCGAATCTAAAAGTATTATATGCTCCTCTAAGCCTGTCGGTTGCAAGTAAGTTTTTGAGTCAAGAGGAGTATATGCCAGTTTTTCAAAAATCGAAAATTCTATAAATTTAACGAGCAAACATTCGTGTCATTGAAAGCGACTGGAAAACAAACCGGTGATTCTAAAACAACTATATTCGCTCTCGAACAATATTGGATCAACAAAAACCGCAATGGAAAAAAACAACTTTTTTTTTTTCTCTCTCTCTCTCTCTCTCTCTCTCTCTCTCTCTCTCTCTCTCTCTCCGACTAGAATTTCAATTTCGCAACTCTCTCTCTCTCTCTCTCTCTCTCTCTCTCTCTCTCTCTCTCTCCCTCTCTTTCTCGCCTCCCGTATCCGCGCCTCTTTCATCCCATTCTCTATTATCTGTTTTTCGCGAAACTACCGAAAAATTCCAATCGAGTGCGCTGCAGCTGATACTGTTAAGCCTCTGTGTTTCAAAGTAATTCGAAACAAAATCCTCCGACCCTTTTCGAATCGATCCGCGAATAAAGAGGTTTTCTTTTCCAACTTCTCTATTACACAATGGAAAGTAATGTAAAAGTGTACAAAAACCAAACGATGATCGAGTCATCATCGAAAAGTTCTCCTGATTGCAACTGCAGCCTAATTCACGAGCAGTGAAGCGTCATGGAATATTTACTCGAGCTTGTGTTTGTGTATACGCACACCGTGAGCGCTTTGTGCTAACAGTCCGCAAGTGCGGGCGACTATATGCATGCACATGCACGGAATACATATAATTAGTACGCCCCGCTCTGTGCTCCGCATAATTATTTGCCCTTCGTATAACGATCCGACATAATTCGCTCGATCGGTCAGATGATTCGAGCTATATATTTTCATTTTGCTTCTCACAAAACTAATACGCTCCCGAAGCAAGTAGGTCAACCTTCGATGAAAAGCACGCGCTCGAGAGCTTCTTTCATCGCAGACTCGATGAATCAGTTAGCGTGTTCTACAAGAGTCTTACATCTATAACAAGGATGAAAGCGTCATCCTTATTTCGATATAATGAATAAGCAACGAAAGTTTGCCAATCAAATGAACGTAATAACGAGCCATCAACTATTAATTTTCGCTAAAAAAAAAAGTTGCCCGCGGCCAATCGCTTGCTTCTGTGCGCGGGTGGATGGGAGCCGTAAAAAACTTGCGAGTGCCGCTGTAAAACTCCCGCGCGCTGAGCAGCGGCTTCCCGCGAGATCCTGTCGACGGAAAAGTCCGTGCACTTATACGACGCTCGTAAACTCATTTTTTTTTCTTTATTACCACGTGCGCGCACGCGGCTATACTTTTTCCTTCGTGAATTTTTACGCTCCAAAAATTGGCGAATGTTTACGGCGAGTGATGCGCGTGCCGAAGCCTCGCTTAATGCGTGTTAAAACGTAATGCGCGTGTGGAGCAACGAGGAGAATTAGCGGCGCGGGTAATTAAATTTTGAATGTTGATTTTTGAATATCGTTCTTGGCAAATGCAGCGAAATATTTATGTGTTAATGAAAATTCATACCGAGTGTGATTTCAATACGATGTAGCACGTCGTCAAATTAAATATTTTTTCGAGATGAAACTGCATGCAAAAATACGTATTCGTTTACAATAATGGATGAAGCAAGAATAATTAAGTGAACGTAGTGAAAAAAGCAATAAATATCAATTTTCATTCGCGCGCATACGAAAATGAAAATCTACGCGTCAGAAAAAGCGCACCTCGCCTCTCCAACGCAGCTATATACGTTGTACAAATAACCAACGCTGCGTGTGTCGTTTCTGCAAATGGAGCGTCTGACCGCGTGCGCATACGTGTACATCGAATATGCATTAAACGAGAAGAGAAAGCGCGATTCTCCCGCCATATGTCTCTATCGTTCATTTGGTCCGAACGCAGTGTGGCAGCCCCTCGGGGTTCGTACTGTTCGCCACCGTTAAATTAATCATTTTCAGCCGTTTGCTATCGTCGCGCACTGCAATTCTCCATTTGGAGCTTATTCGCTCGACCGCTGCTGTCTGCAGTATGTGCTGCGACTGCGTTATTTTTACAACATATGACGTCGCGGAAATTCAAAGAGAAAAATTCAGCTACGGAATTTCCAAATTTCACTGCTGTGATGCTTGTACGTATATAGCATTCCAGATCTTTTCAATTATTCTCACCTTGTTATACGCTTTTATACATATGTATATCGCATGTTGATGATTATTCAGATTTCACGGTGTATACATTACGCTCGCGTATTGCCGAATGATTTAATCGCAATCTCTTGTGTAGCATAATTTACATATGCAGCGCGCGAGAGAGAGAGAGAGAGAGAGCTGCAGTCAATTTTTAATCAGTAGCCCCGAGTAAAGCCAAATAGTCGGGCCATTATCGTCGTCGCGTGTGCGTATATACTTTTGCAATTAAAATACACATCGAGTGCCCGACGCATATCGTATTTTCATTAGCTGCGTTGAAATCCCGCGCAATAACAGCTTTTTCACCGTTACCGGCGTCGTTTTCGCAAAATTGCGACTCTGATGCAAAGCGTCGAGAGCATTAAACGGAAAGCCTCGCCGCTACGTGTCTCGATTTGGCTGTATGCCTATTTTACTTTTAGGAGGCCTTCATTTTTTTCGACTTTTTGTGGATAATCGATTTTCAAAGTTTTGTGTTGCATCGAATAGCAATCCGTATTTCGTTGACATACATCAGTCGAATACGGATTTACGCGGATGTGTAGATATAGGGATAATAATTCACCTTGAACCAAAATGCCCTTGGCCCGCTTGTCGTGCTTTCCGAAATCGCATCGATTTTGAATGTTACATGATATTTTCGCTGACATACCTCGTCCTTCGCAATCGAAGGTACATTTTTAAATCTTGCACGGGAACAATCATCGCGTAGCGTATTGATTAATTTGTAAACTGGAACTAATGGGGATAAGAGTATCCTATACTATTTCGTACACATCAAGATATTTGAGAAAACGTTTTAAAAACCAAAATAGCAAATTTTGAAAATGGGGACTGGAACACCAGAACATGATTCCTGCCATTTATAATATAATATAAATGTACACATATAGACGTGAATCTGATGTAAATCAGATCACATGTATAGAAATTGGAATCAATTCTCTCGCACTATTTGATATTCATAACTAAAACAAACTCACGCGGAAAGCTGATAAATAACTCAATGCCTGGTTTACGCGTTCACACAAAACATCTAAAAAGCGAAATAAAATCGCATAGCGTAGCGGAATCGAAAAGGCGTTTAAACGCGGCCTTTATATTCCGCTCGCGCAAATACACCCGACATAGCAAACATCAAAAACACAGGGTTGAAAATTCACGCAAGTCCGAGCTTTTTCATCTCTCTCTTTCACCCGAACGCGAAGCTCCCCACCACCACAGGCGTACCGAGTCACTGTACATACAATGCACGGCGGAGATCGGGAATATAAAAGCCCAAGCGCGCAATAACGAGCCCCCCGATCGCGAGACTTGCACAGCTTTTATTTCACTGCGCATGCGCGCCGAGCCTCAGGGACGCGCGATTCGAGAGAGACGCGCCTTGCCTCCTACCGTTATGACCTAGTTTGGCAGCTGCAAGCTCTGGAGAGTGAGAGAGATGCAGCTACACACGTACATGCATAAACGAGGGAGTCGGTGGCTGCGCGCAAGGACATTACTTTACAAGCCTCCTGCCCAGCGAGAGAGAGAGAGAGAGAGAGAGAGAGAGGAGCTATAAACTCCCACTTGGCGCGTATACCGAGAGCTTTTCTCGTCGAAGACGTCGGCTTGTGTATACTATACACGGACAGCCGCGCGCAGCTCTTTGTTTCCGTTCGAACGCCGCGCGTCTGTCTTTATCTCGTGGCAGTGGGCGAGGAATACCAAACGAGGCCGCGTTTTATAGGTGGTACGAAAGCAGGAAGTGGGTCGGCTGTACGAGGACGATGCGATTTTTCGAATTCTGATGTGCATCTTGGTACAGGCCGATTTTTCTCGATGCAGGATTTTGATATAGGCCCTTCGAAACGCTATATGCATACTTTGGATTTTACAGTGTGGCCATTAAGCTATCAACGGGTAGCGAGTGATTTATCTTCTTCGTAATTAAAATTCTTCGCACTCCATCGTTGAAAATTTCGTGTGAAAGCAAAATTAAAATATCTAAGCAGGTCACCTGCTCGTTGAGTGCTGACGGTGTGAAAAATTCGAGCAACCAGAGTGGCGCGAAATTCAAAAGCATACCGTCGACTCTTCCTTTGATCCCTAACGAACATCCTACACCTATGTTAGAGATACTCTCAACCGCATCTACCTACAGAGAAAATCCAAACTCGATCTCGTGTATAAGGTTCAACCGAAAACCAAAAAACCTTCATCAGCGTGCTCTGAATTGGCGAACGACAGAAGCGGCTACATCGAGGTCGACATTCAGGATCGTCCCGATGCAGATAGCCATAGAAGGCGGTTGCATGCACACAATTTGCGCGTCTAGTGTATACAGCTCGAGGGAGGCTTACGCATTAACCCGTCGAGCAAAACTGGCGGGAGACAGAGACTGTAATTAGGGTCGAGGACATAGCGAAATTGAAGAGGCGCGCGTTGCATATTCCTTGAGCGCGTTTTTTTTTTTTATATCGTTGCGTATTTTAATCCGTCATATGTAGGTGTGTGTAGAGTTGTTACTCGCTACGAGTATACGTGTGTGCATTGAATATGCTTTGTATTGGAAGTGGGCCGCGTGAAGCACTTCGTACTTGATCGAATAATATCGAAATGAAATTTTTCATTTATATTTCTCCGCGCATGAGAGAGACCATCGCGATGACGACTCGTTTTTATCGTATAATATGACTCGATTATTGCTTCGATTAATAATAACTCTTTTTCGCAATCTAACAGTTGGGAGCATTTTTTACTAATAATTTTAAAAAACTTGCAAAAAAGTTTTCCAGACACGGTAAGTTAATAAAAACAAAGCACGTGAAAAATAGTCTTTTATTTGCATTTCGATTTTTCCTTGACAATCCTTGACCCGAAAATGTATTATTCTCAAGCTGGTTCTTTTCTCCGGCGGCTCTTCTCTATTTTCTTTGCGTAACAAAACACGAGGATGCGAAGAAAGTGTCATCGATGTCAAGTATTTGAATTTCATGAAAATATTGTCACGCAACTGCGCAGCCATCAGGGGATGTAAATTTTACAACTACCCTTCCCCGCAGTCATTTGCGAAAGTCACGACTCGAGTGCACGTGAATAAATTTACGTGCCCTCAATACGGTAGGGCTTTTATTTTTTTACGCTCACGATGCTCTAAATAAGGCTTGCGAGACAGGCGCTTAATATCGCGATCGACTTGACTGTCGATGAGCAAAATTCCCACGATTTTTTTTACGATGCAAATATGTTGTAGAATATAGCGTATACTTTTTATACATATAAAATGGCGGAGTAAAACGCGTGATGGATGCGCTGAAAATAAAAATTTCCACGTTCAAAGCACGTTTCTTCCCACCATTAAATTTCATTAAGCTGATCCCCATGGCACGACCCATTTCCTTCCACGCGAGAGAACAAAGCGCGAATCAATCAAGCCCACAAATTAATCACCGGCACCTCAGCACTGCAAGGGGTGTATATATATATAGAGAGAGAGAGAGAGTCGCTGCGCGAAAAAGAAAGCGCACGAGTGTGCAGCGTCGCCGTACTTTCAATTAATCAAGGCTCGAAGTTATAAAGGAGAAAAGAAACACGCGCTAGTCGATAAAGTCCTAATGGAGCTGCAACTATATATAACAGAGAGGTAGTCGTCCTCGCGCACCGGACTTTTTCCACAGTACGAACGAAGAAGTGAAAAAAACGCGCTGCGGGCAGACGCGATGCGAGGAAAGCGCAAACTGGCTCATTTAGGGAGTTCTTCGATGCGCACGAGGTAACGGGTCTTGGAAGGTTCTTTCCAGGAGGGATAAGAAGACGAGTTGCAAGTTCCCGTAAGTACTTCTGGTATAGCGACACACGAGCAAAAGCGATGCCGACGATTCGCAGAATGTCGGAGAGTTGAGGAAGACTAGATTTTGTTGCCGAGTAAAGAATATATAGATGCAATAGACAAATTTCTTATTATTTAGAATACATTGATGTAAAACTATATCAATCAAGTCCATCAATATTTACACTATTGCAATTATTCTGTATCGCCAGGAAGTCTTTTCTTCCGTCAAATTCGCAGAATTCGTAGAATAACAATCGTCATTTCGTTAGCTCAAAGCTTCCAGGGAAGCGTGAAAATCCATGTCAACGATTCGCAAATAAGGGACTCGAGCTAACCAACAGTAGTCACCTATTCCGTCTCTCCTGTAACGATTCGCTCCTTGTTTGATCTATCGCCGCCGTTGCATCAGCAGCAGCGCCAACGGCGATTACAATTAGCCCGAGGCAAAAAGGAGTATCTCTGCTCGGCAAGGCGGAAAAGAACGCGAGAAACGACATCCCTGGGGCGTCGTCGTCGTCGTGGCGCAGGCTACTGTGCCCTATATGTACCGAGACGCGCTCGCTTGTATTATATACATATAGGTACCTGTACATACAGCAGAGGGGAAACCCCCCAACCTATAACGGAACAGAGGAACGCGTATAGTTGTAAGCTTCCGAAGGATGCAGCTCGCATATACGTATACGGCTACTGTGTACCGCTAGGCTTTGCCGATGGGAAAAGCTGTAGGGAGAAAGAAAAGTTGCCTTTTCTGCCGTAATTATCCGTAGGCCATTTTGAAGTCTATTTATTTTTACTGCTTTGTGTCTTTTGAGCCTTTTTTTAAACTATCTCCTGATTTGGACTGGCCCTTTCGTCAACGCCAAAACTCTCCGTGTCTATGGCAGGTGAAAATAGATGGCGCGCAGGCACTTTTCGATTGCTCTCATAACAATATGCGTGCCGAGTCTAGATAATATAGTGGTGTTCCACCAATGCTATAAAACTGCCTTTTTTTGGCCTGCTGATTCGGCCGCTCATACTATAATCATCGACGCCGCGCTTCGCTAATATATTAGTTTTTCTTTTAATGATTTCATAAACAGTTATGCAGCACAAATTAAGCAAAAAATAAATAAATAAATAAATAAATAACTGAAGCACCAGTGAATTCATGAAAGCGGATCCGCACATAATTGACGCGAGAACGAAGAGGCAATAATTTTCCCTCAGAACGTCGTTTCTCTCTCTCTCTTCTCTTCTCTTCGCGCGCGTGCATCCCGTTCGCCGCGCGGCAGAGCCATATATAGTTTCCCCGTGTGTCTTTGTCCCGTCGTCGTGCGCGAATCTATTTCTCCCGTTGGCAGCTCAGAGCCATTCTTCCGGAATTGTTGAGACGCGCGATTCGTCGCACACTCGGAAATGACGACTCTGCGCGTTGTTTATAGTCCCCCGCTGTGGAACAACGGTTTCGGTCGAGACAATCGAGTGTCGCCTCGCGTGAGAAAAATACGAGATTGCGGCTCTGCGATAAGTTCGGCCGAAGAATTTTTGATCGCTGCAACTGATAAGCGATAAAAAAAACTTGATTTGATTTGCAGCGTAGAATGTTTTATTTAATTTTTGGAAAATAGTATTAACTCGTCATTAAAATCATCATCATACCAAATTAAGCCGATAGCATACCTGGAATTTTAATTTAATTTCCTTCGAGTCTCATTATAATAAGGCAGCCGTCTTTCTTCTCAGTACGATATGCGAAACGGTAAATATCAACAGCGCTAATCGCACTTCTTCCTTCCAATTTCGCCATGCAGCTTAGTATTGCTGTGTGTATTCCAGCTCTCAGACGGCTTTTTCTGCACCGCGCTACTGTACAACGTTCCAGACCCTTTTTTTGTCGATCCACGCACTCGCGCGCAAGAGTTTGTACTTCTGTGTGTGTATAGAAGTATATAGCCAGTGCAGCTTCCCCACATTAACGGTTGCTCGGCCTCGTTGCCGTTAGGTACGCGCGCGAGAGGCTCTCCCAGCTGTTTGCGCTGCAGCGGCGGCATATCAGCTGTTATTTCGCGAATCGATGCAGCTGATGTGCCGTAGATTTCTTTTTTCTGCTTCTTTGTGCGGGAAGTTTTGCTGCTCTCGTTTTTTTGCTTGCCGCGTTGTAGCTCCTATTTGCCGTCGATATAAAGCCGGAGTTAACGAGCTGCAGCCAGAGGATTAATTGATTTAATTGCAAGCGAGGGATGAATCATGCTCAACTTCTGTCGGGGTGATTGATTGGAGCTTCGAGGCTTTCTGCTTGGACTGATAAAGTTATTACACCCGTGCTGTTTTATGCGATTGTGTGATATAAGCTCGTGTCACGTGAGAAATTTTACGTAAGCGTATATATGCGTTTGGCGAGTTTCATTTATATGAAATTATTATGAAAATTTAATTGCGTAAAATATTTCATTCAGAGCACGTCAACGCTGCATGACACAGTTGTTAAAGTTTTAATCCGATTTACCTGACGGACGAGTTCCGGAAATCAGTAGATATTTATATCTACTCGAGACCAAAAGCTTATAATATATACTTTACCATGTCATAAGAGTGTACCTCTCAACAATTTTTAATCTTGTTTGATATAGAAATAAAAATTGTCATGCATCAACTGGCGAATCAAAAAATTACAGCCAAGTCGGAGGAGAAAATTAACGATCACACATAAAACAATATAATAAAAGAAACGTCGATATACGTGAAAACACCAGCTGCCACCCGTCGGATAATTCACGCAATCGTCTGCTGTAATAAACGAACCGAGCCATCCGCGTCTCCCCTTCCACGACTGATACCTTCTTCCTCGGCGCTGTGAGTCTATAATACATACACCGAAAATACCCATTTGATATAAATACAAGCCGAGAGGTGGGGAAGCCCGTCTCCCGTTCCTGAAACATTTATCAGAACGGCAGATCCACGCGCTCGAGCACCATAAATTATTCAGGTCTCTATATAGCATCGATGAGAGAGCCGTGCGCTCGTTCTCGCGCGCCTGCACCGCCATTATATTGATTTCTGCGTGAGCGATGCGTCGAAAGAGACCGAGAGGGAGATATAGATAGCGAAGATCGCGGATAAGCGAAATCAATTTGCGAGCTGGCTTTGAACGTTACGACGCTTGTGCGGTGCATATATGTATAGGTATACGATATACGTAGGTATCGGCTACTGAGAGGAGAAAAGTCATCTAGTCTCTCTCAATTTCTTGCAGAGGAATTTACTTACTCATGGCGGTGGCTACTGCGAATGCTCATTAATTCATCTGAAAAGTCTCGCACAGAAGATTTTATTTTATTTTATTTTACTTTTAAGAAATTTTGAAGGGAATCTTTTTTAAATGATTAAATATAATGTACAGGATATAATTTGCTAATGCAAAGCATGATGAGTTGTCGGAACAAATATTTATTGAAGCTGAAAGTACTTTTCCTCCCGCTGCGAGAAGAACTCGATTTTATATTCATTTTACATGCATGGAAAAGGGTCTTTTTCTCGCCCCTGTTGACAAAAAATTTTTTTTAATTTTGACGTCTAAAAACTGTATTTATCCGACCACTCCCTAAATTAGCAAACGTTAAATACAGTGCGATGGTGGTGTAATGGTCAGCATAGTTGCCTTCCAAGCAGTTGATCCGGGTTCGATTCCCGGCCATCGCACATTTTTTTTCTTTCTCCTAGGCTTCAATTCATTACTAAGCGGATTCTACTTTTGCAAATTCAATATTTGTCATTTCGTACCCAAAATATACTTTTCAAATAATTATAGAAACAATAAAGGAAAACTAAATTAGGTATTCTATAAAATATGCCCCTGTTAAGCGTTTTTTCAGTGATTATTACGTCTTACAATCGTAATATTTTTTATCTTATCTCACTTGTCTAATCTTTTCATACCTATATATAGATTTACCCATTGGCAACTATTTAAGCTTTGCAGCAATACACACTTATAAATCAAAGTTATCTTGATGACTTTTGATGTTTTTAAGATTCTTCACAAGATGCTGCCTTGACTTGATGAGTGTCCCTTTTGACAATGCATCGAGTGTAAAGCCTGATCGGGAGTATACAAAATTTCACACCAAAGAATATTAAACCCAGATCTATAGTCTTAAAAAGCCTATGCACAGATACAGAACCGGAACAAATCCATGACGAGCTAATAGCTCTTAACCTCGAAAATATAGAAGTAATTAAAGTCTCAACTTTGAAAACAAAAAACATATCTACAAAAAATTTCTTAGTCCAACTGTCAGCTAGTAGCTCTGTTAAATCTATTACTAATGTACCACACCTACTAAATCAAATTGTAACCTGGGAACCGCTCAGGAAATCCACCGTAACGCAATGTAAGAAGTGCCAGAGAATAGGCCATGTAGCATCTAATTGTAACATGGAACATAGATGCGTCAAGTGCACTAAAAAGCACGAATCAGGTAAATGCAAAGCTGTTAATCTTCCTAAAGAAGAAATACAATGCGTTAATTGCAATCAGAAGGGCCATCCTGCCTCTTACTTAGGCTGTCCAGCGATCAAAGATATAATAGCGAAAAAAGAAAAAAATAAATTACTCCTTACTACTAAGAAAAACAAAATAGTAAATAATAATAGTAATAGCAACTCATATGCAAACACGCTACGGTCTAATATAGATACTAGAAATAATGTAAATATTGAAAATGTTAACAATGACTTAACAGCACTACTGACTCAAATCAAAACTGATATTGCAAAGACACAAACTGAAACCCTCAACGCTATGATGGTAAATATGAAAGAAAATATCCTACAATTCGTAGTCAAACAGAACGAAATAATAACTAACCTAGTGAACCAAAACACTATAAAAATAGACTTAATAGCCCAACATTTCGGCCTTGAATGGACTGATAAGGCGATCTCAGAACTGACCAATAATGGATAATATAATGTCATTGAAAATAATGTCAATAAACGTAAACTCACTTCTAGCTAATTATAGGAGATACAACCTCCAACAATTCATCCAAACTCACGACCCAGAGATACTGGCTATCAACGAATCTAAAATTAGCAAAAAACACAAAATATTTTTTGATAACTATACTATTCTAAGAAACGATAGATTAAATAATAAAGGGGGAGGAGTTGCTCTACTGATAAAAAATAACATACCCTTGACTGTAATTAAAGTCAACAACCTAAAGCTGCTAGAAACGTGCATCATAAAAGTACCGATCAACGATAATGAAAATCTCTTCATTATAAGCGCCTACGCATCCAGTTCGAACAAAAATAAAATAGCTGACGACTTAACCTTAATCGGCGAAAAATTGAAGCTTCATGACACAAACATTACTTTTAATAGGTGATCTAAACTCGAGACACGAATATTGGAACGATCAAAAAAGAAACTTTCGAGGCACACAATTATATGACTGGATATCGAAAAATAACATAATCTATAAATGTGAAATAAAAAAACCAAACAACCCTACTTTTCCACAATCAAATAATGCTTTCATTGATATTGCTATTACAGACTCGAGACTAGAATTCACTCATATGGATCTACGCACTCATGACTACGATAGTGATCACCTGGCTATAGAAACAACATTCGTACTAAAAAACGAAATTAAGCCTGTTGAAGAGGAGCAAAAAAAATCTATATTTATAAAAAAACTAATTGGGATAAATTTGAGAAATCATTAAATAAAAACTACACCTTTGATATTCCAGATAATAAAAATCTAAGCACAGAAGAAATAGATACACACATTGACAACTTGCAAAACGCTATTTTAAAATCAATAGAAGAAACCACGCCGGTTCTTAAATACAAAAATAGGCTTGAAAAAATAACCAATCAGAAAATCTTAAAGCTTTATGAATCCAAACACAAGATCCAAACTCACATTCACAGGATGCAACACATAAATGACACAAATGCACAGCTTCTCTTAATCAGATTTAATGTTCAATTAAAAAATATCAAAAAATCTATAAAACAAGAATTTACTGCCAGCTCAAACAAAAATTGGATTAACGAAATAAAAAAAATTGACTATAGAGAATCTCCGAAGTTCTTTCCACTGCTGAACAAGCTTTTTCGGCCAAAAGATACTATAGACATAGATCACTTAATAATAAACGACAAAGAAAAAGAACCCTTGATGGACATAATCCCTGATCAATGCGATTTTATCAACCCAGCTAATAACAAGGAACTGATAATAGACGACCAAAAAATACTCCCGGATGTAATAGGCAAACACCTAGAGATTATCAACACCAAAGACGACCAAATGGATTCCCCCCTTAAAAATTTAGTAGAAAACTATATTCATTCACAAAGAGACAAACTTAATAATAATACGCCTTTTACAATCTTCAATAACGAGAATAAAGCTACCGATCCAAAAATTAAAGAACAAGACCCAGTAATATTCACTAATGCAAGAGAAGTCAAGAATTTACTAAAATACATGAGCAACAAAACATCCACGAGCTGGGATGGAATTCCTAATATAATCATCAAACATCTAAATATAAAAATTATCAAACACTACACTATATTATTCAACAATGCTCTAAACCTAGGATATTACCCCAATAAATGGAAAACAGCTAAACTAATCGTGTTAAAGAAAAAAAAAGAAAAACCAAACGAACTTGATAATCTAAGGCCAATAAGTATCTTACCGTCCATAAGTAAAATATATGAGAGAATAATCAAAAAATCAATTGATAAATTGTGCAAAGAAAATGATATCATCCCAGAGCACCAATTTGGATTTAAGAATCAGCACTCAACGCTGCATGCTATAAATAAACTGACGTCAGACATCAACTGGCATCTTATTAATAATGAGATGATTGGAGCTGCTCTTATTGACCTAAGAAAAGCTTTCGACTCAGTCTGGCTACATGGATTGATATATAAACTACTTAAATACAACACTCCTAGTCACTTAGTTAAACTAATAAATAACACGATAAGAGAAAGAAAATTCGTAGTTGCCTTAAATAATAATATCTCAAAGAGGACATACGAAATTACCAGAGGACTTCAACAAGGCACGGTCAACTCCCCAATATTGTTTAGCAGATCTTTACGGCTAAATTACTGAAACTCTTCGATATAAACAAAGAACATGGAACCTACGGACTAGCATTTGCGGATGATCTAATCATCTACATAGCAAATAAAGACGCTACGGTCATCCAAGACAAGCTACAAATACTATACGATAAAATAAAAATCTACTACAAAAACTGGGGCTTAAGTATAAACGCAAAAAAATGCGAAACGATCCTATTTCGCAATACACTAAGGAACCAATCCAGGAAAAATAAAAGACATTGGAAAGTATTCCAATTAATAGATACTGAGGCTAACCAAATAACACAAATACCACACTCTAATAAAGTAAAATATTTAGGCATTACGCTGGACGAAAGATTAAAATTCAACTTACATACTAAAAATCAATTAGGAAAAGCCGCAAACATATTCAAAAAATTACATAGACTTTTTTATTCCCCCCACTTAAACGCAAAAATAAAAATAATAGCATATCAAACGCTAATCAGACCTATTCTCACATACGGTTGCAACATCTGGTTTAACATCAGTGCAAGCTACATGGAAAAGCTAAGGCTTTTTGAGAGAAAGTGCCTCCGGGTATGCCTGGTATCGCTATGACTATAATAACTACAAAAAAAGAGTGAGTAATTATAATTTATATAAAAGAGCTGGAATCTTAAGGATAGACTGTTTCATCATCAAATTAACTAGAAATCATATAAAAAATTCGATAAAAAACAAAACTAATAACTTAATCTCAGCTCCATTCATGGAAAGACCTATGTACTACGAAAGATGCTTACCTGTTGGCTTAATCCCTCCGGAAGCATTTAAATATCTTGACGAGAATAACTACATAACAAATAATCACCAAATCCCAATAATATACCATATCCCGAGAAACATCCATAACAAGTCTATTCAATACTTACCAAACAGAATACACAATGTACATTTAGTTTACAACTATTCAATAACCGAACTGGACAAAAAAGGTGCATATATGTATAGGTATACGATATACGTAGGTATCGGCTACTGAGAGGAGAAAAGTCATCTTATAGTCTCTCTCAGTTTCTTGCAGAGGAATTTACTTACTCATGGCGGTGGCTACTGCGAATGCTCATTAATTCATCTGAAAATTCTCGCACAGAAGATTTTATTTTATTTTATTTTACTTTTAAGAAATTTTGAAGGGAATCTTTTTTAAATGATTAAATATAATGTACAGGATATAATTTGCTAATGCAAAGCATGATGAGTTGTCGGAACAAATATTTATTGAAGCTGAAAGTACTTTTCCTCCCGCTGCGAGAAGAACTCGATTTTATATTCATTTTACATGCATGGAAAAGGGTCTTTTTCTCGCCCCTGTTGACAAAAATTTTTTTTTAATTTTGACGTCTAAAAACTGTATTTATCCGACCACTCCCTAAATTAGCAAACGTTAAATACAGTGCGATGGTGGTGTAATGGTCAGCATAGTTGCCTTCTAGTTCTCAAAGGTCTTTGTAGCAATACAGAACCCGAACAAATAGAAGAAGAATTAAATGCACTAGAGATTGAAAACATAGAGATTGTAAAAATATCAGTATTAAAAATAAAAACTAACATGAGAAAATTCTTCTTAATCCAACTAGCCCCTGACAGTATTGTGAAAAATCTGACTAGCGTAGAGCACTTGCTTAACCAAATTGTCACTTGGGAACCACTGAGACGTAATGCTATAACACAGTGCAAAAAATGTCAACGCATAGGACACGTAGCATCGAATTGCTATATGGACTATCGCTGCGTTAAATGTATCAAATCACACCAACCAGGTAAATGCGAATCAAACAATGTAGACAAAAGCGAAATACAATGTATTAACTGCGGACAAAAAGGTCACCCTGCGTCCTTCCTAGGATGCCCTGCAATTAAAGAAATAATAGAGAAAAGAGATGCGAATAAGAACAGAAACCAGGTTAAGAGTAGGCTAGTAGTAAATAGCAATAAAACTTATGCAGATACTTTAAGAAAAGATATGTTAAGTACAGACAAAAATACTGATAATGTAAATACAGAAATAATTATAGCCAAAGTAAAGACAGATATTATTGAAAGTCAAAAAATAACGCTAGATGCTCTAATTAATAAAATGAAAACTGATATATTGGAATATGTCGTTAAGTCAAATGAAGAAATTAATAAAGCAGTCAAAGATAATACGGAAAAATCAATGCGATAGTCAAACACCTTAACATTACGTGGAAAACAGATGATTCTAATCAAAATAATGGATAAAAAGCTTAACGAACTTAAAATAATATCTGTTAATGCTAACTCTATTTTAACTATATGCAGGAGATACAACCTTCAACAATTTATCTTAGAACACAACCCAGACATACTAGCAGTGAATGAAACAAAAATTAATAAGAGACATAATATTTTTTACGAAAATTACACAATTATTAGAAGAGACAGAAATAGCAATAAAGGGGGAGGTGTTGCGCTTATTATTAAAAACAACGTCCCGTTCGAAAAAGTGAAAATTAGTAATTTAAATCTATTAGAAACTTGCATAATAAAAATCCCTCTAAATAATCTTGAAACCTCGTATATAATAAGCATATATGCTAGTAGCTCTAACAAAAACAATATTGCAGATGATCTAAATATGATTGGAAAAAAACTAAAACTAAGCAATGCTCATAACTATTTTATGATTCTTGGTGATTTTAATGCGAGACACGAATATTGGAACGACAAAAAAAGTAACTTCAGAGGAACACAACTCCGCAATTGGTTAACTAATTATAGCTTGGATTACAAATGTGACATAATGAAAACCGCCGAACCTACATTTCCTCTATCCGAGGCATACATCGACTTTGCGATAGTAGACATTAGACTCAAATTTAAAAATGCAATCCTAAATACGCTCCACTTCGATAGTGATCATAACGCCATTGAAACAACACTTATTTTAAACCACGAAATTGATCTTACACCACCCTCTCAAAAGAAAATATATCTGTACAAGAAAACCAATTGGGCTAAATTCACTAAAAACTTAGATAATAACTATAAGGGTGATATACCGGTTGATAGAAACCTTACGGTTGAAGAATTAGATAAATACATTGATGAGCTGCAAGTAGCAATAGAAAAAAGTATAGAGGAATCCACACCAATACTAAAATTTAGAAACAGAATTGAAAAGCTAGTCAATGAAAAAATTCTAAAATTATATGATAAAAAACACAAGCTTCAAACCCATATACATAGATTAGCCAGCAAACAAGATACTGAATCACAGTTAATACTAGTCAGACTCAAAACTCAAATGAAAATCACCAAAAAGGATATTAAAACGGAGTTTACTAAAAGCTCAAACAACTCTTGGAATAATGAAATTAAAAAAGTAGATTATAGGGAATCAGCTAATTTTTATCCTCGACTAAATAAACTATTTAGAAATAAAGGAAAAAGTGATATTGACCACATAGTTATTAAAGATAGCGAAAAAGATATATTGAAAGAAATAGATATTAATCTAAGCGACTATACTAATGTAAATAACCCGAACGAACACATAGTAGATGACGAAAAGTTATTACCGGATATAGTAGGAAAACAGCTCGAAAAAATTAATACAGAAAGCGAACAAAACGCATCACCTCTCCGGAACATAGTAGAAAACCACCTTGAAATAAACCAAAAAGCGCTAAATAGCAGCACACCGATCACAAACTTTGACAAAAAAAATAAAGCATCGAAACCGTTAGTAACGGAGTATAATGACGTACACTTTACGAACGTGCTAGAAGTAAGAAATTTAATTAGATATATGAGCAATAAAACTTCTACTAGTTGGGATAATATCCCTAATATAATAGTAAAACACCTAAGTACAAAATGCATTATAAACTACACAATCATTTTTAACAATTGTATAAACATAGGTTATTACCCGAATAAGTGGAAAACTGCGAGAGTAATTGTTCTAAAGAAAAAGAAAGATAATAAAAATGAACTAGATAATCTCAGGCCTATAAGCCTGCTACCACCAATAAGCAAAATTTTTGAAAGAATAATTAAAATTTCAATAGATAACTTATGCGAAAGGAAAAAAATTATACCGGATCATCAATTTGGCTTCAAAAACAAACACTCAACTTTACATGCAATAAATAAAATAGTATCAGACATTAATTGGCACCTAAAAAAAGGCGAATTGGTGGGAGCCGGGCTTATAGACCTGAGAAAAGCGTTCGATTCTGTATGGCTCGATGGCCTAATTTATAAAATATCAAAATATGACACAGACCCGCACTTAGTAAAATTAATTAACAGCTTAATACGAGAAAGAAAATTTAGAGTCACTATTGGAGATTACACCTCGAAACAGACGTTCATAATAACTAAAGGCCTGCAACAGGGTACTGTTAATTCGCCTGTGTTATTCAATATATTTACGGCAAAATTACTTGAACTATTCGGGATTAATGACGAATACGGAACCTACGGTCTAGCTTTCGCGGATGATCTCATTGTATATATAGCAAATAAAGATAGCGAATTGATTGAACAAAAACTTCAAGACTTATATAATAAGATCAAAATGTTCTATAATAACTGGGGTCTTTCCATAAACGCACAAAAATGTGAAACTATTCTTTTTAGAAATATACTTAAAGGATACTCCAGAAAAACCAAAAAACACTGGAGACACTTCCAAATAGTTGATACGGAAAAAGAAAAAAAAAACGATCATCCCACATAAAACAGAAGTAAAGTATCTAGGAATTGTTCTTGACGAAAGACTGCGATTTAGTTCACATATAAAAATACAATTAGAAAAAGCTATTAATACTTTCAAAAAGCTCTATAAATTATTTTACTCTCGTTACTTATCTGCTAAAACTAAAATAATAGCTTACCTTACCTTAATTCGCCCAATACTCACGTACGGCTGCAATATCTGGTTCAATATTAGCTCAAGCTATATGGAAAGACTTCGGTTATTTGAAAGAAAATGTCTAACTGGCATAGGTATGAAGCGAATAATTATAAGAAACGCGTAAGTAATTACAATCTATACAAAAAGGCAGGAATTTTGCGAATTGATTGCTTTATAATTAAACTAATACGTAAGCACATCAAAAGTGCAATTTATAACAAATCTAACAATCTAATATCTGCTCCATTTATGGACAGATCAGAATATTATGTAAAATGTCTCCCTTCGGGGCACATTCCTCCTGAGGGATTCAAGTATCTCGACGAAAATAATTATATTTTGAATAGAGAAGCCATACCAATTCTGTATCACATCCCAAGAAACAATAATAATAAGTCAATTACCTACGAACCAAAAAAAATAAATAAAGTACATTTAGTGTACAACTACGATATAACAGCATTAGACAAAGTAGAACTACGCAATTTCGAATATTATACATTGAAAAAAAAATAAAGACAGATAAATACCCAACCCTGTACTGTACATATATGTAAATAAGCAAATTGTTACTTTCTACAAAGTTTAAAGACTACCTGTTTTTGATAAAACAAAAAAAAACCCAAGTTATTATAATTAGGCTAGTTTTTATACTGTATTTTTCTAGCGCAAGCTCACGAAATGTAAACTCAGTAAAAGAGTAAAAAAGTAATTGGTTTTCTGTATCACTCTTTCTCCATGTAAACTATATTTGATAAAACAATAAAGATTTGTATTTAAAAAAAAAAAAAGCATAGTTGCCTTCGGAATATAGAAGGTAAGGAGTGTATAGAATGTTGAACTGCATGTATGCAGTAAGTATAAAAGCGTGTAAGCGCAAAAAAAAAAACGGACAACGCTGAATCCCAAGATGGCGGATAATGACGCCTCAATGCAAGGCTTTCTGACGCCAAGCAACAGATATGGAAAAAGAAAAGAGATCTCTCCGATCGCACAAGAAGCTATGTCACACAAGAGACTTTCAAGAGAACAACTAAGCTTGCTCGATAATGCAACAAAAAAAAGATACCTAGAGGTAATGGATAGCGCGAAAAAAGCGGGTAGCCCGAACAATGTCAGCAACAGACCTAACCTTCCAGACAGAGCGAGAGCAAAGAAAGGCACTACACAAGTAAGTACGAAAACGTCGGTAGGCGAGGAGAAAGAGTACAACGAGAGCACTACTACAGTACAAGACGCACTTGATGCGAAGAATACGAATAACCTCCACAGCCCGGCGAACTCAGCACAGAGCAGCAAATACAGCAGCAACCAGTCGCTAGAGAAATCAGATATAGAAGGTAACACTACGATAATAGCAAAAAAAAGCAAAAGACAGCCACCGCTGATTCTGGAAGGTTATAAGTATAGACAAATTGTCACAGATCTAGAACTAATAAATGAAAAAGGCTTTACTATAAAAAATACAGGGGAAAGTAAATTAAGCATATTAACTGACTCGAACGAAGTTTACAACAAAATAAAGGCAAAGCTAATTGAAAAAAACATTCACTTCTATACATACACTCCTAAAGAAATCAAACCGATTAGCACTGTACTTAAAGGTCTAAATAGCGAAACAACACCAGAAGAAATCAAAACAGAATTATTGACCCTGCAACTAACAGATATTAATGTAACGAAAATAACAGAAATAAAGACCAAGTCTAACTATAATAAAATATTTCTAGTTCAATGCAGTCCAGACAGCGACATAAAGAAACTAACCTCAATCAAAAGGCTGCTCTTCCAAGCGATCAGATGGGAGCCACTAAGGAAAGAAGAAATTGTGCAATGCAGAAAATGCCAGAGGCTAGGTCATGTTGCATCGAATTGCCACTTAACGTACAGATGTGTCAAATGCGCAGTCAACCATGGTCCAGGAGAGTGTAAAGTTTCAGGAGCAATACCGAAAGAAGAGCTCTTCTGTGTAAATTGTGGTAAGCAGGGGCACCCGGCCTCATACAGGGGCTGCCCGCATATCAAAGCACATACAGCCAACAAACTGGCGCTAGATACTATAGCAGACATTAGCAGAAACGAGAGACTACTTCCTCCAGCACAATTGAAGCAGACATATGCGCAGGCCAAGCAGCATCGACTAGACGACAATCAACCAGTACTACCAGCAAGTGAAATAGAAGTGCGAAGACCTCCACCAGCAGACGAGAACGATAAACTAATGGTAGCCTTTTCCACGGTATTTGCGAATTTTAAAGCGGATATAGGTGCAGCGTTAGAAAATCACAACAAGGCGTTGAGTAAAAAAATAATGGAAAATTCGAAAAAGATTGAGTTACTATCGGAAAAACTAGGGGTAACGTTTGAACAAGATTATGGATAAGTCAGTGAACAATAGCAGTTTTGAAAATATTATGGTTGCAGCAATTAATGTTAATTCCCTAATTTCTAATCATAGAAGGCATAATTTAGTTAACCTAGTAGAAAACATTAAGCCAAATATAATAGCTTTAAGCGAAACCAAACTTAACGTAAGACATAAATTCGAAATAGAAGGGTACTCACTAATCAGAAAAGATCGTTGCCATAATACAGGGGGGGGGGCACTGCCATTCTGGTTGAAAACCGAGTTCCTTTCGAGCCAATAACAATAAATAACCTTCATAGCATGGAAACAACAATTATAAAAATTACAAATAAAAATAAAAATCTCTTTATAATAAGTACATACATACCACCTGGTTCAAAAAATAAAATTTCAGATTATCTTAACCTATTATTCAAAACGTTAAACTTAAATAACAGCAATAATTATTTTATTTTCATAGGTGATTTTAATTGTAGACACCCAAGTCTAGGTGACTCGGTCCGAAATCAGAATGGCAATGAATTTTCATCCTGGTTCAATGATAACGAATTGGCTTATAACTTAAGACTAGTACTGCCCTTGGTTCCTACCTTTAATAACTCAAACTCTTTTCTAGATATAGCGTTAATAGACAACAGATTAAATATACATAATAAAACATTAGATATACATGATTTTGATAGTGATCACAAAGTGATATCATTATCGCTTAAATTTAAGTATCTAAATAACCTAGATCACTTTAACGAAAAAAATAAAATACTACTATACAAAAAGACAAACTGGAAAAAATTCCAAAATAACCTCGACGCAAGCTATAATACGATTATACCAGACGATGTAAATCTTTCAAATACCGAAATAGATATCTATTTAGACGAAATGCAAAAACATCTGAAAAAGGCTTGATGACACCACTCCAATACTCAAAAAAAGAACCTCAACACATAAGTACATAAACAAAAAACTGAACACGCTATATAATAGAAAAAAATTGCTGCAAACAGCAATTCATAAATTTAAAACGAAAAATGACTCGAACACTAAAATTAATATATGCAGATATAATTTAGCTCTCAAGGATTTAAAAAAAGAAATTGAAAAAGAAATGAACAAAAGTGTAAAAGAGCATTGGATTGGTGACATCAAAGCAATAGACTGTAGAAACTCTGCGAAGTTTTACCCAGCGCTGAACAGAATTTTCAGGAAAGAGAATGCGAATAAGCTGACAAATATTATAGTAAAAAAAAACACCGAATGAAAATATAATCTTAACAAATATAAGCAAAATTCCGGACGTAATAGGATCCTATTTTGAACGAATTAACTCTAAAGAATCAAGCCCAACGTCGACAATCGAAAATGTTGTAGATAAAAAAGCGCTTAAAATTAGAGAACAAATGAAGGCACTTCCGACAATTACAACGTTTAACGCAAACAACAAAGCATACAACCCAAAGTGTGAAAATGCGAGTGCAAGCTTCACAACGATACCAGACTTGAGAGCATTGCTGAAAAGAATGAGCAACAAAACATCAACTGGCCTAGATGAAATACCAAATGTGGTTCAAAAAAAAGTAACGAACAAATTTATCAAAAATTATGTTATTCTTTTCAACAATGCCATCAATAATGGTTGGTTCCCAAAAGCATGGAAAGAAGCCAAGCTGATTGTTCTTGTAAAGAAAAAAAACTGCGAAACCTCGCTAGATAATTTAAGACCTATAAGTCTGTTACCCGTTATTAGTAAAATATTCGAGCGTATTGTTAATAGACAATTGATCAAATTTTGCGACGATCAAAAGATAATACCGGATCAGCGTTTGGCTTCCGAAAAAAACATGCAACGATTCATGGCATCAATAAACTATTGTGTGATATCAACTGGCACTTTTGTAACAGAGAGATGGTAGGAGCTTGCCTTATTGATCTTAAAAAAGCGTTTGACTCAGTGTGGTTAAATGGGCTAATATATATATTGATAAGTTAGAGAAAAAAGGTATGCCGAGCCACCTATTAAAGTTAGTTATAAGCATGATCTCAAATAAAAGTTTCACAGTAAGACTAAACAATAGTACAACAAGTAAGATATTCAATATAACTAGGGGACTACAACAAGGCACAGTAAACTCGCCATCTCTCTTCAATATTTACAATAGTGACATTCTGAACATGTTTGACCTGAATAGTAACAATAACTCATACTCGCTAGCATTTGCAGATGATCTGGTAATATATACGGCAGGTAAAAACTTAAAAGATATTGAAAATAAGTTACAAAACATTTTTAGCAAAATAAAAAATTATTTCATCAACTGGAAATTAGAAATCAATGCTAGTAAGTGTGAAACAATACTGTTCAGAGACATCGTTGATACATACTCGGCGGCCACTAAACGCAACTGGAAAGATTTTCAAATTAAAGATATAGACACAGAAGTAGTAAACATTCCACACAAAAGAGTTGTAAAATACTTAGGAGTATACCTAGATGATATGTTAAGATTTAGTGCACACGTCAAAACACAACTAGGTAAAGCGAAAAATACTTTCAAAAAGTTACATAGGCTATTTTACTCACCGTACCTCTGCAAAAAAGCAAAAATAATTGCGTACCTAAGTTTAATTAGGCCCATTATAACATACGCTTGTCCGATATGGTTCAATATTAGCGCGTCAGCAATGGAAAAAATAAGAATTTTCGAAAGGAAATGCATTAAAGTATGTTTAAACAAATACAGAGAGCACGAAAATAATTATAAGAAAAGAGTCAGAAATATTAAAATTTACTATATAGCACAAATACCAAGAATCGACACATTTACGATAAAGCTTATCAGAAATCACATAAAAAATGCGATTAAAATAAAGGACAATAATTTAATTAATGGCCCCTTCTGGGAAAATGAGAAATATTTCGAAATGGCAATTTGTAAGGGCTTCGTCCCACCAAGCACGTTCCTGTTTCTAGACAATAATGGTTACATTCATGACGATAAACTTAAAAAAATTATATTCTATCACGTTTCTAGAGATATAAGAAACAAAAAAATCTTATTTAACCCTACAAATGTTAAGGCTGAAGACCTAGTCTACGATTCTAAAATAACAGATAGCGATGTTAAACTGTTGAAAAACTGGAATTACTATAAAACATAAATCAGTCACACAATGTAAATATGTATATAACATTAAGTTTTTCTTTTTCTCTCTCCAACCTGCTATATTAGAGCAAACATAGTTTATGAGGTATAACCCTTTTTTCCCTATAAATGCGTAACTTGACTAGATGTACATTAATAGTACACTAAATTATAACTATACTTACCTTAAAATAGCGATCTGAAATCAGCGAGCACCCAGCGTGGACATTCTGTATTAAAGCGAAAGCATAGACCTAAGAGTATTTTTTTAATGTATTTTTTATACTGTAATTGAAGTGAAACAATAAAAACACATTTAAACAAAAAAAAAGCATAGTTGCCTTCCAAGCAGTTGATCCGGGTTCGATTCCCGGCCATCGCACATTTTTTTTCTTTCTCCTAGGCTTCAATTCATTACTAAGCGGATTCTACTTTTGCAAATTCAATATTTGTCATTTCGTACCCAAAATATACTTTTCAAATAATTATAGAAACAATAAAGGAAAACTAAATTAGGTATTCTATAAAATATGCCCCTGTTAAGCGTTTTTTCAGTGATTATTACGTCTTACAATCGTAATATTTTTTATCTTATCTCACTTGTCTAATCTTTTCATACCTATATATAGATTTACCCATTGGCAACTATTTAAGCTTTGCAGCAATACACACTTATAAATCAAAGTTATCTTGATGACTTTTGATGTTTTTAAGATTCTTCACAAGATGCTGCCTTGACTTGATGAGTGTCCCTTTTGACAATGCATCGAGTGTAAAGCCTGATCGGGAGTATACAAAATTTCACACCAAAGAATATTAAACCCAGATCTATAGTCTTAAAAAGCCTATGCACAGATACAGAACCGGAACAAATCCATGACGAGCTAATAGCTCTTAACCTCGAAAATATAGAAGTAATTAAAGTCTCAACTTTGAAAACAAAAAACATATCTACAAAAAATTTCTTAGTCCAACTGTCAGCTAGTAGCTCTGTTAAATCTATTACTAATGTACCACACCTACTAAATCAAATTGTAACCTGGGAACCGCTCAGGAAATCCACCGTAACGCAATGTAAGAAGTGCCAGAGAATAGGCCATGTAGCATCTAATTGTAACATGGAACATAGATGCGTCAAGTGCACTAAAAAGCACGAATCAGGTAAATGCAAAGCTGTTAATCTTCCTAAAGAAGAAATACAATGCGTTAATTGCAATCAGAAGGGCCATCCTGCCTCTTACTTAGGCTGTCCAGCGATCAAAGATATAATAGCGAAAAAAGAAAAAAATAAATTACTCCTTACTACTAAGAAAAACAAAATAGTAAATAATAATAGTAATAGCAACTCATATGCAAACACGCTACGGTCTAATATAGATACTAGAAATAATGTAAATATTGAAAATGTTAACAATGACTTAACAGCACTACTGACTCAAATCAAAACTGATATTGCAAAGACACAAACTGAAACCCTCAACGCTATGATGGTAAATATGAAAGAAAATATCCTACAATTCGTAGTCAAACAGAACGAAATAATAACTAACCTAGTGAACCAAAACACTATAAAAATAGACTTAATAGCCCAACATTTCGGCCTTGAATGGACTGATAAGGCGATCTCAGAACTGACCAATAATGGATAATATAATGTCATTGAAAATAATGTCAATAAACGTAAACTCACTTCTAGCTAATTATAGGAGATACAACCTCCAACAATTCATCCAAACTCACGACCCAGAGATACTGGCTATCAACGAATCTAAAATTAGCAAAAAACACAAAATATTTTTTGATAACTATACTATTCTAAGAAACGATAGATTAAATAATAAAGGGGGAGGAGTTGCTCTACTGATAAAAAAATAACATACCCTTGACTGTAATTAAAGTCAACAACCTAAAGCTGCTAGAAACATGCATCATAAAAGTACCGATCAACGATAATGAAAATCTCTTCATTATAAGCGCCTACGCAGTTCAGTTCGAACAAAAATAAAATAGCTGACGACTTAACCTTAATCGGCGAAAATTTGAAGCTTCATGACACAAACATTACTTTTAATAGGTGATCTAAACTCGAGACACGAACATTGGAACGATCAAAAAAGAAACTTTCGAGGCACACAATTATATGACTGGATATCGAAAAATAACATAATCTATAAATGTGAAATAAAAAAACCAAACAACCCTACTTTTCCACAATCAAATAATGCTTTCATTGATATTGCTATCACAGACTCGAGACTAGAATTCACTCATAATGATCTACTCACTAGTGATCACCAAGCTATAGAAACAACACTCGTACTAAAAAATGAAATTAAGTCTGTTGAGGAGGAGCAAAAAAATCTATATTTATAAAAAAACTAATTGTGATAAATTTGAGAAATCATTAAATAAAAACTACATCTTTGATATTCCAGATAATAAAAATCTAAGCACAGAAGAAATAGATACACACATTGACAATTTGCAAAACGCTATTTTAAAATCAATAGAAGAAAACACATCGGTTCTTAAGTACAGAAACAGACTAGAAAAAATAACCAATCCCAAATTCTTAAAACTTTATGAATCCAAACATAAGATCCAAACTCACATTCACAGGATGCAACACGTAAAAGACACAAACTCAGAGCTTCTCTTAATCAGACTTAATGGTCAATTAAAAAATATCAAAAAATCTATAAAACAAGAATTTATTGCCAACTCAAACAAAAATTGGACTAACAAAATAAAAAAATCGACTATAGAGAATCTCTGAAATTCTTTCCACTTTTGAACAAGCTTTTTCGGCCAAAAGATATTATAGACATAGATCACTTAATAATAAACGATAAAGAAAAAGAACTTTTGACAATGCATCGAGTGTAAAGCCTGATCGGGAGTATACAAAATTGATGCTCCAAAGTATCGGGATCTCAATAATTTGGTTTTTATTTGTTTTGCAAGTATAGCGCCACGTAGATATAATGGAAGTTCGAAATACTCAAATCATTTATAGTTCAATTAAATATTTTTTTGTTTAATAAATTATTGTACGTTAGAAGTAAAAATATTCATTAACGTCATAACTTAAGTTATTTATGCATTAAAAAAATGCGTTGTCAAAAATAATCTACAGTCTTAAGAATCAATCTGTAATACTGAATGTGTATATTGATAAGAATTATTTAATTTTTCAGAACAACATTACGTGGCTGCAGACTCGAACAGTTCAACGCCAGCCAAAAGTTTCGTACCGTGCAAAGTCTGCGGCGACAAGGCGAGTGGCTACCATTACGGAGTCACCAGCTGCGAGGGTTGTAAAGTGAGTATTAACTTACATCTGGTTTTTATCTTTTGCTATAATTACAAACTAGTTACCCCTATGTATTAGAAATTTTTAATTTCTTAAATATTTTTACATTTTTCGTAAAAAATGAATTTTTTTTGCTATTTGTACAATTTGCAAATTTTTTGGGGCCCTCGGAATTTTTTGCAAATTTTTGCACGTGCGATGGTGGTGTAATGGTCAGCATAGTTGCCTTCCAAGCAGTTGATCCGGGTTCGATTCCCGGCCATCGCACATTTTTTTCTTTTTTCTACTTCGAAATATTACTGCAAAACCCAGCTAAAGTATCCTATAAATTAATTTTTACAAAATTTTTACGAAGCTCAAATAGCAAATTAAAAATAACATTTAGCCGGTAAGGTAGAAATTGCATCACGACAGTCACCTATATCAAGTCTTAAAAACTCGTTTGCTAAGCGTTCTACATGAAGCAGCCAGTGCTATACCACGCTATCGCGCAAAATTAGAAAATTATCCGATTAACGCATCTCCATCGAGAAGTCGTTCAGTCTAACGACAGAATGGAATATACTTCCTTGCTTTGCCCTTCCAGAATCGTCGATCTAAAGATTCGCGTATAAGATATATATTGCAGACTCCAATCGTTCGGCTACCATCCAGCGATAGCTAGATCACACTTTGAATTTACTCTCTCCCTCTTTTCTTGCTCTACCTATACGCCTTCGCTTTTGGTATCTACCACTCGATTCCTCTCTCTTGGAATATAGGGAGATAACGAGCACAGACGGCATCGATCGATCAGCCTTCGAAAGAGAAGAGTGAAGTGCAGCCAAAGGATGATTCTCTCTTTCTCTTTTTTCTTTATATCGCAATATAGCCGCACTGATGGAAGAGGAGAGAGAGAGAGAGAGAGAGAGAGAGAGAGAGAGAGAGAGAGAGAGAGAGACCCATAGTTCGATTACCAAGTAATTTATAGACGTAAAATAGCAGGGAAACTCGGCTCACGATAAGCGAGAGATTGAGTTGAACTCCTATATCACGCAGGCAGTTTTGAGCAATGCATCGCTCTGCTCGATCAAATGAGGAATTGTTATGGACAGCATTAGCTGCTTTCTTTTTCTGTTCCTGAGCTACAGCGTTAAAAAACTTCTTTCAAGAGTGATGTATTTTTTTTATTTTTTTTTAGCTTTAATAATAACGAATGATGAGCAATAATCACTGCACTCACTTTAAGAAAAATCACATCTTAAGTGCATTGGAATTTCTGAATATGATATTTTCAACTGTTAGCGCGCGTTTTCGGGCGTAGCTGCATTCGACGCGATTCCCCGAGACTTTCCCTGGTTTTTACGGAAAGAGCGGCGGGCGACGGATTAAGCAGTGAGACAAAGGCACATCCTCGGGCGCATATCGGCAGGGACAGCGCCGGGTTTTATTGCAGGGCCTTCACAAGGCCCAAACGGAGCGTCTGCGCATCATCTGGCCGGCAGCTTTCACGGGGCTGTAGCCGATAGAGGGATGACTTGGAGGAGAGGGATGCGGAGACGTGAGAGGCTACGGCAGTCTGGTTGAGCCTGCGCTAGTGAGCGCATCGTATCTTTGGAGAAGAATCCAAGAGAGCAGATGTACGTTGATATTGTCGGGTTACCGTGTAAAATATTGGGATCACGGAATTATACATCTTGCATTGAAATGCCTTGTTTTCTTATTTCTACACTAAAATAAGCCGTTATCTAACATAACAAAGGCGTAACCGACAACTACCATGATCTTCAGCATACAAAGCTCACCATAGGACATCTCTGTTCCCCATAACGATATCACTATTCAGTAAACGTAATACCTTTGTTGAAAACGAAAAATAAGGAAAAACGTTAGACTTCGTTATCTCAGCTGTACGAGAGGAAAAAAATTAACGTCGGCTGCAACGTCGGTGAAGCTCGTAGAGATGAAAAGCGCGTGCACACGAACGAACGCATCGAAATACACGGAAGCCCCGAGGCCGCAGACGAGCTAACGGTGCACCATCGAGCCATACGCCGGCATTCCCGCCGAGTTGTACTGTAGAGACCGGACTCAGGTATTACGTATACGTACTACCGCATCTCTTCCTTTGCGCTTGTTCGATCAGTAGTTTTCATTGGTGTTATGGATTTTCGGAAAGTAAGCCTGGCAAAAACTCAGTGCTAGAATTTCATCCTTCATGAAATGTTTTGTATTGTGATTTGAAAATACCATTTTTAATGATAACTGACAACTTTTAATGCAATGTTATATTCATAAAAATTGACCAAGATAAAAGCCCTCGCATGAAGAAAGTCATTCAAATGAGAGGGGGAAACTATATATTTTTCACGAATAGATTATGACAGTCTGACTAGACGCTACTTTAATCACTGATCGACTTTCACGTTTTCCAATGTACGCAAGTCTGATTCACTGACATATCTTGGGAAAAATCTTTTTCCGTTTATGTACGTTCATAAATTATTTTTTTCAATATAACAGAGTACAGAAATAGGTATCTATGTCTAGGAAAAAAATACTATTTACATCCTATAAATCGTGAAGTTTCTCCTGTTGATCGAACAGTAAAGGTCTTTAAAATAATTGACGGCAATTCTGAAAATAATTCAAAAACTTGACCGTATACCGTCGCTCAAAGAATCTCACCGCACGATATCCAAGCAACGTCGCTCGCAAACCCATTCATCAGGAAGCCCGCAAGCTGTGTATCGTCAGTATACACAGCGACTCTACGTGCAATTTCATAGCTAAACAAGCTTTTTCAAGCAAAGCAGCTGCCGCCCGCGGAAAAAGGCCAACCGAAGCGTGAAATCGCGGCTCGTGCTTTTTTGCTCGAGTACCTGCTGATGTACTACCCCCACGTCTTTCTCGCGCATCTCCACGCACGTAAAAAAATTTAAATGCCGTGCAATTAAAAAAGACGCAACGCTGTATACGTTGACCACAGTAGGGAGAAGGAAGAAAATACGCGAATGGGCAGTGAAGGTATAGTGCAGGCGCATCGGGATCGATATGTATCGAATGTTCAAGCGTATATGATTATTATCGATGGGTTATATTTAGGCGACGGCTGACGAAGCATGTGTACATTTTGTGTAATATAAACGACCCACGTTTAGTCGTTTCTGTCGCCCTCGCACGCGCAACGACTATTTAATTTCATTGCTTCAGCTGATAATGTGCGCTTAAATAGACGCTTTTTAATGAATTTTCTAAATAAAGTAAAGTGAACAAACATAAAATTATACTCAATATTTGAATTTCAACCACATTGATATTTTTTATTCGATCGCCAAACGCAACTTTCACCCAGCGAATCGAATAATTTAACAAATATTTATATCTCTCGCCTTGTTTACAATTACCATGCACACACGCGGTTCTATGTTTAACTTTAGCATGTAGTAAATTTGAATCGATCAATAAATCAATCGGCTTTTTTCTTCACGTTGATTCGTATATTTCCATCAACCCTGTTCGCACGAATGGGATGACGTCGTTCTTTATACGGCTCATCTCGGACTGATTCATTAATTTATACACACACGAACACACGTGCTATAATCGTCAATAAACCAATACACATCCTCAACACCTATAAGAGTATAAGCTATATTTATGTATATGTGCAATGTGCCGTGACGCAAATATGCTTTTAATTCTTGTTTTAAAAGCTTCTGTGGTGTTGATTTGTATTTGACAAATGATTGACAAATTTTTAATTGCCTGTAAAAAAATACTACAATATAATGATTTGTTCAAAAGATAAAATAAATATTATCTTATCCTTATCTGTAAATCTCTGATAGAATCAAAGTTAGGTATATCAAACGAATCCATTAGAACAAAACGAAAGTCGAAAACGTAAAAAATAAAGAAATAAAGTACGTCGAAACGTCTTTGGCCAACGGACGAGTTCAAGAAAAAAGACAGCTGCGATACTAGCAGAAAGAAAAATTCCAACTTCCGGTTGCTGCGACAGAAAAGAAGAGATGAGCTGTGCGAAGCAACAGCGATGCAAGAAGAAGACGCGGCTGGACTGGCGGATAAGGGCCTCAACGACGACGAGAAAGGAGAAGAAGCACTGGCAGCAAGCTGGAACTTTTGCGAATTACCGCGAGCAGGACGGGCGGATAGAGAAAAGCAGAACTTGACGAACGAGAAAAGTTGTGTGTAGCGGAAAAGTCGAGGATTCCTCTTTTTCTCTCAGCGACGCATCCGTGTCGTCTTCTTTTCTGTATAGCTGTGCAGCTTATTCGTCTATTTTTTATCGAACTTGCTGACACAAAGTCTTCGTCGTCTCTATATAGCGTAGTACATGTGCACAGGGATTAAAAACTAAACGAAGGTATTTCGTTTTGAGTTCTAAAACGAGGAGAGGTGGTTTTACTTTTCAGCTCTGAAGTTGGTGTATCGACGATCGCATTTTCTCTCAATTATTGCTGGTCTTTGAAAGGATTTGTAAAGGAAGTTGCTTGCTTGGCGAATGAAAGCCGAATGAGTGAAGCTCTTGGTGCGCGCACGTATCGAGCTTTAATCCGGTCTTGACCTGGATATTTTTTCCAATGCGATCCTCGCGTCCTGCAATCTGTAGGTACAGAAAAACCCGAATAGCAGTGAAAACACTGTGATTAATTAAGAATATTAATTGTTGAATTGTCAAATTTTAAATCAAATAAAAAAATGTATTTTAAAATTGAAATGTAAGAACAGCTTATGTGCTCTAATTTATAATTATAAAAAGATACAATTTACCGTGTCACGGCATCGCAGCATGAATTAAAGGATTGATTAAAGTTTTCAACGTTTCACGATAAAATTATAAAATTATAAATTCTTCCTTATATCAACGTCAAAGAACTGTAGTTATATAATATTCGATAAAAGCTCGAGACGCCTGAAATAGATAAGTCCGCCTATACAGTACGCGTAAAGTTTTAATCAAGCCATATACGTCTCGCACAGTTCCGAAAAACTAATATACGTGCCGAAAAAAATGTATACGCTTTATTTCGCGCGAAAGAGGTATACGAGAGAGCAAGCGAAGCGCGTAACGAACAAAAGGGTGTATATAGAGTAACGAGTCGCTGCTCCGCTCTTGTTTCGCTCTTTCAGCCAGAACGCGAACTCGCTCAGTTATTACTCGCTCTCTGCTTGCTATTCCATTGCAGCCGTATATAGTGCTAGTGTACCTTCGAAATTAAATTGAATAACTTGGGTAATTAAGAAAGCTAATTAATATTAATTTACGATTTACTCTATCGGAATAAATTTCTATCTGCCCGGCGTGTGAATTAACGTATAACATTTAGATTTGACAATACTTGTTTTCGCCTCGTCAGTTTGATTGACACACTCGTTATTTTTTAGCGTAAGCTTATTAGTTCGTACAAGTAGCAAAGCTTTGTGTATGAAAAAGACATTAAAAAATTCAATTTGCATGCGTTTGCCTCTCATCAAAATGCATAATACGAACAGAAAAATCATCCATCTCTTTCTCTCTCTCTCTCTCTCTCACACTTATCTCTCGCTACTAGGAAGCGAATCTGCCGTAATTAATTTTCAGCCGAGCGCAGCCTCTCGTCCGTATGCTGCAGCCAACTACCACCACAGAGAACTTGGAGGAGAGAAGAGAGAGAGAGAAACTCGACACACAGAGTCGCGGCGCTGCTGCTGCTGCTCGCTTCCGCCTAGTCGTCTTTCCAATTATCGCGGGGTGATTACCGCTGCGCGCGTTTTCGCGAGAGAGAGAGAGAGAGAGAGAGAGAGCCCATCGACCCCCCCCCCCCCCCCCCCTATACACGGCTCGCCTTGCGCCTGCTGTAACAATGTACCTCGATCCGCTTGTCCGTGTATATGTTTATGATTTTGATGTTTGTATAGCTTATTCTGTTGTCTCCTATTTGTCTATCAGAGTACGTGACGAATATTTTACGTGCGGCGATGCGTTTAATAATATTATTTTAATTTTATATAAAAACGTTTAAATACCAAAATAATGCTTTATGCGCCTACCTATCGGCGGCCAGATGCCATTTCCAAGCACTCATCAAATTTGCTCATGCAACGTTCTCGCATAATGTTGAGGCAGCTTATCCGGCACCGAGCGCACGTGCAGCACAAGTCAAAGTGCGCTCGCTCTATAAGTATCGCGAACCGCAGAAAGGGAAAATGCGAAATTGAACGGTGCGGTGCACTGCGCCTCTTGCTGCATCACATCAGAGAGACGACAGTACCTTGGTCGGGGAAACTATTTCCTCGAGGATTCGCCACGCCGAGCCGGCAAACGTGACCCACTTGCGTCGTCAACAACTCGCTCGGGAGATAGATAATAAAATTGAATTATGCATCGTTCTTTCAAGGCGTGTGTGTTACCAAGAGTTGAGAAGGGAATAGGGCCGGCAATAATTGAAGAGAGACGCACTTTTTATTCGAGGAAATATTATAGCACTTTTGCTTTTTTAATACTCCAAGAATCGCCAAGTTTTTGCTTTATAAAAGTACGATTATCAAGTCTACGACAGTTCAATTACATGAGCATAGTTATACGACTCGCAGTAAAAGTACACTTTAATCGAGAATCTCGAGCTGCACAAGATGAAAGAGAGAGAGACTGCAGCGATGAAATATTAATTCCCCACGACTACCGGTGGAAGGTCTCATCTTCTCGTCGTCCCGTTAGCTCTTTTTTCCTGCACATTACCTCGTCTCTTCCTTACGCCTCATACAGCTCTTCCTCTCGCGCGCCGTCACGTTTCCGCGATATCGGCAAACGGTGGCCTGCAGAATTCACTCGAAGGATTTTTCCGCGCGCGAAACGACTTCGGATCCCTTTATGCAGCGACTCGCTTTCATGAATTCTTCGATTCCCCCGCACGTTTCTCGCCCTGGTACACTCGAGACGCGCGAGCTAGTTCTCCGGGGAGAATATGAATCGCCCCGAGTTTTATATATATATATAAGGCACGCGAGTTGGAGAGGATCGTATTTTTGCGCCAGCGTAAGTGAATTCGTATTGGGGAATCGTCTGGCAGTCGGTGATTTTTCTTCGACTCCAGTCTGATGACTGTTGCGCGGAGAATGAGTATTGGATGAAAATATTTTGTTTTTATGAACGATGTTGATGCACCTATTGATGACTCATTGAATCTATACTGTCGATTATAATTAGCGATAACTGGGAGTAATTTAGTTTGGATATGTGATTCTGGGAAAATTTAATCTGACGATGAATTTATCGCTGTGTTCCAGGGCTTCTTCAGGCGGAGTATACAAAAGCAGATCGAGTACAGGTGCTTGAGAGACGGCAAGTGCCTGGTGATAAGATTGAACCGAAATCGCTGTCAGTACTGCAGATTCAAGAAGTGCCTGGCTGTCGGCATGTCCAGAGATTGTACGTATATACATTACGTCATGCCTATTTCCCGGCCACTTAGACCTTCGATTGAATCTCCCCCACCTTCCACAATGCTGTAATAGAATCTGTCACGTTAAAACAAAATTTAGCTTTCAAGCAAGTCGTTCTAATGAAGCATATTTTCAAGATATTTTTCTTAAACTTTTTCGCAGCGACTGAGCATATTTTCTGTCGATAAAGGTATACCTTCTGTCTGGCATGTACACGGATCATACTACTCGCAACGATTTTCTTATTCTGTATTCTCTGCTAATTAAAACAAAAACGAGTTCCGGTACAAACGCATCACAGTTAAAAGAAAACGTATATCGAATGCTCCTTTACAAAAATCAGCAAAGCCCAAGCTGCCCATGCCGGGAAGCCTCGACCACCGCGAAACTAAAAACGCCGGTCAACCGCAGAGAAGCTTCTCGCGTCTGGCGCGAAGAAAACCACGACGGCACCTGCTGCCACTCCCGAATATATGGCGTTATTTACGCTGCTACACAGTGGCGCCCAAGGTTTCGAGACCTCGATCCTCGGCTTTCCGACATACATATACATACACATCCCGACCGCGGCTCAAACCGCGGACTACTGCCAGCTCAACCTCCCGCGCTTCCGTCTTCGTTCCAGGATGAAGGGGTAGAGAGGGTAAACCCCCTACGGGTATGAACTAGCTACATAATTAAACGTCAAAGTTGCAGCGCGCGCGCGCAAAAGTTCTTACATATGCAAACGCGCGCTGGATATGATCTGCGTACTTGGTCGAGACGTCAACTTATAATGAGGTCCCTCGCTCCTAGGTCCAGGCCGACAAAGCTTTCGCTACGGATTTCATTGCAGATGACGCTATAGTATTTAAAATAGAAAAGAGAGAAAAAATTTTTCGATAAACTAGGACACTTCCGATGAAACGCATGAATAAGCTCACCGGAGCGTGTGCGTTTCAAATGAAATTTCCGATATAGCTACGGCGTTAAACCCACCTTGACCCGCTTTATTATTCGGATCCACGATTTTTCCCCTTGGAATACTCATCTTAATCCTTTTGATTTCCTTCGCTTCCTTTTACCCCGCAACTTTCCTTATACTCCACCGTTCACTATATACATATATTCGAATTCTTCAGGGAAAATAGCGCATCCGCCTGGATTAACTTCTTCGGCCTTTCGCCGAGGAATTTTCCGCCTCTCGTTGCGTATATCCAACGCTTCTATTTCTTCATTTTTGCTAGCTCGCTCGCGGCGAGTTTTGTTTCACCCCAGCTTTTCAAGCTCGTTACTAATTTCTAATTTCAGAGAATATTACGTGCGGCTGCAGCGCAAGTTTGTTTGCTGGCGCGCGCGCGCGCGCTTTGTTCCGCTCTATTTCCTCAGAAGCGTTTCCGCGAACCGCACTATATATACACCTGGAATGAGAAAGAAAGTTTCGCCCGCAGAATTATAAAACAATGTTTCTCTTCTTCAGCGGTACGATACGGCCGGGTGCCGAAGCGTTCGCGCGAACGAGGCCCAGATGACACGACACCCACGACGACGACGACTCCGAGCGGCGGCCCGACGACGCCTACCACCAACGGCACCAGCCCCGCCAACGGCGTCGTCACGCCCCAACAACTCGTCACCGCTGCCGTCAACAACAATAACAACAATAGCAGCAACGGCAACAATAATAACAACAACAATAACACCAGCAACAACAACAATAACAACAACAGCACGAGCCACAACAACAATAACAACAACAACAACAACAACAGCATAAGCATAAGCAGTCCCCAAAGTCAGAACGCGATGACACGAGTACCGCAAGCGACGGTCGTCGAGGCCGATCAGTCCGACGCCGACGTCAAGCAGCTGGCTGTCTACGACGTGATACTACAGGTCTCCCAGGCGCATCACGCTCACTGCGGTTTCACCGACGAGTCAACGAGGGGCATCGTCAGGAAGCCCATGATCATACCCGTGAGTCGCTTCTGCATTCAGCTCTTTATTATATCACAATATTATTGCGTGTTGAAATAATTATACATAAAACTACGATTTATATTGCGAGCAGCCCGCGAGCCCAGAAGACCCGGAGGCGGCCTCCTCGACCGCCGAGACGGTCGAGTCGCAAAGGATCTGGCTGTGGCAGCAATTCGCCGCGCGTGTAACCCCCTCCGTCCAGAGGGTTGTCGAGTTCGCGAAACGGGTGCCAGGATTCATCGAGCTTTCGCAGGACGATCAGCTCATCCTCATCAAGGTCGGCTTCTTCGAGGTCTGGCTCAGCCACATCGCCAAGATGACGAGTGACAGCTCGATGACCTTCGAGGACGGTACCTACATCACCAGGCAGCAGCTGGAGCTCATGTACGAAGTGAGTATAGCTGCTGTTCGATCAGCTGTCGATAACCTATACTATATATAATCTCGAAACCTTTTTCTATAGCCGGACTTCGTGTCGGCGGTGATGCAGTTCACCTCGGCACTGAATAGTCACCAGCTGACGGACGCGGAGCTGGGCCTGTTCTCGGGTGCGGTGCTGCTGAGCGAACGTCCAGGCTTGAACGACGTCAAGGCCATCCAGAGGCTGCAGGATCGACTGCTCGAGGCGCTCCGAGTCCAGGCTGGTCACGGCTGCGCCGCCAGTCCCCAAACTCCTGGTAGCAACGGAGAGACCACCACCACTACCACTACCACTACGGAAAGTACCGGCATCGGTAGCCTCGGCGGACTCTCGCAGAGGCTACCCGAGCTCAAAGCTCTGGGAGTCAGACACGCCAACCTGCTCGACTGGTTCAGGCGGAACTGGACCAAGTTGAAGCTGCCGCCGCTCTTCGCCGAGATCTTCGACATTCCCAAGTGCGAGGAGGATTTACAGTGAACGGGACAACGCTCGAGCCCCCATTGATTGCTTCTTTACTTTCGTCGATCTTGCGTGAGTATATATGAGATATTCGTGCTTTATTTTCTGCTAGAACCAATTGGCGCTCTGGGTTGAAAATTCGATATTTTACATTTTAGCTTCATTTTTAGATACATAAAATATTCATACTCGAGTAGTTAAATATTCAACTGTTCGAATGAAGATGAATTATTAAAATCAATTAACTGAATATACGCGCAACTATTTAGTCATCTTCATCGGATTATTGATACAGAAAATGAATGCGTTATTTTGGCACGATAACGATTTCATAATAGCGAACAATTATACATTTTTTAGCGATCAAAGTAAACAACAACGCCTAAAGTAAATTCAGCTTTATCCTCATAATACAGCGCCTCTGCGGTTTCTAAACCGTTTAATTATTGATCTCGCAATTTCGGTATGGGTGAAATTAATGCCCCGTGTCCAATGATGCCTCTGGGTGTCGTTGAAATAAATATAATTTCATTCGCCAGCTTCTTATAGCTTTTTTTGTGGACGACTGCTGAGTGACCGATATTATACATTAGGTACATATAAAAGATCCTTGATTCTTTTTGTCTCGACAAAATTAAATTCACGCGCTAATGAAAAAAATGGAGAGGGGACTATGACAGCAAGAAAGATGAGGATTTTTCATGCGGGACAAAGTTTAAATCAAGTAAAAGTAGTAGTGTTAACTTTTCCAAGGCAACTCTTATCAGACTCTCGGGGGAAAAGTTTTAATTAAAGAGACGGTGAATATAAATCCAATATATCGCGGAAACTAATTAGCGGTTACGTCATTTTACGTTGATTTTCTAAAGCATAAGATTAGCGTATGAAAGCACTTCTAAATGTGCTCGAGACTTCTCATCAATTATTCGTCGCCAAAAGTGTTAAACACGATAGAGAGTATTATATCTACTAAAAATGTTTCATTTATCGTTAGCGGCATAATATTCTGAAGTATGGCGGAACGCGTCTCTTCTTTTCCTTTTGCGCGAGTTTTTTCAGCCACGCGCCGCTGCTCGTCGGCCTTTTCGTCTCTCTTTGCCCTTTTTCGTCGCTTTGAGATTGCCTCGGGAAAATTCTTTTATCCGGCATATAACAAAGTCTACGACGACTAGCCCCGATAAAAAGTCGAGTTAACCCTCTTTTTTAGAAGTGGGTATATTTACAAGTAGCTTTGAAATCTTTATACCGAGTCTTTTCTCGTGACATTTTTCACAACTATAATGTGTATTATATTTTTCAGCTTGTGATCATTTAGGTTTTTATAATTAAGAAGCGCATTATAACGCTAATTAACATATCACAATTTTATTAAAGCAATAATTCCATTAATTTGCAGGTAATGGTAGCCATTAGCAGGATCACGTTTTCCACTGCGTTGATAATCATTTGCCATTATCGCAAAACCAAGAAAGAAAGAAAAAATAGCGCGAGCACGACTGAACGAGGAAACACGATATTTCGGCCTCTCATTTGAAAGTGAGAACCCGTGTTCGTTACTCCGTACAGATGACAACATAGCAACGTTATCACAGTAAAGAAGACGAAGAAAGTTTAACCGCTTCCCGATCGACTAAACGTAAGATGCACGAGCATGAGCGAACAAGTATGCACATATCCACAAAATACACGAATATAATATATCCTCGGTCGCGATTATCCATTTTACCGATTAACAAAGAAAAAGCGTATGTTATACCGCTATGACAATGGGTAAAACAAGGAGAGACAACGATTTCCAAGTTTTAGAACAAACCAATCCAACAAAGAAGACAGAACAAACTGAACTGGATACAATATCTCGTCGTCGAAGGCATGTTTAGATATTACACACCTGCAAGATATACTATGAAATTCAAAAACCTCGGAGGACTTGTGTCCCGCTGCATTTCTCCAAAGCAAGATCGTTAGCAATATTATAACAATCGATCTCTCAAAAATAAATACGTCCTGCGTCGAATAATTATGAAAGAGTTGAAACAAAAATGTGATCGCGAGATGGCATTTCGGACGATCATCGGTCAAGTCCCGAATGTCATACCTCGAAGTTCAAACGTTTTAAATATGACAATTGCTTGCAGTAAAAAGTGATATGAGTATCTGACCGCATGGAAGGATCGAGAGTAAAATTTTGAGAAACTATCAAAAGGTCGATGACCGTTGATGTGAGAAAAATTTTATTAAATTTTCACGCGCTCAAGGTGACCTCGGCGCGAAAAGTATACAACAGAGATATAAATGTATCGTATTCGTCTTTTTGTCTTCCCGTTAAAAAGGCGACAAAGAGACATTTTTTCAATAGGGCCTCTTCTTATTCTATAGCGCAGTAAAGATTTCCAATTTTTCATAAAATTTTACTCGTTCTTCATTATTGCGTGCGCAGCATTTGAGCAAAAGTAAAAGTGTCCGATGCATTAATTAACGCGAAAATAAAAACACACACACACGTCCTGTGCACGAGGCGCTCCTTCGATACTGATATACATATATACACATATAGATTTTATCGCATGATAAAGAATAACAAAGGTCGTACTACGAGCATTTAAAATATATAAAACGCGCCGCGCAACTTTTTAGAGGAAATAAAATAATATATGCAAGCATGGCGTCTCTTTTCCCTCACTATAACTGAATAGATGCATGCACCGTGCGAATCTCAATCTATGCAATTCTATTTTTATTACTTGGCGTAGATACACACACCACACACACACACACACACACACACACACACACACACACACACACACACACACACACACACACACACACACACACACACAAATGAAAACTGAATAAATAAATAAATAGATATATTATAAATATATGTATAAATAGCGGAAAACAAAAGGAAAAAATTGTATAGGATTTTATTATTATACATACAGCTGCGTCTATACGTCTTTTTAGTGCGCCGTCGAAACTGACAGAATTTCTATTCGTGTAATACAAAAAAAAAACATACAAACAAATGCTGTAAAACGATATATATAGTGTTTAGCAAAGTGATCGTGAAAGTCAAATGCATATCGAAAACGCAAAATTAGATTGAGAATAATAATAAATAACGCCTAAATGTATTAATTGATGCTCGCGGTACGTGATTTTACTAAGACGTTGCATTCGCGGTCGCGCACGAATGGCGCTCATTTTTAATTTTAGAAAGAGATCAGCTAAAAGCTTGTATTAGGATAAACAAATTTGTATCGTTAATTGAAACGAGAACGTGCAATATTTTAACTAATTAGATAAATGTCTCGTCGATGCAATTTAGTTTATTATTATTTAGACGAGAAGAAAATAATGTAACACAAAAATGCTTTCGGTATACTTATAAATATTAATATATCGTAGCTCGGTTCTATATGCTTCTAAAAAATGAAATGCGACGGACTGTAGTCGTTGTGTCAACGTTCAAAACAACATATCACATAGCGCGATAATTATTATATGTCAAGCACCACATCCCTCATCTCTAATGCAATTGAATTTCGTGAAATAATGTATAAGTGCGGTTGCAGAAAACCCTTCGAAAGCACCAAAACACCCATGATATAATCTCGTTAACACAATGACTATACGAATGACGTTTTAAACTATCGAGCACGTCTCTGGTAATAATACAAGTGGGAAGATCAACGATTGTTATATCAGCCAATGATTGAAACTTAAAAGTGTGTCTTTACAAATCAGCCAATTCCCAAAGTGTGGAAATCACGTACAAAAAAGTTATTTTTTTTAGCTTACCAAAATAGGAGTATGAAAACTAAATTAACAATGTAAAAAATACATGGCAAAAGACTAAAAAGCGTTTTTTTCCATCAAATATCAATTTTAAATGAAACCTTTTCCATTGCATAGACAGTCCGAGTACATGACAAAAATCTCACATAATCTTTTCAGTAGGACCCAAAAAAAATAAAATCTTACGTTGCAAGCTGTGATTTTCTGCACTTCGTACTTATATATAGATATGTGATTCGTATAGTTAAATAAAGGCGATGAAAGCATGGCCGATATCGACTCCGCGCAATCACGTCATTTGATCTTCCTGAAAATAAAATAAAACTAGGATTGTATTTAATTAAGACTCTATCATTTACGCAAGTAAATAGGTTACAAGTATCTAGCTTACACTTCGCGATAAACAAAAAAGTGAATTTCAATTTTAAGCGCTCACATCAAGTTGTGAATAAACATATCATACTGAACTATATATAATATATGAAAAAATTAAAAACATTGCAGTTTAATGTAATATCTATATATGAAAAAGTAGAACTATAAACATACAAATATATAATTTTAAAAGAGTACGCAGGTCAGCTATAACATCAAAGTCAAAAGTAAATTGAAAGAAGATTCAATTTTAGAAATAGAAAAATTAATAACGATGTATTTCTAATTTAGAAAAAATTGTCCATTATGATTAAAGAAAACCTTGAAAAATGAAGTGCCGAAAACAATCTTAGCAGACTTGTTTCTGGCAAAGAAATAAATTAATGATCATTATATCTGAGACATATGATAACACAATTTCAAATTAAGTATAGAGAAACGCGGCATACCATATTATAGCTGCTAAAGATAGATTCAAAATTTTCTAGTCCTGATGAACTTTTTTCCCGACTTAATAGCTTAATAAGCTTCTACTTTCTTTATTAGGACCTGACATACCTCGTAAAATCGAAAAATTCGCGAACCACGCGTATCCCACGAATTTTCGAATGTAATTGGAACGGATTGAGACATTGAAATACTAGCTGCTTTAATTTATTATGTAATATTGCCAGGTCCCAATACTGTGTCGGTTACACATAGCATTATACACTTGTTTTTCATTTCAAATCTCATCAATCAATTCTTGAAATTACATATAGCGCTATTCCGACGCGCACATGACTTGATCATGACTTAAAACGGCCAAATATAGTTACTTGATTAAAGTAATTACCTAATTAAACATAGTTCTATAGTGACATAAACATTGATTAGCATATATAAATGACAACACAAATAAATTTTGTATAAAAAATGCAAATGTTTATCTAATCTTTTTAGATGCATCCTTTGACTGCTTTAGTGTTGCAGGAGCACGTTTAATTTTCAAGCTCGGAATTCTTCAAATCGTTTGTTCCACATTTCGATTGATATCTTACTTACCAGTGATCCTTATTTATAAAAGACAAAAAATCGTTAAACTAATTTCTAACGTGAAATATACTATAAGTTTAATTGAAATAAGTAAAAGAAGAATATTTTACAATCGTTGCGTACTAATAAAAATGTAAAATATGTATCATATAAAAAATAAATGATTAACGCTTATTTTGTAATTTTTCATACGTTTGTGTTCGTTGATAGTAATCAATCGGAAGTTTGTAACTATATATTCTAAAAAAATAAATAAGGAAATTAGCGCTTGAAAATTGTCACTGCACAATCCTCATTCACTCATTCGCGCGTTTAATTCAAAGCGATCATCTTTACCTTATTATGGTGCTACTTTAGCTGTATCCGCGTATATAATATCTACCATTGTTATCTATATACACGACTATACGCTGAAATCGTTTTAAACTCGATCCCAGCTGGAATTGACGTCGAAGCATATGTGTGATCAGTAATATAACGGATATACATCATCATTTGAATTACTAGAAATTAACTTATCATGAGAAATCATTGTAATCGTAATCATGACCCATTTTATTATATAATAGTGCTTTGATTATGGTAGCGATTTAGTAATTTTCGCTATATACTCGTGCAGAAGAGTTGATTCTCATACGAGTGTGATATCGGCCCAAGCGAAGCCAGGGTAACAATCACGCACGAGTGGAGAATCTTCTTTCTCACATGAATCGAACGCTGTTTTTCAATTAAGGTGCGTAAATTGCGACTTCCAAAATTTCTAAAATGCGTAAAGTTGCACTCTACGCACACTGTGTCGAAAATAATTTTTCTGAATACTTATAAGATAGTTGAAAATATGACTTGTTTTTAATTAAATATTGTTACTAAATTGAATACTTAATAAAAACTTTGTATGACATTTTTTTATCTTTGCGCGATAATATCGAATGTTATACTATATGTTTAACTTATTCTTTTATATGAAAGTGTAATGTTTACACTGCTGGACGAGGCGTTTCCGCTTTTATACTTAACAAAATTTATATTTATATTGTTATTGGATCGTCGCAGATATATCGCCGCCAATTTAATGACATTTGAATTTAATTATTTTCTAAACTTTTGAAAACGGTACCAGTTTCCAGCAGCGTATAGGGCCGCGTCAATAAGTATGTCGCGAGAAAGTAATAGAATTTAAAGTATATAAAATTATCATCGTGTTATATTTTCGGAAAAGAAAAATTGCGCGCGACAGAGACTCAAAGAGTCTCTGTACCAGGACTAAGTGAATGCGCCAATAAAGAATGAAAAGCTATATAAAACATAGTCAGACGTAGTCGCTCTACTTTCGAATTTGGGTTTTCTCGGTATATAAAGTATATCCTTTATAAGGTTTTCTTATACTTGACGCGATAGATAGGTAGGAGTGTAACATGATCGCAATAATAAGAACAAAAATTATAATACGAGAAGAAAAAAAGTGACAAAGCTAACTATTTTGTTTGACATTGATTCTATGTGTATAAATTTATAGGTATAATACTTTTGCAAACGCTTAAAAACCGCTAATCGCGTCGACGACGAAACTGTATACACATGTAAATATATAAATATATAAAAGTACGTAAAATGTGTATATCGTAAACTCGTTGCATGATTATTATATATATGATTTGATATATGCAGATGAGGGCGAACGTTAAATATATTATATGCGCAAAAGAAATTGAGATTCGTATATATAATATAATTATATTATATAATCGAGAGACAAAGAAAGAAGCTGCGCGCGATTAACTTTATTATGGCGGGAATTGTTTTTAAATAAAAACTATATAAACAAATCTATATAGATGAATAAAATAATTGAATAAATATGTATATGTATGATATCAATAATACCTATATAAACAAACGACTGCTCTACACTGCTAAAGTACAAATGTTTCATTTAATTATTTTTTAAATGTAAACTGAGGGAGGGTAAAGAGACTAGAAGAAGGGAAAACGTGAATAAATATAAAAGTAACGAGATGGAATAATCGAGAGTGCGTTCTATACATATATTATTATATTACAATAAAATGAAGTTAAACGGCGTTAAAACTTTTATTCTCTGTACTTAAAATATATAGGATGTGTTCTATCGTATAATTATCGTCCGACACATTTATCGTATTTATTATTTGTACAATTTCTCCTTTTTTCTATTCATAATTATTTTTGAGTTATTGATTATAATTTTTTTTTTTTTTTTATAAATATCTTATTACTAAGATTGATAAATGTCGAAGATTTTCTTTCTTACTTCCCATTAGTATCCTACTCTTTATAACTCGCTGGCAAAAATATACTACATTTTTTTGTTCGTTTTGTTACAGTGATGGATTTTTTTCTCATTATTTTCATACACACACATATATATATACTACTCTTATAATTGCAACCACATTTTTCGCGTGTGTTTTTGTGCCTCGCTATATAATCTATTTCTTATTTTTTCTATCATACATTTAAATAACTTGTAAGTCCATCTCCTGATTGCTTTATTATAATTTTTGTTATTTATCGATCCGCAATCTTTATACATCTATACTTCAGTTTCTTTTATACGGATTCCAATCATAAAACCTTTATAGATAAAAGAATTCTTTTTTTTACACGTAATAGTGAGATTCAACATATCGAAAAGAGAATACTATTATAAGCAAGTACTATCAACAATACAAATGGTTTTTTATGGCGCATAAACTCGTACGAAAATTAAAACGACTATTTTTTAATCTCTTTAAATTATGATGAAATAGTTCACAATTTTTCCATAAACTCAATGTTACATGATCCAATCTCGCATAAAAATATATAAATAGTATACATAAAGTCATGCCTATAATGGAATAAAAACTCATATATATATACATATATGAATAATAAAAAACATTTCTCTAAACTTCATTCAAACAATAATTTCTGCCAATTTAACTATCATTCATATTTAATCTGTTCTTTAATCATTTCTCAAAGATGCAAGCAAAATTATAAAATAAAATGAATAAATAATACAGTATATGAAAAAAAGTTATATGTATATTTGCAAAAACTTCGGCAAAGTCGGCACTATATAACTGAAGTTATTTAAAAGAATAATAATGTCGATTCTAAGGTCACTGCACAAAAGTGTTCTGCAAAGAGTATTAGGTTATATAGGTACGAAATTCTGTATTATATAACTCACTGTATCATATGGTTATAGTCTGTTTGACGTTACATTAGATAATTCAGAGTGGGACAATTGCATCCATCAGCCAATCCGGAAAAAAGTATCTATAAATTATGACACGAAGTGAAGAATTTGACTGTAAAATATTTATGTAAAATGTATAAATATCTTTTTCCTTTGTACCCTTGCTAATTAGTTAGTGCGCGCAAATGTTATGCATAATACGAAATAAACTGACATACGATCGAACAAAAACAGATCGTGAACTCGGCTAGCGAAAAAGTATGAAAAAAACAGAGAAAAAACTGCTCAGATATTTTAATAGATTTTCCTACTTCAGATAAACTGTCGCATACATAGGTAAACACTCGATTACTATTATGTATATGTATACATGATGAAGCTCTCATATACGTGCTGCGTATGTAAATGTTCGAAAAGAAAAATCGTTTGCGTCGACTCGATCTGCACTTCTTCCGTTTTCTGCGTTATATTCTGTCCTTTTCTTTTATATACGATTGTAGAACAGAGCTGTAGAAGAAAAATTCGTGCCAATTACAAAGCGTAAACTATACTTAATTAAAAAACAGCGAGACGTTGACATGCGACGTAAAAGTATGAATGGCTTCGAGGAAATAATAAGAGAGAAATAAAAAGACCGAAAAAGATGAACAGCCAAAAAGCAATTTGACTGTATTATCGCGAGTGTAATTCAATCATGTATGAGTTAGTCCTTTTTTTCAGAACGCCTTTCTGCGTAGCTTAATTTGCATAATTTAATAATTTTGAATGAATTTTATTGAAGTGTTATAGTGTGAAATTAAGCATTTTCTAAGCTTACACGATTGAAATTTTTATGACTATATTGCTGCGATTATTGAAGAGTAGAAAATCATTTGATCAAAGAACTATTCAATTATATTTATTAGAATTTCAGTTCGTCATAGAAATGTTCGGTTGTAGAAAGTGTTAACTTTTGAACACAGTGTATTACTTTGAGTAAAATTAAAAATTACATTATAACGACTCCCTTTTTTCTACACAGCATGTATGGAATTGAAAAAAGTCACAGCAGAAAGCGCGTTTTGTAAAAACAGGGAAAACACAAAAAGCGTGCAAAGATATTTTGTTTGAGAAAAACGGCGTATATTAAAAAATAAAGTATTACACAACGTACGCCTCAGTGAGGTTCGTGTAGCACGGCAATAAATATAAAAAGACGCGAGTAATTTCTTAGCGATAAGTTCCGATTAGCGAGTGTTTTATTATCGGGACTGCACTTTAGCCTGAAACCAATTTGTTCTATACACCAACTGAGAAAGTTGTAGCGAAAAAACAGTGTTGGAAAACTTTGCTGATTCTCTCTCTCCGAATGCTTTGTACGTGTATTTTTAACGATTTCCATATTATGTTTCTGGCTATTCCCTGGCAAGAGGATTATTTATAAATTTAAATCAGATATAATAAAAGGACCTCTTGTCAAAGATGTATGGTAATTTTAAAAAATAAAAATTTGTCGAAAATAGGATCTCGTCGATTAGATAAACTAACTGAACTGTGTGCATTTTCAAATTACACGAAAAAGCTGTCCAAGCATAAACGTGAAACAAGTAGTTTATTCGAGAATTCCTCAAGTACGTGCAACCTGTTATATAACTTTACATGCTTTGGAAAAGATGTTCTCTCTAATCTATATAAAGACGAAAATTTTGTTATCTCAATCGAAGCTTCTTTTTTGTTTGAATATCAAAACGATTATGATAACAATGACAATCATGAAAGCGGGCGAGCTGCCGAACGTACCGATAACATATGGAAGAACATATTTTCAAAACGCATGTATACAAAATCGCAGAAAAAAGAGATTTAACGAAAAACATAAATAAGTAAAAATTAAAGGACGTCGTTAAGCACTTTGGGTCGTTCATCATATAGAGATCGTATACTAATAATCTAGGAGATGCAATCATCTTTCAGACGGTTAATTAAACTTGTGCAAAAGAGCTGCGGCATTTGCATGGTATGTTGCTAAAAAGATAGTGATTTTACGTGTAATTAAACGTTGTTATTAAGGTAAAGGCGATTTAAAAAATCTTGATATAAGACGCGCGGCGACGAAGCATATATTATAATTTTAAAAGAAAAGAATCGCGATAGCAGCAAACCCAGTGGATATAATACTTCTTAAGGTCGTGTACATTTAATCTTCGTTATGATTGTTAAAGCAAATGTGTGCAGGGTATTAAGCTTGCAAAAAAGATGTAAAAATCTGAAATTTTCAAGGTTCAATACGAATATATTATGTTAATAAAACTATACATAGGTTGATGCCCAGCACAGATTTTGCAGATCAACAAATTAAATAATGCCGAGCTACACATCAAGCGCTCAAGATTTTCGCCAATAGTCGTATACAGAAAACAAGAGATTACAGAAATATACATACCTACTTATTTCTTTGCTATATTTACATACAGTGTAAGCGATTATTCATTCGCGGTTCTACTGTATACAGCGATTGAATGTAATTACTATATACTTCGTTGTTATTGATTTCTATACGTCGATCATAGATATTATAATACCTAAATGGGATATAAAAAAGAATTCGTATTTTTTACCATTAAGTTTTAAATGCTATACATTTTAAATAGTTATATATGCATATATATATAAAGATATTGTATTCTCTTGAAAGGTCCTTTTTGCACTACCCCTCCCACTACCGCATCGATTTCCATCCTTCTCTTCCTCCTGTCTCTTTATCTCTCTTGCTCCCTTGAACAAACAAACAAGTGTATATCGTCCCTTTCGAAAAATGGTGTTGTACTTTTTCATATAAAAAGGCATTGCCGAAATAAATATGGGGTTGGAAGACTTGAAATTAAAACAATGATGTTGTTTTTTATATCGCCTTTCCTTGTATTCTAATAAAATAAGAGTGAATTATGTAATTTTTTTTTATATTTTGATGACATACTGTTTTCTATTTATCTAGTGAAGTTTAGGATAACATGAGTAATAACAAGAATTAAAATTTTGTACAATATTTATTATAAAATATATTAGAACTTAATTAAGTACAAATCCTACATACCATGGATTACATATAACAATCTACGCCTGGAATCGTGCAGATGCCACGATATATACAGTATACAAGTTTTTACGTATCGTTAGAACATATGTTCCTCAAAAAAATTACAAAAAAAATTGGAAAGTATGAATTATTGAAAAAACAATTTTCGGTTTATGATACAAAACGTGAGATTTCTTATGCACTCGAACATTTCTTTACCGTATGTATATCACAACCAAGAAAACTAAATTTAAGTGAGACGGATATCGGAACGTCTAAAAAGTTAAAAACAAATATTTTTTATAAGTATCAGTTCTTAAACGTAACGCATTAATGAAAACCAAAACAAAAACCCCAAAAAATTTTTGTTGATCTAAGAAGTACGTTTTGTTAATTAAATTTTTTTCTTTTTATCAATATGCGCACAGATATGAATATATATATATATATTTTTTTCAAGAAAAATTATCTTTCGTTGTCAATACTATTACCGAAGCAGTAACTCCAAAATTGACGTACACGAACATACATCATTCTGCGTCTTTCATCCTTTACTAATTTTTTTTTCTTTTTTTTTTTTTTTTTTTAATTTTTTAACGGTTTCTTCGAAATTTCAATCAATTGAAATGGCCCCAAAACATCAGTCTTACAGGTTTGTTAATTTTATTAGTAAATATATTTGAGCGTTGCTCTTATTAATAATAATTAAAATACCCCCTCCCCCCAGGACATCCAAAAGTTGGAAGTATAAATACTAAGGCTGCATACCGTTCCTTATTAACATACAAGTTCTCTATACTTCTCATACTTTTTCACAAATCTAACAGATATATCTCTCTACAACATAACGGTATTAATGAAAAATCAAAAAAGCGAAACGCCTTATTTATCATATATGTTTATGATACAGGTGTGCGCTTTCATCGCACCAATATAACATATCAACTATCGCATACTGACATAGTGCATTTGATTATCGTGTAAGAACCATTTTAACTACAGAGTATGTTTTCTACTTACGCGCAGCACGAAATTCCTAACTTATGTGCGACGAAAAAATGTGTGTAGGAGTGTAAAAAATGCCTTTTTAACAAATTAAATAGGAACCAGCCTATGCGTAAGTGTAAATAAACGCTAACGACGAGTTTTAGATATCGTCTTATGACCTGCCTCAATTCAAACTTTAACAATGGTCATATTTATCAAAACACACACACACGCACACAAGACAATTGTGCAGTTTTTAATTAATAATAATGAGGACAAACGATTATCTAACACTTTACACTGCACGGTAAAAAAAATACGATCGATCTTGATAATTTAATAAATGCTTCTTTTATGTATATTAAGGCCTTATGAAGAGAGATATATAGATAGTAGTTTTTAAATAAAAGTCATTAATTACTGATATATTTATATACAAGTGTTGATGTGAATTTCAATTCTAATATACACAAATAGAAACTCACACAACCATTATGGTTTTTTATGACAGCATAGGCCTTAACTTTGTATTCGGTTACTACTTCATTGTTCAAAAATTGATCATCATATTATATTTATATCGAAAAACAAATCGAAACGAATAACTTGATTATTTCATTTATGAGTGTGAAGTTTCAAAATAAGCAGGCAATTGTAAGAAAAGAATTAAGATACTATTTTCTGAACTCTTTAAAGTCAAGCGTAGTTGTAATATTATATTTAATAACTTACTAACTACGTACAAACTATACAACTTTGCTTGATTTTATAGATTTCATCTTTACAACGAGCAACAGAATCTATTTTACCACGTAGCTTTTCTTAAATCACCTCTCGTATTTTAAGCCTTAACGATCTTTCGCTTCTTCGTGTATGCCGCTTTGATGCAGCTTGTCGTCTCCAATATCAGCGTGTCTAATATCGTCATAGTCAATTCATTCTTAACAGCAAGTTCATCGTGATGAAACTTGGTCCATTCTTTCTCCTCTGCTTGTGCTTCTTTCGCTAGCAGCTCGTCAACTCTGTCTCTTCTCTTTCTACTCCAGCGCATGACCATATTCTCACGCTGAAGTTTTGTTTTAAAACCAAACAAAGTAGCAACTTCCTTGGAAACGTAATCATTGAGTTCGTCCACATTTTTCGCTATCTTAACAGCGGGTTTTGTTTTAACGTTGGGCTTGGTCCAACTGGGCCCTGGCCTCTCGTACTCTGCCTTGTACATTTCTGCAATTACCTCTTTGCACAAATCGAACAAGAAGGTATTGTAAATTCGGCGATCCTTTTTGAGAGCGTCGCTACTATTGTCTTTAGCAAGCTCGCAAATTTCAGGAGGTGCTTCCAAAGCTAAGACTTCTTCACCAGATTGCCTTGCTTTATATATAAGGGCAGTGGCCTTTTCAGTAATTGCCGTTAACTCCTCGACATTCGTTGGAATTACTGCCGGTGGAGGCGAGGGAGACCCGTGAGCACTGGACAGACGGACAGCTCCTGGCGGTGTATACGGTGGTGGTGGTTTGTTTGGAATCTCTCTTACGTAGTAAGATACTTCTTCAGCTTCTAACTTCTTGATCTGCAAAAATGTGCGAATTAATGATTCATTATACAAATGAAATTGTACTGAATTGTAAATAATTCAAGTATTGTGTTTTCTCACCTCAAGCTCGATTTGAAGATTCTCAATTTGTAGCAATTTAGCTTCCAATTCAGCGACCTCTAAACCTGGTTGCTCCAATGAAGCTAAGCAAGATAAAAGCTTTTATTACTTATAATTAGAATACAAAAATAAGTACTTTATAAATCAAAGCGATTTATCGTTCTTCTTATTACATAATTTACGTATATTCAGGGATGTAAATATACTATACACACACATATATATATATATATATATATATATATGCTGAGGTTGCTATAGTGCTCTAAAAAATACAACTGAAGTATCGACGTTTGAAATACAAATAGGAAAGGATTTTATTGATGCAAAAAAAAAGATAAGCTGTGTCAACTACATTCCATTAAAATTGTATAAGAATAATTTTTCAAATCCTTAATTGTATTTTAGGGAATTGAAAGCTATATCATTTCAAGTTTTGGAAAATTTAATTATACATTAACATTTATATATTTGTATTAAATCTTTTTAATTTAATCAATACGGTGTTATATTTTCAATTTTGTAACTTATCAACTCTTTCATCAGATTAATTTTATAAAATTATAAAATAAATTTAAAAAAAAATGATTAGATTTTTTTGTTGGCACAAATATGTGCTAACATTTTCACAAACTTAACTAATGTAAACAATATCAGACTTATACATTCATCAATATAACTCACAGCATTTACATGTACACGATTAATATGGGTATTCAAAACGAATTAAGGGGATAATTTAAAGTATAAATATGGTAGAATATATAATATATTATTAGGTGGCACACATAGAGACAAGCTTTTTTGTGAATGTATACTATATATATAACTCAGAAATATAATCATAAAATATCAACGGACAAGCATGTTCATGCAACACCTAATTTTTACAATGAAGATAATTTAATGATTTAATTTATCATTCCAAATTTTGTCGTATTTATTGAAATTACCTTTATGATAAATATTATCTCGACTTTGCTATTCTGTAAAATAAATAACATTTTTCTATACCAGGCAATGCTTTTTTTCATTGAAGCACAGAGCCATTATAAGGAAACAAAATTTAAAAACAAAATATAAAAATTTGTCCGTTTTATTGTTATTTTCTTTCTTTTCTTAAATTTACAATACTCCAAACCAAAGTTAATTATGCAAAATGCAGTCAGCAAATACAAACAATATTTCTCAACCACTAAAATTTTTTTTTAATCTACAACAACCAAATATTGATTAGTAACTTTTGAATAAAAAATTTATTAGATTCCCAAAATTTCAACATTAAAATATAAAAATTATTATTTCCTATCTTAGATAGTTTATTCCAATAACGAACAGATTTAATGAACTTTCTATAATAAAGAACTATAAAAAAACTTTGCCTTCTTAAGTAAAATATTATTGTATAACTAAATTTTAATGTCAGGTACAACAATTATAAATTTGTATTGAGAAATATCGTTAAAAATTGCATAAGGCTTTCTACTTGTCTAATTTTATAGTGCGCTCAATTCAGCGATGAGTGTTTTTGTGACATTGTTACAAGCTTAAAAAAATTAACTTTCTACTCAAAATAATTCAATAAAATTAGAAATTATGTGAAAAATAAGTTTTTCTTTAACAAGCCATTGGTTATGCATCATCGCTGAATCATCAAGTTATACAGCCACGGAAAAAGAAATAAATAAGAAGTAAAGTTAGGAAGTTGATATATTACACTGCACAAATTATTACCTTTTAGCTTGTCGATCATAGCCTCAATGTCCTTTTCGCAAGTCACACCCATTGGAGTTGTGCGGAATTCAGTTTTAGCTTCGTTGCTCGGCGTCTGTAGTAACAAAGAGTTACCGCTAAGCAAGTCGTCGTCTAAAGCATCCACGTCAAGACGAGAATCTTCATTCACATCTCTAGGCGAGTCCATATCGATTTCTGATACACCTCGGGGCGTATCAAGTGCGCCAACATCACTTGTCTCAGATATGATTTTAGAAGAGTCTTCTTGTTTCTCTTGGACATCTTGATCTTCTTTTTCTTCTGATACGTCAAACTTTATTTCTTCTGGCACGACAGCCTCGTTATTAGGGATTTGCTTTACTAACTTCTCTCCTGATAGAATATCTTTATTAATTTCCAAGTCTGTATTTTCAAGTCCATTCAATTTTTCAGACGGCGGTGGTACATCGATTACTTTATCTTGTAAAACGTCAGAACTAATTATTTTTACCGCAGAACGGTTGTCAATAATATAATTATCGCGATTCTCGTCTTTGTAATTGTTTGAAGGTTTGTTTGAAATTTCATCCAGTATACGTAAGACTTCGTCAGATTTAGATTTGATGACATACTTTTCTGGTATTGTCGTAAATTTCTTCGACTTCTGTAATCCATGGGATTCCGTTTTGTCAAGAATTTCAGAGACTTCTAAACTTTCTTCAGATATATCTTCATATTCTGGATCTTTAATTACTTCAAATGTCTTTTCTAAAAATACTGTTACATGCGTTTTCGGTTTTTCTGAAATTTCGATCAACTTTTTAGTAGGCGTCAGTTTTTCTAAAGTAGCAAGTTTGCCTTCAGCTACTTCTATCAAGTTATCCAATTGCTCTCCATCTGAGCTTCCCCGATCTTCACCACTGAATTCTGTCAAATCAGTTATTTGAACTTTATTGAGCTTTTCAGGAGAACTGGAATTGGTATCTACTTTGCTTTTATCGTTTTCCTCGTCGACTAATTCAATCTTAAGACCTATCTCTATTTCTGGCAAATAAGTATTTTTATCAACTAACGATGATGCATGAGACATGTCATCGACGGCATTTTCGTTTTTACTCTCTATTTCTTCTACTATGCTTTCTAATTCTTCATCTACAGCTTTAATAGTTACCGATACATCGCACTCGGCCGGGCTGTCAATTTTGACATCTACTTGCGGTAAATTTCGATGTTCTACATTCAATATTGCAGGTTGAGGAGAATGTTCGTCGTCATTTTTTGTCTCCCGTTCAATTATCTCAAGAATGTCGTTAAATTCTTCTGAACGAATTCCTATTCGTGGCTCGCTTGACTCATCCAACTTGAGTACAAAAGTGTCTTGGAGATTTGTAGACTCGCCCTTGGGAATAAACATGGTAGAATCTTCCATATCGCTGAATCCTACACGTTCATCATCTTTATTGTCTTTTACAGTAGAAATGATTTCTAATGGTAGCTGAATGGGATCAGAATTTTTATCTCCTATTTGCTGAATATCAAAGGAATCAGATAAAGTCCAATCATCGGATACCGCAGTCTTTATAAATGGTTCGACAGTCTTTTTAATTTCTCTAAATGATGGACTGTTAACTTTGTTAGAAGCACAGTCTTTATCGTCGTCTTGTTTATCTTCAGTCATTGTCTCAATTTCGTTACAGTCTGATACTTTGTTGTCTATTTGAGACGATGAAATTTGGTTTGTGATAATTTCTTCAGTAGTTGACAGTTTAGTTTCAATAAGTTTATCTTCCGTTCCGGAATGATCTGGATTATTTGTTGCTTCGTTTACATCACTCTTTGAAGATACAATGTGCGCATTTGAAATTCCTTCTGTCCTTTGTAGCAATGCAGATTCAGAATTACTTTCTTGAATTTGAGCACTACTAATTTTTTCAGATTCAGAATCATATTCTGATTCTATGTGACTGCTAATTGCATTATCTGCAGATTGTGATGTCTTATCAATTAAATATTGAGATTCGTTTGGCGAAACATTCTTTTTGTCATTTTCTACCGATATAACTTCTGAAACTGTATTCATATCAGTTCCATAGTGATTAATACCAGACGATACTTTATTAGATTCGGCAGGAATGTGAGATGACAAATAAGTAGAAATATTTTCAACCGCAGATTTTTCTCCGTGCTCGGAAAGCATAGATTTCTCGACTTTATCAAGTATTTCTATACTCTTAGCTCTAACATCTAGCTCTTCTATTGAACTTAATAAATCATCCGTTTCTGGAATTACATCCGATATAATTTCATTAACTCGACTTTGTAAATTTTCGTCAATATCGTCTGTTTGTACATTGGATTCGAATGCAGACAGCTCTTCAGAAATATCTTTGGATGTGCTTTTCTGAATATCTTTAGAATTCTGTGAGAGTTGATCTACTGGTTTCGCATTCTTTTCTTCTGTCTTTTTGCTGAAATTTGACATCATTTCTGTTAATTCCTTGAGATCATTTTCCAAAGTATGTATATCATCGTTCAATTCTTTATTGTGAAGTTGTATATGATCTAGCTTCCTAGAAAATATTAGTGATGTGTCGTCAACACTAGGTGTTAGAACTTCTTCAATATTTGAATTTTCTTTGATATCTTTCAAGTTTATTGATTCTTTAATTTTTTCTACTATGAATTGTGATTGGGTTGCTTCTGAAGTCTGTGCAGTTTGAATGTGTTCCGTTGTTGATTTAACAGAATAAACTTCGCTCGGGATTTCTTCAGAAATGTTGCTACTTTGCGATGATGATCTTTTTATTTCCTGTATTTCCGTCCCGACGCTCTTTTGTGTTGCAATTTCTTCCGAGTTGGATTTCGTTTTGTACGAATGCACAACACTGTAGTCTGATTTTTCAGATGATTCATGTTCCTCGTCAAAAGCTGTATATAATGAAGATAAAGGTTTAGATCCGACTGTACTTCCACTCCTTGAGAAGTCCTTTTCGCCTTCATTTGACTTTGTTTTATAATCTTTCGATCTATCATCTTTTTCTTGACACCGTGCTGAAATAATGTCAGAATCAGATTTCGACCGTAATAAATCACTACTCTTATAAATTTCTTGTATCTTCTTGATGGGGATTTCAGGAACTTTAAAGTCCACAACTGACTTAGATTCAATAGCTAGTTTTTCATTTTCTTTACTCGCACCTCTTCTTGTTTCCAACTTTTTGCGCATATCATGGATTGTAGCGTCATATTTCTGCGAGAATAATTTCCATTATTAATAAATATAAAGTATTAACATTATCAAGTACAAAATAAAAATTGTACATACTTTTATTTGATTCAATAAATTAGCTTCTAAGGCTCTGAGTCTTTGTTTGGCCTGCTTTCTAGCTTCTTTTTTAAGTCGAGCCATCTCCAAACGACGATCCGCCAATTTTTGCGTGAGCAGCTCGATTCTACCTTCAACATCGCTGGTATCCGAAGAAACTGTTGTGTCTGGAAGTTTGAATTTATCAAATAAAATTTTTATATTTAAACAACACAAATCGATTATTTGTGCTTTTATCCTTAAGCATTTGTAAACAAAACCAATACCAGGCAGATATAATTGCGACTTTCCGGAAGTAAAAACTGCTTACAGTGCAAGAAAATAAATTGAACGATGAATATCAAAGAGAAAATAATTTTTGAGATTTTAAAATTGGTTTAATGTTGTATTTCACACTTTGAAAAACCAATATATTCAATTGAATACAAATTTGGAATTGTTCACATATGACTTTGAAAGTCATCAAGATATTATATCTCAAACATTACAACGGTATGACGCCAATACGTGGAATTTGTCTGCGAATTAGCGACAAAATAGAGAGTAAAAACAATTTAAAATAGTCATCGTTCACTATTCAGACTTTGCAAAGTTATTATTAAACCTCGCTTTAGCAAATCAAAGTTAAAATTATAAAATGGATTGTGATCTTTTTCGAGCATGGTATAGCTGCATGAACTATAAAATGATTATAAATACCATATTACCCACCGAATTATGCAACTATAGAGGGCGAGTGAGTAAAACAAAATATTTGGTTTCATGTGTACATAATAACACGTCTGTAGCTACATTTAACTATAGTTAGCTATATTAGCCGCGGTATATTTAAACGCCATCGCGCAAAGAGAAGAATTCAACCTATTCCAGACGAACTATTTCTCGTGCGACAAAAAGCGACGACATTCACACTTCCGAAACAAACTCACGCGTAAGCGCGCGCCGATGGAAAATCTAGCCGTGGGCAGATATAAATAAATAAATAAAGTGAAAATCTTATACATACCATTGTGCGACAGGGCTTTGGCGGTGGCGCTGACGAGTTTGTAGGCAGCCTGCTCCATTCGTGCTACACGATTTTCCTCGTCGCGTAGCCTGGCATGCCAAGCGATCCACTCCTCCACGCAGTTGCGCCTCGAGACCAGCGTGGCCTCACGGGCCTTCAGAATTCTGCCAGACAATCAGCGAAAACGCCATTATTAATCGTCGGTACGTGTATGTGCGCGCGCTGGCGAGCGTACGCCTCTCTTTTCCACTTTGTAGGAAAAGCTCTCTGCGAGACTATAGTTTCTCAGCTCTCGCATCGCACTCAGGAGAGAAAGAGAGATGGAGAAAAAGCATAGCGAGAGAGAGCATGATCTATTTTTATAGGCTCTCGCTCGGTCTTGTATACACGCGACGAGTTTATTATTAGATCGACCGTGTGTCCGGCTATATGTGCTCCGCACGGTGGTTCGCCGGGGCAGTGCCATCACACGAATTTGTGTACAGATTTTAGGTGTCCCTGGTTTTTTCGCAAAAAAAAAATAATAGACTTGATAATAGAAACTACGGCTTAAATCATATGAATTTACTGATGGCTCAAACTCGAATGAGTTTGAAGACTCTTGCGCTTAATGAAAATCAGATAGCTACTTATTCAAATTGTAATTCAAATCTTACAATTTTATACGATACTTACTGTTCAAGCTTTTTCGACGTCTTGAGACCAGTGCGATGATGATGATGATGATGATGATGATCCTGTTGAGAACGTATAACAACCGATCTCGAATAACTCATGTCGCTGTCGTTCGAGCTCTGGTGTGATATTGTGAGACTGACTTGTGACCTCGCCGAGGTGTTGCCACCTCTTGCGAGTTCGTCCTCTTCCTTTTGTGACAGAGGACTCTCCGAGTTTTCCGCGACGATATTGTTTCGTTCGTCGTCAATGTCCTGGAGCAACTGCTGATTCCGTTCTTTTAACAGATTTGAGTGTTTCAAAAGAGCTTGCAGTGAACTTTGACTTTCATTGAAGTCAATCTCCTCGAGCATCGAATTCTGATACTTGTCGTCAGGATGCTGCTCGCTGTCGATTTTTGAGCGTTTGTAGTAATGCGAGTCATCCGATTTTGAGGTTGATTCGGTTTGAGGTATTTTTGACTTTTGAGACTTCATTCCTTTTCGCTTTGCACTCTTGTTTTCGTATGTTGCGTGCTGTTGCTGAAGTTTTTCAATCGATTCTTTATCGAGCCTTTTAGATGAAGATACTTTGTGCATTTCTTTAAGAGCTTCCAGAGACTATGAAATAAAATAAAAAATAAAGTTAATTATTTATATAATTGTGATAAAAAATTTATTTTCTCGTAGCAAAATACTCCACCTCTGGTGGAAAATCTGGAAACTGTGATCTCCAGATATGAGTAAATTCTTCCATCAGAGCGTCGGATTCGGATCTAATATGTTCGGACATAGATTTATCCTCTTTATCACAATTATCGTTGTGCAACAAACTTACAGCACCTGTGCCATGTTTGAGTATAGCGTCTAGATCATATTGATGCGACTTCAATTTTACAAGATCGGATTTTGGCATCTTTTCTTCGAATTTTCGCGTCTTTAGATCATACTTCAACTTTGCACCAGCAGCTTCTTTCTGTTGTTTGCTAGCTTCAAACTTGGATAAGTTTTTGTCAATGTTATCTCCACCGTGTACAACCTGCTCAAAAAATTAATAAAATAAATATTTTTGATCAAAGATCAAGATAATGAAGACATATAAGAAGTATAAACATACTTGTTTTAAAGATGAATCCAACTCTAATTTTGAACAATTCTGATCATTCCGCTGTGGCACAATATCAGACAAATTCAATTTAAAGTCAAATTGAGATCGGTCGAATTGCGATTTGTCAGAATCTACTAATGAACTTATGGACGAATTGCTACGAATGTCGTATCCTTTCATTGGTCCCGAAAGTCGTCTAGGTGATTGACTGTCCGCGCTTCTCTTTAGCTTGTTTAAAATATTCTTTGTAGACATTTCAGGATTAAACATGTCCCGCTGCTTTTGCAACATAAGTTTTCTTTCTTGACTAGCAATTTTATGCAGCTCTTTGAGTCTAAAAAAATTAATTCATATTGATAATTTGAAATCCTCTTAATACAAAAAATATAGAAAAAATAATGAATAATCTTTACTGTATATTATCATTAATAATTCATCCGATAAATTGTAGAAAAAATGTATTTCATTGTTAAGTAATGATAAACAAAAAATTGAGTTTAATAGCCATACATACGAACATCAAAACTCAGTACAGAATGATTCGAACACACAAGTATACAAAATCGCTCTATGTTAAGATAAGAGAAAACGTTATTTTTCATTGCATGCGCCGATAAGAAGCTATGGTATTTCGTTCACCTGTTCATTTCATCTTTCTCCTGTTGCAATTTAAGCAGCAAAGCACGCTGCTTCTTTTTTACGGAACTAATGCGGCTGTCTTGACCAGTATCTCTCAATGCGCGCTTCTGTTCCTCAAGTTTGACTAATTTCTTAGTTCGATCGTTCAAGGTCTTCTCACGCGATTTAAACAACATTTCGATCTTATCGTATCGCTGCCTCTCGTCTTTTATCAACTGCGCCATCTGCGTGAAAATGTGCTCGATGAAATTCAATATAGAAATTCCATTTCTCACCAGATAATACATTTAAAATACTTCAAAAAAATTTTAATGATTTTATAGTTACAAAATTTAGTAGCAATTTACATTACAAATATGATTTAAAAATTGAAATTTCTAAAATAACCCAATAATCTCATTTGATTTCCATTAAATATTACATACTTTTCAATATAAATCATGGATTACAAATTTTTATTATTTAAAGAGTTTCAGTTATACAATCATACATACCTCTAAATCCAAGTATTTATTGAATGAACACGTAACGCCTCGCGTCGAAATACTTATTTCCGTGCCAGTTTCTGTTTTAATAGAAGAAGTCGTTTCGTGTAGACTTATTTCTGACATTGTCCTCATCTTACTAGGAAGCGAGATATCCTCAACTCGATCCATGTCCTCATATCTATCTTCTGAATTTAGAGAAACATGAGGTTGAACATGAAGTTCATTATGATCAGCAGAAATTCTTGAATATACTAGACTAGTATTAAGGCCGTGTGGATAAAGCGTTGTTGTATCTGTTTGCGTTGCAATGTCATTTGCTGTTTGAGTCTGTACCTCTGCAACTTTGACCAAAAGTTTTTGAGTTTTATTTTTACCATCATCTTTATTATCTACAGACTCAGAATCGGTTCTTTTGGACTCGGTGTCCTTGTGGTCATTTTGTGATGAGCCTGTATGCCTTTTTAAATCGTCACTGGATAACCTAGATCTTTCAACGTCAATAACTTGTCGCAATGATTCACTAAATGAGTCTAGCAAATTCATTTCCGCCTTTAAATGCATCTGAAAAATAAAAATTGGATCAATGACTTAATTCGATTTAAAAATGATGAATTAGTCCAAAAGAACAAATTAAAACTTTCGTAAAATTGATGTGAGTTTATAATTGAAAACAGTTACCAATTGAGACTCTTCAATTTCTTGACTATTTTTAGATGGACTTGGTTTTGTATCTTTAAAGTCACTATCATTTTCTCTCCCTTGTATGATTTGCTTTCTTCTCTTAGATCGAACCATAAGGTTGATATCTGGAGTAACAAGATCAGCAAATTCAGGTACATTTGAGTAACTATCATCTCTGAAAGAAATTCTTAGAGGATCCATTAATTTTTCAGACAGTGAGCTTTCTTGGGAGATTTTTGTTTCTATATTAGTACTGATGGATCCAGAGTTCATTGAAGCTGTATGTGAGAATGTGTCAGAATACTTGGGCTCTTCAGGACGTCGATTATTACTCGACTGAGAAAATTTCTCCACATCTTTGCTCTTTGATGTCATTGACGAAGATGGCAATTCAGTAGCAAAGCTTTGAGTTTTTCCTTGACTAGCTATAGAGTTAAAAGCAGTTGTAAGATCTTCACTTATTTCAGAAGAATATTTTGTGTCGGTTTTACTTGAAGATTTTTGTTTATCGATAATTCTTTTGTTTTGATCTCTTGTTAGACTTTCTATAGGCTTTATTGAGTTTGATTTATTTTGATGCTTCCCTAATCGAGTTTCAGAATGTGATTTATACTTTTGTTCATCAGACGTTTTTGATGTATTTACAATTTGACTGTCATCTTTATATTTACGATCATTGATTTCAGACATCATAGCTTTGTAACCTTCCTGAATTAGAATTTTCTCGTGTAATCGAGTTCCTTTATCCAATGCATAAATTGATTCACTACTTGAGGTTCGATTTTTTGATTCTAAAGATTTATCTTTTCTGGATTTTGCTGATGGAATGTGTGAGTACTTGTTTCGTTTTTCATCATCTTTTCTAATAGTGGAAGTTGTGAAGTTTTTGGGTTTAGATTTTTTCAGAATCACATCGTTTTCCTTTGGCCCATGAGCTATAATGCGCTCACTTTTCATTTTTTTATTAAGTATGGAATCTGCGATTTCTTTTCTTGATATGTGTCTTTGACTTTTGGGCCATTTCGATATATCTTGAAGATTATCTTTATTCTTTATCACATTTAAGTCATCTTTTTTTACTCTTTTAGATCTGTTTTCCTTTTCTCTAGAACTATCTCTAGAAAGGTCTTTCTTTTTCGTGATTGCAAAATCTGGTATTTTTAAAGGCTCAACATTGTCATAATTAAGCATTGAAGTAGCACTAGATGAAGAAAATTCAAGTTTTCTTGGCACACGATCAGTGCTCTTCAATGCCATTTCCTCCCTCTGCGCAGCTTCAATTTTTTTAGATAATTCTTCATCGGATAGAAGACTTTCTCGGGAGGAATAATCAGCTTTAGGTGAGATCTTCAGATCTGGCACTTTTAAAGGTTTTATGAAGTCCATCTTATCTTTGGATACTTCTTTACCAGGCTCTGGCTCATAAGATTTCTTACAAGCAGAGTGATTTTCACCAAGCGCCAGTTTTCGCTTAACAGCTGTCAAAAATGTGAAAGGACAAGGCTGTATGGAATGATGCAGAAGTAAATTTTCCAAAGTTTTTAAACTTGTTTTATCAGACTTATCAATTGGAGGAACATCAATTCTAGCTGATTCTACATTTTTTCTCTGTTGCTCCCAAGGTTGCACGTATTGATCAGCCTGAAAATAGCAATTGTTGCTTACTTTTTATATGTACATGATAAAACGATAAAAGTGTCTTTAGAGTATAAATAAGTTGCAAAACAAAAGTACAATTTGTATTTAAAGAATATTTTTAGTAAAAAAAATTTATGGCATTATCGTAGTTATATAGGACTAAAGAAGTGATATAAATGAAACTTTACTACTTGTGTTGCTGTAGCTTGTAAATAAATGATCTGGTAATTCCAGTACAAAATCAATAGACTGTCTACAATGCATTAACTGCATTGTCAGCAACCTACTTTAACTGTTAAATATTGTATCAGAAATAAAATTTGACAGACACTGTTACATGATAGAAATATAAAATACATGATAATCAATCTCTGCATCATTTAGACACAATTGGAGTAAACTAAGGATTTGCATAAAGAAATGAAAATAAATAATTCGACTACTTACACCAACAGATGTTTTGGTGCCCTTAGCAGTATCGGCATTGCGATAGCAAGAATGTTTCTTTGCAGAGTCCTCTTTATTCCAGCTGCTCTTCATGTTCTCTCATCAAGCTCGAATCTTTCGCATGACATATTGCGATCATACTTGATCTTTGAAACAAAGAAGAAAAATAAAATTAGCACGACGATTTTTTGCTCTATTGAATAGAAAATGCTGTTTATGCCAAAAATATATAAACTATACAGAACAGCATTCTCAAGAATCCAGGCAAAAGCCTGAAACTCAACTGAAGTCAAAGGGAGAATCAATCAATCTTTCTTGGCCAATATCAACAGTCGTCACAACATTCTTATACGTTATGTAGCTGTCGCCGCTCACCTCGCGATTAGATAAAAAGAGAAACGAAACGAAGCGAGTCTCTCGGTTGCCGTTGCTTGCATTCATAAGTAATGTGCATACATACTATAGCCGTATATAAGACCATACACTCACCATCTCACACGCACCTCCAATCATCGCTCACCTACACAGCGAACGTTAAAACATTCTTGGAATGTGCGAGCTTGGCTTGGCACGGAAAATCACTGTATATACAAGTGTATATACCTACGAATGTATGCGTATACGGTATACGTTATATAGGAGCGAGAGAGAGAGAGAGAGAGAAGACAAGGAAAGGAGGCAAATCGATGCGCTTGTTACTCGGCGGCGGAGAGAAGCAAAAAGAAAGGGGTCGCTTGGAATGCCAGCAACGTCCATAACCTGCAACGCCGCCACGAAGCCGTTGCAGGATTTCGTATTATATAGCGCGCGGAGCAGCCGCTCACCTTGAACTTGGACATTCCCGGCGGGCGAGGAGTCACGGCGGTTTCTTTTATGCAGCCGTGCGGACAACTTAGACGAGGTAATCGAGGAGGAGGAGGATCGATTGGTGCTCCTCTGGTGGTGTCAATTGCCTGCTAAGTGCCGAGTGCCGAAGCAACTGCCGCCACTTCTTGTCTTGATGCATCACGAGGCGCTCATCCCGCGACTTTATTTTTTTTTTCTCGTCACGCGTATATTGTTATACATCCACAGAGCCACAAAGACATAAGTATGCGGTTTGTTTTGCGGATCCACTTGCAGTCCGCTGTATTTCGGCGCCCATCTACTGTCGCGACTTCGTGGGTGACTGAATGTTCAGAACCGCCGCCAGCACCAACAAACGCGCGCACATATATATATATTGCACTATACTGGCGCTGCGCTCAATCTTGGGCGAATCGGAAATTTCAGACCACACCGCGAGAACTGTGGCATAAAGCGACAACGGTCGTTTGGTACAATACAAAGCCGATAGTCACGTGGTACACACACAGCTGCTCCCACCACTTTTATAGTATATATTATGTATTATGTACTATTCGGGATGGTATGCGATGGGTGGCGCCACAAAATACATGTAAAATTAAATATGGTGGTCAGTATTAGAACTAAAATAAATAACTTAACGGTTACCTCTATACTTATAAACAAATTATTATGGGGCCACCTGCTCATGTACATAAATAATAAACTTTAAGAAATTTAAAAAAATTGAACGAAATATACTAAAATCTATGTACAGGATCTTCATCGAGCTGCTTATTGTAATAAAAGCAATAGGTACTCTTTGCAAAATAATATAAATATGAATTCAAATGGATCTTGTCGGTAACTAGTCGGTAAAGTAGAATTTTCCCTCGAGCTTGGATACGCGCATGCGTAACATAATTTGTGAAATTCTCAAGTTGTCAAATTCTCAAATTGTCAAGTATTGTATACATCTCCAATACCGATCGTTGAAAAAAAATATTATTTATCACTTCATGTGACAAATGTTTAATAAGTATAATATGCTCAGCTCAATACATTCAAATGTGCAGAAATAAGGACAATGCAAAAGTGCCCAAAACCAGTCAACTAACAATTTAAATTCTCAATATCACTATGCAGATATACGAATACTGTATACGGTATAGAGGTAGTTCAGGTAGTCGAGATAAGAGGTTGAGGTATCCGCGTTTCCATTAGTTGATGGTCGTGGGTAAAGAGGGCAGCACAGTCCTCAATTAGTAATAGTATAAAAAATACGAGATGTACTGCATTTGCGACTATACTGTACGAGTTTAAAAGCATCAAAATTGTAAGTGCGCAATCGAGTGCGAGATTCAACCAAGCGAGAAATACCAATACGTAGGATGCGAATATTATCTACACTATACATATATATTTTTGTAAAATATAAACGACAGTAGATAAATAAAAAGATGAATCTATATTGACTGCGTGCGTGAATTTCCGGTTTGCGTTCCGCCGCATCAGTTCAACGACACTAATGTGCATGCGTGTCCATTCTTGAATGCAAATTCATTAATTAATTATTTATTTATGATATAATTTGTTTATTGAAAGCAGCTCAGAAGAATCTTATGCTTATTGCTCTTAAAAGTATTTTGAAATTTCTATTATATATAATAGAAAACCTCGCGATGTCCATATTATATATATTTGACGTTTAACATGACTCTGTATTTTGCTATTATTATATTAGACACGACTTTCAATCATTATAGCCAACGATTCAAAATCAATCTATGTGTGTATGTTTCAAGAAATTAAAGAAGTGCTTCTGAAATTCTAACACAGGGCTCATCAGGTATAGTAAAACACGCTGTATCAGCAGAGGCTTCGGCAGCGCATTTTTGCATAGCATTATCAAGCTCAAAATACACACAACGCATATATATACTTGGCTCCAATTCGCAAAAGAGCGAAAGTCCCGCAAACACCATATCAACAATACCCAACGGCAGAAAGACGAAACGTCCGTTTGATATATAGTGTAGGTATACACAAACGCCGCACCGGATCATAACCCTCTATTCGCTATAGCGAAAAAAACACAACAAGGCCGCGCTCGCGAGGAGTAAGTAGTCGCTCGACAAAAAATAAACATGCTAGGTAGAACTCGTGGCGCTCCTAAAATTGCCCGCGTCAGGACTGCAGCGCGACGGTGCGACTTGTGTGTACATAAAACGCGGTCAAGGCACGAATCAAATCGATGTAGAGCCGTGGAATCGCGTTTTTTTTTTCTCGAGCTCGCGGGAGAAACAATGACGCGGAGAAAAAAAAAAGGATTATGTGGCTTGGTTTTTATGGTGTTCTACTGTCGGATGACCTTTTACCTCATGTAATATTAGGTTTATTTTAAATAAATTTTTTACCCTTAAAAAATTAACTCTTCTAAAGCCAAACTGCTCAAATCTCAAGTCTCTCGTGGTTTTTTTTTTCCTGTTATGCTATATACTGCACCGTTAGCTTAATTGCGTTAAGCGTATTTATGGATTTTACGAGCGACAAGCATTCGGTAAACACATTATAAAAATTTTTTGCACCGATTACCGAGTGCGTATATGGGTGTGTATATCGCCATCAGCGTTTGGAAAAACGAACGGCGGTAAACAAAAAATCACGGGAATCCATTGTACTTATTGTGCGGCGGCGTTTCGCCCAAAGATTGTTTATTGACTCTTCAGATTGGCTCTTATTTTTATTGCTATTTTTCTGTCTGTACCTCGCGCATTTTTGTATAATAGACTCGTCTCGCAAAATCTATATAGCGAAATACACATTCGTCGAAGCGGAAGATGTTAATCGAAGAGAGACAAAACAGAGGGCCCCGCGGCGAGAATTCGCCCTTGACCCGTAAGGAACTTCCTGTTCGGCCAGTCACTTAAAAGTCGCGCACATCACGCCGTCGTAGGTCAAAAACACTATTCTTTGCTCAAGAGAGACAGCTTGTACGTATATAGGTATTATACTATATTTCGTCTCTCTCGAGCCTCGTTTATTGGCTATTATATAGAGCCTATCGATTTTCGCGCTCGTAACATTTTCGTCAACGATTGTGTTATACAGCTCTAATTATTCACATTTCGAATGGCATATCAATGTTGTTACCGAAATGAAAGATTAGTTTGTTGATGAGGTTTACGATAGGCTGCTTTATCGAGTTACTCAATTGAGTTGGCGTACACACACTCTTAATTTCCGTGATTCGACAACGTGCGGCAATATATAGCTATCGTCTTTTTTGCCCACACTATTATATTCTCAAACTAGCGGAAAACTAGATTTATCGCGCACAATCGAGGAAAGTTAATTGTCTAAGCGTTTGTAAGTGTCGCTTCGTTATTTACGTTGTTCCATCATATCTGACTCAGCATCGCAGGCTTTTTATTAACTCCGTACGTATAACTCGGCGCTGTAATAATTTACAACCGGCGCTGGTGAGGCTTTGCGGCTGTATATATATATGTTACATAATGCGATTTTTCGTCGCAATTAAAATAGATATTTTTCGCTCGCAACGAGCACGACACCAAGATTTCAATTTTCAGCGCGATCTGAAACTCATCTCGTTACGCAAAGGAATAATCATCCCCGTCTCGATGTAAAATGATGCCTATTATACACAAACAAAGGTTCAATATACCTGCGCGCTCGGCTCGCGATTATATATTCCCAGTAGCATATTATCCAAGTCGTCTCGACGTAATGTTCATAAATTTATTCCCCGAGTTGCATAACACTCGCAGGTTTTAATAATACGTTGTATATACTCGCGGGGTATAATACACAATCGACGTTGAATTCTACCAGAAAACGCTGTATATTGAGGGAAACAATAGAATTCTCATAATATATACAAGGTAAACAGACGCGCGTCACCTCAACGTCTTGCTTCCATCATCAACAATAATAAAAGCATTAGAATATTCAGAGAAATTGTTGGCAGTCAAGGCGCGTTTCTTCAAAACCGCCGCCTAAAAAGTATAACTTTGTTTCACTCCGTGCGCATATCTATATGTATATGTTATTGTTAGCAATGTGTCAAAATGTGCGTCGAGCGCGTAAAACTTTGTTTTGTTCGCGCTGCAGCCGTGGTGAGAGAAAAAAGCCGCCGAGTGTAAAAATAAACGCTTCTGTTGAACATTTATTAATAAGCGTGTTATTATTGCTTGATACAATGCCCATTTTAGTAATTCGATGCTGAAATTCTATAATTTAAAACATAGAGTCTATAATATGCTGCCACAGGAAGCAATAGAATTTTAAAAATTCACCTTTCTGATGATGCGCGCATTCCCCGACGGACGAAGAAAGAACACAATAAGCGTTGCCTTCATCAGCGCTTTTATATGTATATATTTATTTATTCTTTCTCATCGGATATATCTTCTTCAAACACGAGATAAGATAACGCGCGCGCATACGAGCGTCAGGTATATTATTATTGTTTAAAAGCATCATATATACATACATTATACATACAGCTGTAATGAAGTTGCGACGATATTTATAATACTAGGGTAAAACGACGTTGCCGGATCCGGTCGGACCTGTATTGTAATAAACATAGACGCTTTGCATGTATATAACACACGAATTCGTATAAATATTAAACGGCGCTCTCAGCTCTCCGCGCGCATTGTAAAGCGCATCGCGGAGAATTTCGAATAATACACATCAAGCGCGCGATCATTTCAGATATAAGCGACGAATTAGAATCCCAAAAATCAGCCACAATGGAATAATGCGACACACACAGATAGTCATTGCATAATTATACAGCGATGTGTGTATATATATATATAATAACAAAGCAGTTATAAAACGATTTCGCTCGGGTAAGTCTCTAATGGCTTCTAAATGAACGGAAAAAAAAAGACAAACGCCGGTGCCATCGTGAAAAAAGCCATGTATAGGTATATAAGTATTTTCGTATGAATCACACGGACTGCGCGGAGTATGCCTTTTTTACAGATTTTTTTTTCTTCCTATATCGACAGAGACAAGGAGCGCGTGGAGCTATATATATATATATCACACACACTGAGTTATAAGTAGTAGGGTCCAACTGATGGTGTGTGTGTGTGTGTGTGTGTGTGTGTGTGTGTGTGTGTGTGTGTGTGTGTGTGTGTGTGTGTGTGTGTGTGTGTGTGTGTATATATACGTAGCAGGAAACAATGGTGTGTATTATATTAATGTAGAAATCGTTCTGGCGTCCCATTTTTACACGCGGCTTTATTCCTATGACGCGCGTGGACATACACACGCGTTGTGTATTATATTTATAAGTATATACATAATAGAGCGAGGCGCTCGAATTTTTTTTCGCTCATTTGAATAGGCGCTTGAACGTCGGAAATCTGATGCCCGCGCGGAGAGGCGAGTTATGCGGAAGATCGTGTAATACGACGTCGCTGGACTTTACGCCGATTTACGTGTATATACATATATAAGCAGGAATATATTTCGTTCTATTTTGAGAGAGAAACTGACGTTGCAGGACAAGGGAATATTGTATACTGGCTGTTTAATTGTATATATAGCTCAACTTCAGCGTCATGAACTAAAAAGTTCATCGACCCACTGTCTTTCTTTTTAGTTATTTTTTAAAGTTGAAAATCGTCTGAATCCTCGTTCCAGAATAAGATATTACTCTTAGTAACGCGACCAATTAAAGCGAATTTGAATAATTTCATAATTGTCCAGACAAATACATAAGTTGAAGCTTTAAATGGAATTAGAGCTTTACATTTCCATTCATAAAGTATTATAAAAGCCCGCGCTCTGAAAGGAAAGTTAATTATTCTGAATATTGTATATTATTGATAATCACTTCGCGCGTTATAACAGCAACTTTACGTTATCGTCCGCGGGAGAGAGAAAGTGACACAATAAGGTCAGCGCGGGAAAGAGCTTTCTCGTTATGCATAGGTGCATAATAATGCCTATATATTTACTCCCGCGCGCGAATGAATTTTCATCGGCCGCGCATCGCACGCATCGTACTTTTGACGGATAAATACCTAATGTACTCGAAACGCCTATATATATATATATATATCCTAACGCTGTATCGCCTATATATATATATATATATATACGTTATAATTACGGCGCAACTTTCACTACGTGATTTTTTCAATTTTACAACTGTACAGAACTCGCATGTCGAACTGCACGTATATAAGGTGCAACGATAGCCGGATCACGTAAACGAGCTATGATCGCAGCGGTGAACAATGGATTATTGACGTCGGCAAGCCGCACTCAAATCCTAATTACACACATCCACGCGCGTTTATACTTACCGGAATTTTCTCTCTGCTTACGGAACCCGATTCTTAACGAGCGCGCAAAGTTCGCTGCTTTGTGCATAATGCAGCTGTGTATATATATATACATACATACATACACGCGGCTACTTACGTGCAGCGCGCGGCCAACCGGTAGTTTTACAATAACCATTTATATACTCGCGAGATCGTTCCGAACAAAGTATCGGCCATCAGAAAGCTACGTAATTAAAGGCTATTGAATATAATATACGAGCATTATCATCTTATGCTAGTAACGAATAATCTCCTCGATACCTCTACATATAGTTACGAGAGACTGCAGAAAAGCGCGTGTATCTTAGTAGCTCTGAGTCCACCTGCACTCAAGCTCGAGCTCAAGCTATGATGCGTACACATATAGCCATCAGTTTACCGCAGTATCTTTAGGTACATGTGTATAACGCACTCAATGTATCCGGTCCCGCGCAGACCAGATGACTCTCATCGCGAGACGCACTGCGACTGCGCCTCCACTGTTGCATCCACAGCTTCTTCGCGTCGCCCAAACTACTGAATCGCATTATATAGCATAAAACCTATATTCATTACAAGCGCGCATGTGTACATTTATATGAGACACACACACACAGCAGTTGGAGAACCGCAGTATCATATAGCGCATAGTGAATCACGCGTTCAGCCGTTATCGCTGCAACCGAGTAGGAAGCGCGGAGATCATGTAGCAGAGGAAATATCGACACCAGAGAACAGAGCGCGAAAAAAGATGCGTAGTTCTGCAGCGCGTGATGTCTTATTCGGCTCTGTAATCTCTCGCACATAGTATACAGCATAAACGTGTACTCACACGCCTCCTCCAATAGTCCAAACAGTCCAAACTCTAAAGAGAGGAAGAAAAGTGTGTGTGCGTGTAAGTACACGAGCGAGAGCGTAATTTCTCGCCATCGGAGAGTCCCCTCTCTATATACTTACTTACTGCAGCGGATCGACGAGTGGAAAAAATAAGCGTATATATATATATATATGCGAGAGAGATGGAGAGGAAGTAGAAAGGGGCTCTCGCTCTCGGGAAAATTCGCGAACGCGCGCTATACTCTCGACGAGTTGTGGTCCCCGTCGCGCAGCGACTTAGCGAGTATAGCGGGAGAGCTATATACGGCGAGTAAAGTACCGCAGGCTCTGGTCGGCTGCATCCAAATTCTGATCCTCCGGTGCGTGCTATATCCTTCTCGGCGACATCCTTGACTTGACGCGTGTGTATACATACGCCTGATAGTACGTATGTAGGTGAAAGTGCGCGCACAACACAGCAGAAAAGCGGCGACAGCGACACCAGCGGCGACCACAACCGCGCAAGACACGACAGAGATATGTATAGCAGTCCTGCACAGGCGCACTGCTGACGTCTGTCTGTCCGTGTGTCGCTGTCTGCACTATACTCTCTGTTCTCCTCTGTGTTTCATATATGCTGCTGAGAGACAGAGACAGAGACAGAGAACACGCACAGTCGCACAGTGTAGTTATACGCGAGTAGACGTCGTCGCTGAGGTTCCCCCGGCCAGCAGCAGTAGCAGCAGCGTCGTCCCCGTCGCTCATCGTCTTCCAGGACCGAGTGCTGTGTACCCGTGTGTGTTTCCTTCTGTGCACTGCCTTCGTGTGCGCGAGTGCTTCCTGGAGAAGATATACCTAGTCCGCCCGCACAGCAACTCGTGATCCGAGCCATCAGTTGCGTAGGCCCCGGAACGGCCTCGCCTCTCTCTGTCTCTGTCTCTCGAGAACCGTCGACTGCGGGGGCGACCCGACGGTTTCTCCTTATTCCTCTTCTTCTTCTGCATATTCTTCTTCCGTTCTGCTTTGTTTACCCCGCACGTTTTTACACTTCCTCTGGGTGAGGAGCTCTTGCCTGCTGATGATGTAGTCTGGGCTTCCGCTGCTAGAGGAGCCATGAGGTGGAGAAACTGAGGAAAGACTAGACTTTGGAGGAGGCTTTCCTTCGACGTCGAGTCAAAGTAAGTTTTCATGGCTGTGGCTTTTAAATTTGTACCAACCAGAACACGAATCGAGTGTTTGTTTTGAAAATAACCAATACTGCCAGCAGAGCTGGGTCTGCATCGATACTTTGAAAGTGGCTACTTTGATTCTGAACTTTGATGCCTAAACTGTGCAAAACTCAATAATTAGAATGCTACCTTGTGAGTTAGATGAAGGTAATAGCTTCTGAATATAAATTTTAAGGTTTCCAATGTCACTGCTATTATTACAACTACTTTGCGGTGTCAATACTGCCTCAAAAGTAATCTAATTTTCCTCAGTACACACTTGCACAGTGTACTGGCTTATTACTTGAGTGGATGCTTGCGTTGTGTGATAAATTTGTTATCTTTTGAAAAATTCCTCAATGTTTCACACGGCTATGTTTAACTTTGTATCCAGTTCTAGAAATGTTTAAGCACCTGTTATTATTCAGTTTTTATTTTCATCACCGTTTATTTTTCACTTGTGCTTGTGGCTAATAAATCATTTGTTATATTATATTATTTATAGGCAATGAAAATTCGATAACTGTACATGCTTTCCAATGTTCAAATTCAGTTCTTCGATTACCTTTAAATATACTGATTTCATAATAATAATAACTGAAATCTCCCTGCTTTTGTGTACAATCCATTGGAACTGCTGAGGCACACAGCTATTGTTATTATTTACCCATTCATGCCAGACTCATTTGCAGGTATTATAATAAAGCCCTCCAGACTGTCTTTGTGCTGATCTAGTTATTTCAGATAAAATATAATACATTATGAAATGATTTTATAACTAAAAATGAATGCTTCACAATTCGCGCAATGAGAATTTATTAAAATATATCATTTTTTTCTTCATCATGTTGTTGATATTATTTAATCCATCAAATTCTTTTTATTAATTTATAACTATATGAAAAACTTTTACATAATATGTGATAGGATAGTATTTTGTGACAGATTTCTCTATTAGTTATTTGCAAGTATGTTAGTTTTGTTGTTTGTCCTCTCGTTTTCATTACTTGGCCTGTTTTGTTGACATAAAAAAATGTTGAAGATAGTACGGTAAAATTTTGGTAAGCAATAATATTTATTTCTTATAGCTCAGTATGAGTATCTTATATTACTTACTTTATTGGAAAATACATTGCTTTTAACAGCTGTTTCCTTTCAAGATGTCCTTGATTATTTCATAATTATCTTGTCACATTTATCTTTCAATCTTCCTCCTTTCCTCAAACTTGATGTAAACAGATTTTAATGTTGGCATAACTTTCATGTGTTAAATGTTAAATCATTCCATTAAAATTTTATTATGCTGATTTAGGCTGAAAGAATATCTTCTCAATTGTGTAAATTATGATGTTAAAAGAGTACTTATACATACAAATATGTATATGTGACTACAAGGGAGGATGGTATTATATGTACAAAAATTGATCAAACACTTTACTGCACATACATATAGTTTCATAATCTATTTCTGTCGTGACAAGGTTTTTGTAAATCAATTTCTTCACTAAATTTTAACATTTACAGCCAAAAATTAGTACAATAAGTAAAAAAATATTCTATGAATATTCTACAATTTACCCTTTTTTTTAATTCTTTTTTCAGACTACCTTTGAGGGCAGATGTACTCACTCATAAAAAGGTGATCTCACTCACTGCCCCCAGAGCCGGCAATGAAATAAACCAAGCTTAATAGGGGATGCCTAGCCTACACTCGCTCGTCATACGACGAGCTGGTCCCATGGATATGGGTACTGCCGCAAGTTCAGTATCTTCAGTAAATCCTCCATCCAAAAGCAACAACAGTTCAAGCAATAAAAAAATGGAGAAAAATAACAAATTGAGTGGTATAAGACTACCCTTACTGCGCAAGGAGTCCAGTGCAATCAACCTTTCTCTGACTGAGAGGTCAATGAATAAGAGAAGTGGCGAAGCGCCACTGTTGAGGCCGGAGAGCAGTGCAAGTTTGGAGGCAAGAGGAGGTAGCTGGATAAGCTTAGGCCCTACAGCTTTAAGAAAGTGCGAAACTGCAGTGGGACTAAGTACTTTGGCTCTTGAAGGCCGACCAGTGAACCGCAGTAGAGTGTGCTCGCGTTGCTCAAGTCTGCTATCACTCGCCTCCAGTTCGCGATATAGTTTAGCCGCCGGTAGTTTTGTACCCGCGGCAACCTCACAACAACAGGTTGGCCGTTTACTGTGCAAACTTTGTTTATCAGACGTTTCCGTGTCGCAGATGTTCACCATCGAAAGCTGTGGATGCTCCTATTGCAAAGATGTATGTAACCTACATGTATTTAAAATATAATATTTTAATACCTAGAATCTTTCAATAATGAAAAGTAGCTTAAAGTACTAGTAGAATTGTTATGAAATAGTTCATTTTTAATCTATAAACTAATGTATCAAAACTTGTTCATCAATCGTGAATATAAGTATAAATCTAAATAAGCTAAAACAAAAAAATATAATGGTTTTTATGTTGAAAGAATTCTATAAGAATTTATTATAGATGAGTATTAACAGCTTAGCAATGTTTCAGTAAAAGAATCAATGAGTACAAATTTGCCATTGCGAATGTATAAGTATCATGTTTTATTTTAGTGTATGCGGGCTTATGTGGAATTTGAAATAGAAGAGGGAGCATATGACATCAGTTGCCCTGATGCAAAATGTGAGCAAGATGGCATGCTTTCTTTGAAAGAGATTGGTGCACTTGTTGGTGAAGAACTACTAGAAAAGCACAACAAATTTCGTCTTAACAGAGGTTTGATATATTTTTAATTGATACAATTTTAGTTGAGATTTCATGCATCTTGAAAATATTTTAAAAAATGTTGATTTTTTAAGTATAGATTATAATAGTGTCCTAAAAATTTGTGTATACTTGATGGCAGGAATACTCTTATCAGTACACATACTTAAATTAAAAATCTTTATAGGTAGTTATAACAATTTTCCAAAGATAGATATTAGATTAGATTGAAAGAAGAAAAGAAGTATAAATAATAATTTCTTTGGAAACTTCATTTTATAAATTTATATTGATCAAATAAATTCATTTTTTTATCAATGCCATCAAGTAAATAAATAGAAGAACTTGAAAATCATTGATTTAATTATTGTTCATTTATGACCCATCACTTTTATGAATTCCTTGTTAAATTTTTCAATGTCTTCATCTTTATTTATGTAATGTCTTATTAATCCAATCATACTCGATTACCAGATGTATCAATGGACAAAGAAAGAGCATGGTGCCCACGAGCAGGATGCGAAACAATATGTTCGTTGAATGGCGATGGATCCAATGGGAGCACACCAGGGCCAGTGCATTGTCCTAACTGTGCAACAGATTTTTGTTCACTGTGCAGAGAACCATGGCATGTTGGTCCCTGTCCTGAGCTTCCACTGGGCATACCCTTTGACAGTGATCACATAAAATGCTGCCCCATGTGTTCTGTGCCAATTGAGAAAGATGAAGGCTGTGCACAAATGATGTGTAAGCGATGCAAGCATGTTTTCTGCTGGTATTGCTTAGCTTCACTAGATGTAAGTGACATTTTGTATTTTTTCTCTGTTCATTTATAACAGTAAAACAAAAATACAAAGTACAATATTGATATTAAATAAAAGCATTTTATCCAAATTTTTTGACAAGTATAAAATTTAACAAAGCTTATCCAGTGTTTGCATATATATTTTTCTAATGATGACACATTGCTGAAACAGGTGAGATCATGCTGTCATATTAGAATGTCAACTTGAGCAGATTCAGCGCATTTAAGTTGTTAAAAAATTTTACGATTTCCAGTCTAAATATAATATGCAATTTTATTCTCAAAGCTGGAAGAACTAAAGTTATAAAATCAAAATAAAACTTAGAAATAACTCTTGGGTTGAATGTGAGAAAATTTTTACGATTTCCTTAAAGTCATTAAACATTCACAATATTATGCAACTATGCATACAAATGAGACACACATACACCCACAATTCCACACAAAATATATTGAAATGAAATTCATCTGGATTAAAAGCAAGCTCTAGACGATACATTTGAATAGTTAAGATCGTTCTACAATATGTCGAACTTTTGCATTATTCCTCTAGACAATCAATGTTTGTCTCTTATAATTTAAATAATAAAAGAACTTTAAAACAAATGTTAAAAAGCAAAAATCCATAACTCTGTCTTTCTTCTTTCACTAGGATGACTTCCTGCTACGGCACTACGACAAGGGACCATGCAAGAACAAACTAGGACACTCTCGCGCCTCGGTGATCTGGCATCGGACTCAGGTGATCGGCATTTTTGCGGGTTTTGGTCTTCTGCTGCTCGTGGCCTCACCTCTTCTACTCCTCGCCGCGCCCTGCATCGTTTGCTGCAAGTGCCGCGTCTGTGGCTCTTCCCGTCTCGAGCAAGACGAAGCTGCCGCATCCGCAGCAGCTACCGTTGCAGCAGCATCGAGTGACGCTGCCGCCGCAGCCACAGACACAGCCAACACGACGACAATGAGTAGTCAAGACGACTCGGCTACGTAAATGGTCGAAAGGATTAATTTTTTAACGGACTGGTATATATAAGATAATATATTTTTTCTGATGAAACCGAGATCTCGAGAAGTTGATAGTGCGACGTGTGCGAGAGAAGGACTACTGCGCTGAGAAAAGTATCGACTGTTTGTAAGACGGAAACATGAAATACTAACAATGTATGCTTAACAATCGCGAATGGAACATGTACAAAAGTATAATATACTTTGTCGGTTTGGTAGAAAAAGTTTTTTTTTCACAAAGGAAGATTGGATGTTTGCTTGTGCTTCTTCAACCGTAACTTAAAAGTGAAAAACTTAGAATTTTTGAGTTTGATTTTTTAATCAGAAGCTTGTACACAATGAAAGATGTTTCGTGCAAAAAATGATGATTTCAACTAAATCGACAAAGACTAAATGCAGAAAGTTTATAATTATTTACCGCTATTAAGGTCAACTTTTATCTTGACTAGACTAAAGAAGGTTAGAATTTGTTTCATTACGAGAAATTTCACACTAAGATTGTCGCATTTGTTGAACTTTTAATATTCTACATTATTTTTCATACGAAAAAGTTAACGTCCGCTACTAGAAGAACAGTCGAAGACTGGTGTATATACTCTCCAATGGCTGTTTTTGGTTTTCGAATTTGTTGACAGTTTGCGAACTTGGAATATATTTGGCTGCACAAATAAAAAAGATCTGCTTCCTTATGTTAAGTATAGTAATGATTTGTTGAACGGGAAAATTAAAGACGACCACCGAATACTCAAAACAATCTACTTTCATAATACAATAAACTTTGAATATTCGGTATATATTTTTTAAATATTTTTTTTTAAATGGACGAGGCAGATTTTTCTTGTAGATATGAGAATAAATGTATTTATTTATTTTAAGACTGCGTAAAGAGTTATCTATGTTTTATATATTGTTATTGTTGACGAATATATGTACATTAAAAAGATACTATTTTACATGAAGACAAAATAATCTTTAGGCCAAAATGAAAATTTCATATTTCGCAACTGCCTACAAATTCGATTTATGTAGATAAATACTTTTCTCCGTGCAAAATTAAAATGAAATGGAACACACTATGTGTCATAAGAAAATCGTCTACTCGATGCTTTTCCTTTTCCAAGAGGTGTTTTTCTCACTTCAAGAGTCAAGAGAATCAAGAGAATTCTCGCTAGTTTTTAAGAAGTACGAACCAAGTGGAAAGAGAGACAAAGAAAGAGTCACTCTCACAAAATATACTAGGTACTACTTATTGCCTTCCTTGTTTGTTGATAAAATTAGACGCCGTTCGCGCGTTGCATAACCAGAATAACTACGATGTAAATTGGTTGTTGAGTTACCGTAATGTTAAAATGAACGAAACAAAAACATTCCGCAGAAATAAGTCCATCACACTTTCAAGATGGCTTTAAAAAATGTAAAAGAGACAAGGGTGGCGTTTATTATTAACTATTTTGTTAATTTGATTATTATTTCTAACGACGCAGTTTCTACTAAGAAGATCCTCTGACGATTTTCCATAATACATATATGTTTACTGTTTTTATAAGTGCACCCAGTGTCAGGAAAGGTATTTTAAATTGGGTTACATTTGTAGAGTTGTTGTTGGTCGACGACTGTATACGTTATATATATATATATATAACTTAAAAAATACCTTTTTAATAGATACTTGTGCATAATATCGAAAACGATTTTGGAAGAATAGTATTAACTCTTGATTTATTTTGACGCGTGTGAATGTATGTATATACATGTAACCAATGGTTAACAGTGATTAGTGATATTTTATATATTATAATTATTATTATTATTATTATTATTACTATTATTATGATCATCATCATCATCATTATGGCAGTTAAAAGCTATGAGTTATAAATAATATAAATTTTACATAACATACCTTTAATTAATTTTTTATTCTATTATTGTTTACAGATTGAGTCCTCAATTAATTATTTATGTAAAAAATGCATTTTATTAAGTGTATACAAATATTAAACAAGACACTAAGATCATCTTGTCATCTTACTTTTGTAACTTTTACTTGAGTTTGTTTAGCAGAAGGTTTGCTGTCTTTTGTCAAAGTATATAAGATATTTCATTTTGTACATACTGAACAATATATACGATATTTACTTAAATCTTAAAGTCCTTGGCGTATTTTATATAGACGTGGAGATATTGAAAATCAAGCACTTGTACTTTTCTCTTTGAAGATTTAGTAGATTATTTTTATATACTCAATTTAAAACGTTTTATCGTGGTATGATTAAAAAAGTTTTTGTTCCTTTATGGTGATTCGAATGTAATTCAACAATTCGAATTCTTGTCTAACTAGCAAAATTAATGAATTAGAAAGAAATTATGGCACACAGTACTAGTCATCGATAATTAAATTATAACACAAAGTACCGTTATAAATAAGTTGAATTATTATCTAATATAATAAGATAAATAACGACAGTCAACAATATTTTCCAATATTATGTTATTAAAGTACCTAACTAGCAGTTCGTATAGTGCCAAATATGCCTCGAGATTGACAATTTTATTACCTAAAAATCACTTACCAAATGCCAGTTAGAAATGTTTTGATTTTTTGAGCAAGATAATATATTGATACGGTAATTTTTAAATTCTACATTGAACTAATGTACAATAGAATGGAAAGACTTTAAGAACTGTACATTTTTTAACAAAAATGATATGAAAGAAAAAGACAGTGCTCCGTTGTATGTAATTAATTAATAAAGTTCCAATTGTAAATAATAATTATTGAATGATTTGTTTGCCTTAGCCTTAGTAATGTACAACAAATGATTATAGTTATATAATTAACAACAATATTATATGAGTAATGATAATAATTATAAATATGAAAAAAGAATGTTAAAAAAAGGATACAAATAAAAATTACGAGAAAGAAATTGTTGTCATTAAAACGAAAGTGTTTAAAAAAATTCGAGTTATTTCAAAATCCCTTATAGAGTACTTACTGAGAATTAAAAAAAAAATCGCATGCGCCTTTATAGGCCAACAAAGATGGTTGCGAAGAAAGCAATTATCCATCAGGGTTCTTGTAGCATGATACTCATGGATAATACAATTTTTAATAGTTAACATTATCTTGTTAGTGCTATTAAAAACTAACAAAAACAACAAAACCGATTTAAAATATTTCTTTTTCTTTAACAGGGACGCGCAATACATGATCAATTTAAAATTTCTCGATTTCAGCTTATTATTATATTTATGAGCACTTTAGTGCTGTAATTTATAATTAAAACTAATAAAAAGTGCATTTCTCATAAGTTCGAAGTATGCCTGTGCCTGCTCTTGCTAACGCTAAGATTTGTATTTATGTTAGCGATTGCTAGTGTAACATGACAATTTTAAACACTTAAAATAATTGTACAACAACAAGCTTATTTTATTGGAAACATGTATGTATTTAATTTTCATAATTATTATTACTTGACAAAGCATATACAAAGTTACCCTAGAAAATAATTAACTTATTAGCGATTCGCGTATTATGTACAAAACTTACTTAACTTGTCCCCTTTGATATTATATCATCATTTATACATTCAATTCTTTTACAAAAATTTTGAAACTATAAAGCCATACATGATAACTTATTTAAGTTTTTAATATAAATTCGTCCAACGGTTCTATACAAAAGTACCTAAATTTTCGTTAGTTAACTTCAACTTAATTGAGATTATGTTTAATTGAAGTTTTTCTCATTTATCACCAAACTTGTTTACAGCTCGCACTTTTTTTTACATAATTCACAGAACAAATAAATAAGAGCTTACAAATAATAATAGCAACAGTTACATAAAAATGATATTTACTGAGATACAGTGAGAAGTCATCAAAAGACTTTTCTGGTTTGTTTCGTGAAATAATTCAAGGCAGTGAACTGCAACTCAACTAACTCTGAATTTACTTTAACACTTCGTACAATTAATTCAGCGACAAATCAAATTTAAAATCGTTCGACGTTTTTTCGAGATACAAATACAAAATTAAAAGGAACACTTGGTCAAACTAACTTAAAATTTCATTAACATATATTTTCTCGAAAAGTAAAATCCGTTAAAAAATTGGAAAACGCAATAATAGTTTCAAAATTTGTTTATCGAGTCCGCGAATAACTATATTACAGAATTGTATTAAAAGAAGACATTTCGCATTGAAACGCACAGTAAAAACCAAATTAACGTTAGTTTGAAGCGATGAAATTCAGGCGGCATTTCACCTCAATGATTTTTATTTTATTTCTCTTAGAGAGAAATGTTTCCAGGTTTGCTGTATTGTCCAAATCTGGAATGTACATCGACGGCTCTTACAGCAAAGTAATAATTATTTCCTTCCGTAAACTGAAAACAAAAATATTTAAATGGATTTTAAATAAGAAAAAACACCTTATCAGTTCGTGCGTAATTATGAAAATAAAAATATATTTTACCTGAGTTAAAGTACAAGCCATTGGAAGCGGCAGCGCTCGGACATCGCCGACTTTCTTCCAAAGGGCTGCATTGGGATTCGTTCCTGCGACCTCTTGATAAGCGTATAATTGATAACTAACTATTTCCGCATACTTATCAGTTAAAGTCATGTTCCATGACAATACTATGCCTGTAATATATAAACAGTGTTACTATTTTGCAATTGCATAAACTGAGAGTAAAAAAATTGTTTTATGCTACTTGTATCGTAATATACTATTATTAAAATTTTTTTAAATATGCTGGCAAGTATAAAATAATAGTCGTTTTATGATACAAAACTCCGCGTACTAGCCGTTATCAATCAATACAATCAATACATTTAATACATACCAGTTGCCACTTTAGAGATTTTTAACGATGGTGCAGGTGGTGGTAGTTTCCATAGTGGATTTGATTCCGGCGATGGGGTTTCTGGCAGTGGTGCGGGATGCTATAATAAAACATAAAACAAAATTATTAAAAATGTTAGACAAGTTAACATTTTTGGTTATTAGCTTATCATTATTAAACAATCCTTACCCTTGGCACCTGCACTGCAGTAGGAGCTTGGGTTGTTAACACTCTGACCGTTCCGTTGGTCAATGTTGGCACACCTAAAGATGACAAAATTTGCATTTGATGTTTATTTTTATGTAAGAAATTGTAAACGGAATACAATAATGCATATTTATATTCCAAATTTACCTGGTTTGTAACTAATCGTCGAAATATTCCTTGCAGAAACACTGGTAACTGGTCTTATCTACAATTAAAATCGTTACGATAAAGGACAATAAATAAAAATTAAATTAATTGTTTTCCATTATAGATGTAAAAAATAAACTTACCGGATTCGTACTCGCTAATACTAGTTGCCTGGGTCCACCATTTACGCCCCCCTGCATTACGTAGGTTAATCTTGGACCGTTGTTATTCTGAAGTTACAAAAAAATGTCAAATCGTAGTATTTATTTATTTATTGCAAAAATGGAAGATATCGGCCATAGAAGTAGAGACTTACAACTATGGCAGTTTGGGACATGGGAGGACCGGTTTGCACAAGCCGAAGGTTGGTTGCGTTTGTTAACGCAACGCTGCTCGGGGCGGCATGTATCACTCGAGGCAACCTTGAATTTATGGTTGTAATAGGCGTAACCAAAGAAGCTAGAAAAAAGAAATTTCTTTAAAATCAAGGTGTAAATCTATATATTTTTTTAAAATCCTATATATGAATCTTCTAAATGTAAATGTTCTAACTAAAGTTATTAAAGCATGATGATACAAATAATTATTGAAAAACTCACTTTTAGTCTTATCCTCTTCATCAGTCAGATCGATAAGATCACTGGCCTTGGTAACCGTTGGTGTGGCAGCAGTCGCTCTCTGTATCGTCAAATTCGTTTGCCGGTTGTTCACGCCTCCGGTACTAGGTCCACCAACAGTCGAGTTAATGACAACAGTCTGTTGCTGTCCGGGTGGCATGAGCTGTACGATATTAGCCGCGTTCTGCAGGGTAATGGTGCGCTTGGGTTCTGCGTTGACAGGTTTACCCATAACCAGAGCAGTGGGCGTCGCAGTACTCACAACGGGGCTAGTCTGGACGATGGTACCGACTTCGGGTCTACGCGGTGACCTTGTTTTCAGCATCTTGCGCGGACTCTGGTTCTGCAGGCGATTGTCCTGGACTATCGACGGATTTGGCTTACTGACGACGGAGGTAGCAACGTTGGGACTCGCGATACTGGCGTTGGAGTGGTTCGATCCATGTGCCCCTTTCGATGTCGCGATCTGCTTCAGATTTTGGATACCGTTCTCCTGCTGAAGAGTTAATATAGGACGATTAGTTATCGGGTTGTTAAAATTAAAAATTTACTGGGCTTGAGGTTTGAATCTTCTTTTGTTTGTAAGACGCGGTTGATTACGATAATTCATCAAAAAAACAAAAGAAGTTAAATACGGGGGTAGGGGTACTTCAAACATGATCAAACGAATTTTTGAACTCAAACTCATCGCGGATTCAGGGGTTGTTCCTTTGAAAATTATAAAACCTAACCAATGTAACTTTCATATGATTCATAAGATTCATCAAAACAAATCGTGAATGTGTGGAAATTGATACAAATTCCCAAACGTTTACTGATACAAAGCGATATTTTTATTATATTTATTTATTTATTTATTTATTTATTTATTTATTTAAACCAGTGAATATTTTACAGAGTTTTTCATTCGAAAAAGTGAAAAATAGGAATATAGGACTATAAGGAAAAAACTAGAGAGCTTGATAGGTATAAGAGCTCACATATAGTACAAGCTCTTAGTTTTGTTTTCAAACTTACAGAAATCACAAAACGAATCTTAGTAACCATTAAGAACGCAATACAGTAACGCAATGCAAATTTAAAATGAAGATTAATAAGAAAATTGAGGGCTAAGCGTACTTACTAACGTGCGGCTTTATCTTGACAAAAATTAGCTATGATTACTCACCGATAAGAAGTTCACTTGAAGGCCGACGGACCTGTTGATTTTGATGGGCGGTACGTATTTGTCGCTATTACTATTCTTATCAAACGTAAAACGCCTTAAAACCATCTCAAATCCTTCGACTTGTTTTTGAAGTTGATTATACTTCAGTCTCGTGTGTTCATGGTTTCTCTTCGACGCGCGCGCTTGTTCTCGAAGTTTTCCCAGTTCACCGCGTATCGTTATGCATTCGATGATTTTTTGGACCAATAGAGCTTCCATTTCCTATTTGATTAAAAATATAATTCATCATTTACAATTATACAACTTTGAAATACTGTCATCGTTATGGCCCGATAGGTATTACAAGAATAAAGACGGATTCTTAGAAGACTCGTGTTTGACGGAATAAAAAGTCCGAATCGCCGGGTGCGTGTAATGCACATGAATTGGTAAGTTCTTAGTTTTTATTATTAATAACCAATCCATAACGTTCAGTGCTATCTCAACAAGCGAACTCTATAGAAAAATGCGAATACATGTGTTCGTTCATTCATACCTCTGTTGTCAGCTTCTGAAGTTTGCCCCTGATGTCCTCCTGTGATATTTTTCTGACCAAGTCTCTAGTCTCGGCAATACTCTCTTTGCTCTTGGGCGTGAATTCTTTCATCTCAGGCGACTTGACAATAGGTGTGACCATGACCTCGGAAGACGACCTGATCTTCTTGAGGGTGAGTGACTCGATGACGCCACCTGTGTCCTCTAAGGTACGCTTGAGTGACGACGGTGACTGCGGCTGAAGACTAGTGCTGTTCTGCTTGATTTTGTATTGTACCGACACCATCCGACCTGCCTTTTCGTCCGAGTCCTCATCCTCCTCATCGTTCTTCACCATCTCCTTCCGGATCATCTCCTCAGCGTTCCGAGCTGAGCGACGCTTCTGACGACCTCCATTTTCTATCAACAATTTCACAGAGTTAAAAAATTCGTCGATCATCTCTTTTTAGGAGAATGTTGATTGGGTTTAACGCCATGAAGAGGTTATTCTGACATTTTAAGGAACTTTTGGTAAGATCAGCTCTGCGAGTGAGGATTTTCGGGTTTGGAAGTAAAACAAATGATGGATTGTTGATTGATAGATGACGATCAATTTGTTTATATATATTCGTGGTGGTGACGGGATGAATAGTGCAATAGTTACCCAAAAATAGGTTGCATATTATATTATAGGAAGAAAATTCTGAAGTAACTCGGTGCGTTTCAAGAAGCTTTTAGGTTATAGGTACGTTTATCCCCCTTTTTGTCGTAAAACACAAAGTTCAGTGAAAATACGACGACTGTTTATTGAAATAAATAACTTAAATCACAATATAGTGTTCATGCGTGTAAAATTTTGTTAAGCAGTAACAAAAATTAAGTACGTTATTCGTATACGTATTCACGATTTTTAAGAGTAATAACAAAACAGCTATTGGCGATATATAACTATTGAAATATATATAGATATACAATCTATATATATATATATATATATATATATATATATATATACAATCTATATATATATATATATATATATATATATTTACAGGAACTTAGCGGGTATTTACGAGAAATTCTTTGCGCGCGCCAATCAAGAGTAACTAACGAATATTTCGGCTGAGAAATACAAAGTTGAATTCTTTAAAGTGAAATACTTACCGGTCAGAACATCGTTTGGTAGTACTTCGTGATAGATGACGTCACTTTCTCTTTTCCTACGTCGTCTTTTGTGAACGACCGCACGTCCGCTCTCATTACTTTCGTCGATCATATCCTTATCTACAGTGGTAATAGGAACTGTTAGTGATGTATCTTTATGATTTGCTGAAGATATAGTCTCTGTAATATCAATACTGGCTTGTAAATTATCATTACCATCCTCTTTTGAGTAAACAGTCGCACTTTCTGACTCATCATCTGCTAAATCAACCTCTTCGACATTCAAGTTTCCTTGTTCATTAGTGATATCAGGTGAACTAAATGCATCTCTTCCTACAGCTTGGATATTATCTTCTACTTTTCTATCTAGTTTCATAGATTTCTCAGTTTTTTCTGGTTCATGGCTATCGTCAGCAGTTGGCAATGGAGACCTTTGTGAAGAATTGTTTTTATTGTTATCTGATGAAGACTGTGGAACATTCGATTCTGAATCTTTGCTTTCTGCAATTGTCATTGACAGGAAGTTAGAAGATTCACCATCAATTTCAATATCCATTAATTCAGTAATATTATCACCATTTGTAAGTAGACTACTTTTACTGCTCAAATCAGGGATTTCCATCTCACTAATTGTTGTAGCGTCAGCTAATGAATGATTTGAATCTGAATCAGAGTTAGCATTATCATTTAATTTCTTATCACTATGCTCATTTGTACTGTTTTCTTTCTGATTCAAGCTATCATCTTTAACTTCTATTTCATTTTCCAGATTTTTACTAATATTTGTGTCTGTATTTTTATCAACTTTTACACCAATATCTTTGGAATTGCCAGATAAAATACTCGTTTTACTATTACTAATATTTTCATCCCTAATGCTATACAAATTTTCATTATTACCATCTAATTCTATCGAATTCTTACATTTATCTTTTTCTGAAATATCATTATCATGTGATGTTTCATCGAATACTTCACTGACAACCAATTTGGCTGCATCCAACATATTTTCAGAACCTTTCAAATCTTTTTCTGTTTCTATTGAACTGTACTTGTTTTCATCATCTTTATCCACTTTTTGCTGTTGTAACTCACCTGTCACAATTTTACCTTCAGTCATTGATGCATCACAGTCTTCGGTTGAAGATTTGAGTTGAGCACCATTGCTATTGATTTTAGTATCAGCTGATTTTTCTGATTTGCAATTTTTTTCTACATTATTTTCCAAAATATTATCATCACTTTTACTATTGTTTTTTACACATGTTTCTTCAGCTGATGTTTTTGATTCATCAAGTTCTTGCTGATTATTTTTTAGATCAGATTTTACTTCAGAGATTTTAGTTTCTTTGTCATTTGGTTTTAAATTTCCATTAGTCGATTTATCATTATGCACACAAGAATCATTTTCTTTTGATTGTAAATCATTGTCGACACCATTTTCTTGTATAGAATGATTTGTATCTTCTGAACTAAATATCTTATTCTTGAATTTAGGTGATTCATTGCCATCATCTCTTCTAGAATCTCTATTATAGTTATCTCGAGAATGACCTTTGTAACTTCCTCCTGTACTATTTCTTACCCTATAATGATTTTTATGATTACTAAAATTGTTTCTATTATTAAACTTATCTTTATCTGAATGCTTTTTATTGTACCAATCATTAGAATTTCGAGAGGGCATACTATGCCGATTTCGAGGTTGGTTATTTGCACCTTTCCATCGATTATCAAAATTATTTGACCAATACTTAGGAGAATTATGCATTAGAGGTGGTACTCTATCGTTTCCACTCATTGTAGACTCTTCTTCATTTATATCATCAATTGTTTTATTTACTGATCTCTCATCCAAACTACTGTTTCTAGAACTATCTTCTTCTTCAGCTAATATAGTTTTACCTTCTTGTGTTTTAGTTGATTTTTGTTTGTTTACCAAGCATTTATGAACGTATTCCGATGAATTCTTTGAAGCAACAGCTGCATGCACATCAAACTCGAGATCTATAATCATAAAAAAAGAATGTTATGATCAGATTTGGTACAAAAATTTTGCTGTAATGTGTATGGAATTGTAATTTAATTGTCATTGGGTTTATATTATTATTTTTATATTTATATTTTTAATTCAATATAACATTAGATGTAATCAGGCAATATGAACTGGCAACTCAATCCTCATTTAGCTATTTGGTTAGTATGATTTTGAACTCATGTTTATAATCATTTTGTTACACACAATATGATAAACAATTATATCTTATTTATTATTTGTCTTGTTTAAATTTTTTGTAATTAATGACTATAACTACAACGAATAATTAAGAATTTTGATTTAGAACAATTTCAGTAATTGCATGAAAAAAATCTTTAAATTGGTGATTGATTAGTCCAAAAAAAAGTGTAAATTAGTTAAAATGTTAGTAACATTCATTACAAAATATGAGAAAAAAACTTTATCAATGTTTGTATGGTTAAACATATTTGGCGGGTTCACAACACGTATCACGCTTATACAAAAACATAACCTATAAATTTTTTAAATCATATATGCTCGTCTAATTTTATTAGCTCTAATATGGTTTTTATGTAAAAAAATATAATTAAAATTTACCAAAGATAAAATTTACCTGAAAACTACTGTTTTCCTTACATAAAAACCTATTCTCCAACAATTGCTTAAAATATCACAGAAAAAGGGAAATTGGCGCGCCACTGCCAAATATAACTATAACGGTTCGTCAAAAAAAGAGGAACCGCAATACGGAACGGTCAAAGTACAAAACATCTCAATGCAATAAGTCCATCGATGAGAATAATAGCGTATTAGTATTAAGTTATTTAATAATATATTGTATTATATATCTACATCTACTTTGTATGAAAGGTTTTTGTTTTCGGTTTTCTATATGTTTTTCTAATTTTTTCTTCAAACACCCTTATTTCAGACTGACACACAAGCGATGGTTAGCTTTTACTAGTAGCTTGAATTAATTTGAATTATTAGCCGTGCTTACAGAAATCGAAACTTGAGGTTCTCGAAATATACATGCTATATGTATGTACAGTGGCCGGACACAATAACTTTGCATTGCGCGCCACAAATGGCCGCCGATTTTGTTGTTAACTGGGGCTCTATCAACAAGATTAAGTTAGATGCGGCGGCGGTTTAGCATGGCCGCGTCTGACCTAACCTTGTTGACCGAGCCCCAGTTAATAGCAAGATCGGCGGCCATTTGTGGCGCGCAATGCAAAGTTATTGTGTCCGGCCACTGTACATATCGTCGCTCTGTACACAGTTCAAAATTTCCACCAAGAGTAGCAGCAACTAAAATAACGTGCCCTAGGCTAGCACAACTCAAAATTTGTCGCGAAGATTAGCAGAACTCAGAGTACCCAAATCGCGAGTCAATTCCTGAGTTGAGCTTATAGCCTTCGTGGTATAATTGAACTGTAAGTACTACTCTACGTGGCAAATTTTGAGTTGTCTTAGTTTTCGCTTAAAAATCTTGAACTGTGCTACAGTCTTTTTCCAAAGCGACGATGTAGATTCATAATTTTAAAGTCGACCTCGAAATTGATTCATATATTTTTTTCATAAATATATGCGACATGCAAAACCTGATATTGTTTACAATAGTTAGTAATACATATATGCTTTTTCTTTGGAAAATCAAGTCGGAAAATAATGTAATAACTTTTAATTATTAGTACTATAGTAAAAGTTTTTTTTGTACACCCCTCTAGAATTTCTAAAAATCATTTCTAAAAGTCTTAGAAACTAAACGGTTTAGGTTAGAACACGAATACAGAAGTCAAATAAATGCTGTTTGAGAAAGATAACTAAAATGTTAATTCATGCGTATTAGTAACATTCATCATTCAACTTATATAGTTATCGGGTAGAAATCTTGAGCAAATATTGCTCAGCTGTAGAGTAAAATTTGCTTAAAAAGCAGAGCAAGGCTTGTTGAGTAAATTTTACTCAGCGAGTTAAGCAATTTTCGCTTACCTCGTCTCGCGCGAAAAAGGCGCGAACAGTGACATGAATTCAAATGTGATACTGCTTATTTCAATTATTTATTAATATTTATTAACAAATAATAATAAATAAATACTGGAAAAATTGTAGGAAGGTGTCAGGAATCGAGCCCCGTTTGTCCGGGTGAGAGGCAAACACCCTAACCACTCGGCTATCGCGCGAATTGTTGGGTCACTCGCCGACCGGGATGTTATATCCAACTCGGGTATTCGGCATTTTTTGCTCAACTAGTTAAGCAAATTTTACTCAACTAAAAATCAGCAATTCTTACTCGACCAAGTTCAGTAATTCTTGCTCAAGATGTCTACCCATGATATGATTATTTTTATAATATTTCATAATTATGATGCAATAATGATCAAATATTTAGTTCCATATAATATAGAATTATATAATAAAATATGATAGAAAATTAACTATGTTGGTCCAGGTATTGATTGAATAAAAACGTGATTTCTCTATTTTTAGCGTACCAGAAAAAATCTCTGAAATTCTTAGCGGAATCTCTTTTCTGGAACCCGGTAGCTCTTCTTGCAAGTATTATTTTCCCTTGTCCTCTTATTAAGAATAATTAAACATGTTTGTTTATAAAAATTTAAAAAATTTGATTTATAATAGCCCTATGATTCCAGAAAATCGTTAACGCTTCTACCTACACAATATCAAACGTACATTCACTTTTTTAAATCATTTTTTGGCTTCTTATGTTTTGTGTTAATAACAAACTTAAAATCATTATATTCTATAATTTCACGTTCAGATAATTCAGCTATTAGTAGTGCATAGAAGATCTTAATTAAAACAACTTTCATGTGATTTTTTTCTTAAAAATCAATTAGCGTAAAAAGTCATGAAAACAACACAATACACCGTGAATTCGAGTATTTTTTAAAAATCTTCTTTGTTTTTCGCGAATATATTTAGAATCTTTTTTGAAATCACAAAAATAATTGCCATCGTGGCATACATTGGAGACAAAAGCAAAAAGAATAATGGGTTATGTCGCATTTGATATCCAAAAAGAAGTGTAACTAATCTGACGAATGTGAATCGTACATACAAGCGAACCCGTCATTCTTAACACGTTGCTAATTTATTTGTATTTCTTACCATTTATTATATTATCTAAGTTTGTTTGCTGACTTTCGCCATGCCTTGAAGTATTATCTTGTTCGACTTCTTCATCATCCGAAAGTCTTAAACGAATCTGTTCGTTATCATCATCTTCATCAATATCATCAACAAATAAGATGTCATCATCTTTTTCCTTCAAAATATCAGTTGTATCTGGTACTTTACTACTTATTAAAGACTTATTCGTAGGCAGTGTCTCTATTTTGACTGCATCCATTGTCATAAGGGATGTTAATAATGTTGCAGCGACTCCATTAGTTTAGCTCAATACTTAATCTTTGCATTCTGTGAATAACCAAAATTATTTGGTTAAAACACTATGCGTTACAAATGTTTTATCTACGCTATACGAAATGAAATATTGTTAAAAGTTGAGTTATTGTATATATCATACACTTCGCGCGCTCAATTTTCTAAGGTTAGAAGTTCAAAATCGTAACGATATTCAGACCGGATATTTGTTTTTCAATCAATCAAGTCGCTTTATTAACGGCTTTAAAAAATCCAGTCATCACTTTTTTAAAGATAGAAAATATGATCAACGTTTTGAATATAATGTACTTGAAATAATTCATCCGCGTATTGAAACAAGGAGTTTATGATATGCGTGTACGTATATTGCTATAGAAAATTAACTTTTTATACATTACAGTAAAAAAGAATCAATATTTTTTTATCAAACCCTACAATTACTCGATTAACTAAACTCATTACAATATTTTTTTTCATTTATACTGATATTAGACAATTTAGAACGATTATTCGGTAAAGTTAGTTCAGGATTAATAAACATATGGAATTTTCCCAGTATTATTTATATACTATACAAAAAATTACAAACTCTAGTTAAAACCATAGCAGGGAATAAATACAAAATAGCTATTATTATATATACATCAAAATTCGATTCCGTTTCGAATTGATGAACAAAACCTGTACACTTTATGATACTTATATTCTAATGTAAGTTTTTCTCATGAGAACTATCGAAGTAAAATTAAAAATGATTTATTTTTGGTTGATCAGCGGAACGTGATTGAAAATCAATAACGCAATCTTCTGATAAGTATGCAGTTCGTAATTTTCTACTTTTATGTTGGCAGTATAACAATACAACTATTAACAAAATTGCAAGATTTTTATTTTATATTTTTTAATCAGTATATTTAAAATATTACATGTTTAATGCGATATTTAAATCAACTAGTTACGGTTATTTATGCATTAATAATTCAAGTTAATTTAAAAATTAAGAAATCAAGAAAATAATTCTTTGCTGTTAATTAGTTGAGACAATGAAAATACAAAATCAGTGCTGACATAAAAAGAAGTGGGGTTTCCTGAAGCGCGAAAACGTGAACCGTAGCCACGTAGTGGGGGACACGTGAACACGCCGAGTCAAGCGAAGATTCAGAGCATGCGCGTGGACTTCAGCGGTACTCAACCTATAGCTAATGTTAAACCTATATATAGGTATATATAGATGCTCATTGGCATCACTTCTCCGCTTATTGATTTTCGTTTTTAAAAAATAATTTTTGACTGTTAAACTTGAAAGTCGAAATTTGCTAGTTTATCAGGTTTTTCGTGTCTATTTTTACCAAAAATCTAGTAACGGTTAGTTTTTTTCACTGCGTTGAAGGACAAAGTATAACCTGCAACGCTGAGAATGAACAGGTTTTCATTGGAGTTAAACGCGACAAAGTACGTCAGCGGCCATGTTGTTTTCGTTAAGTCCCACGAATGACACGTATCTGATATACGTGCAGAAGTTGTTCACGTGCTTATTTATAGCAAATACCAAAATTACATTCATTACCAGCTACAAAATTGTTATTCATAAAATATATGACACTCTCAAATTCTACCTCATTGAAATAACTCCGAAATATTATACGTAATATCATTGAACGATATTTTTAGTTCAATATACTATATTCAAGATCGAATAACTTGAGATTTCTCAATACTAATAGGTACTTTTTAATTCATTTAAATTTTCCATTTAAACATTTTGAAAATGAACCAAGTTTGATTTCAATTTTTCACAAGATTGTGTAAATAAAATAATAGGTTAGATATGAATATATGCCAATGATCTTGCCAGTATTCAACTCAGTAATCAACATAAGTTGAACGCTATGAGGTTATGTTCAAGTTATTCAACATTATCATTCAACCTATAATAGTAGATTATATTTTGAGTTTAGCAGATTTGGAACTATAACAATCGATATTTGATAGCGATTGTTTAAAAAATAATCATTTTAACAATTAGATCGACTTTAAAAACTAAATATAAAGAAAGCAAAGTTTTGCTTTCCTTGCTACACATAAGGGGTCACTGCGAGTCATGCCAAGCCTCTGGTGGGGGGAGGGTGGGGCCAACAAGAAAAAAGTATTACTACATCGTGGCCAAAAACTAAATTAGAAGTAAGCTAAGCAAAATATAGTAAAATACCGATGATGTAAATACGTTTATTATTATAATTTTAATGATAAAACAATAAATGCTTGCACTAATACTTCTGTAATAAATTCTGTAGAAGTATATTCGATTGCTTAGTGTCATCTAATAGGTATTATCTGAACAATACATATATTGTTCAATATCAAACACATTGCAAGTTGGGTTTCACATGCGTTCGGAAGAGATAGTTATGAGGTTATCAATACCTGCATTATGTATAATATGTGCGTACATATATCATATTTGTGAAAAAAACATTTGATTGTAATGGTATGTTTCGTGATCTCTAATAAAGGAAATCGAAAAAGATTCAATTTTTAGTCACTAGTGTTGATGCTTCTTGGCAAAAGGTGCCTGACAGCAAATTTTACTGAACCTGTAGTAGTGACTTTGTGAATGTTTACAGATAATTAGACATATCAATTCTTTGTTAAGAAAATGTGGAATAATGAACATTGTTTGCTGAAAAATGTTGAGAACATTCACTGGAGCAAGGCTTGACTGAACGAATGTAGAGGGCGCTTCACTCATAAAGCCGGAGCTCTCGAAATAACAGCAGTACATTTTACCTCCCAGCCATTTTATACGCTGAGGACAAAAACTCAAGAAAAATCTATCTATATAACCGTTTTTTCATTGAACACTAATTATTACGTTTAAAGTTACGCGCGTGTAAGTTTTTCGACTATATTATGTTCAATATAATACACATCATATAATATATGATAATATTCCAAGTATATTAGTATTGAAGTCATAATATTACAAAAAAGAATGCATTTCGTCTAAATTCAGGATTTATTTGAAATTCCAATAGATCCTCTATATCGTACCAGTTGATCCACATAAAAAATTAGATTCCTAAATTTTTCAACCATTGTTACATAATAATAACGTTTGCTAAAAAGCAGAGTTGATGTAAAATGTTAAGTAAATAATAAATAAACAACAAAATACCTAAAGAAATTCTGTTATAGCTGTCAGCCAATCCCTGGTCAGCGCTCAGCTGTATCAGCTGGTAAAATCAGTCGGGGCCCGCGTGGTTTTCTCCGTCCCTGGTCCCATGTAGGCAGATGAAAAACTGATCCAAACAAGGGCAGTGACCGGAGATTTTAGCAGTATAAAAAGTGTTTATTTACTTCTCTCCCACCTTGGCGGCTCGCGCGTCGCGACGATGCTAATGTATATATATGTATTTAACGACACGCGTGTCTATAGCTCTCTGTCTCTCTCGGTCTAAACGTTCTCAAACCGAGCGCTGCACAGAGACACGCGCGCGCGGATGCAATGGCGCGCGTGGACTAGGGACGAGTGCGCCAAAGTGCCGAGGCAGCGCTAGTCGAGACAGAGACTCCATCTGTCTCTCTCGCCCATGTTTGAGACGCGCAGGCTCGTACTGGTTTTCTCTCTCTCTCTCTCTTTCTCTCTCGCGCTCCCACTTTTTGACATCGATGCGGACGAGAGGGAGAGAGAGAGAGAGAGAGAGAGAGAGAGAGAGAGAGAGAGAGAGAGAGAGAGAGAGAGGGAGAGAGGGACGGCGTCACAAGGCACCGCGCGCACTCGCAAACCGAGCTACGAAGCCCCCAGGCCCCGCTGGCATTGGGGGATACAGACAAGCACGGCGAACTCCACCGAAGCTGCACGAAGGCTGCACGAGTCGGAGTGGCGGGGATCCATTTCGATCCCTTTTAATGATCCACGGACACCAAGGGTTGTACTATGTACATCAACTATAGGATCAGTTTAAAAAACAGTTTATTTCAGTTCATTGACTTTCACTCATAAGCAGTACTACTCAATGAGTTAGGATGATCGATTCTTGTTAAAGACTCACGTAGCTATATAGTTAGAGCATGGGTAAAGTAGTTGTCGAAAGTCGATCAGAAGATGAACTTTCATAAAGGCTGCGAATGTATTCATCAATATGAACTTCGTTCAATATTCCATCTATAAAAGGGAGACAGCGATTGGTATCGAATTGAAGCTTTAAAGCTAAATTCAGAGCGTTATCAAAGAATTTTATTCGAACAACAGTTGAAAAGGTTATAGTGCCTATGTGCGCGTAGCGCACTTTGCTTAGAATCTAGTCTATCTCCAAAATCCTCTGCTGATCTCGCATGAACCCGGTGGAAAAAGAAACGTTATGAGATGAAACCCACGATAACTTTCCCAAGTAGAAATTAATCCATCTATAAAAGGGAGACAGCGATTGGTATCGAATTGAAGCTTTAAAGCTAAATTCAGAGCGTTATCAAAGAATTTTATTCGAACAACAGTTGAAAAGGTTATAGTGCCTATGTGCGCGTAGCGCACTTTGCTTAGAATCTAGTCTATCTCCAAAATCCTCTGCTGATCTCGCATGAACCCGGTGGAAAAAGAAACGTTATGAGATGAAACCCACGATAACTTTCCCAAGTAGAAATTAATCCATCTATAAAAGGGAGACAGCGATTGGTATCGAATTGAAGCTTTAAAGCTAAATTCAGAGCGTTATCAAAGAATTTTATTCGAACAACAGTTGAAAAGGTTATAGTACCTATGTGCGCGTAGCGCACTTTGCTTAGAATCTAGTCTATCCCCAAAATCCTCTGCTGATCTCGCATGAACCCGGTGGAAAAAGAAATGTTATGAGATGAAACCCACGATAACTTTCCCAAGTAGAAATTTATTGGCGAAAACCAACTTTTACTATAGTTTGATGTTTCCCGAATGACAATACGCAGTGCAGATGTTTAGAACCATTAACATGATACTTCAACCGTAAAGGTATCCAGTATTTTTATGGAATGTTCATTATACGCATACTTGATTAAACAAATTATAACGAGAAATCCTTACTAAAACCACTAGTCAAGTTCTGAACCTTTTCACAAATTCTATAACACAGACTTTTTTGATATACATACATACATATATACAGAAGAGAGTGCCGTAGCTGTATTGATTATACTAGCTCTTTACTTTAGTTAGCTAGAGAATATGTTATTTTAACTAAGATTCAGTTTTATACATAATAGTACCTGGCAACATTTCTTTCTTTTCAAAAAGATGCATATGTTTTTCAACGACAATATCGAGTTTTAAAAATACGTACACAGTATACCAAATTCTGAAGATCTCAATTGACTTGCGGTTGTCTTCAATTATAGCGCCAGGAATACGTAAGTTCATTCAGTTACGTTCAGTTCAGATTTCAGAATATAAACGTCAAAGTCTGGTCAAAATATGGTCAAAGTCCAAATGCGGTGTCTATGCAGAACCGCCTTTGCCTTTCTACATTTAATCTGTGTTTATTGTGTACAATATAGCGCCCCCTCCCCCCTATCACATTCTCCTCCTTCGAGTACCCGTCATAATGTTTACCTGGCAATGAGTTTCTATTATGGGCGGGTTTAGGTTTATTGCCAGGAAAACCTAGTTCTCAGATGCAAAAATTTGAATTTTCAGAAGAGTATAAAAACGGCTACATATTTATGTATACATATAGATCTTATAGCATGAATTTAAGTTGAAGAACTTCTGGGCCTAATGAGTCCAGTTACAGGGAAGTCGTCTGGTCGATCTCGGCCCTCGGGCTTCGTATTGACGTTCTGAAAGTTCACCGTACGCAGACTCAGTAATGCGACCAATGAAAGCGACGCGAGGTAGCGTATAACCTGCTCAATCTTACACTACAGGCTTAAGCCTGCCAAGTGGATGTCAACCGATTTATTAACAATGAACCCATTTAGTTTAATCTGCTAATTTTAATAGATGTATGTAATATTTATACCTCATTTGGACAATTCATAAAACCAACACTTATTTTAACTCAACGAAAGGAATTGTTGACAGCGATTTGTATTTTGGTCAGTAATTGCGTGTAATGGTACATAAGCAATTTATAAGTTTTTGTCAAGGTTTTTGTAGTTGATGGAGACTGCTTCCTTAAATCTACGAACGAGAATTCAATAACAGAAGATTGGACCTCTAAATTCGGAGATTTATAAATTAAATAGAAAACTTTAAGTTTATGTTGTTTATTACAGTAATGTCGTTATGAACATAAATTTTTGTTCTGGAAACATAAAAGTATATGAAAATAATACGTTGATTTTTTTTGTCAATATATATTACAATTTGGTAATAAAAATTTTAATTGCAATAATAAGTAATATTCATTTTTAAAAAAATTCTAGAATTTAGATGCAACAAAAAAAAACTTAAACACATCATTAATGTACAATCCTAGTACAAATATAAATCGATTACATGGTACTATATATGTGTACCCAAGCAGCAGTGCGATGTAGATGGCGCTTTGTGCAGCGGTAGTGAAAAAGACTCGCCTTTTATAAACAACAAAGTATATCGCCTATACGATCACGTCTAAATTTATTGACCAATATCATATCGCTGGATATCATTTATTTATTTATTCTATAAAAGGAGGTTTTTCTGACTTAATTAGTTAAGATGCACCATAGTAACAAAATTAACCAGAATGAAAGAGTTATATGAATATTTCTCTTTAAAATTGGCATATTTAATCGCTTACAGTCCGATATCTATCCAAGTACTCGTCCAAGTACATTGGAAGTCCAATATGACGAAACACTACTGGGAAATTTCCAAGTGACCACAATTTTTGCTATAAACATTTTGAAATTGTTTAGCGAAAAATTACCCAAATATTGAATTTAATACTTATTCAATTGTTAATTTAAAAGAATATACCTATTGCCTGAGGAAAAATAAAATCCACCATAATATTATTCTAAATTCTTTCAATTTAAGGGTTCAAAAATTCAGATTATGTAGAATGCAATACGCAACTTTAGTTGCAAAAAGGAGCAAATACTGAACTTTGGAAAATATTTGTAATCAGTGTTCAGTCCTATGAAACGGTTAGGGTGGGGGAAACCCAGCCATTTTGGATTGCGTATACTCGAGCAACTTCCTACCGCCAACTGTCCGGCGTTCACGTTCTCTACATATACCTATATAAAAAACCTTCGTGTGAGTAGAATGTTTCAAGATGTCTGGCAGCTGTTCCCCCAGCGCTCGCTAACGGCCAAGCCAACAATGCATATTTTCTGATCTATCTTCAGGTTCTCGTTCACGCGCGCGCGAAGACACATGCGAAGTGGAGTTTTTATTTACGCCTGAAGTTTCAAAAGCTGATGCTAAATTTCTGGATAAGCAAAAAAGATACTTCTATTCCTTTAAGTAATTACATCGATTATAGTTGTCAAAAAGCGTTCCTAATACCTATTATGACAATTTAAATGCGAAGTACAAATTTATAAAATTCGTCTTCTATTGGATGGAGAACGAAAAATTGTTATTCCAGACATACACGAGTGAACCTATAAGAAGAACTAAAAAGAATGCATCTAACACTAAAGATTACTAATACTGAATTATACTTGACAGACCCTACTTATATGACGTATTACAATCGTAATAAAAAGGTTCATCAGTATAGCATAATGAACACTATATTAGATAAGTACATTGTGTAAATTAAACAAAAATTTAATTTGTTGATCAACAATTAAATTATTGTTTATCTGTATATTTTTGCAGATTCCTATAATATTATGGCTGCATAGCATAAAATTAATAAATAAAACCTTCAAGAATCATTATATTTTGGAAAATTTTCATTTGGAAACAAAGATTGAAAACCAATTCCTAAACAACATGGCCGCTGATTTATAACTCCTCAGTATGACTCCACTCGAGTTGTGGAATTCTAACCTCAAACTAAAAATTATTAAAATGGGCCTAAATGGGGCACTACATAAGATTTTAGGCATAGCAACACTAAATATATGCCTTTGATGGCTTTGATCGACATTACTAAACTTTGTGAGTAAAAATACGGTTACCTAAAAATTAGAGGCAAGATACATAATTGGGTGTTTGGGTGTTTCTATTTGATTAAGATTTTTTTGTATATATCTTGTGATGAATATTACATTGTGACATGTACTTAACCTAAATACAACAATGTTACATTATTAATATGTACAAAAAACAACAAAAACTTACCTATTTGTGCAGAGAAACGTAGCGAAACAACCACACGGGCGACCCAAGATAAATGAAGAACGCGGTGTTGCCGCGTTGACCTTCTCCTGCTCCCCTCCCAACAACGAACGGCTTCGCGGTACCTCGGTGAAACGTCGCACCGTTCGCGTCATGCTGGTGTTGCCAAGTGGACGTGTGAACCTCAAATGCAACTGTAATGAAAAAACTTACATTTGTTTAATGGACAATCACAAATAAAAAATTCAAATAACATTACTTGTGTGAGGCTTAATATTGTTGTTTATTAGATAATACAGTTGTACTAAGAGTTAGCTATACTTGACGCGCATGCGTATATCTTATAGGGCAATTGACACAACTCCCATATTTTTTCAGCCAAAAACATCTTACATTTGGGGATGCAAGAGAACTTTAATGTTTTGTTAACAATAGATCTGTAGATATGATAGTGTAGTCAAGACCGATTCTAATGTTCCATAAACAAAGTCAAGATTGCATAAGTTATATTGGGTCACTGCGTCTACGTCAATTCGCTTGTGATCGAAGTATTCGCCAAATTCATTTCAGGAATCCGTATTCACCCGTCTGTGTCCCCGCCCATTCATATTGCCGTGAGTCGTTTTGACTAAATGCAAAGGCAGAGTACATTCATAACTATAACATTACACGCATACATACATGTTATCTATATATACATCGTACAATTTCTTAATACGCACAATACACAATGGAGCTATATTAGGGTACATTTACCCGGAAGGCAGAGCATTTCCCCCTCCATTTCAGCCAACGCTTGATCAGTTGCGAAGTTTAACCGTTATTCGAGAAAAAATTTTAATTTGTTCTTTATCAAATACTTTATATATAGTTGATAACAGATGTATAATGTCTTATAACGGTTACTGATAAATGCATCATTCCTCCTATAGATGAACACGGTATATAATAATACGAACTATATATGTAGATTATTCTACTTAAACTTACAGCACAGCAAAGTTTTGGTAGAGAGTGTTGCTGGCAAATGTGAAACTTGATCCGATAGCGATAGAGATATCGCATCATTGAGTAGGTATTATATTTTCTCTCACATGTTGATTATGTGATATTCACTAATTTAATTACTACAATACATAAACTCGCACCAGGAAAATCATTTCTGAATGATAATAATTTGAGAGTATTTTTTACAAGTAAATATTTTATTGCGGGTGTATTCCGTTTTGTCTTGCCCTCTTCCCCCCTCTACCCTTCAAAAAAAAAAAAAGCCTCAAGCCCCTATACGGAAAAAGCGTTAACTGGCTAAAATTATACTCAATTGGGTATAATTTGAAACACTAAATAGATTTTATAAGTAGGTATATAGGCTTTGGTGCGTAAACATTAAACATTCCTGTTCCATTAAGGATTCCGGAACGTTCCAAAGACGTATTGGAAATTTTGCAAAGCCGATATAAAAAGAATATACAACAATTGGACTTTGATAAATGTTATGATAAAGTGCGAATGAGTTAGAAAGTGTTCAAGTAACCTTGTGTACAACGGTAGGGTCATCCACAGTAAGGCTGAGCCCGAGAGTGAGCCGGCTGAGCGTCGCGGCATAAATATTCTATATTACAGGCACACTGATTGTTCATCACATAAGCTTCAAACTTCGAATTTGGATCTAATACCAATTTTCCGTTGTTGATTTCGGAATGTTATGAAATATCTCGAAACTCCCATGAGAACGAATTTTACTCATTCCGCATCAGAGGGCAATAAACAGAACCAACTGGAAACCATTCGTTCAATTTATTGAATCAGATCCGGATCATTGAAAATGGCAACCGAGATGGCAACTAGTTATTAGATGATAAATGATAGAAAACTTATGAAATATTACTCGACCACTCGACGTGAACATATCCGTTCAACTCTTGATCATGATTGAAATAACGTTGAAATCAATAAAAGTCATGCGATTTCATCTCATAAATTTTTTTCCTAATGAACTTGAACCTCCTAATGAAACTGAAACCTACTATTAAGAAAAATACAGAATTATATTAGGTATAATCTAGATTAAAGGGGTTTACTTTGTTCAACAGACCCAAAAATATATCGAAGTTAAAAATCGTTCCAATTGGTAAACTAACATTATTTTACAAGATCTACTCATTTTTAACCGATTATACACCAGATATGATTATAATAGCATCGTATTTTAACAACATTCTTAGTATAGGTATATTGATTTAGCTCAAAGGTTATTTAGATATCGTTATTATAGCTTGTATACAGTTTTTTAGTATTATGGCAGTTCGGTTGATGAAAGCATCAGCTGCAACTTATGATTAGGATTGCTGATTTCCAGTTGAACAGGACATAGGAGACCTTTGTTGTCAGTTGCTCCGCAATCTACTATCGTGTTGCTTGTTCAGCCCAACCCACGTGACCGGTGACAAGCAGAGAGAGCACTGAGCAAGCCGATAATCCGAGTCCCCGTGCGAGCGGGAGACAGAAAACGCGAAGAGGGAGAAAGAGAGAGAGAGAGAGAGAGAGAGCAGCACAGAGTGTATATAGTATACAAAGCATGCGCGCTAGTGTTGTGTTGTTTGGCATATATGTGCATGTGCTCGTTCGGAGTCATAACCTCGAAAACAGTGCCAATAAACTAGACAAAACTGTCTAACGAAATATTGTTGAAGCGTGATTTTGCAGGACATTTGACCAATACCAACAATGGAGGTCGAGGAAGGTCAATTCAGTGATGCTGATGAAAACGATATTCGGTGAGATTCTTCAATCATTGACATCACGTTTCAGGGGTTGTCATTCAAAATCTATATCGCTCACGTGTGTATAGTCGTAGTGAATGCTTTGCTTTTGTGACGAGTAAATTATTAATATCACCGAAAAAAATATATTTTAATACGAGCATCTTACGATTTCTTTTTTTAATTAATTAAACAAGCTTTTGATAAATAAAGGCATCACATGATTGAGTAACATAATTTATTTTACAACAGGACAAATACACTAAAAGGCGCACCAATTTTTCACAATGATCTAAATGAGAAATTGAATGAAATAACTTTAACAAATGAAGAGGAAACTGAGGATGTGCTCGATGACGAGTATGATGATTATGTCTGGGACAGTGAAGATGAAGGCACTGGACATAAACATAGGTTTAAAGCAAATTCACAAACTACAAATCATCAAGGAAGTTCTTCCAAAGTTACTAATTTTCAACCATCCGATAAGCTTTTTAGAAGATATGCAAATAAAATAAATGTAGATGATTATTCAGGCCCTAAATTGAGTCAAAATGTAACAAATATGCTTAATGAAAAAACTAGAAGTATGGACAATGACAGGATGAGAGTAAAGGATAAAAGTGATCGTGCCACTGCTGAACAAGTAATGGATCCTCGTACTAGAATAATTTTATTTAAAATGCTAAATAAAGGTATTATAGATGAAATCAATGGTTGTATTTCTACGGGTAAAGAAGCCAATGTATATCACGCAAGATCAAAGACTGGTATAGAGTTTGCAATCAAAATTTACAAGACTTCTATATTAGTTTTTAAAGACAGAGACAAGTATGTAACTGGAGAATTTCGATTTCGACATGGCTATTGTCGTAGTAATCCAAGAAAAATGGTCCGAACATGGGCAGAAAAAGAAATGAGGAATTTGAATCGTTTACAGCAAGGAGGAATCAAAGCACCTAAGCCCATAATGTTGAAGAGCCATGTTTTATTGATGGATTTTATAGGTGTAAAAGGTTGGCCATCTCCAAAATTGAAAGATGCATTACTCGTTTCTTCACAGCCAAGAAAACTTTACAGAGAATGTGTTGAGATAATGTGGAAGCTTTATAACAAATGCAAGTTGGTTCATGCAGATTTAAGTGAATACAATATACTCTACCATGAGGAGTCTCTTGTCATAATTGATGTATCACAATCTGTTGAACAAGATCATCCTATGGCTTTTGAATTTTTAAGAAAAGACTGCACTAATATTACAGGTATGATAAAGTTTACTAGTAAAATTACACAAAATTATCAACCAATATTTCAAATCTGTGGCCGGCAGGCAAAATGCTATAAAGTCCACTTTATAGCACTGTGTGGCATAAATCCGCATCTATGTCACGCCTATCCGTGGCATAAGTAGTCCATTAATGCACCGTGCTGATCGCCCTCGCTACGCTCGGGCGCTAACTGCACGGTGCAAAAATGGACTGTTTAGGCCACGGATAGGCGTGACAGCGGATTTATGTTAGTCAGTGCTATAAAATAGCGTACGATACTCGTGGTATAAATAGTCCAATACGGCACGGTGTTTAGCTCCCTCGCTACGCTCGAGTGCTAATACACCCCGTGCCGTAATGGACTACTTATGCCACTTGTATCGTAATATACTATTTCGTGATTTTGAGAAAAATCAGTTTCAATGTTCAGACTAATATGTAAGATCGGAGCAAACGAGATGGGGCGCGATTCGGTACAGGTTAGTTCACACATTCAGTGTACATATACGTACATATCCACGCGCCAGTAGGGCCGGGTTAAACCTTTGCTGCTTCGTGCAATGTCACAAAAGGATCGAGTTATGTCGTTATGTCGGGAGCTCTAGACTTATTCACACTGCGGTTCTCGCTCGCAAAACGCGCATTTCAAGATTTATTGCGAGGCAATCGGCACACCAGCCATACAACGTTACTCGAATAAGTTCTTAAAATAATTCCACAATTCTACTTCCAGTCTACAAGTCCATAACTGCAAAACTAAATTACATAAGTCCATTATTGGTTTTTCCCCCCTAATATTTACTGATTATTGGTGGTTTTCCTGAAATAACCTTTGGAATGTCTGGAAACGGGTTGAAAGGCAATGTTTTGTTGCAAATCAACAAAACCAGGTCACAGAGAAGCCACCTCTACATAAAGAAACTCATTTGAAAGAGGACTTATGTCGTTTAGTCGGAAACAAAATCAAAAAACTGCAGTTATGGACTTATTTCTTGAGTGTATCTTAGCATTAGGGCAACCTTTTGGCAAACCCCGACATTTTTACATGAAAAGGGACTATTTGAAGATATGAAATCCACATTTATCTCGATTTTCGCGAACATTGGACTTATGTCGTTTTGCCTGTAGGCCACAGAAATATTCTTTTACATCTGTAATTCTATTGTTTAGCTAAATTTTTTAAACTAATTTTTCTTTAAATATTAGTCTTGAATAAATATTTATAAACAAGGAATCATAAATCTGTGTTTCTAAACATAATATTTATATTTTACTCTTTATAGATTTTTTCAAGAAAAATAAAGTAGCTGTTATGTCTGTGAAAGACTTGTTTGATTTTATTACTGATCCAACAGTAAATGAAAAGAATATAGATGAATATCTGGATAAAATGTCAAAAATGATGGAAAATAAGTCCACAGACATTGACCCAGAACAACAGATTGAAGAGGAAGTCTTCAAAAATGCTTATATACCTCAAAGACTTACAGAGGTGAGTTAAATTATTAAATTTATAAATAGGTTTTTCATAAATTTTTTATAAATCTTTAGTTATCAAAATTTATTAATTCAAACTATACTTTAGGTGATTGATATTGAAAGAGATATACGACTTGCTAAGGCTGGAAAAGGTGATCTTGTATACAAAACATTAATTGGTTTAAAATCAGATTTATCCAAACCTGCCTCAGTACCTGAGCTGTTATCTAAAAAAGATAAGGGTAGTAAAACGTCAGGTAACAAAGAAACAAGTGATGATTCCCATGACGAAGAAAGTGATGAAGAATCAGATGGTAGCAGTTATGAGGGTACAGATGAAGAAGGTAGTGAAGATGAAAGTGGAAGTGAAAAAGAGTCAAAATTTATAAATTCTGCACGTCCTAAGCATGAAACGGCTGAAGAAAGAAAGGTATACAATTTTAGAGTATTTTCTTTTTGCTAGAGACAAATACAATCATGAAGATGAATAAAAATGAACTTACTATATTGATTTGATTTCAGCTAAGGAAAAAAGCAGTCAAAGATCAGAAAGCTGAGACCAGGAAATCTAAGATGAAGAAGCATGTGAAAAAGAAGAAAACGAAAGCTTCAAAGAAGAAATAAATGTATTAATAATTACAATTTTAGTGTAATTATTGTTATTGATAAAATATCTTTTAAAAAATTTTAAAAAAGATATTATATTTAATGCTTGTAAATTTGCAAGAGAATATATATAAATAATTTTTATATGAAATATTATAAAACAGATATTTAATAAATATTATTAAATCAATATTTTTCTCTTTTTATTTTGCTTCCTCCTGCGCTCGCTCGGGCAGTAAACCCACCCGCGGGAATAATCCCCGACTTTAGTCCCTTGTTGCATTAGTTGCATAATATACTAAAGGTTGTGAATTAATATTGGCTCCATTGACATATAAGATTATTTCATAAATGTTGCACGTATACACAAAAAGATACGAACGATGCACATCGACAAGTATATCTAGGTATAGTTACAGTGAGAAACAAACATAACTATACCCGATTCCGTTTGTTTTCGTTCAGGTCTGGTACGTCAATATTCCGAGAATCGGACATGCTTTATTATTTATTATAATATTCTTTTTCGAAGGAGTTTTCATTTACAATACACTTATTTAAATAATAAAAGCTTTCCCGTTTATACCGTGGTCGTACCTAAAAAAAGAAAAAAAAAGTAATTGAGAAACAGCAACGATCGAAACTACTTAACCCAAATCGTAAAACTTAACGTTCAATTACCTTGATCCGTCGAGTCCTACATTTCCTATATTATTTAGGTATTGGTGTATAGCGTTTTCAAACTATAAGCCGGGCTGCACCATAAGGTTTCCACCTTCTACGCGAAATGAAGAAAGAGACGGAAGCACAATATATAGCTATAGTAACAGTCACTCCGCACCTGATGCGAATGTTGCGATGCATGAGCACCACCTGCGTTGCGGCCGGCAGAAACAACCGAGCAGCGAGCGGCGGGAGCAGTTGTCGCGCCCACCACTGCACTGCCGACTCACATATATTGTATACACACTGTGTGCAAGATACTGTATAGTACTGACTCGTCAAACCACTATATCCTATCAGACATACGCAGGGGGGATGGATTTATAGGTTATGTTTATACCTGCGCGTCTACAACGAGTGAGTGGTGGCGTCCATTGTACTTTTTTAAAAAACGACGTTCGGTAAAAACGGCCGTCGGCATTGTTTACAAAAATGTACTGAGCTCTGCGACGCCGTTATCTTCTTCGCTACGGGGGAAGACTGCAGTGTTTAATCGGCATCGAAAGGGATTATATTACGATGCGCCCTTTTCTTCGTGGAAAGTTTATAATGTGACTCGTTTTGATATTTTTATCAGTCTGTGTAGGATGTGCGTTGGACGTACCTATAGTTGCGGTATATGTATAGGATGATGATTTGCGTGGGGCGCTTCTGTGTGTAGATTTTGTTGTTATAAGAGGAAAAATATCTTATTATTTACCTTTAAAATGGCAGAAGGTACGTTTTTGTTCATTTGTTCTTATTTACCTGTTGGTTAATCATTAAATATTCTGTTAAATTGGCTTGCTTTGAGTTGGTTTGATAACAGAGTACCCTTAACGACCGTTTTTACAGTTGAAATTTTTTTTTAGATACAGTCAATAATCGCGGTAACAAAAGTTTCAATAATCGATCTACTATACTTGAGTAAGTTGAAGTTTTCTGTATTATAAATATCTGCATTTTATTTTTATTTTTGGCATTTAATTGTTTGTTAAGCAAAATATTTTTTTTCAAGCTCAATTTAATTTCTAATTATTATTACAATTAATGTTAAATTATTCATGAATATTATTAAAATTTGTATATTTTCTTTGTGAATGGTTATTGATTATTTTTTTAATGCAAGTGAGTTTTAAAATTTGTTTTTTTTTTTACTAATACAAATTTTTTTATTGCAGTCTAACAACTGTCATGTCAACTATGGAAGAAATTATGAAATCAGTCAATGAGTGCAATACAATTCGGTATGCTTCATACAGAACTGCATCTAAAATGCAGGTTTTTCATAAAGCTTTAAATAGTGAGTAACTTAATATGCAATGATACTGACCCTTTTTTAATTTATAATTTATAATAATATTAAAATAAAATGTTTCAGTGCATTATGTGCAAGTTGAATTAGTAGCAGGCATTTTTGAAAGGCATCGACTGTCAGTTACAGAAAATTCTGTAAACTTAGATATACACGAGATTGAAGATGTCCTTTCTGATATTTACTTTGCAGCTCAAAAAGAGAATAATGTAAATTTTGATGTAGATCAGTCTACAAAGTTAACACTAAATTATATTTTTAAAACATTCAATAAGTAAGAGATAAATCAATCTTTTTTCCTGTTCCTATGATAAATCTTATATTCATGCTTTTATATTTTTATTAGGAAAGAAGATGACAATATTCCAGTATTGTCAGTTAAAGTAGCTTTAACATTGATCAGTTGTGGTCGTTTAGAAGAGAAATATGGATACTTATTTCATCAACTAGCTGATCACAATGCCTGTTTATCCAGAGTAGCACTACATACTCTGTTAACAAATATATGCAAAATAACAGAAATGTTAGGGGAAAATGTTGCATATGGAAATCATCTTATACGTACAAGCATTGATAATTGTTTTAGCGTGGTAAATTACTGATTTATTTGTTTATAACGATAATAATTCCTCCCTTGACATTAAAACTGATTTCATAAATTAAATTTTTTTTATTAAAGACTCAAGGTTGTCTTGGAGTGTCTGAGGCAGAATTTGCAGCATGGCTTATGCAGGAGCCTCCTTTACTAATGTGGATTACAACTCTTAATCGTATAAAATCAGCTGAACAAAGTATGTATACTATTCAGATATCTTACATTATCATTTAATTCATACTGCAGTGAATCATATGAATAACTTTTCAGTTGTTCATAATATTAAATGCTCTTCATGTAAAACAACACCAATAAGAGGGCCTAGATATTCTTGTTTAAAATGCACTGGTTACAATCAGTGTCAAACATGTTTTCTATATGGAAAAATATCTGGTAAACATAAATTAAAACATCCTGTTCGTGAATACTGTATCAAGGTATGACTTATATCTTAAGTATATAATAAAATATGAAGTATATAAAGATTAATAATCATTAAAAATATTTTCAGACTAGTAGTAAGGAAATAACAAAACTACTCCTTGAACTTATTAGAAATAAATTACGATTATGTCCAACAAGAAATGAAAATAGTTCTTTAGAAGACTCTTTAGCAGGAGGCAATCTGTAAGATTTTTGTCAAGAAGTTATTATTATTAATCATTTGTCTAATATATTTAATAATCAAATGGTTTTTTTTAGTGAACAAACCAAAAGTTTTGATACAATGTCAGTAAGAAGTACAATAAAGAGACGAATACTTAATGACCCACAAAAAGAATTACAAAGTATTATAAGCCATCTAGAAGAAGAAAACAGGCAATTGCAGTTAGAATTAAAAGAGATTACTGGTAGTGGGGTTCAGAAGTTGCAACATCACAGAGTTGCAATAGAATCACAGCTTGAGCGATTAAAAATTTTAAAGGTATGTTTTATTAACAGAAGTATAGTATATATAAGTTGAGCTTTTACTGATTCATTAAATGTTTACAGAATTATTTATTCACTCAAGGAACACAAGGACCTCGAGATTTAAATCTTATTCAAAGCACACCAATGGTTCATCCTGCAATATCTAGGATATCAGCTTTACCTATGGCATTTCAATTAAGTCCTATCATTCATCAGAATAGTCCAGATTATGAAAATTCAAATGCTTTAGATAACAATGATACAATAGTAAACAATAATTCAAGCAATAAAACAAATGGAGAAAGATTATTCTCTGGTGATAGTTTTAATGCGACCAATAGTACACATCTTGAACCAAGTACATGGATAGGAGGTAAAAAAATTATGTAAATAATTAATTATGAATTTTTTCTTAATTAAAATCTTAAAAATTAATTTTTAGGTCACAGAACAACTTTTACTTCTCATGATAGTGGTTTTTCTCAGTGGTTGAATTCAAGAGAAAGTACAAGTAAAGCTAGAGGGAAAATAAATGACAATGAAAATATAGACATTGATAGCTCTACATATTCATCAGGCATTAGCAGAGATAATGCACTGCCTTCTCTAAAGCATACTGATAAACACTCTGAGCATAGTAGCTTACAAAATATTCAAGGTGATCTCAATGATATCTTGGATAGATTGCAAAATATGGTTGCTAATGACTGTTTACTTGAAGGTAACTTTTATTAAATTACTATCCCTAAATAATAATTGAATTGATTTAAGAATATTTGAAACGAATTTAAAAAATACTTTTTACAGACACATTTAGCGCTGATAATAATTGCGAACTGAAACGTGCTGCTACGGAAATGGAAGATTTATTAACTGGTCTAATTGAAGGTATGGAATCTCGCAAAGGTAAACTTACGACGATCGTATGAGCAAATCAAAAGAACTTCGTGAAATTTGTATATGCAGTTGACAATTATAAAGTATTAAGTGCCCAGAATTATATCAGCAGATGTTGCAAAAACAGATTATGAATAAAAGTATTAAGTATAATATTATTAAATGAATCTTTATTTTCATTATTAAGAGAATATTGTTAAGATCCTACATTGTAGAAATTTGTATATATGTACATATATCACTTTATTATTAAAAAATTGCGATTTCGCATTTTACTTTTGTGCAAAAGATATAAACATTATTTTTCTTATATAAAGTAGATAGATGGTTCACATTTACATTGTGCTGAAATTTTTTTCTTATAAAAACACTTATACTTATTCATATATAAATTAACGACATCAAATCCTTTCATATCTTGATAAATTGTTTTGCAAAAAATATTAAATTATATAAATAGCTTCTTTAAATATAAATTGTTCGGCAGCTCCTTTGTACGAAGTAATATCATGTGATTGCTCAAATTTTTTTATGAAAGCAAAGTGTCAGTTAAATATGAAACTTTGAGATTTCTTGCAAAGTGAATTTTCTCAGATGGTAAATTGACTGTCCAAGCAAAAACTCTGATTCCTTTTTTATTCCACAGTCGAGTAACCTCACTGAAATATACAATATTATTGTAAGATAAAGCATGATAAAGATATTTTCTCACTCTTTGGCTAATAAATAATTTAATGTAAGAAATAACTATTTTTAGCTATTGGTAAAATCCACACAAAAGCTACTTATAATAATTATATAATTTATTGCATGCAGTCTGAATTAAAACAATGAATGGGTTAGTGATACTTTGCTACAGAGACTAAGCTTAATTAATCTTCGATGATACAATTTATGTAAAATTTTTAACTATAATAAAAATGTTATGCATAATATAAAAGCTGTAAAACTGTAATTTGCAATAAAAACTATCATAGAATAAAAATGATTAATTATCAATATCTCAAAATCTTAATAGCATTAATCGGTTATTCAATGTTGCATATTAACCTTTGTGACGAACCTGTTGGTACTTCCATAGAAGTATTCCAGCAAATATGTCTTTAAAAAAAATAATAAGACAAACGTTCTCCAGAAAAGACGTAGAGAAGCTTACTCAAAAGTTTTCATAGACTTTTAAACTTCTAACATAAAATTAAACTAAGAACAATTATAATTTTTTGCTTAACTTGAAAGAAAAAAAATGTGACAAAATATAAAAAAGATGATTACTTACGGACTAATAACATCTTTGTGAAGTAATATGAAGGACAGTCCAAGAACATAATACGTAATTCGTGCTAAGGCCCAATCATGAACGACATCAACCATCCCTGCTAAAATTTGTTTAAACAAATTGTTGAAACGGGGTTCTCTTGGTCCTTCTATTCCACTGTAAGTAGATGTAGAAAAAAATTGAGGCCTCCATGCAACTCCTGCCACAATTTTAGGATCTTTTCTTCTAATCTATGATATAAATAAAAATTAATCTTTAAAGTGAACAAGGGTAATTAAACTTGATAAACTACTTGTAGAAATGTATTACCATATAGATAGTAACTGGATTAAAACTGGAAATAACTGCTTTCTCATATAGCTCTGGATGTTTCTTAAAAGCATCTAAAACAACTTTAACTACTTCATTGCCTTTTGCTTTTATATCAATAAACATTCGTTGACCATTCTGTAGAGTTTCCTGTAGAACATTTTCAAACAGTGCTATTCTCTCACCATTAGGCTCAAATTTAGGCCTAAAAAAATGCAAATAATTACTAAAAATCACAATGTTTTTTTATTTTAAATACATATTTAATAATAAACGTCTACGTACTTAAGAGGATGATTAGTTGAAATATCATAGTCTTTTAGTTCATCCCATGTCATCTCTTTTATAGTACCATTAAATCCAGTCAGTCGATCAATAGTAACATCATGGAATATAATAGGGATATTGTCTTTTGTAAGAGCTAAATCAAATTCTATTCCATCACAGCCTTTTTCATGACTCTTAAAATAAAAAATTTTCGTTCAAAAATCAAATGTCTTATGATTATGATAATAATAAAAAATAATAAAACATGTACAGTACTTACATTACGGAAGGCAGCCATGCTATTTTCTGGATAATCAAGGCCAGCACCTCTGTGAGCTACAACCCTCATACAATACTGTTGATCATCATTAGTCTGCTGTTGCTTTTCTCCAATCTTAAAAAGGTCCTCCTCTTTTTGAACAAAGCTCAAAGGATCAGCTCCAAGCACTTTCTTGACTGCATTGTCATCGGGTGGTGGAACTCTTGCAGCAAACTTGATCAAGAGATGAGTAATAATAGCGCCCCATATTAACCATGGAATTGTCAGGTATAAAAAGTTAACTAGCAATATCCAGGCAGCCTGCAAGTAGAGCCACAGCAGGGTACTCGTCAAGATTAAGTCTATGCAGTTCCACATCCCTGGAGCTTTCTTCTATCTTTGCTGCTCGCCTCCTACAATCTCTACTGTCTATAACTAACAACTACTAGGTTTGTACGTAGACTCTCGTGGATAAATTCACGATTCTTATCAGCTACTGCTCGGCCCGATTGCAGCTATCATCACCGCGACAGAAAAGTACAGGAGAGATAAAAGTGTACCTATCGCAAAATCTATCTTTCTGGTGGGGTTATCTGTTTGTAATACCTAATCGCGAGTTCGTGCATGTATTAGGCACAATGAAACGTGTGCTGGATTAGCCGGTGATCGTAAGCGGGAAGGAGACAGCAGAGAAGAGCGGCGAAGTTCCAAAAATCCAACATTGAAAACGCGAAATCTTACACCACGCTTACACCGACTTTGCGGATTTTAAATTTTCTTGTTGACACTGAATGAATGCGTTGCTCTGCGTGACTCCTCCCGAGCTAAGCAGGCTTTTCTGCGCTGCGCTGCGATTCGTGCTGCGGCCGCTATAATAGCATAACACACACATGCGAATTTGGGGTTCAGTTCATTCATCTCTTTTTTTTTCATTTTTACTTACTTACTCTAATACTTATATCATCATCATGCGTAATGAATTGTATACATTGCGCGTATTGGCTGCTGAAACCTAACCAAAATTTCGTCATTGTTTGTTTTCAATAATTATGATTGTTGTTGATCCTTTGAGTTATAAGTATTTACAATATAGAAATTCTACTTGCTTTAGATCTATTTCAATGTATATAAAATTTAGAATCCAAGTTATCAGTTGGTAACAAATCTTGATTTGTTCAAATACTTATTTATCTTATCGGATCTGATTTTATCAAACAAATTTTTGATGTCTATATTTTTTTAAAAGCACTTCTGTCTTATATTATTAAGTCTATATATTTATAAATTCTCTATTTTGAAAAATGATAATGTTCTCATTCATGTTGAATGAAATATTTTAAATGAAATATATAATGTGCTAATAATGTTTGCTATTCGTCAGCTTATAAAAAGCAACAATCTATTACCAAAGTTTAGTATTGCACACAGAAAATTTTTAAATGAAGCTTCAAGAAGAGGATCAACAATTTATGCTCTATCATCTGGTTAATATGCTTTTATCAACTTATTTCATGATTTATGAGGAATATGCAACAATTTTTCTAATGTTGATATTATTCAAGGTCAAGGAAAATGTGGAGTTGCGGTTGTGAGAATATCAGGTACTGATGCTAGATTAGCAATAGAGAAGATGACGAATATTGCCAAGCTTGAACCAAGAAAAGCTTATCTACGCAACATACGAAATCCTCAAACTGGGGAAACTATTGATAAAGGTCTATGCCTTTGGTTTCCAGGTACAGTTTTTACTTTGTTAAATTATAAGTTTTTGAATAAATTTAAAAATACTAACATGTTAACATGTACTTTTTAGGACCTAATTCATTTACTGGGGAAGATAGTGTTGAATTTCAAGTTCATGGTGGAGTTGCAGTACTTGCTTCATTGATGTCTGCTTTATCAGAGCTTAAATTTCAACCAGCTTTACCGGGAGAGTTCACAAAAAGGGCATTTTTTCACGACAAATTAGATTTAACTGAAATTGAAGGCTTGGCTGACTTGATTCATGCTGAAACTGAACAGCAAAGAAAACAGGCTTTGCTGCAAGCTCATGGAAACCTTAGTGTGTTGTACAGTAGTTGGAGGGCAATTCTTTTGAAGTGCTTAGCACATATTGAAGCTTATATAGACTTTGGTGAAGAAGAGAATATTGAAAGTCAAGTTTTTGAACAATGCAATATTGATCTTAAGGATCTTGCAGAAAAAATGAAAAAGCATTTGTCAGATGGAAGAAAAGGAGAAATCTTAAGGAATGGGATAAGAACTGTAATTCTTGGAGAACCAAATGTTGGAAAAAGTAGTCTCTTAAACTGCTTAGTACAAAGAAATGCTGCAATAGTCACATCAATTCCTGGTACAACAAGGGATGTTGTTGAGCTAACTGCAAATATTTCTGGCTATCCAATAATATTAGCTGACACTGCTGGTCTCAATAAATTAACAAAAGATATTGTTGAAATTGAAGGTATAAAGAGAGCTAGAGACCAAGCTAGTAAAGCAGATTTTATCATATTAGTTATGAACGCAGAGGAGTATGTAAAAAGTTGTAAAATGTACAATGAATATCTTAGTAGTTACATCAAAAGTCTTGAACTAGAAGATTTAATTTTAGTAGATGGACAGTTAGCTAGCAATGTTATGGTAGTTGTAAATAAAGTGGATTTATTGAAAGAAACTGACAAAAGGACTTTGGAGAAACATGATTTGAATGGGATTTCATGTACAGATGAAGAAGGTTTTCAAGAACTTTTGGAGTCTATGAAAAAGCGTTTCGAATCGATGTTAGTGAACAAATATTTATGACATATCTTTATTTGAATTGAGTAAATAATAATTATTATATTCTTATATTTTTAGATGTGGAAACCCTACTGCGGAAAACCCAACTATAAGCCAGGAGAGGCATAGACATCATGTAGAAGCTTGCCACGAGTGTCTTCTAAACTATTTTGATGTTATATCGAATAAAAACTATGACATTGTACTAGCTTCTCAAGAAATTCGTAAAGCAGCTAGAGAACTCGGAAAAATCACTGGCCATGTCAGTACAGAAGAAATTTTAGATACAATTTTCAAAAACTTTTGTATTGGTAAATAATGTGTGTATATTTTGTTGTCATTATTTTACAATTTGTTTAATAAATTACAAAAAAATATTCAAATAAGTTTTTAATTTGAATACCTTTGAAAAATTTGAAAAATCGCGCCTCCAGCAAGTGCCACTAGCGCTCAACGCATGCGTGTGGAAAGCAGTCGGCGCGGCCATCATCGGTCATCCTTTTTTCGCGTGTTCTCATCTCCACAGGTTTGTGTAACTCCGAGAATCCGTAAAAATCAAAGAAATCTGTAATTAATTTAGGTTTTATTGCACATAATTTTGTTCGTTAATTGTGTTAGAGTGTTCGTCAATAAATAGTTTCCTTCGATCTGCATTTTTCTTTGTGTTATCGCGTCAACATAGTAGCCTTGGCTATAACCTCTAATTGACGTCTGTTTCTGTTTTATCCAGGATGGCACCCCGATACGAATTGGCCATCGGCCTCAACAAGGGTCACAAAACCACCAAGATCAGGGTGGCGAAAAACAAATCCGAGAAGGAGAAGACCGTTGCCATCAGACCAGCTAGGCTAAAGGGGGTAAGTGTTGTTTTTTTTTGCTATGGTCGAAAGGTTAGAAAACGTTGTTGGTACTTTTCACTGCTAACCCATTATGATATATATTTGTATTAACAATGAGTTTTTACGAATAAGTGTTTGTTTTTACTAAGTTTTATCTTTGTTAATCATCAACTGTTTTATCAAAAATCTGTAATGTGTAATTCTAAATGTAAAGTAGAAAGTGTGCAAGTACATGCATAATCGGGTTCAGCCATATATTTGATAAAAAATTATTCAAGTTATCTCTATGATCACAATTTTATTAATCAACATAAGCTTTACTCTAAGTTCCACAATTATTTTTACAGCGTCAGACAAAGCACAGCAAATTTGTGCGAGACTTGATCCGTGAAGTCACTGGACATGCTCCCTATGAGAAGCGCGCTATGGAGTTGTTGAAGGTGTCCAAGGATAAGCGTGCCCTCAAATTCTTGAAGAGGAGGGTATGTATTGTTTCTAAATATTTATGTTTGTTATTTTTGTATAAATTTATTTTTTGCCACACCACGCGTAAAGTGCATACTATAGCCCTTCTCAGCAAGCACTAAAGTGTACACTAAATGCTTGGTGTGGTGAAAAATAGCATATGCACCAGGGTAGAAAAGAGGGCCCCTCAAAGTATGTGTTTATCAATTACATGTGCTATGAACTGGCTTTCTATATTACTCCTTAGGTGCATAATCTACTATAAATTGTATCTGTTATTTCGTTATGCAAAAATATTAACATTAAGATAAGAAAGTAAGATATAGTAGTTATTTTGCAAATAAAAGTGAATAAATGTATTTAATTATAGCTGAATCTACAAAAATAGAAACAAAAAAATTGTTTATAATAAGTATATTTGAGTGAAAATTTAAGTTTTTCATTATTTATGTAATTTTTCAGTTGGGAACGCACATCCGTGCTAAGAGGAAGCGTGAGGAGCTTGGCAACATCCTTGTACAAATGAGGAAGGCCGCCGCACAGCACCATTAAGTGCTCTTTTGTATTTATAAGGATTATATTTACTGGGTCAATAAACACCTTTGACACAAGCTTTGTGAGTGTGATATTCATTTCCCTTGTGACCAGGCATATTACTCATTAAAATAGTTGTGTTGCATTTATTATACACTTAGTATAGTCTATTGCTGTTAACACTACCTTTGCTTATAATTACAAAAGCGATATTCAACGTTAAGTAGAAAAATCATGATATACTCAGACACACAAACTAAAGAATTCTTAATAACGTGATTATGCAATGAGTCTACACAGTTTACTACACCGTTTGAAATAGAATCATTGAATTATTGTGATGAAATTAATATTTCACCCACAGACGTGCATGCAGAGAAACATCATCTCGTTGAGACAAACTAATATCTTACCTTCACGCTACTCGCCAAACAACAAACGCATAATTTGTCTATGTCTTTTACGCGAAATTAAACTCCTAATCTGTTCATTCGACTGATGAGTTATATTATGTATGAAGCTCTAAAGCAGAAGCAAGACAATTCAGGAGGCGCTTACAAGACTGAAGACACCCGCTGCGTATCAATACGTTCATACAAACGCGCGCACGGCTTTCGTGGAGCGACGTCGAGCTGGTCGAGCATGTCTTGCTTTTGCCCTATATACATATACAGGTATAAGCGCACGGCGGGGCTTTTCCCGGTTTAACGCAGCCCGACAAAGACTCGCCGCGCGGTGCCAGTCGTTTGTTTGTTGTAGCCGCTATAGGTATATAATAATCTCGTGCGCACATGGACTATTATAGGCGTTGTGACATTGCTCATGTTGCGTAGTTTTTAAATTCCTCAGTTACAATATAACATAAGTTAAAATATTAAATTAAGTTTAATCGATGGCGCGTTATTGATGTTAACCGACAGTACAATATAAACTGGATAAAATCGTATCCCATCTGTAGAATTGTTCATGCATAGGTATTTATACTTGCCAAGGAGCAACGCTACCGCGCGCCCCGTTGATCAGTAGTATCTATATACAGTAGCCCAGCTTTTCCTTGCACTTGGAAGGTTGGGCTATATAAACTCGCTGCGGAGAATCCGCGATCGGCCAATTTTCTAGAGTGGATCTCGTTCGGTGGCTGCCTCGCGGAGACAAATCTTTTCTTTCTCCGACTCTAATATATACACATACGCAGCCTCGGCCTTTTGTTGCGGGTGCAGTATATTTATAAAGAGACGGAGAGAGAAAGACTGCCGAAGCGCGTATAAGTCACGCCTCACTTGCCACGCGAGTCCTTAATCTTATCCGATGCGCCGCGGATGTATAAAGTAAGTGCGCGCTCACGGCCACTTTGTGATGGGTGTGCGGGTGTACATATACTGACTTTTTGCGCCGCGAGTAAGTATACTGTGCGCTGAAGCGCGAAACTGCGCTCTGCGCGCTGAAGTATCTTGTGATATATGCAAAGCAATTAATCAATGCGCTGAGTCTGACGGATCGAAGGATGTGTTATGTACTCTGAAGGAGTATATTTTTCAAATTGTGAAATCGTTCGAATTACGATGACTTCGATGAGTTTTTCGCTGTTCAAAGATTTTTTATTATATGTGCAATTATCCTATTGCTACATATCGTTTTTAATAACGTTTTTCTAATGTTTTTATCCCTTACACTTTGGAAAATCACATACTTATATTGGAATCCTGGACTCTGCTGCAGTATTTTTAGGATTCGCAGCGTATCGCGTATCTCGGGCTACAGAAAAGGTGAGCCGTCGCAGTTGCTGCAATTTTCAGGATAATTGACAGCTGACTGACATCTGTAGATAATTTATTTCCGTTAGTAACAAGGTTCTGTTAGTTAGCTGATAACGAACTTGCTATTGAATAATAAGGGTAGATAAGGTACATCGTAAATGTGAAAATAGTCTGGGGAATCCTCAAAAAAGTTTGTGCAGCGCGTTTTTCAAATTTAATAAAAAATTCACAATGAATAAATATCTCAGACCGCATCCGTTTAGAAATTAATGGACTGGCGCGCGCTATAAAAAAGTACACGGCTCGATTCATGTATACGTGTATACGTACCTATATATATTAAAAAAAAAAAGAATATAACTCGTGGGGAAAGCCTCCGGGTTATGGGTTTCGATCAAAGTCTAAGAGGCATTCTGCCGAGTCGAAAAAAGGAAGTTAGTGTTTCCTTTTCTTTAAAGCCGGCAAAGTCGCGTGTGTTCTCTTATTTTTGGTTCCAGGAAAAAGACTTTGTAGAATTTTATCAACACACATAAACAGTAGGGGGCTTTAATATTCTTTGCGCCAAGGTTTTGTTTGCATCGTGGTTTATACTGGAATTTTCTTTTCGTATAATCATGAAAATTCGCAGTCACGGTATTTGTCAAAATGCGCTCATCGAAATCCCTGTTAAAATCATATACAGAATCCGCGCGGATGAGCAAACTAATGGTAACAACAAATGGAAAATATTGTATTTTGTCATAAACAAGCATTCGCGTTTCGAGCTACAACTTGAGCGAAACGACTGCGGGACATCTAATTTCGCATACAATATATCCTCGATTTGTTTGACTAGACAAGTCGGAAACTCGCGTACGATACAGACACGTAGATAGACACAGTAGGAGAAGAGAGATCAGAGAGAGAGAGAAAGAGAGAGAGAGAGAGAGAGAGAGAGAGAGAGAGAGAGAGAGAGAGAGAGAGAGAGAGAAGCGCGCGTACGAACGAACGCATGCAGAATTCAGCTGGGAAACAAGAGACAGAGATCGCCGCGTATTGCGCGAAAGCGGCTTAGCCGAACGGCTGCTACTGCTGTTGCTACTACATGACTGTGTGCATCTATATACACAGACTATATATGGTACGGAACAGTTGAAATTTCGTGCATAGTTGACGCTTCGCTACACGGTTTACCTCGTACGTACGCGTTGTTTTGCCCAGCTTTGGCTACATAGAGATGTCTATATATATATATGTGTATGTATAGCTCGCTGCAGTGTCTAGACCAAATCTGTACATGGAGCGCAGTAGGTTTTTTTCCCCGATGAAGGTTGCCCCGGTGAGCTTTTAGCTTTTTTATATGGTTGTCTCGTCTTTTGCGAGGAGCAGGCTTGTGTCGATATTGGAGTATCCTCTCGTTATGCTTGTTTTGTGTTGTATATAATGGTAAATTATATTCGGTTCATTTGCGCGCGTGATATATATGTAATGCAAAGTGACATCGTTATTTTAATTTTACGGGTCTTGTTATCAATTATTGTATTTTTAAATGTATAATAATACGATAATATAGTAATGCGCGTAGGTGGCCATTACGACCCATTAATAATGTAAAATATACTTGGTTATAATTTGATGCAATACTGCATCGGAAAATTAATAAAAATATTTTACAATCAGCTTTAATAATAAAGGCATTTTAATCGTGCATTCTTGCGTGAAAAAATTCAAAAATTCTATCCTACAAAAATCCAGCACCGAAAATTCAACGAAGAGCGAAAATGAGCAAGTAACGTGCGAACAGAAGAAATCCTCCAGAGTTTGACGCTCGGCACAATGGACTACATAAAGCAGCGCACCGAGTATATATATATATATATATATATATATATATATATATATATATATCCAGAATAACGACGACGGTTCTGCCGAGCCATTCACAAAGAGAGAGAGAGAGAGGCTGCCGACCCCTGCACTTCGCGTTTGTACAAATGAAGCGTGTCGAGAGGCTGAGACAGGAGCTGCTCTGCTGTGTGTTATAGAGTGGATGGCTAGGGCGAATTACCCCGGAAGACAAGGAAATTTCTTATATATGGAGTAGGGAATAGAGGCAGATGTAAGAAGCAGCAGAGCGTAGCTTAATAAGGCTTCACTGCGCGAGTAGGCTGAGCTTTTTGTTCCTCGAGTTTTTTGGCTTTTAATGACGACGAGAGAAGGGGGTGAAGGTTTGTTTGCCGAGGTGTTGAAATTTCGGCGTTTCTTTGATCTGAGTTTTAGACTCTATGTGAGTTTAATGCAATCGACTTATATTTTAAAATGTACAATCAAAATTTACACTGTCGCTATATAACATAGATCCCAGTAGCTCGTGCGACAGCTACATCTCTAAAGCGGACATGTGACACACGCCAGATCGCCCAAGGGATATTCATCTAGATCAGGCGCTAGAGAGATGTCATGTTTGCTTTGAAGCCCTTGTTTTGATAATCGATGGGTTTCGTCGAAAATAAACCGGTCGACGCGTGTATAAAGAGCTCGGGGAACCGTCTTTTTTGCCGACATTGCGAGAGCGCACACTCAACTTTTCGTCGCGGTGCGAGCTTTCGTAAACAGAGCTGTCTAATTTTTTTCTCGGATGACGAATTCGTTCTCGTATATTTTATAATATCCAAGTGTTGTGAAATAGTTATCTTCATATAACAGTAATTTCCCTTTTAAAAAATCAAGTAAATAACGCTACTCAATTCTCCATCATCTCCAGCGCGTCAGACATGTCGCTCTTCGTCTGTCGTACTCCAGATCCATTAGACCCTTGGCAATCCAACAAAAGTCAAGGAAAACGCGTTTTCATCCCTATACGCTCTCAGTAGTCGTGCACTTTCACCTCGCGCACCTGTTCTTCTTCTCTTGATAATCCTTCATTTTAATCACGACTCTGTGTGCGTTTCATTACACACCAAGTCGGAGCCAAGACTTTAACGGACCTTAGATGCAACGCGACGAGCTTGAACATTTTTTTACACCCACGTTCACGAAGGAGAAAAAGCGCGTCTCGAGTGTACTGCTGCGTGTATATAATATATACATGTGTATAGTGGAGGCTCAAGTGGCGATGACTACGACAAGGTAAGAGAGGAGGTACTTTTATTTATGACACTCGAGGAACTATCTCTTGAAAAAATGTTGCGTAAAAAGAACGGCTAACTAATTAGATTTTTTCTTCGCATACCCTTTGTCGCTTTGCTTTGGGGATGAGCTAGTTTTGAGAGCGATCGTCGGGCAAGATTAATTATTTGAGCATCGCGGGTTAGATTCAGGGCAACATTTATAGTTAGAACTTTAAAGAAATATAAAGAATTTAAAAAATTGTTCCTTAAAAAATATCTTCCAACGTACCTTTGTGACAACAGACTGTCAAAAGTCAGTATTGCCGCTCCGTTGAAACGGTGTCAAAAGCGAGTAGCGCACAAATGCGCGAAATGCAAAAGTAGTCGAGTATAATCGTTCCGCAATGAAGTAAGACAGGCGAATCTGGTGCGTGGCTGACGTCTTCTTTTGTGCTCGCTCCGCCCTCCGCCTCTGCTGACGCTTAGAAGCCTGCGGGGAGAAGATGTTTATGTTTCACAGCTGCAGAAGATTTATTGCTTTTTTATTTATCTGAATAAAAATTGTTCAAGAATCTTCATACATCCGAGAGAGATTATCGGTAAGCCAAACAAGCACCCGAGTCCCGACACAGCTGAAAATGTCCGTTACAACCCTCTTTTTGTAATTTCCCCGATAGTCACGCGTTGCGTGCGCTAATACCCACACAGCATATGTCCTTTATCGGCGCGTTTCATTTTTGGCGAAGCTGGAGTTTAATCATCGGCCGACAAGCGGCGCGCGATCGAACTTTCGACGCGACAAATTAGAAAATACAAAATTGTCTTTCCCCGACAGGCCAGCTTATATATAGCGGGCGCTGGATTTGACACGTTAGCCATAGCTAGCTGATATGTCAAAAAAGCTCATCGCGATGGGATTTGTGCGAATAGCGGTGAGGCGCATGGCTAGCTGTATAGAAAGAAGAAAAAAAAGTTGGCGCATCATGCTGTATATAGGAATGGAGAACTGTGCTGCGGTGTGTGCTGAGAAAAAAAGAAAACGAAGCAAAAATTGGAGTTCTGCTCGCGGCTGATAGAGCTTTCGATTTGCTCAGAGCGCCAGGCGTATTTATAGAGAGGAGCGGCATAAAAACAGAAGTGACCGCGTTGTGTGTATTATATAAGAGAAGGAAATCGCTCTGTTGCGCAATTTTTGTGTGTACCATATTTTTCTCGCTAGTCAATAGCCGCAAAGGACACTATACAGACCGCAGGATACGCGTCATTCCGTATCGAGAGTATAGGATCGACGCAGCTCTATATACCAAGTCGCATTATTTCACGAGTATAATTAGAGAGAGAGAGAGAGAGAGAGAGAGAGAGAGAGAGAGAGAGAGAGAGAGTCCGTGCAGGCTCGCGGCAGCCAAAGTACGCAAGCGATGAGAACGCGGCGCGCGCGAACGACTGCTGCGGGAGGGTCATCTAATAACCCCGCGTTTGGCTCTAAATCGAAGGCATTCCGATAGAGGGGTTATGTGCTTCGCTGCAGCGATGGCAATATGTCTACTGTGAGTTATGTAATAATCGCATACCTCGCTCGAAGCGGCGTCGCGCGCTGGCACGCAACTGTGCGCGCGCTCGGATCATCGCCGCGTTGGTATTTCTGCGCGTGTCGCAGCAGCAGCAGCAGAAGCTTGGGTTCTCTGTGTGCTGGAGCGCGTGGATGAATTGGCTTCATTCGTCGGATTCTTTTGGAAGGTGATCTGCGCGAAAGCTTTGCATGGAATGATTATGTGTGTGTGTGTTACAGAGATGTGTCTGATCGTATCGAGTCGATTTACTACTCGTAATATACCTTGTATATTGAAATAAAAGAGCCATCAAAGATGGCATAACGATTCCCTCGAAACGTCAAACAATACCCAGCTCGCACACTCCAGTCCTATACTCTTCCCCAAAAGTCTTTTAATACTCTCGGCACAAGAATTTCATCAACGCGCGCTCGAGCATCATATCGGTATACACATAACAGTCGCGTGATCGATCGATCCTTGATTTTTGCCGTCAGCGTCATAGTATACCCCTTCGTTTTTCTCGTCCCCGTTTTCGCAGTAGTAACAGTAGCCGCTACACTCTTTCCCTTGTGTCAATCCAGGCGCGTCGAAAATGCCGAATTTACGAGAGAGACTATAGCTCGCGCACTTTGTGCTGCGGTGTGTATTTTACGAGGGCTTCGCGTGTAATTTCGTGGTTTTCCCGGGGCGAAAGCTTTTGCTGGCCGATTGTTCATCTAGTGCGCGCAGTCATTACGCGCGAGGCTGATGAGATATTTCTCTGCACGGTCACACCGGAGAGAGAGGGAACGTAACGGAATGCGTGTTTGTACGGGCTTGGTGAGAGAATTTTTCATTTTTTTCATGTTTTTTTTTAGAGAAAGATACCGCTTTTTATGACTAGAGGATTTTTTTCATGGTGACTGGCGTTTTGAGCTCGCTGTTATACACTGAATGAAAGGTTTGCGCTTGTATGAGGTGGTTCGTTTAGAACAAATTTATCGGAGCGTAAATTTTGAATTGATCGCGGCGATAGGTCACTTTTGAGAGGTCGTTTTCCATTGCTTTTTGGACGAGAGGTGGTTCATCAGAGATTCAAATCACAGGTCTCGAGTATTGAAATTTTGGATTTTGGAATGCATATTTTATTTTCGTTTTTAATACCTGTGACATGCTATTCTGAGTTTACGAACGTTTCGTGCACGGAAATCCGAGTAACGATCGTCTTAATGATGAAAACGACAATAGTTTATGAACGAATAAATGCTGTTGATAGTTTAAACAACTGGTGTATACCATTGAGTTGGATCGTATTTTTTTTTTTACTTGATAAACTATTTTGTATTGAATTACAATAAATGTATTATTTTATAAAAAACGTTTTTTTTCCGAATAATTTATTCTTATAATTTGTCAAAACGAGAGTCACAAAAGTCACATACAGTTATGTTTCACATATTTACTCGGCTGTTATTCGCTCCGTGCACGACTGAGAATAAGATCGCAACAATACCCGTGCTGAATTTTCGTACTAGAGGGTCGGTCAAATACCACTACTTCATGGTGAGGAGTAAAAAAGAATAAAATATGTTTCCTCGATATAGCTGAAGTGAATTGACTGTTAAATAATTCAATAACTCCCAATAAAATAATTTAATGAAACGCCCGTATATAAGCCTATGCAATATTCGACCGACCATGAAGTTCTTGAACTCGCCACAGAGTGCGCTACATGAAAGTTGGTGCACGGAGCGAATAGACAACCAGGCAAATTCATGAACGTCCATAGCACTCTAGCAATAACGCATTCAAATAACGTATCTCGAAAAGTCCAAGTGAAAATATATATAGGTATTATCGACGAGTTTCAGGTACAACACGCATCTCCGAATTATCGCCAAGCCTTCATAGCTGTAAACGCATTATTATGCAGAGTCGGACAGCAAAGCCCGATCGGTTTTAACATAATAATTGCAACGGATTGCGCGTAATCGTCAGTTCCATAATGCGCGCGCGTATGTACATGTGTACGCCGAGCAAATAACGTTATGCCGCGCACGCGACGCGCTCGAGCGTTAAGAGACCGGATGATAATCCCTTTTGATAAATCAACAAATTAATCATTATCACGAGCCGAAGCGAAACTTTGCATTTCGGGTTGTGTGCGAATATGACGATTGCTGCAAAACCAGCGTACGTGACAATGGCGTTTTAATAATAATGCGTGTTTTATGCTAATTTTCAGTGGGCTTTGTTGACACTTTTGCGCGTTGCACCGATGCGACGGGAATGATTTTTCGACGGCAGTGAGGCATGCAGATTTTACACTGGAATTATACGTATTTTAAATTTCGCGAATTGACTCAATTGATTGTTTTATTGAGTTATCGGAATTAGTGCAAAAAAAAACGTACGATATTTAAACATTTAACAACAAGAAAAATACTAAATGCGGAGAGAAAATTGCTCATAAGTGCTTCTCTGCTGATTCGATGTGCAGTACATCTTCAATTATAGGTCGAGATTCTCTCGGGGAGAGAATACTCTGTTGGGTATATAGAGGATTAATGCGTTGATGCTTATCTTTCTTTGGCTGTGCATCGATGGCTGAATGAGAATTTATACAAGAGTGAAGTAAATCTTCTGAGAGATCCCACTGCGTTACATTGTGCAATGTAAATGATAGCGGGAAATTTTTCTTTGTAACTGAATAATGCAGTGAGAGGTGGATTGGGTAAGGAAAATAAAGGATTTGCATGCGTTTATATGGATTTATTTGCTGGGATTGATTTTTTTTTTGTAGATATATAAACCTTATATCTTATATAGCGTTTATGTTAAACTGAAATTTGTTTGACTATCAAGCTTTGATTAATTAATAATTATTTTATCTTCATTTCCTGTACAAAATATAGGAATTTAAATTTTTACAGCTCATATATAAATTTCGATGTTTCGAGGTCACGAGGATAAAGTATAGTATGGAATGTAGGTTAGAAACAATGTCAGTATATGGTGTGTTGTACACAAACAAACATGTGGAATCTTTTACTTTATTTAAAAGCAAAAACTCGCGGCAATAACGTCCACAGAAAAATGAAAACACTTTTCCACACAGTAGAGAATGATAAAAAGTTTATGACCGTTAAAAAGGTTTATAAAGTTTATCTATTTCGCAACTTCTTTTTATGCAAATGAATCAGATCGGGCTAAAGATATATATATATATATATATATATATATATATATATATCTCGACTATGTACGCAGAGGTTTTCGAAGGCAAACATTTTTTTGTGAATGAATCTATTGATTTTAGCTTGGATGTGTGAATATTTGAAACAAATGTTCAGTGTATTTTTTGTAGTAGTCTATTTAACAAAAAATGTTCTATATAAAATATTTTCAAATATTTGCATCTAAAAACGCGTCTTTTATTTGTAATTGCCTATAATATTTCAGAAAGATGAGGGTACCGCGTGAACGCGAAAAAAGCAAAACACGAAGAGAAGAAATTCAAAGCAGAAAAAATGACTGATAAAAATCGCAGGTATAAGCGAGCACTGTCAAGCCATATGTATTTACCATCCTGCCATTTGCATAGTCGATTTAAATAATTATTGCTCGATAAATATGACTTTCTGATTACCGAGTGCGGCCGAGTGCTTTCTCCCATGGCTTTTAAGTACGTTTTTGCATATTTTTGCTGTCGTCCTATTATTCAATTAATTCAGCTGAAATTTGGTTTGAGCATATATTTGAAATAGAATTGCGATTCGTAATACGCCAATCTAACAATAATTGTGCCGAAAAAATACTTTATGATACTTTGATATACAAATTAACTGAATTGATCGGGTACCAAAAGACAAGCATTTCGAATAAATTTCACGCAAGTTACCTGCAAAGGATTTTCCATGAGATCGAGTTCTCAGAGCTTCTGCAAGATGGCACGCGGCCATTCGTCCACATACAATATATAGATGTCTATACAAGCGAAAAGCTGCTGCAGCACGACTTCTAGGTCGACGTTATCGCGTCGAACGCTCGCGCTTTAACGTGTTTTATTGTACATTCATTATGAAAGGTGCATCGGGGAGTTCGAGCACGAAGCTGAATTTCCGCGCGAATAGATGCGCAGGAAAGGGTATCGAATAATAAATGAGAAAATGAACATTTTCATTTATATATTATTATGCGAGATTTTTTTTTAACGCTTCGCTGGCCAAATTCCTGTCTATTATAAATGATATAACGAAGTCATTCAATAAACAGTGTAGTCACTGGTAGGATATCAAGTAGAACATGTACATGTTTGGTCAGACGAGTTAGGTATAATCATCAGCGTCGGGTCACGAATATACTAGCTGTCAACGATCGAGCTCACCGTTTGAAAATACTCCATATTCGCATCGTGCTTGCGTATAATTTGGACGACGATCAAAGAGAAGGCAAAATCAGAGAAAAGAAAAAAACTCTTACTCTATTTCCCTATAGTTACAAGGAGAAGGACGTGAGTGCAGAAGGCGTTATATATAACGAGCGAGAGGAGCTGCACCATTGCAACTTCATTTGCGAGCGCGCGGATCCAATTACGACTTTTATCAGAATCAAAGCTTATCGAAAGCTCTTTTTTTCCACACCGGTGCGGCAGAAGTAATAACGCCGTATATATATACGCCTTCCGTTTTTCCTCGCGATATGATAATGGTCTGTGTGAAATTTGCTTTCTCATTACGCTCCGCACGCGAGAAAATTAACAAGAGTTTAATTAGTGACGTGTGTGTGTGTTCGTGTGAGTGCGGATGAAAAATAGTAGGTTGAATTGACGATGGCAAAATGTAGTCTTGGAAAATGTCTCTAAATTCCCAATGTTCATATAATGCAAGATAGAAGCACAAAAGATCTTTTATGTCGAATATTCGAAAATCAACCATCGAGATCACTGGTATAGAGAGCTTCGGGGTTTATCATTGCTCGGAGAAACTCTTGGGAGTCAAGAAGGATAATAAATAGGTACCAATTCAGCTTCTATGAAAAACTTGACGCAACCTAATTCACCGCTTTCATTTTGCCTCGAGCAACACTTCCTTATTTATAGATGTTTATGCCCACATATCACAAGATGATAACAGTAGGGCACTGGGTACTTGACGCGCGAGAAAAAAAAGAATCTCTTTGGAACATGCAAACGCACTTTTGCTCGTATCGTCCGTCCCACGAGACGGAGCGTAATATTCATTAGTAAAAGAGAGAGAGAGAGAGAGAGAGAGAGAGAGAGAGAGAGAGAGAGAAACGAGAAGAGCATAGGAGAGAGAAGATGACGAGAGAGAGAGAGAGAGAGAGAGAGAGAGAGAGAGAGAGAGAAAGAAACTCCAAAGTACATTCACAAATAACTAGTCGAAATAAAAGCTGAAACGCGGTCGATAAGATATACGCGAAACATGTGACTCATGCGAATCTCTTGAATTAATCTGGAAAGTTTGCCAGGACGACAGAGTGAAGTTTCGCGCGTACACGACGACGACGACGACGATTAACAACGAGAGCTGATAACTTGACGCCAGTGCAGAGAGAGAGGGAGAGAGAGAGAGAGAGAGAGAGAGGGAACTAGGACGAGTTCGTTCCCGGAATTAAAGCTCTTTACTAATTAACTCGAGAGAGGCTCGGGCGAATTTAAAAATACAATTAGAACGTACTCCGCTGTCTCTTGCTTGGAATCAGCAGTCGTAGTAGACGGTGTTGAGGATCGAAAAATTCAAGGGAGAAGGGAGAGCAACGGAGAAGAGAGCACAGATTTACAGTATAACAAAGAGACGACGAAATTAGAGAGTTGCTGCAGCAGAACCCCCGCTCCGAGAGCCTCTTTACCTATATTTTGCGACTTGTTTACTCGCTCTCGACTCTTCAATTAAGACGATCATTTAATCGAAAATTTAACTAGCTAAGAGCTTTTGCGCAACGAGCTCCGAGGGGTGTTATTATCGAAGCTCAGCTTTGCGAGATACGGATTACGTTCTTCTTCAAGTTGCAGCGCGCGTAGAGCAAAATTTGCGCAAGGTTGCAAGTGATTTTCGAGCTGAATTAATTAAATCATGCGCTAGAAGCTATGGGGATTCGAGGATTTTTTTTCGCGTGGAACTGCGCAAGCGCATTATGTGGTTTTCGAGTTTGTGTTGAATTTTGCCAATGCATTAAATCTTCCTGCGGTTAGCTCGCGTATTTTCCGAAATTTCAAAATCTTGGATTATATTACAAATGTTTCGATACTACCCCGACTGCAATAATCAATAAAAGCAGCGATTCGTTAAACTTTAATATTTAATGCAGCTTTGGCATCGTTAGCATGCCATCATTATGCTGAATTCAAAGTAATTCGTGAAAATATCCGATAAAATGATGACCTGCGCAAAGAAAGCCGCGCGTTGTTTGAGATTACAAAATCTCGGCGATTTTTCGTGGATCATTCAAATTTTACGATAGCTGTAAAGGTCCGGAATCGCCGAGCGGAATACTGTCTACTGTCGCATTATTTGCCGCTTTCGCGCTGGATGATTTATGCGCTGTCGCCGCAGGCTCGATTTCGAGTACTGGCTATAATGGTTTGATAGTTTTTTGAGAATATGCCAATTGGTAGATCGAGCTGAATGAGTCAAAGTATTAATTAATCCTGTGCCGAATCAACGATCAAATGTCGAAACGCTGTACATACATGGATCGTTTGTTTATTGTTAAGCGGTTATTGCAATGCATGTTATTCCGTGACGCACGTTCGTGTTTCCTATTGTATTCCGATTTCACATCAATCATCGAATTACTGTATCGATAATAGTATATAGACGTATTTGCTATTTCCATATATGAAAACAGAACAGATGGAGCTCGGAGCGTTCAATATCAACGCCAGCTGTTTATTTATCAGCGCGTATCGAGGCCGATCGATAGCGAATCGATTATGATGCTGCTGTATAGGTTTACGAAGTTATATATATATAGAGAGAGAGGCAAAAGTTGTTGGGAGTTGCAAGAGTGGAGAAACGGAAAGGGATTCTGTGCTGGCGTCGGATTTCCTTTTAAGTGAGCGAAACACACGATACGGTGGAATTCGATAGCCTGCAAATAGTGAAATGCTTTGTTGGGGAATCGTTTAACGCTAGCGAGCTTTTTTGCAAATAACGAAGAAAAAAATCCTAACGTCCGTTAAAATTTCTATTATGCGACGATGAGCCTTATACTATACGTTCTTGCAGTCGGTTTACCTCATGAAAAATTACGATTGCGCTTAGATGTACAAGCAATAATTGTCTTATTTATGTCTGTGTTTCACATTTAATTCTTAGTCATCAAAAACCATCGAAAAATTTAAGCCCAATCTGTTTTCCAAAAGTTGGACATTCTCCTTGCAAGCATTATATCGTCAAAATCGATGCAGATGATGAAAAATTTGAATTATTCGGGCTTGACTCTTCGGGCTTTTTCGATACCTCCGACCGTTTTCTCAGCAATCTAGACCCCATAGGCTTGTAGGGGGCCGAAAAACGAAGAAAATTATGAAAAAGTGGAAAAAAAAAAAATCGCCTCGAAATGGGACCTCCGAAATTGCGTATATCTTGAAAACTCAGCGATTGCATTCCCCGAACGATTAATGCGCTGCTATGAATTACAGTCATACTTCCAGAGGCGTACAGAGACGAAAGCGCGAGAATTCGCGCCCGCATAGGAACGTATGCACGTATCCTCGCTCATAAACGCACAATGACCCGGCTTTTGATTTATATACGAGGATGTGAAAGCTTCAGACGAGCGAATAGCTGCTTGTCGCTTTACTTTTTCTTTTTTTTTTTTCTTAAGAACTGCTATTGTCGCCTCTGTTGCTGCTGCAGAAGATTGAAGATCTAGGTATAATAGGAGTCTCTTAATCGCACTTTCCACAAAAATGTGCGGCTTGCATTATTTTACATTTTTTATCAAGTTTTTCTGCGAACAGTGCGATAGAAATGTGACTAGGCCGCTGTTTCATAGAGTCCATAGTTAGTGAGTTCGTCTCAACAATTTTAATCGATGAAAATATCTGTGTACAATTCAAGCCTCACAACCTCGTACCAGGAATCCAATCGAATCTATTTAAATCGCCTCGCAACTCATTCGAATGACCATGATTCTAACGCTTCTTGAAATCCAATCAAAAGATCAGCGCCGATCTTCTGCAGACTCTCTCTCTCTCTCTCGGCGAAGTAAAAGCTCTCATTTAAAATTTTCCTCGCGCGGAAAAGCTACGTCGCGCGGGAGCTGAATCAAGAGTGAACCGGCATCTGACACTTGACCCATTTTGACGAGCAGTAGGTATATAGGTATAGGTAACATAGGTATATACATATACACACGAACGCATACACGTATACACGCGTGCGCACTGCGCGTGACCTTTGAAGAGATTACCTCATCTTTACTATACCGTTACTTATATTTTCTTCTACCTTTAGGGGTTACACGCTGAGAGAGCAGCTGGTAAAGGGAAGCCGGCGGCTCATTAAAGATACGAATCATTTCGCTTTCGCGTGAAACTGATGAGTTTCCCCGCTCTCGTGTATACGCGATACGCCTAGTGGCCTCTTTCTTTCTCACTCGATCTCGGTTTATTAGGCCGCAAGGCAGCACGAAGATGTATACCTATGTTTGCACACATATATACAGATATAGGTATTTCTGCTCTTTCCCTTTGTCGAAATCTCTAGGAGGGTTTATTTGGTTAATGTTGGGGTTTGGATGAAAGGGCATATCGCAGGGGGCATCGCGATTATCTCCTTCTCGGTTCAAGGTCAAGTGCGCGATTAGAAAAATCTCTTAATTTTCTGTTTGCGTAATTTTCGGAAGTTACTTTCTTCGGCGGTACGTCTGAGAGCACAATAAGGATCGGCAGTGAAATAATATAAATTTTAAAAAAACATATCAAAAGTTTAATATGAGTACGGCGGCAAACGCACAAAAAAGCAATACAAACAATAGAGACCTTCGTTCAATAAAACTTGAAGTAAGAAGAATTTGTTATTTTTGCGATCATCTTGTAGAATCAACTTACGTAATGTTTTATCGCGTGCTATTGCGAAATCTGTTTCTAAATATTTTATATAATATTGCATACAAGTTTGAAATAATTATGCGCTTTTAAATCACCGTGTGATTTGTTATGAAGAATAAATAATAGTTACCTAAAAAACTATTTCTAATGAAGTATACGTTTTCACAATTGCATTGCAAAGCAGCCATTGATAAAAGACTGTGTCTTGTCGAGCAGTACTATCAATTAACAAATACACTCTCAATTCACATGAATAACTGATAATCAGTTATTCATTATTTTTTCGTTATTGATAAGAGCGACGCATCAAGTGTTGTGCACAGAAACAGACAGTTGTTTTTGCGACAAGTGTTGGCTGAGGTTCGCACAAGTGCTACGCCAAATATTCCATGCCGGATTATAACAGTGATATATAAACAAAAACTAATTTCGAAAATGAGAGTAGCAGTGGTGGGTGCTGGTGTTATTGGAATCACCGCAGCTGTGGCAGTGAAGGAAGCTTTTCCATTTGTAGAACTGACAGTTTTTTCGGAGGCTTTTTCGCCAGAGACGACAGGCGATGGCAGCGCTGGTTTATGGACTCCCTTTATTATTGCCAATACGGATGAGCAAAAAATATTGTAAGCATGGGTAAATTCTTCGGCTCTCAAAGCATTTTTCAAATTTGAACTAATTTCATACTTTGTCAGGCGATGGTCTCTTGCAACGCATAAATGGTTGGAAAGTTTTTGGAAAAGCGAGATGGCTTCGGATGTTGGAGTTTCATTGATACCAAGTTACCGTATTACGTCGGAGTCTAAGGGCCTTTCAGAGCCGGTTTGGGCTGACGTTGTCTACGGTTGTTCCATGCTAAATAAGGAACAGTTGGACCGAATAAGCAAAACAAAGGGGAAGAATTACACGTAATTTGTCTGATGTTTCGTTTTCAGTCAATCTAATATTCGATAATGCTTATAAAACTGTCTAAAATTAAATTTACATAAATTTCAGAGCTGGTTTTCACTACGTAACATACATTTGCGAACCAACAAAAATGTTGCCATTTTTAATGAAGAAATTGAGATCGATGAATGTGAGGCTAGTGAAAACGAAAATTAAGGATTTGAAAAAATTAAAAGAACAAGGATTCGATGTGGTAATTAATTGTAGCGGTATTGGCTCACGTGAACTATGTTTCGATAAATCTCTTATTCCAGTTCGAGGCCAAGTTACGAGAGTAAGTACATATTATTCATCTTCATTTGATACGTTTTTTTTTGTCCCTGAAAAACTTGTAACTTCATACTTGCTATTATAGGTGAAAGCACCTTGGATGTTTGAGACTTTTTTGGAGGCGGACGACGAAGGAAATTATGTTATTCCAAAGTATTTTAATATTTTCATATCTTTTTATGCTGTCAATAAAATCGTTTTATATACTCAAATTAAATCATTTTCAGCATGGAATCAGTGGTTTTAGGTGGCACGCATCAAGAAAACAACTTCAGCGTATCTGTGTGCCCAAATGACTTGAAATTTATTCTGGACGGATGCAAGCGCTTGTATCCATCACTAGACGTTAGTTTCTTTATTTTTATTTTGAATATTGTATAGTGCCTTTGTTACGTAGCAAACGTCATGATTTTTTACAGGATGCTAAAGTTTTGAAAACATGGGTCGGACTTCGCCCAGTAAGAGATGAAGTTCGTTTGGAGCTAGAAATCGTACGTACTGAAGGGGGACAAGATTTGACGGTCGGTATTTTATAAATGCTATATCGATGCAAATCTACTTTATTGCTTCTAAATCCATCAAATTACTTATATAGATTATTCATAATTATGGACATGGAGGATGCGGAATAACGCTCAGTTGGGGCTGTGCTATGGATGTCGTGGAAATTCTACGTCAGCATCTGAAGGCGAAAAATTCATCAAAACTTTGAAATTTACAAAGTAGTTAACGTAATAATGTACATCACACTGCTAATGTTGTTATTATCTTGTATTCTTATGATTCTTTTTTTACAAGCAAATTTTATTGTGAAAACTAATATTAAATCGTAGTTCTTATAATAGCTATAATCAAGCTAAAGCACTATTTGAATGAAAATGGCCTCATGTGATTGGAACGTTTAATTGACACAAAAGTGGTCAGTTCTCAATTAATTATACCATCTCCATAAAACATTAGATAAACAATATGCGCGAACACCCTCTGTTTATAGTCGAACCTTTGTCTCACCAGTAGTCTTTCCTTTCGCGCTTCACACAGAGTCGTACAGAAGAGTCGAAATTTTGTCGTGCTGCGCGCGACGTAACCACTTGTCAAAGGAATGTCGCCGACAAGCGAGAGAGGAAAGTGCGAGGAGGAAGGTTGCGTTGTGTATGATTAATTAAAAAAGTGCGTCAACGCGACTGCTTGGCTTTTGCACGCGTCCACTTCACCTGACGCACTCGTACAGTGCTGCACTACTATAGGTACTTGAGTGCGTATAACGTAAACAAAAGGGCTGGAGAGTTAGTCTGGCGCGGGCGCATTGATTTACCCAGGGACGATAAGGGTTCGTTTCAAGCGCCTCGCGTTGATAAAATATGGCGAGGGGAAGAAGCGTCACATGAATTCATTGTCTTTAATATATTTTTCAAAACTTGTTGTGATGCTACATTTACACCGAAATATTTTTAATGAATTTTTAAAACCCGTTAATAAATTCTGCACAGTCTCTTGCTATCTCATTATACTCGTGCAATTTTAACGAACTTTTGAACGATATCGACTTGTTTATGAATTTTTCATTCTGACACCTCTCACCAAGCCAATATTGTCTGATAAATTTATAATTTTATGCACGAAGAGCAAATAATTGGAAACTGAAACACTTCTATATTTAACACGCGCAGCGCGTCCATCAGTCAGCTACTGTGAGCGTGTAATTCAGGTATACCTATGTATACAGCTTCAAAAAACTAATTTTTTGGAGAAAAAGCTCTAAATGAATTTATCTCTGGTTATTTTTATACATATTTTTACGCACAAAGCTTACCCCATCTACACAAAAAAAAAAAAAGAATCCGCCGTTGAAATTATTTCATTCAAATCCAACACACAGGCAAAATGCTCGTATAGAACGCAAGCTCGTTTTGAAATATTTTATCTTTTAGCGTAATTATACAATGCATAACCCTGTTTAACATTTCTCTCTGTGATGCGATATTTCATTTGAAAGACTCGCGCATACACATGCTCTCCAGTAGTATAAACGCAGAGCAGCACGAAATTTTCATGAGAGCGAAAAATTGTGCACGCACATACTCTTGCATTTTCACCTCGCGCTTCTCGCAAAATTCATTTAAAATACAGATTCGAACAAAAAATTAAACGAGATAGAGTGGATGGAGGCAATAGTGCGATCCCATTTCTGATTTAAAATTCACCACCGCCTCAGCTTTGAACGACAACAAACAGTCAGTTTTTCCTCGTTTCGATGCAGCGAGAGAAAAAGAGCGAGCGCAACAGCTTAATACCCTTGCAGCCACGCGTTCAACCATTTGAATACTCGCGTTCCGCGCCTTCCCGAGTACGTAAGAATACCGCGACGCTTTATAGTAATTATTTTGTGTCTCGTGTTTTATTTTTCGCGGAGTTTCAATCTGTGTTTGTCGCGCTGGAGCTTTCATTGAAATTGTCGTAATACAGGCAGACATGCGGTGAGTTATGCAGATGATTTGTTTTACTGCTATAGGGGAGCTAACTGCCGAATTATAGAGAAAATTAGTTTATTCTATAGAAGAAATAAAATCTCAATTTCAATTTGCCAATGGACTCATACCCTATAATAGGCAATATTCAACTGCAAAGCATATTGATCGTTTAACTAATCTCAATCTCAAAGTAAACTCTATCTCGCCCCCTAGAAATAAACTACCCTTCGCGAAATCAGTGTTGAGTTTCCAACACATATCGCGACCCTTTCCTCCGGGCTTAACTCGATTGTCAATATCACCTCTGCCGTATATATACAAAAAAAAAAAGGTCGTATACACTCAGCTGCGCGCGCGAGGACTTTCTAATTACTGGCAGGAGAGAGGAGGGGGGCGGGGGAGGCAAACGAGGCATACGAAAATCTCGTTTGCGCGCTCGCTATATGTACACTCGGCCGATTAAAGCGAGCAGCCCTGAAACGGCTCGCGGCAATCAGAAAAATTAATGATACTCGCGAGCAAAGACTTGTTAGTTTCTTTTTTCTCTGCTGTTGCGCCTCGCTCAGGAGAGAGAGAGAGAGAGAGAGAGAGATAGAGAGGGAGGGCTGTTCTGACCCTTTTTTTAATTAATCTACTGCGCGCGCGTTTTGCAGGATTAAGCGAGTTTACTGTACTCTTCGGGCTATTGTTCCGACGTCGATTTGTTCAAACTATTTATAACGAGACAAACTTTCTGCGTTATTTTCTAGTTTTTTCAAGAATCTTCTATGTGAAATAAAACACAATGCAAATAACGCGTCTTCTATTTTTCGTACAAATAATATTTCAATCGGCTTATAGTTAATCGCTTTTAGTTCAAACTTAGCTAAACTTAAACCAAAACTTAACTATATCTAATAGTACAATAAACAAGGCATCGAGGCTCCTTCATTCATCGCATATTTGTTCTCCTAACATAACAACTGGAAATCTCTTCAAATATCCTCACTAATGAAGCCCCATCCCGGCCACGCACTTACTTAGAAGTGCTTGCACTTCGACGTAGAGAACAGCGCTGTTCGCATTACAGGGAAACAACGGCAAACTAATATCGAATCTAGTCGCGGGCTGCTGCTCTCCTATACCGCTGCTAAGGGCAAATAGCAGCGAGGCAGGCTAGGGAAGGAAGGGAGCGAGAGAGATATCAAATTGGGCTGTTCTGTAAGTGACATAATGTTAACCGTACTTATCCTTGCGCGTTTAGCTCCTAGACCATATTCCGCCCTGTAGTGTGACGCTCTGCTCTTTAGCCGTACTCGAGTCGACCCCCTTTACTCTTGAGTGTGTCTATACGTTGTCGGTATGTCGGAGGGTGGGTTGATTCTGCTTGGCCATTCGGTGAAAGATCGTGATTGAGCGAAAATAATCAACGGAAAATATGTATCTAATTGATTGCACAATCTTATGCCCCTAACGAAACGAGATTTCATTGTGAGAAAAAGATTTTGAATTAACTTTGGTATATACTCTGTCGGGGGTAGAAAAACTAAAGTGAACAAAATTTCACGGAATTGAAAAAAGTATCCTCCGGCTGCACAGCTACCAGCTGATTTCCAAAGCATGGAAGGACAGCTCTCTCGCGTAATGAAAGGCTTAGCGTGACTCGCGAGTGGAATAAATCCAGTTTCGCTGTGATCCGACGTGTACAGTATATATATATATATATATATATATATGAAAAGCTTCTGCGATGAACAAAGCGGCAGGAGCTTCTTCGCAATAATTCTTCGAACGTAACGTTCGTCTAACAAAAGCTCATCCGCTCCGGAGATTCTCGATACGAAATTTTTCGACGTCTTAAATGCTGCAGCCTTGGCTAATTAGCGCGACGACGGCGACGAGTCGAATTCATTGTGTTACCGAAAGGAACGTCCATAATGGAGTCGCTGATTTTAAATTGGACGACTTGCGAGATCGCTCACGGAATTTCGAGGAGGGAAGCCGCGCGAGCTTGCAGGGGATTTAACTTCCGCTGCAGACACTTTGTATGTAAGATGGTCGGGGCCGCTATATAGCGAGTATTTTTTTTCGTTAACGAACTCCTGTGGGCTTGGAAGTTTTCTTTCAATTATAATTTGATTGGAAGTTTTATGGAATGGAGGATGATGCTTGAAGGAATTTTGAGATTAATTAAAAGAACAGATGAAAATTTAGAGATTAATGATGAGAGAATTTTAATAATAAAAAAGACACTATACTTTTCGAGTAGCCTACGATGTGAGTTACGCATAAAACTCGCAGAGAATCAAGTAATTCAAGATTTTGGAAAAGCTCGGCATTTACATTAATCGGATGACCGTTCAACATACGTTAATCACGATGTAGGCTATATACATCGTTTCTGTCAAGATGAGCTACTTCAGCGTCCTGTTTTAGCATCCAATTACTCATGTAACGATATATCCCTATAGAGATATAACTTTATGAACTTCAACTACATAACGACATTGTAAAATTGTAATTGATTTCGATTTTCGAAAAGCATCCCGAGCCTGTTCTTGACACATGGAGTGGTATCGTTTAAAGCTGAGATTTCTCCTTTTAAATTGATTATACTAGCGCTACATTCGATAATTCTCGCGATGCTTTTACGAGTAAAATTCATCGAATTATTACAACGATCAGCTAACGCGTCAGCTCGAAAATTTTAAACATTCCCATTGACATAGGAGATTCGAATTCATGGAACGGCTATATACGCATGAATTCCATTAAATCGACAGGGCTTCCGACCAGCAACGACAACAACAACGCCCAAAACAAAAATAACATTATAGAATACTCCGCGATCAAACGGAATTTAAAAATACACGGCATCGCCTGGAATTGGATTGATTTTTCAAGTGGACGCGTTACGTTCCAAACAACGAGTGTCCTGATACGCGCAGGTAATGACGAAACCCAATTACAAAGGTAAAAAGTAAATAAAAAAAAGGTCGGGAATTAAAACGCGCCACTCGCGTGCTAATAAATTCAGAAAGAGAATGAACGCGCAGCAGCTCGCGTTGCAGATCAAACGCGTCCGAGCAATTATACAGTGACGCCGGGACAGGCGTACAATGCCCACTTGACAGTGTAAAATGTCAATCAGCATGTGTCCCGCTTCGCGAGAAAAAATAAACAAGATACATATACACGCCCACGCACACACACACACTAGGTTCCCCTCTCTTCTCTCTCAAGAGCTCACAAGCCTGCATCTGGCGTCTATGATATCCTACGCGCGTATATGCACTTACGTTATATGTATATAGTATAACGTGCGTAGGTATGTGCGTGGGTGGGAGCTGACATTCATAGAGGTAATATCGAGGCAGTCGTACTCCCCTTAGACAATCGGCTGCCGCATAACTGCGCCCTTTCGGCTTAATCGGCGTCGCAGCCAGAGAACGTCTCGCACACGTGGTAATTACATAATTACGCATTATAAACGACAGCGTTAATATGCGATATCTGCGGGAGTGTTTAATTCCGCTGTGGGGATGACTCTGGTGTACGCAATGTACGAAGTGTTTATGGGATTTGCGATGATTTTCTTCGAAGGATCTGGTTGATTGGTGACGTTTGCGTTGATTATATTTATTACATCAAGTGCTGACTTTTCGAGTTTCGAAATATTCCAGTAATGCTTCATCATTTTCACCTACTACGACTTATCTAATATAACGGTCATTATTTTCGTCACTTTGTAGACCAGCATCTACTCAGAAGCACTTCTCGCAAACTGTACACCCCCAAAGCTGTATACATATTATAAGCACCAAACTCTCCAGTAGTCCGCTATCTCCTTCGCAACCGCCATCTTCCGGTCCTTATCATTGGGTTCTACGTCTTCCGGCGTATAGCGACGCGAATTACCCGCGACTTCGTCGGACGTTTTCCCGTATATATACTCGATATACATATATAGTATACATGCATATTGCATATACATGGCTGCAAGTTCGACGAAGCCGATCCCATACTCGGTGACATGAATATTTGAATAACACTCGAGAAGCGGGGTCTGGCTTTTCTTGGCGCATGTACAGTGCCGGGAATTTCATCTTTCGAGATTAAATTTTTCATACTCGACTGCCTCGATTCCCTCGACTTATTGCAGCTATTTATTCCGGCCCGACGCCGCAGTGCGCGATACAGCGCACCAGCCAAAGTATATATATGTTCGCCAGCTGTTTATGAATTTTCGGTTTAGTTGCGGCTGATATCGACGGCGCCGATCTGGATTTCCGTGGGGCTTTTGTATCGACGGGAGGGGACATATATTGTATTCTTTTCGCGCAATGGGTGCGGATTGAGGTAGTTACATCGATTAAACGACTAACGACAAGAATGAGATGAAATTTACTTAGAAATTGTGTTAGAATATTTAGAAATGTATACTTATGAAATAATTAGGACAGATAGAACTGATTAGTTTGAATGTATAATCGAATTTTGGTGAAAGATTATTTTTACAACTCTTTATTTTGACAAGGAATGACGTAGGTGTAAAATACTAACTTAAATTAACTATGTTATACAACATAGTTAGAAATGCGGGTTCATTCAAAAGTAGGACACTTGTGTATTAACGTGAGCAGTGCCTCTTATAATAATAATTATTATTATTATAATAATATGTACATATATTCATACACGCATACAAGATTATTATATAGATATACCACTTCCTCCATCCCCGGTACAACTAAATCCACACTTTATATATTTTGCTAATTTACCTGATGCAATATGCATTCAGGTTAATGAATATCAAGTTAATTTTCTATACATACACACACACCGCGCGGATACGTTTACGAATTCAGCGTGAAATCCTTCGAAGCAAGCTCGCCGCGCATCAACGTAACATCATCCTGTGCCTGTGTACAATAGAATAAAGCAGATCATTTTCGGCAAAGTGTAATTTCGAAAATTACAAAAAGACCGACCCGTTAATTATCGCATCAACTAATGAAGCCCGCGGCTAGATTAAAACCGCTACACAAAGCGAGACTCACTTTCGGTATTGTATTCAATGAATACGGCCACGAAATTCGAAAATCAGAGTAGATCGCCGAGTGATTATACTCACCGTTCTATGTAAGCTGCAGTAATAATAATAAACGATCCTATGACGAGAGAATTACGATAAGGTTCGAATACGTAAACGGCTGCTTTATGCTCTATTGTACGCAGACGCATATTATTAATACCTATACTCCTTTAAAACAAACGCTCGATGCACGCATACTGCATATACTGTATGTACAACCATTGTTCGCGATCGCGACCGCGTCTGCGTATAAATCATTTCGAGCGCCAGCTAGCTACCACGGCGATATCAGCCGGAATTGAAAATGTTTTTGCTCGCGTCGATTGGCCTATTAGATCTGACCGATAAGAACCTTACTGCCGTATATTTCTCTCTCGCGTGCCGCATGCAAGAACGACTGTCGTTGCTGTGTGGGTGTATGTGCGTCGATTTTTTTTCTTTATTTTGTTTCGGAATTTTTTTTTTTTTTTTTTTGGGAACCGCGTGATTTTATTGGATGTTCGCCTACTGCTGTGGCTTTCGCAATCGATATGCAAATCAAATGATTGGCAGAGCTTTTTTGGTATTTGTAATTGCTTCAGGTGGTCAAAATGATTTAGGCCGAATAGTGGTTTTCGATTTTATTAAGTGTCTCTTCATGCGGACTACAGTAATGTGTACGAAAATGTATTAATGCGGGAATTAAATGAAGGCTTGGACTTGGCAAGTAGGTACAGGATGCAAATATCATTCGAATAGTGAATTTTTAATTTTGAAAAATTGGTTAAAATTTCTAACTCACCCCTCAGTTTGATAGCACTTAACAAATGGCGTAAAGTGCGACAACTAAATCCTTATAACTAACGTTATCACTTCGCTAAAACACCATAATTGTGATCCAAACTTTACCTTTACGATCGTTTACAAAACTACAATACAGAACAAACTGGAACGTAATATAGGTGGCAATAATTTTCCACGAGCGCACATAATACCCTTCGAGCGATTTATCCGTTACAATTTGCGTGTAAAACTGCAGGAGTCAAAGTGTATACGTGTAATAGCCACTTAGACCGAGCACTACTTCCTTTCGCTCGACTCGCTCTCTCTCTCTCTCTCTCTCTCGTGTGCACCTGCAACTAGTGTCACTGAATCAATCATCGACGAAAGCCCGAGCCGACGCAATTACACGAGAGGAAATAATCGCTTTCGATCGGGGATGCGATTAGAGCAAACTCATCTCCTCCGTGTACTCGAGACACTCGCTTGGAAACGCTACAACGCATAGCGGCCGAAAAAAGTAGTATATGCGACGTGTACTACCTTGGCTCCGTATACTCTTCCTCCTTTTTTGAAGCTTGTCGTACAGGCGTGTGGAACAGGAGGACTTTTTCTAGCTTCGATCGAACTCTTTTCCCGCGAACAAAAGGGCCTTTCTCATGAAGTTTGTAACCCGTTTGCCGAAGGTAAAATGTACGCGGGACGTGATTAGGATACGTCGATGCATTAAAGTCAATGTTTTTGTCAATTTAAGCAAAGCCAGCAAAAAAATTGTCCACTCAATGTAGATACCAACCAACGGTCGGCACGTCCAAAACTCATCTATAGATGAGTGATAGCCGAACATGCGGACGACTATACACGTCTCGATGGTAAAGCCGCAGATAAGATCGTCATACAAAGTCAGGTATCGCGATCCTCGGGACAAGCGACAGGTGCGGGAATTAACGAAAATACAGACCGTCCTCTGTGCTCGCCTTTGTGCTTCGACCGACACACGTCCGCATCCGTTTGTTTATCGTCCGGGCCGAATTCGCTCTATTCGATTAGATGCTCTTGACCCGTTCTCTTGGTCGCTGCGCGCGAACGATGTAATTGATATTAATGGTTCTGGGATCTTGTTCCACCTGGCTGGACTTTGCATTTATATCAGTTTGCGGTTCAAATTTGTAGACGAGCTTTTACCAGGAATACAAAAGTGTATAGGAGTGCGATGCAGTGGGTAAATAGAATGTATGCAAATGCTTGATTAATGGAGTTTATTGTGCTCGGTCGATGTTATTGCGTTGGGAGTATTTAATGAATTTCGGTGCTTTTAAGCATTATATTTTAAGTATTTAAATATTGCATTGATGTAAATTTCTTCGTAAAATTTAAATTTATTTTCAGCTTTATGCGCGATGAAAAAGCTATATCAAGGTAAATAATAGATAATCTTAAAACACTTCGTTTGAAATTTCGATGACTATTCATGCTCTGGTTTAAAGTAGAGAAAAGATTCATCTTTAAATATATATATATATTCTTCCCGTTCTTAATTATCTAAAGGAAATTAAATCTCTAGCACTCATGAAATATTCAGAACCAAGAATATTCAAATTCCATAAGTAATTATCGGATGCATGATTATAGACTACACGGAATATTAAAATTTGATTTTTTCATATTAAATCTATAACGACATCCATTAACTTAATCAAATTATCATCGATGAAACCTTTATCGATCACTAAATGTAGCTATGCTATATAACGTATAGTAAAAGCACGACTGGATTTATAAACATCGCATCGCCAGCGGCGACCAATGAAATATAGTGCTTCAATTAGCAGTCGGGGCATAAGTGTCGGGCTATACACATAGTCCGTGTGCATATGATTTACATAACTGATCAAGCTGTTTGCCTTCCTATTTCGCATTATCTCGCCGTATTTACTTTAGATCTTGTCGCGTTGGCGCGAGCGTATATATGCAGTACACGAAGCTGGCGCTGCGCGTATTTGATTATAAGGCCGCGGCTTTTATCGCCCCGACTCTTCTCCATACGCTGCAGGGAAACATCCGAATAGAAACTACCCGGAGAGATCAAAACGCGAATTTTAGGATTTTAACTTATACTGTGATCAACATAACGCATTGTTTTACTTTTCCTGCAGTCATTTTTCAAAAACTACGTCATATATATGCGCGATATTAATAGCCAAAAGTTTCGATCGACGTTGCGAAAAGCGCAAAAGTTTCCAAACCCAACACCTACTCGATCAGCAAAAAAGCTCGAAAGCTTTCGCTCCGACATCAAAAACTATCAAGCGCACTCGAAGCGACTATCTAAAAAAAAAAACGGCGTCGTATACACGTACAGAGGAAAAAAAACGCAATAGCCTCTGTCATCTATACTCCCTGTATATTAAAACTAAACTCGTGCACAGAGGCCCGCGAGCAACACATGGAGATGACAGTTTCGTTTGCATCGATCGCAAGCTCGAAAAATAGAAAAATTTCATAAAACCGGAAGAAGAAGAAGAAGCCGACGACGACGACACAGACATACGAGTAGGGAAAAATAGAGATGACAATTTGTCATCCTTTATGACTCGGGAGGTGTCGGATACGCGAAAAGAAGCGCATAGCAGTATAGTTGGAGGTACACCTATGCACAAGGATATTATAAATCCCGCGTGCAGCGGAGAGAAATCAGAGCGTAACTGACGCTTAAAGACTGCTTTCCTCGAGCCGATCTCTTCATTCTCTCTCTCGCGCGCTTTCGTTCCGGCTGTCTGTTAGTCTCGCGCGCCTGAGAAGAGATTCCTCGAATGCAAAGTGGCTGTGCGAAAACTAACGACCGGTTATATAACCACCAAGTACCAGGAGAGGAAGAAGCAAAAGTTTTCTTCTCTTTTCTTTGGGCTACTCGAGGCGCGAAAGGAAGGTGGAGCTTGTTCGACTGATATTTTTAAAGAGGAATAATCGGATCTTTGAATATCGCAAGCTCGCGATTTACGTCGGATGAAAAGTTACGGAGCGTGAAATATCGCGGCTTGCTTCGCGATGGGATAACGCGGTTTTCCGATTTTGCTCAATTTAAATATCGGTTAGGAGAAAGACGTGTCGCTCTTATTTTAGCTGTTGAGACATGGTGATATGTGTTTGACATTCGGGTTAAGGCAACGTGCGTGCTAACTTTTTCTTAAAATACTTTTAATTACACGCGTCGGGTGTATAAAGTTTTGTCGCGTAGTTCGCGTAAAATATAAGTATGGAACCGGTGTAGCGTCAGTATATCGTCATTTTTTCGAAAAAGTATAATACCTACGCTTTTATTTCGCTGTCAGCATGAAAAACGAAATTAAAAAATACTTGATTAAACGTTATTAAAATTTTTCGAAATAATAACGCAGTGTCGAATTCATTACAGCTACGTAGGTCAGTTGTATAATTTAGCACACAAAATATAAGACGCGCATTTATAAAATGGGTTTCTTCGAATTTCATCAAATCAAATAGTTAATATTTTGTTACTCAGATATATTTTGCTTAGTTATTTTTCTCGAATTTCAGGAAGTTAAAAAACTTGCTCACTGGCGAGCAGACGCGGGTCTCCCTACTTGAAACAAAGAACAATAGAAGATTATACCGTCGCTTTGGCCAAGGATTAAAAGCCCGATTAGCCGGTTGACTTGACATCGCGACAGAGTCGCCTTACCCTGTCTTAAATTTCTTCGGCAACATTTCGCAATGAAACCGAATCAAAGCAAGCTCGATTAAACCTCTTTCTCTCTCACACCCTTGACGAACGGATACTTGCGTGCGTATATATATACACATATAGAATCAGTAGCGCACACGGTATAGGGTCGATTTAAAACGCTAATAACGCTCAGAGGGGGGCGCGCAGCGGCTCATGAGAATTTACGTCCCGCGCCATAACGCGCTTCGTTCCACTTCGGTCCTAAATCAAAGACGGCATCAGGGGGAGACTGCTGTTGGGTTATAGGTATATACGTTTGCTATACATATACAGTAACGACGACGTGTCGTGAGACAACGTTGCTCCCGCGAGTTTAAACTGCTTTGGATAAGCATAGGTATATATACGCACGGAATAGTATAAGCGTGTTGGTGTTTTACTCGGATTTTCGGATATTCCGACGCGCGATAAAGTTGTGGGAACGTCTTATTCGTTGTTTAAAGTTTGGCGGGAAAGTTATAAGGGTTGTATGATGTGTTGGTACAAGCAATTTGAATACACTGCGACTAATCAGCACGCGCCTGGATATTACGGTGAGAAATAAAATTTGTTTGGATTCGTTATGAGTAACAGTTTGATGCTTGTGCGATGTATAATCCATGAGGGGAGAAGCTGTCGCGTGCATACGCTTACTTAATGTTTATTCTAGGGCGCACGTGTAATCGTTACATTTGCGAGCGTCAAAGTTTGCACAGGAAAACATGTTATAGGTATAGTTGATTGTGTATCAAAGTTAACGTAATAAGCGCGAATGTTGTGTAAATTACGATAAATTAAACACACGACTAAAATTACACCCAACTGAATTCTTATAATCTCTTTTTCCCGTAACTCTGTGATGATTCGAAGTCAGCACAGCTTCCAAGTCGATTAAAATCTTAATCATATCTCGGCAGATTCAGCAGCGATGGAAAAAAAAGTGTATACCAAGGAATTCAAAACTCCACGTAATATCAAAAGCCAATAGCTCGCGCCAGCAACACATATTTCATTCAAACACACGGCACGCAACTGCGACGCCTTAATTAAACGAAGAAGCCTCGGCGGTATACAATTCCCGGCGCTTGAAACGCAATAGCGAAAGGCGAGAAGGCGCAGCCGCGCGCTCGCGCATAGATACACACACACACCCACATACACATACACATACACGTCTCGTTTCTCGGCGTAAATGCAAAGCGGCGGCAATTGGCGCAATGAGTGAGCTGACGCCCTAACTTTGTAACGTGCGTCGCGGGGACTAACTTTGTTCCGTAATCTTCCGTACCGTCGTGTGGCGGCTCTGCTGTAGTTTCTTCGTGGCTTGGCTTCAACGAATATATATATATACGCTTGCGGATCGCAATAACTGCAGTGTTTTGTGTATAAGGCGCGAAATGGCATTGCGCAGTACACAGAGCAAAACAGGCTTTTTAATTGAAACGGGAGAAATCATTAAGGCTCGCGCAAATTAAAACAATCAACTAGAGCTAGAAACGAAGTTATCGACGTAAACGTTATACAAGCCCTCGCTAACTAACAATTTTTCTTTATAAGCGTACTAACAATCCTCGCAACACTTATTGCCTTGGCTCTTCTAGAATTTTTCCACAATTCGACTAACCATATACTATAACTATGAAAATTTTCGCAATGCCATTTTCCCGCGGATAATATTCAGTCGTTAAACGTGAAGGAGGGAAAGAAAGAGAGCACCTCTTACAAAGTAGGTCGTGTGCTCGTTAATTCGTCAATGAGTGTTTTTTGTTAATTTGGCCCGCCGAGCAGAGCCACGCGACAAGCTTTGTATACGCGTTTTTATCGAGCCGACTTTTAAATTTATACGACGACGCGCGCAATTTGGAAATTATACGCCCCGGATCGATTTAAAATTACGGTTCCGCATTTTAAGCTCCAAAATTACGCGACATGTTTGAGGGCTAGCTTTTCCGTTTTAATCGTTAATTTTTTTAACGGGACGTTTCCGAACAAGAGGTCCCATTGGCCGGAATCGCGCTCATCAATATAAATCGGACGTTGTTTCGATCTCGTTGATATGAATAATGCAATCGATTCCCGTGCGAATAATGACGCGTACGACGTTGATTTCGCTCATTATTTAGACGAGCGCTTTTTCCGGACACGGGAATTCAAATTGCGTGGACTGTGTAATTTCGTCGAAACGTTACAACGAGAGAGACACATCTTTGCGCGTTATATGGATGTATACTTTTTGCGACAGTCATTCTCGTCTAGTCAGCGCGATATTTGTTTGAAAATTTTTAACGTTTTTCCGATGTATCCACACAACGGAGTCGCGCTGATTTTACAGTTATCGAAAAAACGTAACAAGCAATTTTTACGATTCATCAAGTATACTATGCGCGCATGTGTACATTCGATATGCTTCAACTACTATACTGCTTTGCATGAAAAAGTTATTCCAACTTGGCTCGCTCGCAATAACAATAAATAAAAACAAGCTTTTACGTGCCTTCAAACGCTTTTATGATTTATCCATATACGCGACTAGGACTGAGATAAGTAAAAGTAAAATCGAGCCCCCTCTCGCAGGATACATAACTATACAATATACATGTACTGTAATTTAATACGCGGCAATATGAGGCCAGATTGTACGCCTAGTCGTAAAAGTCGAGAAGCTCGCACTTGCTCCGAAAGGAAAAAATAGTTAAATAAACAAACGATCGCGTTTACGTGTACACGCATTTGCTCCTGACGAGTCTGCGCAGGCACGCAAGGCTTTTACATCTGCCTTTCCAAAAATCCCACCACGTGGAGAGTCATAAAATTTATATGCAATAAAAGATAAAACTCACATTCGACGTAAGCGCGAGACTTTATATAAGGGTGACGCTGATGCTTGGCCCAATTAATTATTATTTATCGCTATGCTTCTGGAAGTAAGCAGTAAAAGGGGCTTTAGTGGATGCGTGCACGGTACAATAAAATTTCACTGTTAGTTTGTGAAAGTTTTTTACTTCTACTATTCTAAGGGAATCAATCTATAACCATCGCATAATAAATGTAGGTGTATGGAGGGTTAGCAGAGTTTTATACTATACATATACATCTATTTTCAGCTGCGAGCAGGTGCTTACTTCAGAATTTTCTAATGCAGGATATTTTTAAAAAAGTTTCTCGAAAAGTGGGCTTTTAGGGCCAAAATTACGTTGGCAAAAGTGTGTGTAAAGAGGGCGGTAGCTTAAGAGGCTACTTCCGAGGAAAGATTATTTTTAAAATTTTCCGAGCCGACCGTACAAAAATGTGGAACGCTACGAGTCACGGGCCGACACTCATTTTCTAACTCGTGTTCTGGAGGTGTACATTCGTTAAATTGTATCTCTAAAGAAGCAGTTTTGCGCGTAATTGTGAAATCGCTTGGAGCCTCTCACTATAGTCTCATCTTCATAGCAAACTCGTCTCATCTGCTTGCAAACAGACACACGAGTTCGACTAATTAAGCTTCGTTTGACTCTAGCTTGTCTGCGCATTAGCAGCATCTCTCGTTGATCGGCGCAGCACAGAGAGCAGCATGAAATCAGCAAAAGCGATCCACGACTCAATTATAAGAGCTCGTTTTTGCCCGTCGATCGTTGCCCAACATAGTACCTTCCGCTCGATAAAACGCGCGCTCGCTCGCGTATGCTGCGCATTAACGATTACGTCCCTCAAGTATACAGCGGCAGCCGCCGACACGTCGTTCAAGCTACGCTGAGCGTTAATAGCCTCGACGATCATCTTGCGCAATTGCCCGTTTCGCGCGCTCCGCGCTACCGACGTATTTTAACGTGAGAATGAGAGAGAGAGAGAGAGAGAGAGAGAGAGAGAGAGAGAAAGTTTTTTCTCTATGCTTTTTTCTCTCTCCCGTGTGGTTTTCTTTTTTTTTTTCGACCCTCGTTTTCCGACTCTTTTCGAGAAGTCCGTGTACATAGCATCGGCGGCTTTTTACCGCAGGAGGTCGGGTCGGAATTTATGACGGGAATTTCTTTTTATCGAGTGCGCTATACGGCGTCCGAGGCTTCGTATAAGTGTGTGATGAGAAAGTCTTCGTTGAGAATGTCGGTATAACATCACGTTTTTTCGCACGTTTTTTTTTTTTTATTCGAGACGGTTCTATCTTCATTTTTTTCTCTCTCGAGCCATATCGTGACTTTAGTTTAAGTACGTTAATAATACGAGGAGACGATATGTCCGAGCGTTTACGCGCAAATCATCTCGAAACGTTATAACCAAGAGGTATGGAGAAAAATTGTCACAACGGCACTGCAAAGTTTTAAAAAGCGTGTATACAATTTAGACAGCGGCTAAAAGAGCCGCTCACAGATCTATTGTTTTGTCGTGGGCGCGCGCGAGCGCAGGATACACATCCCGTTGACAATTTTTCACGAACGCGCGTATAAGTTATAGAGGGAGAGGAAAAAAAAAATTTACATGTTTACAGCATTTGGTGTGTCGGCGGCGGCGGGTTATTTACACTGTCGCATCTCTTGCGGACGATTTTTCTAGCCTTTTCGACCTACATTTTCGTAACGTGACGTTTCGCTGAGTGCGAGCTCCGGCCGTGGTAAAATTATTTGTTTTTGTCTATGTGAATTTATACATTTATCTCTCGCTGTAGGTCGTCGGTGCGCGCGAAAGAGAGAGAGAGAGAGAGAGAGAGAGAGAGAGAGAGAGAGAGAGAGAGAGAGCGGCCGTGACTATTAATAGAAACTCTAGGGGATGGTTGCGCTGCGTATATATGTACGGGAGAGAAACGCGTCTATCTGGAAAGTTATAATTATGTGGTAATTTTGAGTTTATGCTTGATTACGAATGTTCGCGCGTATAAAGTTTGTGGTCTCTCTTTGCTTCCCGGTAGCAGTAGCAGTAGTGTACACGCATTTCTGTAAAACGAACGAACCAGGTCAGTTTGCTGATATGCCGGGATCAAAGGTGTTTTCATATAATTAACGCGTGCAACGTATAAATTTTGACTTTTCCACGTTTTTTGTAATATCACTTCTATCTTTGAGCGATTGTTAGAGAAGGGTGGCCAAAGCAGTAGGCCAAAACAAGACAGTTTTAGCATTGGTGATTCGACACACCGCTATATCTAGACTCGGCGCGCATGTTGTTATGAGGGAAATGGAAAACTGCCTATGCGCTACCTATTTTCATCCGTCAGAGACTCGGAAAGTTTAGACCGGATGACCGCGGTGACTACAGAGTTCGTGAAAGGGCCAGTCCAAAAGTGCTTTGCTTTTGTAACTGACATCGCTCTAACTGTCCAACGTACGTACACATTAAAATTAAGCTTAGATTGGACTCCCAACAGTGTTTTTTTTAAATAAAAAATAACGAGATTCCCGCGGTAAAGCAAAGAGACAATCAGAAAACGAATAATAGAAGAATCACCACGTTTTTTATAGAGTACGAGGTATAAGCACGAAATTCATCATACACACACGACTCTGAAAAAATAACCTTGCAGCTGCCTACTCCAGCAGCTATAATTACCTTACATACAGCGCTCTATAGCAAATCTTCCACATAGTGTAAGCTTGTCCCATGACGCGTACACAGCATCAGAGGCAATAATGTCGCGCTTGCGAGCGGCAAAGTATATAGGCAAACTGTAGTATCAGCTCTCGGGATTTGCCGCAGCAGTCGATGCCACTCCATAGCGTATCTATACAGGCTGTGTGGAGAGCAATATACAGGCGCATTCCACACAGCATCCGCTGTACACATGAGGCTAGTGCGTGCGAGCAGCACCAGTATATAGGAGGGATATATCTAGACGTCGAAGCTTGCGGTGCCACTCGCGGAAGGATCGCGAATGGCAGAATTTATGGCGTCATCCGTCACGAACAGCCTGCGGCGATGGCGGCGGCGGCGGCCTGGATGGAAGGTAATTTCGAATTTGATTTGCGCGGATTAGGGAAGTACTCCTCTCTCTCTCTCTCTCTTGGAGCTTGCAGTCGTGCGGCTTTATCCTGTAGATAGTTGAACCTGCAGCAGCAGATGTTACGATCCGCGATGAAATGGGGCTATAGCGTTTAGGTGTGTATATCTGCTATTATATGGAGGAGCGTCTATGCTTCACTCGTGATTGAAGCCCCCTATCGGCTTGTTTCGACTAAGCCGCACACGCGTGAGATGGACGATAGAGCGCGAGTTTGCTTCGATCGGATCGAGTTCTCGCACACGTATATTCTAGGTAGACTTTTAGCGTTGACCGGCTGCTATACTATAGTCGAATTTCGATTTGCGTTTTTTTCCTGGGTTGTTTTATACCCGCAGCGTAAAATTATTGTGAGTCGATGTTACGAAAAGCAATTTTCTTACAGCAAAATGCGGCTTCCTTCCTCTATACTCTATATACATATAGCTGTAGCCGGTTATTTCGAGTTGGAAAAATTACCGGCAGCCGTGCAGCGAGCGAGAGATTTCATAAGAAAAGAAAGATGTATACACTCCGGATACGAGCTATACGTGCGTTCTATATCATCCAATGCTCCGTCGATTTATCACAACGCGTGTGCCGGCAATCATAGAAGTGCATCGCGCAAAAACCGGAGAGAACACGCTTGCAGTGTGTATGTTTATACATATACACACAGCAAGATAGCGATCGGCTATCGTATACGTGTATACTTGATCTACCGTCGCATCTTCTCCAACAAACTCTCGCTCCCTTATAATTTTCAGTATAACTCCTCGGAATATCCGCGCGAATATATGAATCCTAATCCAATGCGCAGTATGTATTATATATATGAGCGCGGAACTATATGGAGCCATTAAAACTTTGCCACCTAATCATATCAAAGTCATTAGCCGCAGCGTATCCCATTTTTCGTACAATCAAAACTCAAAAGCCCCTCGTCCAACTCCTTTAAAGCCCGATAACGCAATATACGTATAACATAGTCCTCGCGCACCGCCGCGTCAGAACTTCCGCCGCTAATCGTCAGAACTCCCCTGGCGCACATTGACCCACAATATCCTCGAAAGCAGGCCACGCGTATTATACATATACACAGGTATATATATCCAACGCTCAAGGCTTATTAGCGTCGATCGCGACGCTATTTTTCGGCGAGATTCAGCAACAACAACAACAACAACGACAACTCGGAGTATATATAGGTAGTCGCGACAAAACGATTCGAGGAGACGGCACGTTAGAGCTCGAGCGCGCTGAGGGTATTATCCAGTTTAGCGGTGCCGTCGTCGTGCTCGCACTCCGCTCTGCAAGTTCGACGATAACCGGTGGCGACGGCGCATGGAAAGTACAATGGCCGCTAAGGTGAGCTCGGGTAATGGGGAGAATTCGAGCAACCAGTCTTCCTCTATATACGGATTCTCTATCTCTTTCTGCTTCCGAATGTGTGCGTGTGTGTGTGTACGTGTGTTTGTGTGCGGGAGGCTCTTTCGAGGGCCGTTCATTTTGACTTTGTGTAGATGCCGTACAAAAGGCCCTTTTGTACGGTTACACGAGCGGCAATAATGTCATTATTCGCCTGCTAGCTGTATGGGATATGAGAAGCTTATATATAGTGTGCGGAGAGGATGTAAGAACTGGTCGTTGTTGCCTTGATTAATAACGAGGATTTGCGAGGAGCTTTCGAATTTCATACTACCGATCGACTTTCGCTCGTATATAAAGCTGATTGTTATATCGGAATTTCTTAGTTTATAAGGACAAATTTGAAACAGTTATTAAACCCATAAAGCGATTATACGCTGGAAATCAGCGAAAAACAAGAGGAAAGCTCATGAATTTTCTCGAGTGGAAATTCATTTGGTAACTAGCACGGAACTTAATGATCTGAGAACTTTCCAGCCAATTACGCAAAGATAGGAAGATAAATTTTTATGAGAGTTTATAGTGAGAGCTGTAAGGAGCAGGATTGTTTTTACAAACCCAACACGCAGCGTGAAGAATGTTACACCGGAGAGGGTCTAATTAAGATACCGTCGAGTGCAAATAAACGCTACAGAATTACACTTCTGGTGCGGCTTCAGAGCTCAAAGCTGATTGCAAAAGTCACGCTTTTTTAAAAATTAAGCTTACATCGAGAGTTTACCTTATTGCATGCTTCTATAGCTGATATTTTATCGGGTGTGTGTGTGTGTGTGTGTGTGTGTGTGTGTGTGAATCGTCAACATGGGAACAATTTATAAATAAAACATATACACATATATTCGAACAGTCTTTCCACAAAGAAAACATCAACTTCATCGCGACGTGAACAAAGCCACAAGTCGGCAGTTGACGTCACTTAGCCCCCGGACAAATAACTCGCGGAATTAATGCAAATTCGTCTTCTATACGCTCGGCTATACCGCTTCCAACATCGTTCGTCTCCACTACTACATTATACCTCCTCCGTTTGCGCGACGAGGGGTGTACAAGCCATATACTTTCTCTTCAGCCACGCGCGCTCGCGCGTTACTTATGCCGTACACACGAGGATCGTTTAAACCGCGCGCGCGAGCTTGGATATAGGAAATCTAGCTCGACTGCTTCTATATATACTATAGGTACACAAATACGAGCGACTCCACCCCTATACGCGCATGCACTGCAGCATAGAAGAGAGAGAGAGAGAGAAGGAAATTCTGATTGTGCCGGAATTAAATGAAGCGGATCGTTAGCTCTCGCGAGGCGTCACAAGGAATTGTTTTAACTCGACTTCCTACGCTGCCGCTGCTTCCTCTGGTACACGTGTACAAGATGTGTGTAAGGGAGTAGGCGATTTTCACTGTCTTCTCGGATAGAGCTTGCTCGAGGCGAAAATTGATTCCGAGCTGCTGCTGCTACTGCAGCCTAAAGTGCCGCGGATGAAATTGAAATTAGAGTGTGAGAGACGTTTTATGATTTAATCATACGCCGCGAGAGAGTTCCTTAGTTCGCGTCACACGGCGGATCTCAAGACTGTTGCGGTGAAGGTTTATGAGCATTGAGATGGCTCGTATGAATGAATGTATGCTTCTTTATCTGCGCGCAGTATGCGACTGCTTTTATACGATTTGAATTTTTTAGGGACTCGTATGGGTTTTTAAACATTCTTCAATCACGATTCAATGCTCGGCTTCGAGAATAACTGGAATAGCTGAAATATTGAAGAGACTAATTCAATTTCTACATGTTAAATATTCAAGCTTCTAAAATTCAGCTAAAAATCTTTTTTTATTTCGAGCTTATTCTATATGAATATTTGAAACATAGTCGTATAGCTGCGTGGCAGTGAATTGAATTTTGCACTTTCCTGAAAATTCAATTTTCTCTCGATAACCAATCATAACGTTCCAATTCTTGAGCGCAAAGTGATGTGAACTATTTTCGATAAAATCAATCTCGAAAACTATATACACCATCTAACTGGAACCATTGACATCCGTCAAGCCTTACATCTTCTATTCACAAACACAAGTCAGCGCGCAAAAGATTCCATCATCGTCATCTCCTCGATCACGTCCCAGACTACAGCAAGATGAGATGCAGCAAGAGCAGCGCTCGCTAATAACGCCTCGTGTATCCGTCGGGTTTCGGCTCCACCCCCTCGTATCCATCTTACGCGCGTAAAATTCGGCCAAAGCCAGCATCAGTGGCAGCATCAGGCAAGTGCAAGCACACACATAGATTCCTGCCAGCCTAATATATCTATCCCCGGCTCTGCACCGCGGCGATGTCCCCGAAGCAATGGGCTAACCGTAACGTTGACACGCGAGCTCGTCGAGGTAATGGATGCGACTATACGCGGCTTTGCAGCGCCAGCCAGTGCTGCAATAGTGTATGCGTGTGTGTGTGTGTGTATGTGTGTGCAGAGGCACGCGTCGTGGTATCTCGGCGAACGCTTAGCTACATCGCAAACCTGCCGGCTGTGTGCAGCAGCGTATACGGCACAGCCCCATATTGGCTGCGCCGCGTCCGCCTCTTGTCGGCTGTCCGCGTGCTTGCCTCCGTGGAGACGGACACGAGGCCTTGGAGTAGCTGTGTGTGTGTGTGTGTGTGTGTGTGGGGAGAGGGCGGATGCTGTTTGCTGGATGTTCGGGTATCGGAGCTGGAAGAGGAGCTCACGATATTGAGATGGAAAGTAGGACTATTTTTCAACTCTGTTGCCCGAGACCTATACGTACACAATTAACTATTTCACTCGTCGGCGGTGTGCGCGAAACTTCAAAGCTACTAAACCAGTCTAAACACAATTAAGCAGTAACTTGGAAGGCGCGTAAGGACAAAGCAGCCAGTTACGAGAGGTACCCAAAGGAGAAGTGATATGAGAAAACGCGAGCGAGGTGTTACGATGACGCCAAGACGTGAGGACCTGCGCAAGAGTCAAAGACGCCTTGATTACATTGGTCTCTCTCTCTCTCTCGGTGAAATTGCAACTCACACGGCTTGCGTTTGTTTTCTCTACCCTATACTCACGTGTGAAACCCTTCTGGATATTATATACACAAGCAGCTGTGTAGAACCGGAGCAAGTTACACGTGTATACGCGTTCGTATAGGGAGTATAGAAAAGGAAGGACGGGATGAACAATGGATCGTTACAGGTGTATACGTGACGTTCATTTTTCATGGGCATCGTCTTGCGCACGAGCTCACCTTCTTTCTCTCTCTCTCTCTCTCGCTCTATATTTGTTCCACTTTTCCGGAAGAGGCTGGAGAGTTTGCTTTTGAAATTAATTACATCTCAGGAGATTATTAATCGCGAGCCGGCTGATGCTGTAGCAGCGCTTGTTTTCTTTCGAGTTTCGTCGTTAAGTACTCAGGATTTATCGCCAGCTTCTACTTCCGCCTATGGTATAGATAATAATATCGCGTTTCGTTAAATTCATCACGAGCGCGCATTTTTGTTCTACGAGTTTTCGAAACTTGAATTATACAGGCTGTAAAACAAAGAAGATAATCTCGCTCTATTACTTACTCCTACAAACAAGTTACGTCGATGCAACCCATACATTTTGGAAACATCCGGCCGTTAAAGAAGAACGCGCAGCGATTCCCGTAAACGTTTCCGTGCGAGAGCTTTAAATCTGGATGTGTCTTGGGTTTAGCAGCTGTTGCATTTCGCAACGTAATTCCAAGCGTAGGGTATATACATGCATACAAAGATATCGCGCACACGTATATATATATACGGTATAGAGTAGAGTATCACGGCGGTATAATATACGCACAGCATCGATCAGACGCGGAAACAGCAGAGAGTGTCTGGAGACGGGCCGAAATGTCAACGTTCGCGAAGTTCCAATCCCGGTGATCGGATTCCAGATTATCTGACTCCATTTTCTCGCTCGGTCTCGCTCTACATGCATCTATATATACATATAGAGCATTGTTTCCAGCGAGAAAGAGACTCGTCCTTCCGATATACGGTAAATCTTCTATGGCTGCTGTTTTTCTTTTTCTCTCGTGTCTGGATGTGTATGTATATGCCGATGCAATATAAGAGACTCGCTAGATTGAATGTCACTTGGACCCTGGAACCACTCGCCTGACGGGGGTCAACTACGGAATCGATGCGCGATCGTACTGTATTTATCTCTTTCTCCTCGGGACACGACGATGTGCATGTATGGACAAGTCCGTAATTGAAATATATACTTCTTTGTTGCTGCTGTGCGAGTGTATATAGAGATAATGCCGGTGTAACGCGGTGATTCGTATACGCTTTTTATTTCGTCTACAATTGTTATATCTCTTATACGCGCGACCTGAGTTTCTGAAATGTCTAACACGATTTTTTAATTAAATAAACTTTTAAAGAAAATAAACAAAGCACATCCTGAGAACTCATCATCGGCGAAGTTCCATAGCAAATGCAGAAACAGTATAATATAGATAGAACTATGCAGATCAGGCAGCAGAGCTAGGCGGCAATTGCAGAGCGGCCCTGCACAGAAAGCCATTGGCATCGATCCGGCTGCTGCATCATCGCTAACAGTGCGAGAGCGCCGAGCCAAGGATAGTGGCCTTAATTAGATGGATAATTCGAGCCCCCCCCCCCCTCCGAGCGCCGCCGAAGATGCTGATTGCGGTCTAGCCCAACGCTAACGAGCAGATGTTTTACGATTCCTGCGCAGTCTCATCTATATATATATACCTATACTATAACACACATATATATAGAAATAGTCGGTGCTTTGAGCGGATGGTATAGAGTCATTAAGCTGCGCGTTATAATATCGAATTCGAAAATTCGATCAAGGTGAGGAGCTTGGAGGCGTCGCGCAAAACTTGGAGAGGATGAGACGTATACATATACAGGTATGTATGTGTGTACGTTGCAGGTGTACAGTTCTCTCGAATTCGCGTGAAACTGCTTCGTAGTTACCGAGGACTTAGGCGGGATGAAGGTAGTTGCAGTTGTGCGTTAGTTATGTAAGCTCGCGCGCGGTCAATAGTCGCTTCCGTTACTGCGGGGGATATATTTGGTTAATTGATTTTTGAATGGATATATATATATATATATATATATGTATATATATATATAGTTGCAGCGAGAGGTGGGATCAAAAGCTGCGAGACATGCCGTAATAGTGTCGTACCAAAGCTAAGAGAGAGATGAATAAATGTTTGTAAAACCCTCAATTCCCGAAAGCACGAGACAAAAAAAAGGGCATAAAATCTTTATTGCCCTGGAGAAGCAACAGTAACAGCACATTCTCCTCTGAACTTTCTTCCTTACTTCGCTTGAGCATATAGATGCCCGGTGTTGTCGTCGTCATAAGCTTCCTCCGCGAGCTATACGCCGAGCAGCTAAAAAGCCCCCTAACTCTTGTTATACTGGTAACTAGTAATTAAGCGAGGCGCTGTAGTGTAAAACGGCCCTTCGTCTCCTCGCGTTAGCTCATATAGCTATACCCCCTTTCCCGGATATATAGCCTCCCGATCTTAGTTATCCTGTTGTGCAACTGCTACTCCACTAGCCCGCTAATGATTTTTACCCTTACCCGCCTGGCCTTGTTATCTCTAGGTATAACCTTATCAGCGTTCGTTTAATCAACTTTATTCAAGGTGCCGTTTATTGATAGTTTGTCGGGAAATAGCGTTTCTTTTTTTTTGGAGTGGCGAGAATTTGTGCGGCTTTTTTCATGGAACATTTTGTGTTTTAAAAAAAATGATGATTTAGCCACACTTTAGGGGTGGAGGAAACGATTTCGTTGTTTTCTTTTGTGAGAAACTATTTTCAGCGTTCTAAAATGAACTATTTCCTGATCCTTAATAAATTTATTTCAGACTTGAAGTCGATAATTGAAAAACGCGAACGTTAATATCCAAGTCCAAGACTTACCCGCGCACCACGGGAGCCGCACACTCGGCGCCAAAGCTTAGACTCATCAAACAACTATCATCAAGCTCAAAACGATCACGAAGCCCATCAATCTGTTCCAAAAACAAGCCGCGTCATCCTTTCATCATTCACGACAGTCACTCTCAGCCGGGAAAGTCACGGCTTCGCACAATATATACACATCGATTGTCGCTATAATATAAGCGCATATGCACGCGAGACTGCGTCGCATAAATATTGAAAATTAATGTCCGTTACGCAACGGAGCAGAGAGAGAGAGAGAGAGAGAGAGAGAGAGAGAAGCTTTTTCGGTCAGTACACTCTCTCTCGCGTCGCTTATCCGACGACGAGGAAGAAAAATTCAAACCGTCGATTATTTACATGCAAACGGTGCACTTGACATGCGAGCCAATTGATTTTTTTAAGCGCACGCGCGCGCGTGTGTCGTCGCTGTTTTTTTTTTCCGGCTCAATTAACGCGCACGACACGGAAACACTTTTTGCGCCTATCGCACGAGCTCATCGAACGATAACGCGCGCGAGCATAGCCGCGCCCCCTCGACGCTGTTTTCCGTCTTTTTATGCTTCTGTTTATCCTCGCTATAACTGACGCTTTGTTTGATCTCTTGGAAGGGCTTTTAGATTTTCAGAATTTCCGAGGGGGAGGAAGGAGGAGTAGGAACGCTTGCGTGCTAATTAACGGGTTTCGTTGTAGAGATTTCACGGAGATTCGAGGGTGGTTTGCTTTTTTTTTTTTAGAAAGTTTGGGTGTATTTCATTTCGGACGGAGGCGTGTCATGTTTTTTTTTTTCGAGAGGCAGTCGAGTCGTTGCGTATAGTGATAAAGGCGCGCGTCAAAAATATCGATTTTCGATTGTCGGTGCCGAATTCATTATACACGATGATACACCTTATTCGCTCAGACTGCTCACATTTTCTGGTTGACAAGGGTTTCGTGTGCAAATGAGATGTGCAGTATGTCCGATGATAAAGCTAATCGAATTATATTTTGTAATTCAGGTTACCGCGATGCATATAGTTATATTAATTGAAGGCGATGAGAAAATACGTAATAGCACGAAACTGTATAATCATATGATACGATGAGCAAAGCATAGCCAGCGAAATGAGCGACTAATTTACTCGTCGAGTTGATTCACTTATCGATAACTCCGGATGATTGTTCGTTATTTTCTTACTCAATTTACAGTGAGGGGACTCGAAAGAGCACTCAGAGCGTTTGGTCTACGTATTAAACATGATTAGAGTTTGTTAAAAAATAGTCTCTTTAACTTACTTTTTAAATTCAAAATTGCAGTTCAATATTAGATTCATCCAAACCAGTCCAATGAGTTAAAACCATCAGAATCGTCCGCAATAAAGCATCCGCGAAAAGCTAGAACAAAAATAAATCAATTGTTTGAACATTCCGCGGCGGCTTTCCTCCCGACGAGTGGTCCGAAAGCTCTTGAAATGCTTTTTTGGCCAGCAAAGATTTACCTTGCAAATTTAAACTTTAAAGAGTTTCTTTGAAAGCTGCGTGCAGTTGAGCACAGCCTCGGAATCTCGGGAGCAGGGAAACAGAGTTATATTTACGTCTGGTTCAGAGCATTTTGTTCCCCTCGAGTCATTTCCACGGCATGTACTTTGTTATTTTTTTTTTTGTCTTAATTATTTCCAAGTGCTTCTGCATTTGCAGCCGAGGCTTCAAGCGAGAATAAAGTTCATATTGTTTGGTATTTCTCGTTAGATTCGGTCTCGTGATTAAATCGCATCCAAAAGTATCACTACAGTCATGCGCATATTTTTTAACTAAATAAAACCAAAGCCATTATTCGACTGAATCCGCCATCGCGAAAGAATAAGTTAAAAAACTTTTCTGAAAACTTCTAACACAGATGGGTACTATTTCATTCATCCTCTCCACTTATCAAGCGATTTCCAAATTAATCAAGACCGTAACATAGAGTCGCTATAGAGAGACGACATGCTCTTGGCACAGCGTACACTAACATACACGAATCACGAGCGCAGGGATGAGCACGCGCGTATATAGTATAGTAAAGCGTTTAACGCGCGCTCGTTCGCCTCGCTCGCAAACTTCGCGGATATACGCAGCTGCATCCCGCGAGATATGTCCCTGGCTATTTTTGAATTCGCGCGCGTTCGACTCGTATTGGTCGGCTTGACCAAGCGTTAGTCGGTCCCGTGTGTAGGTGTGCAGCGTATCGCTAATATACAGACACATACGAACGAAACTATCGGTTCGACAATAACCGGTGCACAGTCCGCGTGTTATATCGGCCTGCGTTTACGTGCTCGCAAGCTCTAAATGAATTAAACTGCGGTTTAGGGTACATCTGCATGCAGTCTGGTAACCTTAAGAATGGCAGACCAGAGAGATCGGAAGATTTTATCAAATGTCAAAGAGATGCATTGAAATAAACTCTGTACAGCAGATTGAGAAATCAATATTATATGGGTCTTTATAAAAATAGCTGTACTATATTGCCGAACGTGCGAAATCGGCAGTAATCGGCTCCAGTGAAAGATTGAACTTCACATATACAATGTATACTCGCGAAATGAACCAGCATCGATCGATGAGCTGATTTCGTCGTATTGTCGAACGCTGATTACCCTCAGGATAGATCGTGCATTAGAGTCAAGTGTGAATAAATTCGAAAACCTGTTTACTTATGCGCGAGCTCAAGCGTACGCTACACCAGTAAGTATAGTCCGAGTCTGAGCTCTAACGCACCTATTATAACCTGCTATGCCATAAGAAACCCAACAAATATAAGTATAACCAGTGTATAACGGTCTAATCAAACTTGGCCTGTATCCACTAGACCCCAAAGACTTTTCGAACCATCAACGGCCGCTGGACCTAACCTAAAATCACGATCTCTCTCAAAAAGAACGACACCTACTACGCATCAACCTCTTGCTCTCCCGCATACGCAGATACATTCTTTCTTTCTCTCACTCTTGCACCACACAGGGCACCTACCTCCAGTACACTTCCCCACCTTCAGCAGTCAGCTCCAGTATCAGAGAGTATGTCGGCCTCCGGCTCCACAACCCCTCGCTTCCTACCTACGTATAGTATATATAGGTATATACACAACACAGCAGCACCAGCAGCGCTAGAGCAGAGGGGGATGCGCGCGCTCGCGGCCGGAGGTTCGTAGGCCGTCCGTCGTCGGGCGCTGCGGCCTGTGCTCGGGTCGTCAGTCCGCCAGTGTTACGCGGCCCGTTCGCATCGAGAGCTGCCGCCGCTGCTCTCGTGCCGCGAGCACGTTTTTCGCGCGCCCTCTTCTTGTCTCTCTCTCTCCCGTGCGTGTGTCATTGTAAAACGTATATTGCGCGCATAACAATCGTGCGGATTAACATGTCGCGGTGACCGTGTCTCCGAATCCACCTGTTTCTCCCTAACCTAATATACGTGCACCTGTGCCGTCAGATTCTGCGCTGGTGCTCTCTTTTATTCGCCGAGCACCTTGTCACACACTTATACGTACAAGAGCGAGATGGATCGCTCCGTCGCAGCGGGACTGATCTGTCGTTGCGTGAGTTCGTGCAGTCGCGTTACCGTGCAGTGAGTACAGTGTAGGATTTGCGAGGGCATTGAAAAAACAAACACAAGAGAGCGAAACGAATAACGACGCATACTACAGTTGAACGTGGTATCCGGCGCACACTAGTGCGGGCGGCGCTTGTTTATATCCGGAACCGATGCTGCACGAGGAGACGTGTGCAGCAGCAGCGCACGCTGAGGATGCCGGCGTGGCTTCTGGCCTATTCCTCGTTTCCGAGAAGAGGAGGTGAACAGTTGTTGTTGCGTGCTGTGCAGTGACAGTGTTATATCTCGTTCCCCTCTTGCGCCGCAGGTGTGCTTTTTAAAAACGCAATCGATAGCGGAGGCTGTGCGAGCCGCGCGGTTATTCTCCCTGTGCTTCAATTCGTCCTATAGGTATATATTTAAGATGTAAGCCAGTGTGGGGTGCACAGGTGCGCGAGAAGTGTGTTTCTTGTTGTTCTCTCGTTGTTGACCTCGATGCAGTGCGCGGAGAAGAGCCGAGCTGTGTACTGAGCCTCGTTGTCTTCTTCTTGTTGTTCTTCGGTGTCGACGCCACCGGAAGTGTTGCATGCTCTCGCACCGCTGAGGATTGGACTCATCGCTGTTGTTTGCTGCATTGTGGTGAGTAGCTGTACTCTGCGGTTTTGTTTTATTTTTCTTGGTATATAGTAAGTTCTGAGATCTCGAAGTCGTCTGAACTTCTCAGAACTTCTAACATCATCAGGCCGCGTTATTTTCTAACCTCGCGCGGAACGGTTCGTGTTTTTTTTTTCTTCTGGGATTCAGTTCTCATTCTCTTGAAGAAGCTGCTTTTTAATTAGAATCGATGTGTAATCGGGAATAACCACTTACTTATCTCTCGGACTCGGTATTAGACTAAAGATAGAGGCTAAGAGGTCGTTGGACCTCTCAATAATTGGAGATTAAAAGCTTTATTTTCAGTGTAAGGCATTTATTAATATTATTATATTCTTAAATAAGTTCTTAAAAATCTAAATTTCGTCATACGCTGAACCATCGAGCACTGCACTTGCTAGCGCATTTTTTGAATTCGCATAGAGTGTAGAAACGTGGTTCGTTCAGTTGGAAACGATTTAATTTTAATAGGTTCAAAGATAATTCTGGCTTTAAGCATGCTTGCAATTAAAATCAATACATTGTTATTGTTGCGTATATATTACGGCCAAGCTAGTGGTTACGTAAAGCACGATTATAGCGACGTTTGATCATTGATAAGCTTTTTGGTCGTTATATGTGTACACCCTTAATACATGCTTCAACTAACTCTGTGTCATCAGTGTGTATTTCAATTCTATTATTATATCGAGTCGATACGTAACAAATTAGAATCTCCTCATTAATCGATCAAACGTTTCTCACCTGCGATCATCACGCTTATAAGAGAAAAGGAGGAAAAACAAGAATTTCGCTTTACTTATCATCCAGGTCTGTTGTTGACAAAGGAAATAGATATTTCGATAATAACCGATAATAACTGCGCGACGATTGCATCCTTTCGCGCGCAAAAGTCAATTTCGCAATTATACGAAGTTGTGGAGCGCGAGAAGTACCCAGGGACAGGACGTCTACGATGCAATGTTTGATTGAATTTCCATGTTTAATCGATGTAATGAAGTTCGCTAATTCTAATCGAGTTTGCAAATAGAGTAGTAGCGAAGACTCGCGCGCAGGCGAGCGTTAACGCGTCCCCTGTTTTTGCAAAGCTTTTTGTCCATTAGCACGTTCCGCCGGATATCTTTTTTATTTCTCTTCTCTCGGCGCTTTTTACGGGGGGTGCTTGCGTATAATTAATAGCTGATGCACTTATAATAGCGTTGCCGCCACCGCCACCGATTCAATTATAACGCATTCGCGCGAATTATAAAAGTCACCGAGTTTCATCAATTCTCAATGAGCTGGCGCGCGTGACGAGCAGAGTGGTTTTTAATAACCATCTCGAATCGACCGCATAATTCAACCTTTGATTTACTTTCAGTATACATCGAAAATAAATTTTTGCGGCTGATGGTATCTTTCGTGATCGCATAAACTTAAACGCGCTCAGTACGTGTTTCACCGCGAGAGCGTTAGTTATAATTTCGAAAGTCATATAGCCTCGGCTCTTTTGAATAACAAATTAAACATTAAATTATCTGTATTAAAAGCGGCGCTGCATCCCCATAACCGTATTATACGCACCTATATACAGCTCGACGCGTAAACATTCAAAATATATTCATGCGCCTATATACACAAATGAGCGTAAAGATTTAGGCAAATTGGCCGTCATAAATTTTTCGAAACACCCCGCACCCGCGCTTGTAGTATACAGTATAGTGTGCGTATCTACTACACGCGTATAGCGTGGAAAATCGCTGCGTTTTTCTTGAGGGTCGGAGAAATTGTTCCCCTAGTCGGAAAACCAAAGCCCATCGGGAATACCCGATATAGGCCTACTGGGAAAACCTATACAGTGTATTTCTTCCGTCGTCCGTCGCTCTGTAGATTAGACGAACTTGATTAAGTCTTTCGAGGAATTCGTTTTTTTTTTTTCAGTTTTGTCTTAGTTTCGAGATTTAAAGGAGGTCAGGGAGAGCCGGTATCGGAGAAAAAAAACACTCGATAGGCCTGCAGGGGTTTGCCAACTTTTTTCCCGGGGAGATTAGATCGCGCTGCGGGAATAGCAACCTCACGCGCACAACGTTCTCGAATGAAAAAATAAAAATAAAAACAAGCAATGTTGTCGCGCGCACACACGCACATACGATCAACAAAGTACGTTCGCGAACCCTCGAAACGAAGTATCAGCCATCATCCCTCTTATAAAAAAAGGAAAACAAGCGAGCACGCGAGCACTTATAGCTACACACACAGATACAGCAATTGTCAATCATCCCGAAACGAAAGAAAAGAAAACAGGAAGAGAGATCGCGTATAACGAAAGAAGCTTCAGCTTGATAAAAATGTGCTCGAACTCTGCTCAAACAAAACAGCCCGCGTATATATGAACGGAGGCGCAAAAAAAATTGATGTGTATCTCGCACACCTATACAGATATTCGCGAGCAACATAGATCGACGATAAGAGACACACATATAGGTATAGGTTCTCGCGGGTATAGCTTCGCGAAACTTTGTTCAAAAATGCTGGCTCAGAGGGTGTATAAGAGGAGGACGCAGAGAGAGAGAGAGAGAGAGAGAGAGAGAGAGAGAGNNGGAAAAAAAGAGAGAGAGAGAGAGAGAGAGAGAGAGAGAGAGAGAGAGAGAGAGAGAGAGAGAGAGAAAGCATAACCCGCGGAACGAGGAGAGCTATCCGGGCTATTGTGTTCGATTGTCATCGCGTGTCGGATTCGCGAGCTCGCGGGTGACGATGTAAACGTCGATTCTGTCCCTACTCTTTCTCACTTGTTCCCCTTGTTTTCGGGGAAAAAGGGGCAGGAAAAAGCAGCACAGCGAGAGACAAAGCNAGAAACAAATATTGTCACCCAAAAGGGGGTGGGGGGGGGGGGGCGAGGCGCTGCTGGAAATGATGTATAACGGTGCTCGCAGGATATTCTTTGAAATTTCGCAAAATGGGCTCGCTGCCAAAGAATCCGGGCGTATATGTACTTTCTCTCTCTCTCTCTCTCTCGCGCGCGCGCGCGCCTATGGGGACCTACTGCTGCTGCTGCTGTCGCTTTTTTAGCGGCAGTTTTTTTCCTCGTAACCCGATGTGCACGCTAGCGCCGGTATTGAAAAGCCTCCGGCTTGCGAAACGTGTGTCCGCACGGCGAAGCTGGGGTCCGTCGATGTTGCTGTCGCCGGTGTATAAATATGTGTGACGAATGACGCTTGTGTCTGTGTTTTCTCTTATTTTAGTCGAAGAGCAGCCTCGAGAGCAGCGCAGGAAGGATATTTGTCTTTGTCTCCGTCCATACCCGCGCGCGACGAGGAGGAAGAAAGTTTGCGAGATTTTAATGAAGCTGAGCGAATGATTGTATATCGCGCGGAGGGATTTTCCTTTCTTTTGTAGGCTGTGTTCTCAGCGTTTTGTTCGAAGTAGGTCGATTTTTTTAGAGTCGACAGAGGGAGAGAGAAGAGAGTAGCAGATTGAAAAGATGCGATCGCATTGATGGCAGATAATGAAACACTGGCACAATACGGTTTAGTGATTAAAAGCGCCGGAATAAAGTTTTTAATGACTGCCGGATAACTGTATGCTTTTTTTTAGGGTGATCGACGTATCGATTTTGCTGGATATAACATAACCGATCGTGTGTATTTTTTTTCAATCTTCATTAATTCAATTTTGGCACAATACGGTTTAGTGATTAAAAGCGCCGGAATAAAGTTTTTAATGACTGCCGGATAACTGTATGCTTTTTTTTAGGGTGATCGACGTATCGATTTTGCTGGATATAACATAACCGATCGTGTGTATTTTTTTTCAATCTTCATTAATTCAATATAATTCTTCTCTTAAAAACCGTACGAGAAACTACGTAACTGAAACTAAAGCATCTCGTATCTGCTATATTTATTTAAAAAAAACCTTTACCACGTTTACAAACAGCAAGTCGCTGCTGCCAAAACAAGACTATAGCGAACGGAAAATTCCAGAAACAGGCGCAAGGTAAAAAAGGGCAGGACGTAAAGGGCTCTCACAATAGATGAAGTGTTCGCGAAACGTCAATTCCGAGGCTCTTTGAACATATAGTTCTGCTAAATTTTAAGCAACTCCCCTTTATAAATCGCATTTCGGTTAGATTTCTAAGAAAACGGTCCAAGGTATCGAAAAATCTCGAAAAGTCAAGCCCAAATATACGCGATTTTCGTGTTATATGTCGCTGTACTCCTTCTTCCATGCGCGCGCGCTGACCCGGAGAATCGAATCAGTCACAAGATAAAAAAAAAACTTTAAAACATCAATAACAAAAAATAGAGAGGCGCAGCGATGCGCGCGACAGCTTCTCGCGCGGCGCTCGCTTCTTTTTTGCATTTTCATCCCCAATTTTTGCGACTGAGAGCACCCGCGCGAGAGCGGCAGAGCCTCTGTATATTACCAGGCCCTGTGGTGCTCGTGTCGTGTATTCCGCCGCGACAAAGGGGCTGCGACGTCCAGAACTATCTTTTTCTATCTCTTTTTTTCGCGCGCAACGACTGAAAAACGAAAAGAACGAGCTGGTGGGTAAAAAAACTGTGTGTATAATATACTGGCTCTGCTGCTAAAACGCGTTGTTCATTCTTTTGCGGCAGCTCGTGTGCGGTGCTTCCTTTTCTACGCAATTAAGAGGCGAAAATATTAATTTGTGATACCACTGAACGAGCGTTGGATGACATCGTTGATTGAATAAATTAGCGATGGGAAGTCGTGAAAAATCGTCTGGGGAAACTGATGGCTAATTGGCTTCTGTTATGCAAACTTTTGTCTGTGTCTGATGCTGCAGTATACGAAGTGTTGATAAGGAGTGACGTTTGCCATTTTGATAAATAATATAATACACAAGAGTAAAGCTAAAATAAAATCTCCCTCCAGTAAAGCAAACTTTAGCATGAGCATCCCGTGCACTACACATGTCATCGCCATCGTCGTCATCATCACGTTCACTCCCGCACATCAATTCATAAATATTCAGTTCACCCTTTAAACACATCGCGACTTACATCTCACCCGTCGTATACACTGTATATATAGTACTTCCCTTTCACGCAACCCCGCCCACACACACACACGTACACAGACATCGGCGTTCTCACTTTTCTCCCTCTTAACTCGACGCGTGTATTATTCGAGGTGAGTCGATGCAGCTCTCGAAGCGCAGCAGTAGCAGCGCTGCCGTCGGATTGCGCTCTCTCTCCTTCCCTTTGTCCCGTTCTGTTTTCCCTCTGCATTTTTCATTCCCCGCTAAACTGGAGTGAGGGAGTAGCTCGTAGCCCTTTATTAAAGTCGCGCGCAAGAGCGCGTGGAGCCACTTTTTTGCTCTCCTTTCTTTTAAAGGTCTTAGGTAATGGCGAAGAAGGCACGTTTGAAGTGCTACTGTATGCGCTGCACACGACTCTCGCGGGAGCGCGTGTGCAAAGTTTCTGCCTTCGTGATATTTTTTGCGAATTTTTTTTTTTTTCTATAGCTTCAATGACACTTGATGTTTTATTGATTCTTGAAATTTGCGCCGCGGTAAGCGTATACAGTGAATTTTTCTTTCGAATTGCTGCCAAACCATCGCGAATAATGCTCTAAAGGCCACTAAAATTTAAGTGTTCACGCGCGATCGCACATCCTCTTTTAAACGTCTGATAGATGAGAAGCAAAAAAAAAAGAATGACCCAACCCGTGCACTCGGCGTAATAAAGCACCCTGTCAGCCTAAAACAAACATCTCCGCGAGAGCGAGAGAGAGAGAGAGAGAGAGAGCCATAACCAGCAGGCGAATAATCTTAATGGACCTCGCGGCTGCGTCAGCCCCTGCTGTGTATACCTACAAAAACACTCCCGTACATCTCCCGCGTCGCCCATTCTCCGCTAGGCAAAAAAGACACAGACGACAGAGCATTGATTCTCTTCTCGACGCTGTTTACAGTGTGCAAGGGTTAGGACCTGCACTTTGACAGAGTCGTCGTCGTCGTGCGACCACCCGTGGCGCGCAAGACAAAACAGCGAGAAATGCAAAGTGCTCTTGTGTATTATATGCGTGTATCCGAGCTGAGCAGAAAGATGAAAGGCATTTGCCAAAAGGAGGGATCGACATTTTTACTTCGTGGATACAGTTTGTATAACTAGCAAGATCAATGCGCGCTCCGCATATGCGCTATCCGCACCTTTTATAGGTTAGAAACAAACGCGCGTCTCGTGATCTATCTCGTAATCTTATTGGCCAATCGACGACCAATCAGAGAACGAAATAGAATGATGATTCCTCTCTTTTTTAGAGTAGGATAGTTTATTGCGCTGCTGCTGTGTGTGCGTTGCTTGACGTTTCGGTGACTAATATGCGCGCGCGCGCGCGAGAGAGAGAGAGAGAGAGAGAGAGAGAGAGAGAGAGAGAAAGCGGACATTGAAAACGCGAAACTTTCGGGCCTCTCAAAGGGTCGTCGCTGCTTCTGCTGCGCCAGAGTCCTAGTTATATCCGAATTTTCGTGACCCGCTCCCAGGTTGCAGGCTTTTCAAAACAGGCGCGTCAAAGTTTAGATGACCGAGCCAGAACGCGGGGAAAATTACGACTGAAACTGCCATTAATCATATAAATGCTATAGCTGAATTTGAATGCGCTCGCGCGCGCTCATCGAAAGCCGTATTTTACTCAGTATAATCCGCCGCAACCCAGAATTTCGGAAGTACCAGGTATATAATTTAGCAGTGTGAGTAATCCTGTGAATTGAGTTCGATCGTATGTGTGTTTTGCTGGAAAAATCGGCTTAACGGAAATAATAGACGAATGGAATGAACATATAATACTGCATGCGAAACATTAAAACGCTAACTCTCATTAATTGTTACTGATGATTTATACAGCGCGATGAGAAATAATAATTTTGTTTGACCGGTCCGAACGCAACTCCTTGCCAATATATATCGAGTAAAAAATCTCGCGGTAATTCAGTTCCACCAACCGTTTTGGCAAAATTTCTCTCCGGCCATCCAAAAAGGCGTTTTTTTTATTATTTCCGAGCGCAGCTACGGTGCCAAGTTCAGTACATTACCGCGATTCAACAAAAAGTACGATGTTATACTCCTCTTGCTTCAAATTCCAAAGAAAATATTGGAGCGCGTCGCACACACACAAGCAGCACACATCAAAGTCCTCTCGATGCGCACACTCTATCTGACAACGTCGAAATCTCACGTCGCTCTCCGCTAATGACACACATTTCGAGAGAGCGTATAGCGCATTGCGCCCCTCTCGCGTGTGTCCCCCGACGACGTCGTGTGGCCTGACGTCGTTTTGACATCTCTCGCGCTCGCGCGCGTGATTTAAATAAATGGGCGGCGCTCTCGCGTATACACACAAGGGAGAGCGAGAGAGAGAGAGAGAAAGAGACGTGCTTGAGTGACACGCACACACGAAAAGTTGAGAGGTCGTACTGGCTGTGTATATTTTTGGGCGTAGAGTGTATTATACTAAGTTCCGCGGCGTCTTTTTAAGCGGATGGTCGAGAATATTAATCGACGGTAGGCTTTTTTCGCGGGAGTGTGTGTGTGTGTGTGTGTGTGTGTGTGTGTGTTTGCTTGGGTTTATTGGCGGAGAGGATTTTGTTTGTGTGGTCCGTTAAACGGGCAAGACTTTGCCTCTCTTTTTGGACTTTTCAGAAGGGGATCTGTTGAGATCTTTCGAGTTCGCTTTTGGAAAGATTTATGATCTGCGGTTATTATTATTCGTCGGCATGCTCTCTTGGCTTACGTATAATCGTCTCACTGAAATTCTGAGTTTATTCATTTTGGCGCATCAATGCGTTCAAAGCGTAGTATTTTCTTTATTAAGAAAAAAAAGTAAGCGCGCGCTGGATTTAGCTAGTATGATAAACTAACGAGCAATATCGCCTCTCTGTTCCAGGCGGACACTTTATTACATCGTCAAGGGGACTATTATGCGACACGAAATAATCAGCAGATAGGAAAAAAATGACTGCGCACGGCTCAGCGACCTGGCTGTCCAGCATAGTCGCCTTCCTCATTTTCATCAATGGTGAGTAATTGCAATCTATATTTATATGTACCTATATTATTATTATTTCGGACATCGAAACTTTCCTCTGTTCCGCTTTAAATAAAACTACTTGCAGCTTCGGTATAGGTGCAGAAGTTATTAAACTGCCCTTGGCAGCAGCTGAGTACTTATTAAGATTGTCAGTTAGTTTCAAATGAGAAAAGTAATTGCCTCTTGAACGAGGTATTAATCATGATATCGCATAAAAGTTGCTTTTTGAAAAATATTGCAAAACAACTTGAATGAAAAAGAAAATGAGTACATCTTTAAAGTCTGCAGTAACAAGCGTCGCGATTAAGGCAGCAATAACCAAAAAATTCGACCTTATCAGAGCAAGTGTATTTATTCCGTAAGAATCTCGAAAGTCCATCGCGAGTTTGGCCGTTTTTATTTTCGGTTCTCACGGCAACGCGTAGTTACGCAAGCGGCATCGCTCGATAAATCGGCCAGACTGAATCAGAGCCGACTTAGGCAAATCGCTTTTTCCGCGGACCGTTTATCAGTAAATGATGTCGTGATCTAGCGCGAATCCATAGATATTCCGCGAATTTTCGCTTTAAAAATCTCTCCTCCACGTGTATGGCGGTTAGCCCAGAGCGCTCGCGTGTGTGTTTGCGTTTATGACGATAAATAAGCAGATTAAATTGCGTAAGCTACTTAGAGTTTATTTAATGCTCTCCCGATGCGGCCGGGCGAAATGTATTATTGTCGGGCGGCCGAGGCAACGGTTATTGTTTCTAGTATCGTTTTATGCGATGGTAATGCGCTGGGGTGTCATAATTCTAAATGACTATTGCTCCCTCTCTCGAGGAGAGAATGAGAGAGAGAGAGAGAGAGAGAGAGAGAGAGAGTTTTATGCTGAAAAGGTAAGCTTTCTCCTGCGCGATTGATCGATCTCCCAGCTACGCTACAGCGTGTGATTTTTTCAAACTAAAAAATGTCATTGAGGTACATAAGTCTTAATTGCGGATATCGATGATGAAATCAAACCGATCGTCACAGTCGAATAAAATATTTTCCACTTCTCGCGCTCTGGGAAAACTGATTAAAAGCTCGTCGTGGCCGTCGACCACAGATAAGATTTGCCAATCAGACAATGCTAATTAGTTTCCCCCTCGCAGAGAGACCTCGTATTTTCTTTTTTTCTCTCGCGCACAGGCATAACCCTCATTATCCAGTTCAACTCACCACCGGCGCGCTTTAACGACGCTCATTTTCAATTTCATCGATTGCCATTTTAAAAAGTAGCAGCGGTGGCGGTAGAGGCGCGCGCCTTTATCATCGTCGAATCGTCGACGACTCGACTCGGAACACTTTTCCCTCTCGAGAGATCGAAGGCAGACTCGATAAAAAAGTAGTCGTCGTTCTCCTCCAGCTCCTCCTCGTCGTGACCTCGTTATACACCATGGCGTCGCTGCTGGCTTGTTAAGGACGCGAATTTATTTCCATGCAAATTAAGAGGGAGAGAGCTTTCGGGAACGAACGAACGATCATCATAAGCGTTCGCGTGAAATTCTGGCAAAGATCGTAAATTATTTACAACTCGACGATGCCCTTTGGCTGTTTTTTTTCCTCCTAGCTTCTTCGATTGACTCGCTGTTGTGTTTTTATATGATAAGAGCTTTTCGCGCGCACCTTTAACGAGTGTAGCATAGCAGCAGCTTTTTACGGCCATGGCTTTAAAACCTGCGCGATGGGAATTCAAATATCATTTATCCAAGTTTTATTTGCGCGACGCGTTAACCTTGGCGGAAGGCGGTATAATTTTCGGAAAAGGTTTTATCGCGCTGAAATGACGGGGTGTAAACAAATATTTATGACGGGGGGGGAGCGGGGGCGGCGGCTCTCTGCGACGCGAGCCCTGCTCACAAACAGACCCTCCGCTTTATCGACGTGTTTTTTGCGCTATGCGTATCGCTATAGCGACGAGTGCAGAAATACTTAATCGTTTGATAGTTAGTCAGTGTCGACGATACGTGAGTTTTTGTCGCTTAATTCCTTATCGGAAGAGAACGGAGGATGTCCGTTGAGAAAGATCTCGAATGACGCTGCTGGAACAAATGTAGCTCATTTGAAACGCGATAAAAGTACTCGCCAGCTTTCCGGAAATTTCGCTCAACAAAGCGTTCGCCATCGATCAGTCGTTCAAAATTCCAATACTCCAGCGACAAAGGCTTACTCACCTGGATCAACTGCTGCTGCTGGTACTGCTATACTGCAGCGAAGTAAAAAGTGAAGAACCCTTGTCGTGAAATTCCCCAGATTTTCTCTCGCGCGCACGTATCCACTCCTGTCGCAAAAAATGTTCGCAATCCTTCGATCTTAAGCCGTTAGCTCTTTTTTCATCCGACGACGCATAGAGACGGCTGCAAAAAAAACCTCGAAATACTCGCCTCCCGTCCCGATTCTGGGTCAACGTCAAGCGGCTAATCCCGAGCGCGCTGCATGTCATGCCAATCAAAGACACGAGCGTGCACGTGTGCTGCTGTGTCGTGCTACCTATACACGTAAAATGTGGGAGCTTTCGCGCATGATTTCCTCTGCATATTCATGTGCACGAGATGCGTGCGCGGATGGATGGTTGACTGCGGCTCTGGCTACTGCTGCTGCGTTTGTTAATTGATATGTTATTCGCTGGATTGCGAGATCCGTAATGCATTCGGCCGTACGCATGCGTGTGCTAAAGCTGAAGCTTGTTGTTTTTTCAGCTTTTAAAGGTGCAGTAAGAATGATCTTGGTTAGATAAAAAATAATGATAGTTTTTTTACCATCATTTAGAAAGCCCCATGACTCTGAAAAAAGCAAATGGAAACTCGCGTTTCGACCATAGCAGCAAAAGCAAGCGCAAAAAAGCATCAGATTTCTGTCTGGCAATCGGGAAATTCCAATCCCCCGAAGCCTTGACGCTAGCGGCGCTCGGTGATAAATTAGACCGTCAAATAAAAGGCGTCGTAATCACGAGGGGAAAGAGTCATCGAGTGTTCCAAAGAGAAAAGAGCGAGAGCGAAACCACTGCTCCCACTCCGTAGACTTCATCGAAAATTGCGCGGGAGACGGCCAAGGCACACGTACATATATCTTTATTAGAAAGCTCGGCGATCGCATTGTTGAAGGACTGCATTGTGTGGGCGCGACCAATCTCGGCTGCCGCCGCATTATCAAAGATTCCTGCTAGTCTGAGTTAAGGTAGACCTACAAAGACATTATACGCCTAGCGAGCCTTCGAGTGAGCAGCGACGCGATACCGAAGGACGTTGTTGTATAAGGGCTGCTGTTATCAGATATGCAGGTGTACGGACGATTATTCCGCCGATGCTGGCGGTACTTGCGCTTATTACACGGATGATTGTTCGACAGGGAGGAGTCTAGACAATGGGCTTGAGAGATGTTGCGGGAAGATGCGTTCTTGGCTCATACGTAGTTCACTTAGTTGTCGAGAAAGTTTGTTGTGATCAATCGCGAGGTACGGGTATAGGAGTGGTATAGAAGGAGAATGATGATTGAAGTGCTGATGTTTGAAAGAAAATAGAGTAATCATGAGTAAGTATAGACTATAACTTTCTGAAAAATCCTCGTACATATAGTTGCAATCAATCGAGTATCTAAAATTAATAAACATCGATGAAGAATTCTGATTCAAGTAAATGCCTGCTTTAGCATTCCATTAATCCGGCATTTTGATTGAAAAAGCCTCTCCTCGCTCTGTCCTGAAAATAAAGCCATCAGATATAATATAATCTAATCTCTTTTGACCGCGCTTTTTCCATCCTCTCCGTCCATCCTCTCTCCCCCTCTTTCCCCCTCTCTTGCTTGTAACGCTCGGCTCTGCCTCTAGAGGCTTTTCATTAGCATCTAAATGACGTCGGCGTGACCAGGTATCGAATTATTGCGCGAACGAGCGAATTTGCGTTGAATATAAAGTTTGGTTTACTTAGGCGGGGTCACGAGTGTTATTCGTGTGTCATAAGCCGCGGAAAAAAAATAAAGCGCAACGTCACCTACTGCGATAGCAGCCATAGGTGTACAAAACGATAGAGCTTAAGCCATTATCATTTCAGCGGGTACAGCTAACGACTCTCTTTGAATTAGATCGTGCGTTGCTTTGTAAAATTGGGTCGGATGCTCGCGCGGTAATCCAATGTGGTCGCACGCGTTGAGTGCAGAAAGATTTTTCAAACGTATCTCCGAGCTTTTCGTGCAAATGCGAGTTTTCATTTCCTTTCGTGTCTTGATTAGCCCGCCTATTGTTTCTGTCTGAATTTAAAGATCGCAAACGCTGGAAACTCTATATTGAACGCGTATACATACTGATTAATATTCGCGATTTATCCGGGTTCGTGCAAACTTTCGCAGTATAAGAAATTTCATAAGGAAAGTCGTGTCGCTCATCTAAATTTCTCTCGGAGTAGAAGTTAGGTAGAGAAAAGCCAAAATCTTTCCCACGCGGCCCTTATTTATTACAAGAAAAATCCAGCGACAGCAAGGCGCGCCATAAAAAGTGCATAATTTTTTTAGAAGCCGCCTCCGCGTCGCCGTCAGCCTTGCATCTCCCACAAGACGAGCTTTAATCTCTCTCCTCATGATAAATAGTCCAAAAGCTCGCGATGCTACTGTACCTTCTACTCCTCCTCTCTTGCGGTCGCTGCGCTGACCCGCCTTCGCGTCATCGCAGCTGCTGTGGCTCTATTTTCACGAGAAATGCATTTTTCATTCTTCGGAACTTGCAACGGCTGCGGATTTACTTGGTCGTGTTTTTTTCCTCCTCTCTTTTTTCCTCTCTCGCTCGCTCTCCGGGGCTATGCATGCAAAGGCCGATTATCGAAATGCGGCTGGTTTGATATGAGTCGGATCGATTCGACCTGGTTTCGGCGAGCCGCAACAGAGGAGACTACATGCGCATACGTGTGTATATAGCGGAAAAGAGAACGCTCGAGGAATTTGTGCGTAAAATACGACGATTGTTTTTAGCTTTAGTACACCACGGCTGTTTGCCTGCTGCTCGAATTGTATTAAATTACCGGGGGGAGGTCGTGCTGCTGCGGCTTATTGCGTTTATTGATTCATCCGTTTTATTCTCGGTTCGAGGCGTCTTGCTTACATCCATTCCTGATGTGTGGAAGGAAGTTTTCTTCGCGCTGAAGTCTGATTGCGTTATTTGTTCGAAAATTCAAAACCACATGTACGCATGAAAAGTCGTGCTGGTATCGACTAAGCCATTGTTCTATATATAGTCACCTTGGTCCATCAAGAAAATTCTTCATCAAAGTTGCGTTTCGAGGAAGAATTTTCCCTGGCCATCGTAAAGCCAACCAAGTTTTGAGTATAAACTCGAGAAAACTTTGTATATAGAGCGCATGGAATTACGTTCGGGGAGCACAAGTATATAATGCAGATTTTTATAATGTTCATAAAAAGTTGAAACGTCGGTATCTTTCTTTTACCGTACTTTAAAACACTGGAATTATAATGCATTCTAAAAAATGACTCCTTTATTAACAAAAATCTTATACAACTCTTCTGCGCGAATTGCACTCCTGCAAAACAGTCTCAATTTTCTTTTAGAGCTTTGTGCGTTATACCTTTTTCAGCTGTTTGCCATTCAATAATTTTCCATGAAAGGAGCATGAAACCCCTTGTAAAATCCCTTATATGAAAATCCTCTTCGAGAATCTCGAATTTCGATTTTGAACTCGATCTCAAAACAGGTAAGTGTCACCTCTACTATATACAAAGATTATTTAAATACCGAGATTCTGCTAGTTGGTGTATTAGGGCTGGATGGACCCCTTTGTGCTCGATTCGAGGGACTCACCAGACCTAGAAAGATGTCCACTATATGATTCTCCATCGATGGCTTTCTTCCTTTGAATTCCACAGACTCAATGTGAATTGACAGATTATTGTATTCGAACCAGCTAGTTTATTGCTGATCCGGAGGACGCCCATCAGAAAAAATCAAGCAGAGAACAGTTTAAAACACATCCTCTTCAAGACTTTCCCTAATGGGCGCCCTCCTCCCGAGGACGCCCTCCAACGGTGGTAGTCTTCTTCGAATACCTAATAAATAACTAATTTATGATATACATATATGTTACATAAATAATGGAAAAGTATCAAAATAGGCATGCAAACATAGAATATTATACAATATTAGAAAAATGAATTATATTATAAATAAATGTATCGTAATACATGAAAAATTATGTTTAGGCAGAATAATATTGTTTCATTGGGCATGTAAACATTAAATAAAATATAATAAATGAGACATACAAACAAGAAGAAAAATATATTGTCAGTATTCATGGTTATACTTAGGAAGAATAATATTTTTTCATTAAACATGCAGACAAAATAAAATATAATAATAAAAAAAAATATTATATTTAGGGAGAGCAAAATATAAATCTAGATGAAATATTACTAATCGCTGACGTTGAAATCTCTAAAAAAATAAGATATTAATATCATCGAGGATATAAGTCCAAATTCACTGAATAAATTAAATATAAATACAACAAAGAATATGTAAAAATAATAAATGAACCACTTTTACTTATGTGCTGCCTCGGCACTGCTTACTGTGTAGAGGAGACTGAATTTCAAGGGAGTGAAGAAATGGAATCTGAAACTAAAAAAAGTACATGTTACTATCAAGAAATAAATTGTTGTTTGATAAACGTATGTGACGAAGATCTGACTCGCCGGAATCAGAAAGTGGAATAATAAACCAACATAAGTATAAGAAACAGAAAAATGACTCTAAATTTAAGATTGAGAAAGCAAAGTAAAGCAACGTCAAGGTGGCAGGCGATCATCCGAGGTGACCTGTAGCCGATCAAAATGACGAGGAACGACCCCTGTATAGGGCTTTTAAATCCACGCCGAAGCGTGACAACCTATGGAAGCTGAACCCCATTGCCAAAATGAAAAGCCCAGCGCCAGCTCATAGAAAGCCTCAGCAGCTTCACAATTGCATTTTGGAATGTGTTGGTTCATCAAACCACCGGTATAAGGATATGGGGAAAAATGGTGATATAAAATAAATAAGTAAACTAAGCTTTGGTGAAGGGGGAGCTGAAACCATCCGAAACCTCCCGGAGTCCAAGAGCCGACTGAGCCGGACTGCCGATCCAGGGCTCCTTTTATACCCTCGATGACGGTTGATCGCGAGCGAAGAGTGGGGAGCTCCGCCCTGCTCGGAGACCCTTGCATGACTGAACTGGACTGCTGAATCAGAATTCCTTTTATACTCCCGATGACCGTTGATCGCGAGCGAGGAGTGGGGAGCTCTTCTCAGCTTGAAAGCCCAGGCCCGACTGAGCTAGACTGCCGGATCAGGATTCCTTTTATACCCCCGATGACGGTTGATTGCGAGCGAGGAGTGGGGAGCTCTTCTCAGCTCGGAGACGTTGGCTCGACTCAGTTGGACTGCCGGACCAGGGCTCCTTTTATACCCCCGATGACCGTTGATCGCGAGCGAGGAGTGGGGAGCTCTTCTCAGCTTGAAGGCCCAGGCCCGACTGAGCTGGACTGCCAGATCAGGATTCCTTTTATACCCCCGATGACGGTTGATCGCGAGCGAGGAGTGGGGAGCTCTTCTCAGCTCGGAGACGTTGGCTCGACTCAGTTGGACTGCCGGACCAGGGCTCCTTTTATACCCCCGATGACCGTTGATCGCGAGCGAGGAGTGGGGAGCTCTTCTCAGCTTGAAGGCCCAGGCCCGACTGAGCTGGACTGCCGGATCAGGATTCCTTTTATACCCCCGATGACGGTTGATCGCGAGCGAGGAGTGGGGAGCTCCGCCCAGCTCGGAGACGTTGGCTCGACTCAGTTGGACTGCCGGACCAGGGCTCCTTATATCATCTTGATATAACCATCGAATTCAAATCCGTCTTCCAAAAAAAAGTAAATATCATAATATTGTGATAACCTTGCATTAATTTATTAAATATTACAAACTTTAAACTACGAAGACATACTCTATAATTTAATAATTCAAAATCTAAGATTTTCATAGTCAAAATACCCGTAGCAGTAGAATAAAAAAATATGCGCGCGCGCTCTGTCAATTCTAGATTCTAGTAATCAATAAACGCGGTATTTCTCTTCCAAGAAGCAGTTAACAGTTTCGCATTTTTCCTAGCCAGCTACAGCTTCGCTCTTTAACGAAATTCTCAAGCAATATAACGCAGACTTATAAAAGACGTAGAGGAGAGAGAGCGTCGTGTCCTTATCTCGGCAGCTTCTCGACCTAACGACCCTTCAGCCCCTGGCGGGTCGCGCAAAACGAGCAAAATCAGCTGCATTTCTAATTAACAACTGACGCGCACGCGGATGAGCGAAAAAGCTTTGAGCACGACGATGACACGGTGCAAAGGAACGAGTAAGCCCCGCCCGAGGACTAAAGATTCCTCTTGCTGCTCAAGCCTCCATTACGCTCGGCCGAGTCGCGTATAGCAGCAGCAGCGCGCGATAATTATAAACGACGCACGAAACGTCGATATAACCTAAGGCTGCCTTGTTTGCTGGTTACTGCTCTCAGCCATGTCTTCTTGCTGGGGTTGCATGTGTATTATGGATGAAGCTTGGCGGACGGGTTGCAAGCTACGCTTTTCATTAGGGAAGTAGGAAAAGATGTCTGCATTTTAACTTGATGTGGATTGTTCGAAATTTCAATTTGGTTGTATAGTAGATACAAGTTTTTCAGATTATTCTTTCATTTTCATATAAACGATAATCTCGACAGATTTCTGCTCGTATTAATTTAAGCGGCTCAGCTCTTCGTGATTAAATTTCGAATACTCTGCTATACTTAACCTCTGATATTTTCAGAACATTTTTCAAAGGGTACGTAGCGTTTTAATCAAAATATTTATCTTTGTACTCTTTGACGCGATTATAAAAAGTTCTTGCGTTCAAATGTCGTTAAAGCTTGAATTCATTCGAAACGATGCGCGGGTGTACACGGGATTTAATTCGTTAAAATACATCGTTATCCCACAAATGCATTATAGGTATGTGCATCTGTGTGGGTAGATCGGTGCTTGTGAGTGTGGCGTTTTATACAGAAGATCGAATGGGCGCTACGTGACGAATGTGCCCCGTTACGCAGAGTCTTTCACGAAAAAGAGCGAAGCAAAAAATTGAAAAAAAGCTCGGAGAAGCATGATAAATCAAGCTCTTCTCGCTAAAAGCTTAAACAACGTTTCGCGCGCAGTTGTTCGAGCTATTTTATTCAGCGGCCCTACATCTTCCCTTCCATTATACTGACTCTCTATCTATCTCTCTCTCTCTCTCTCTCTTTCGAAATTCGAAAAAAGCGCAACCATCGATCGATGCATGGTCCTCCTCGATGCAATATGCAAGCCCACGCGTTTTTTTGATTTAGAACGCGTATTTTTCGTGAAAAAAAAATACGTAGAAACGAAAAAAAATGGCTGTGTATACGTGCGCGTGAATTCCGAGAACTGGGGAGTATGACGAAAGCTGCTTTTCATGAATATTATATGTTGTAGCCGCCCTCGTCGTGTGTTTGCGCGCGTTGCAGCATCAAGGGTGTGAATGGCGTATTTTTTTTTTTTTTTTGCGAAATGGTCCCTCTCTCACGAGGTGGATTTCTCTCGTGATTCTTCTTCGTCGTAAATGTCAGGAGCTTTTTTACGTTGCCTTTGGCTCTCTTCATGGGCTCTGACTGCTGAGGGAATAGGAGATGTTCTTGTCGGGATGAGAGGGAAAAGATAAAATATGAAATATCGTCCTGATTACGTGTCTGATCGTTTTGAATTTTCGAGTGTAGCAAGCTACTTTTTGGGAAGATAGCGAGTTTGATAAAAATTCCTCACTTTGGTAAATTTAAACTTATTTTTTCTCTAATGTAGCATATTCGTTATATTACGCTTCGTTTCAATTAAAGCTTTTTAAAACACGAAGCGACATAATCGAATGCAACGAAACCATCATAAATGTACAGTAGAATCTCTGTAAGGTACACAGAGCTCCCGGCAACGATATCCTCGTATACAAAGAACTTACGGTCACTTCTAATTGTCCAGTGCAACAATGCTCTCCGCATGAGCGCTCGAGTAGTCCCCCCCAGCCGACACATCAAACGCAATCCCATCAAACGAGCCATTAACTACGCATCCCTCTGTCTCTCGGAGTATAGTACGAAGAAATGCCGGAATGTATAACAGCAACAGCAGTCGAGTGCGTATCTTTATGCGCGAGAGCAGCACACACACACAGGAGTAATTCTCGTCTCTCTCTCTCTTTCTCTTTAATTCTCTCTAGTTTTTCCAGCAACACGTCGCTAAAAGTCTCTATTTTCAGTTTGTCTCTTTGCTTAACGTGCAGCAACTCGACGGCGGTGTCTTTGTGACTCGCGGCTGCTGTCTGGTCGGCATTTTTCACGTCTGCCGCACTCTAGCTTTCTCTCTCGGCGCGGCGTATAATTACTTTTGCAGCTGAGTATCTTTAATTAATATCCCGCCTTGGGGCCGTGTGCCATATTGCGCGAGCTTACGGTAATTGGGATGTTCTCGAGAATGCTCCGGACGCGATTGCAGTGATTTTTATTAGTAGGTGGGATTAAAGAGTTATTTTTAGCTGTTCCGAATTAGAGAAGCGTAACGCAGTAGCAGTGGTGTCGTTGACCGATTCGAATATTATGCTAAGAGTGTACGTCACAATTGGATAGATAGCCGCGTTTGAATATTTTATGTTGTATCAGCGTGACTTTGCATTTTCCGGGGTTGTTAGGGATGACATACTATCGTGACGCTTAAGAAACGCGACGACACTTTTACTCGCGTTTCTAGCTGCTATCGACGAGAAAGTGAGTCTAATGTATACAGAGTAAATTCATTAATTAGCAGTATACCACCGATTTAACGTTTACAGCGTCACGATGTAAGCAGCCACGATTCACGTTGACGTAACGGGTGTCGCGTACATGAGGCATTACTGCGGGCTCATTCAAGGAATTATTTAGACAGATTCAAAAGCGCTTTGACGACGAACGCACGTAATTTTCCTGGTCAAAGGTAGCGCCACTTTCGAATTAATCTGTGCTCTCGACACGCTTTGGATCGTAATCGGGCTATATAAACTGTAAATCAGAAGCTGCGTTTACATTTGAATCAATGCGTTAACTGTCGATATTATGGTTTCCAGTTAATAATTATTACGAAGCACTTTTGAGCAAGTAGTAAAATCCCTTTTCGATCAGACGCGGCATAATTTATAGGTAGTGATAAAATATAGAGTAACACACTGTTCGCGTTGAAAATAACCGGCGATTATAATTACGACCCGTATACGCGCGCAGCTGAATAATCCACTTATTTTTCAGATACTCGAGCGATCGAAGTAAACTCTCTCCCGGATTAAAACTAAAAGCCTGAAATTACCGCAGCATATTTTTTTTCCTCTCATCGCACGTCATTCCAGCGCTGGCTATATAAACGTATTTGTGCGCGGATCGGTTCTCTCCAAAACCAATAAATTTCCATCAAACTAATCATCCTACGCCTATTCACCGCGGTTAATCAATTCGGCGCGTGCGAGCGTTTTTCTCTCCTCTTCCTCCTCCCTCTTCCGCAATAAACATCAAGCTAATATAAATCAAACTCCAGCTCAAACAAAAGCATAATTACTCGACTCATTCCCTTTCGATTAATCGCACGACGCGGTTCGCTTCGCGCTCTACATGTACTCTACAACAGTGGCATCGGTGAATCGAAGAGAAAGAGAGATAAAAAAAAGCGGTAGAGCACGAAACAAATGATCGACGAGGCTTTCGTTTTTCGCTCGCACGAATCCAAACAAAACGCTCTCTTGTCTCGTGTTCTCTCTGCGCGCTCTCGTTCTCATAAATCGCAATGGAGTCGAAAAAGCAAGGAGATGCATGTGTGTAGAGTGGTGTATCGCGTATATAGTCGGAGACGCGATATCGGCCTGACAAAGTCGGCGGAAGCAATGCAGTCTCGTGTTGCGCAAACACCGCCGATGAGTTACGAAGGGTTCGCGCGCGGATATGAGACGCGAGCGAGAGAACACTCGGGTTTACCAAACGCTCTGGAGTAGATATTGAGTTCACTAGCTGCGCGAGTGAGTCGACGGTGTGATGAATTTAGCTGACATTCGTTTTGGCTTTCAAGTGGAGTTTGAAAAAAAATGCGATTGATTTCAATGCAATTTCGCTATAGAAAAAGCGCTCATCTTCATCTCCCCGCGACTTGCAACGACCCAAGACGCTATAAAAATCATCTCACCTCTCCGCCTACAGTAACTCTGCAGCAGAAGCAGCTGAAAGTCAAACCCGCGGGACCAAGTTCGAATTCGGCCTTGTACCGTAGGGGGTCGCCCGCTTACTAGTGCTTACTTGGCAGTGCTCCCGGCTGCGCGTTCTCTTATACTCTCTCTTCTTGACCTCGTCGGGCGTCCGAGATTTCGTCTTGGCGATAAGGTCGAAGCGTGTTCGGTTGCTGGCTCTTCCTGCTGTGCCGCTTATTAGCCTGCGGTTGACTATTATTAGGTTTTTTAGCCCCTGGCTTTTTTCAGATTTGCATGTCGGTATAGTAGGGGGTATCCGCGATTTGTTGGGACGTCGACAGACTGCTGATGTGTAATGGCTGGTCATTTGGTTCATTGCGGCTTGTATTGCCGCCGTAAGGACTAATGGGTTTATTACTTGGCAAACGTAAGGTGTACTGGCATGGCTGATGCTATTTTGGGGGTAATTTGGCCGCTTGTATATCGAGAAAAATATAATTAGGCGTCGATTTGTGCTGGTGTACTGTATTAGCTGTTGATTATTTCTGTATCGTATCATACGTATACTGCTCGGTGCTCGATACGATGGAAGTAGGTGGAAAGTGTTTTCGAAATAATTATTTCTAATTGATCGCCCGATACTTGTACGAGTAAATTCGACGGTGAAAAGCACTTTGAAAAATCGTTCAAATTTTCACGCCTACGATGAACAGTCGATAATTCAATGCTCTCCAGACTTAACAAACTCCACTTCACAGTAGCTCCCGTAAGGTCATCATTACCCGAGCTTTCCGCTAGAGTAAAAAATAATAAGAAAGTTATGCTTCCTCCTGGCTCATTATCGACAGCTCTGCGCTTGACTCATCTCGAGCGCATTGTGCCGCGGGCCTATATAGATTACGTTTCTTCAATCAAGCTTCGAGTCTCTCGTATTCCGCGCGCTGTATATCGATCCGAGCTTGTACATACGACTATCTCTCTTTCTGCCAGTTCTGCGTATTTCGTTGCCTCAATGCTACAAGCTTACAAGCCACGGGAGCTTCTTATCGCTATTCCTTGGAGAAAAATTGGTTGGGAGTTGAATGCCTAATAGATCGTGGGATTCGTATGAATTTTACAGCGCCGCAGTGCAGGGAAGATTATTGGCCTTGTTCCGTCGTTGCTTCATCTTCTTCATTTTATTTTTTCAACAGGCGGAGGCGTGAATTTTCTAAGAAGATTGCCGCTGGCTTGAACGCTCGATGGAATGATAATGATTTTCGTCGCGATTTCGTGCCTTGAATCTTTAAATTATTCAAATTTCACCGTTGCTCTGACTATCACGTATAATTTCGGTCGAATAAGATTATACCTAGTCTAAATATCGAAAGTTTAGGCGGAGCACGTTATATTAGTCGGGTGGGATGTTTATCGAGAACAACTTGCATCGAGTATTGGGTCATGCTGGTATCTAAGCTTCGGGTGTATTCTCACTTTAAGCTGCAGATAACTCTGTCTATTAACATTCGAAACTTTGATGTGGAATAATTAATACCCTCCGGGCTGAGCAACTACGGTAAACTGCTTCATTATATACACGGTAGACACTATATTGATAATCTTAATTTATTTCCAATCGTGTATTCGACCTACTAAAGTCCACTGCACACAAGTTCGAGCTAGTCACTTTGAGAATATAATACATTCGCTATACTGCTGAGCTTAAAGCGTGTCGCACATCATCATAATTCCATTGAGCTAGAGCGCTTTAAAGCTATTTTCACTAGTTATCGACAGGGTGCGCCGCTATGTAGCTCGAAACTTCTCGCGCGAGTCCAGTACAATTCAATTCCGTCGCATCCTAGGCAAAATAAATAACAAAATGTCGTTGTCTCGAGGAAATCCCATGGCTTATCCCAACTCCTGGTAGAACAGCTAGTTGCCACTTCATTAGTCCCGTGACAGCTACACCGTCTCTTCTTTCTCCGTCGAATTTGCATTTCGCTCTCTCTCTCTCTCCTACGGATAAACTTGATCGAGTGTCGGCCCTAAGCAGAATTCGAAATCCGAAAGCCAGTCGGCCGTCCGCTCGCTCGTACATGTCGGGCACGTAGAAATTTCGTGCCTTCCCGTTTCCTTATCGCGCCCCGCCTTTGTCCTTTCGACCCTATTGTCGCAGCAGCGGTAGCAGCACCGGCGCAGCTCTATATATATATATATATACTCTCGGGCTCGATCGGATTCGTAGCCCGGTATTATATTATTTCTTCCGGACTTGACTCTCTCTCTCTCTCTCTCTCTCTCTCTCTCTCTCTCTCTCTCTCTCCCGACTTAGGGGGTCGACTCGGTCGCGCGCGCTTCTTTCTTTCGGATGCTGCTGATGCTCTTTGCAAAGGGTGGATTTGGTGTCGGTCTATTTGTTTGCGATGAGTTTTATATCGAGAAACGGAGAAAGCGTGTGGCGGGAGTTCGGAAGTCGGCGTTTGAATACCGGTGTACTTCTTTTCTTGTTTCCAAGCTCGCGCGCGCTTTTTTCGAAACTGGAACTGTAATATGAAGCTTTTGATAGGATTATAGAAGGTTTGTAATATCGTTGGGATTTAGTGCTCAATAAAAGGACGCGAGGTTTCGGATAAATTGCAGGAGATGTAGCTAACAGTTGGGCTTCGTGTCAGTTGCGGAAATAATATATGGTTCGCGCAATATTGGATAATATTGAATAAAACGTTGAATTAGAGAATCACGATGATTGATGGTATACCTATTTATTCTGAATGCATGTCGATTAGGTCCTATCTTGATAATCGTAAAAGGTCGTATTTGGCATAGTAGTACGTAGACATTTATTCAAGATAATAAAATTAATTAATGGAGCAAAATATTAGTAAAAGAGAGCATAATTTTACAACGTGGGCCACTTATAGATCATAACATGATAACACATTCAATCGATTGCATATTGCTGCAGTTAATTTTAATATCATTCAAATTAATATTCCAGAGCTTTATAACTCGTTACACGTACATTTATAAAAATGTAAATTGATTGTTAAAAATATAATCTCCATTTGTCACACGTAAATCCCTGTCAAAACTGACTTCCAGGTATGACAAGACTTTTTCCGTATACGGCTCTCTACAGCAGCAGAAGCAGTATATATAGCAGGCAGGGCTGGAGTAGCCAACTCGTAACAACGGCGAAAAATGCAAAGATGAAGAGGTCAAGTGTCGGAATAACTCGCCGACAAAGAATGAGCTCGACTTCTTTTTCTCCTGAATTTTTTCCAGCTGCTTCTCGTTTCCGTCCGTGTGACAAGTTTTAGCACGGCCAAGGGAATTCCAGCGGTGGCCAGGGCAAACGATGCATTAAATGCAATTCTCTTTCGGCGCGGATGCGAATTTCTCGAGGATCACCAGCACTGCTGCTGCCAGAGAGCGACTCCTTGCTGCCTCCCTTTTTCCATCGCGTCACCATTCTTTTTCCAAGCTCGCACGTGGGGCTTGTTTTCCCTTGTGGGTTTTCGCCGCTACTGCTCTTTCTCGCTCACACTCACACGTTTGCATTATATTTCACGCTATATATCTATGCGCGCCTGTCATTTTTGCCGTTTCGTGAGCCTGAAATTCGTTTGTATTATGTGGAAGTGTAGCGGTTTTTCCTCTGCCGTTGTGTATCATCAAATGCGGCTTAGAGAAAGAAACCAGGTTTGAACGTGATTGCGTGAAATTTTTTCTGGATTCGGTGTAAAATGTTGGTAGCACTCTGTTGTTATTTTGGTTCGAAATAACAAGCTAAAAGTTCATCAATTAAAGCGCAATAAATGTTTTGCGAAAGTTTAACCCCAGTAGCTATATTTTGTGTTGAATGAAAAGAATTTTGGAGTAACCGTATAACATTGATTGCTTCGTGGTAAACGGTATTATATCAAGTAAAACAACCTCGCGCTATTCAACAATAAAATAAAACTAACTCAACAATTTTGTTCTGCTATTGCAAACCATAAACTTTTTTTTTTTCAGATAATATTTCCTACAATAAACTCGTATACCCAATAACAAAGCGAATCAATAATACATTACCAATAAAAAATTACGAGCTACAAGATTGCAGTCCCATGCAAATTTCACGCGAAATCACAAAAGCCGTTCTTAGCGCGCGTAATGCCCCGTCAACGCCTTCGCGAACTCGCACCATCTTGCGACATTGTTCACACATTAACAGACATTCACCCATTCCCTCCACCAACCTCCATTTCATTAACTCGTCTGTACACGAGCTCTCTATACTAGCTCGCCTTGATAGCCGCTTAACCTAGACTCTACCGGAGATTATGTGAGACTACGATAATCTTATACGCTGTAGACAGCGTGAGCACGACGCGAGTTTCCTTCTGGTATGCCCTATTGAGGTTGAGAATTAATAACTAACTATCGTGTAAAGCCCTTTTCTTCTAATCAGCTGTTACATTCGATGATCTGAATTATTTGCTCATAATATCGAGCCAGGAAAAGTTTCAACGAAAGCGTGTCTCAGCTCATCACATTTAATTACAAAATGAAAGGCAAACTAACGAGCATTAAAAGAAAAATCCAGACCACATTGCACGAGCGCCCGCGGCGCGCTTTAATCAAAAGAAAATAAGCACCTACTACACGTCCCTGGTTAAAAGAAAAAAGATCGATTTCGCTTCATTAATTAACTCGTTGAACAAAAAGCGCTGCTCGTGCAGCAATGATAAAATTACAAGCGCGGAAGTGACGCAAAAAGAGATCCTAACAGCGACACAGAGTTAAAGCTTCAAACGCTGCTGCGCGGCCCGTATAAATAAGCAAAAACAAATATACACGCGGAGAGCAAAGCGCGACGAAAACAGCCGCGATATGAATATACTTTAGAGCCCTGCACGCGCTTGCGAAAGCTTTCTTCTCTCCAGCTTTGCTCGTGCAGAATAAAAGAAAGGATCTTAAATACATTCGCGTCGATTTCAGAGGAAGAGAACACCAGCGCGCGCGTTTTTTAATTATCAGCGCGCTAGCTCCGCTTCGCTTTTTTTTTCTCTCTCGCTCTTTTGTAAGCTCGCGGCGCGGATGAAACGAGTTTCGTTTTCAGAAATGAACTTTTTTCTTTTACGGTTTCGGTTTTTTCCCGGAGGTCTTTGTGGTACGCCTGATGTCTTCTGTATCGTCGCTGAGGTCGGCTATTGAATATCAAGGTTGGATGTTTGCGATTGTGCTTTTTTTTCCGGTACGAGCTGTATAAATGGATATTATTCTCACTTTTAGGATGAGCAATGCGTCAAACTTTAATTACGGAAAAAGTTAAAACGAAAAGTGTGTCGAATTGCGCGGCGTACTTAACGATGATTTATTTTTCGGGGCGTTTAAATAGCGTTTCCAAAATTATTATATACGAAAATTGAGTTTAACGAAGAGTGACATCCGGCACACGGCGTGCCTTTCATTTATGTGCGATAATTCAAAAGATCAACCTAAAAAAAGAAAAAGTTCAAACCTATACAGTCATTTTCCCAATCGGTAGATAGCCTCTCGTATATGACAATCCATCCGCCAGGAAGCTCATATCGCCGTCCTTTACTGCACTCTACTCTCGGGGAAATCGCACAAAGGCGCGCAGAAATTTAATACGGCACACACGGGCTCGCGGAAAGGGCCGGAGAAATCACTTCTGAATGACGGGAGATACGCGCGGACGGTCGGACCGAAGCACTTTAATGCATTTTTATGGGACTTTGAAGCTCTTTTCCGCCGCCGCCGCCGACGACGAGTTTTCTCTTTCCGCGGGCCGTCCTCTTATATACGCCGATTGTAACATCCGTAACGACAAGGCGATCGGTTATATGGCTTTGTATTGAGAAATATCCAATTTCGCGAGGCTCTCGTCGTCGTTGTATTGGCTGTGAATGAGGCTTTGCCGCGGCAGCGCTGATTAACGTAACTGTAAATAAAGACTATAAATACATATATATCTTTCCGGTAAACATTCCATTCGGATTGAGAAAATGCAAAAAAAGCGCGTGACCTGATTTTATGCTTATCTAGCTGGGTTGGAGCAACGTTTTCTCTCTCGGCGTAATTCAGTATGAGTCAAAACGAGAGTCGCGCACAAGAGCGTCTAAAACCGCGGAGAAAAAGGAAGGCAAACAGAGGCTTGGGTAACTCTAGCCGGGCTTCACAGTAATGCAAATTCGCTGGCTGCTGTGATAACATTCCCTTCCATTAAAGCCTCTCTCTCTCTCTCTCTTGCTGGTTTCTGTGTGCCCTTGGTACACGTGTAACAAACAGCCCAAAGCTCTATAGCGCTCGCAGTGTTTGCGGTATCAGATGGTGAGCTCGTTTTTCTCAGCCAGATCCCTACCCCCCTCTTTCCTCTCTTATACAATCGGTAGAAGAATAATCCGAGACGAGGAGTTTTTGTGGCGGCTATCGGTTTCAGGGAGGGATGTGTATTAATGTGGAGTAAGGGATATGGGACTGGAGAGTGATATGCGAATCGAGTAGTAGTAGGGCTCGGGTAAAGTCAGACGCGACATGAATATGCATTTCAGTGCGGTTACAGGCTAACTCCACAACTATAGGGGTAATGCGAGCTAATACGAAGTAAATTGTTTAGCGTTGGAGTCGTTTAGTATAACCGTGACTTGGATGGAACAGTATAGCGGATTTTCGTCAAAGTTTCATGAAGCCTCGCGTGTCGGCGTGTATATAAGATACCCGAAAGTTTTCCATGGCTCATATATGTATACGGAAGCGCTAATATGGATTCAATCTCCGAGCGTCAGCCGAGAAGATTCTCAAACATCCGTCATACTCTACGTTGACCCAAAACTTAAAACTGGCCAGTCGATCAACGAAAGTTAAGAAAGCTTCAAAACATCCGTTTTTCCAACGGCATCGCCGATCAACCATTTAATCAAATCCTGGAATCTATACTCTCCGCCTTGGTCAGAAGAGAAGGAGTAGCGAACGCCTACATCCGCGTACGCGGAATTGCAAGACCGAGAGAGACTATCAGCTGGAAAGCTACTTTCCTCTCTCTCTCTCTCTCTCTCTCTCTCTCTCTCTCTCTCCCAGCAGCCGCGCACGTCGATATCACCCTGTGTGTGTGTTTGTGTGTGTGTATGTGTATATATATCTATATGTGTAGCAACGTACACAATCACTCGGGAGGATCTCAGCTTTACAAAGCGCGCGCTGGGACCAATAGGAGCTATAGCGGACGCGATCTCTCGGCTGCACCAAAAACGTTATGTATCTTTGCGCTCATCCACGGAGGCGAGGAGCAAACTTATTTAAGTTAAGCAGTCTGATTCGATACGTCGATTCTTCCGAGCCAAGTCAAATAAAGTTTCCGCTACTGCCGCTGCGACAAACTTTCCTTACTTGACACATATTCCTCCGGGGACAAATTCTCCTTCTCTCTCTTTCTCTGACTCTCTTTGCCCGGCTCCTTATCCATGCCTCTATATCGCGAGGGCTCGAGATGTGCGTGGGTTATAGAGGCAGCGCTTCATTCTTCTTTTTCCACTTTCCACTTCCGATACTTTCCTTCCGCTCGCTTTCTTTCTCACGGCGGCGGCGGCGGCCGAGTTCTCCGCTGCGCTATTATTTTACTTTGCTCTCTCCGCGGTGTGACTTCTTCTTTCTTTCTCGCTTCGCGGTGTGACGACGAATTAAGACTCCAGAGGAGGCGGAAGAGTCGAGATCAAGCTCCTACTGCTGTTAGCTACTGCGTTTTACTCTTGTAGTTTTGACGATTGGTAGTTTCGCCTTTCACCACCGCGAGATCGTTGCCTTTGATATGACTGGTGTGAAGTTCTCTCTCTCTCTCTCTCTCTGGCGGATCGGCGAGATCGCTTTTGGAAAATGAAAAAGTTTCAGTGCCGCCAGGAGAATGCAGGCCTTTTACCGGTGAACGTTTTTTTTTTTTTTTTTTTCGTAACGTTCGAATTTGCGGAGAAGAATATAAAAAAAATTCCGAGCGAGGGTTAAACTCGTTTAAAAAAAATCTCATACGTTCATCCTCTTGGCGCATAATTAGATACACCGAACATTTTTCTCTTCTCCACTCGGATAGCTCATCCAATTAGGCCGTATGCGTAACTGCCAATTAAGCAGCTCTCTCAAGTATCCTCCTGATATTCAAAAGTCCGATTTTAATGCGATCCCTCATCACCCCTCAGACTTTTCTTCGACTCCTATATAATTCGTCCAGCCGACCACGCTGTATTCCCAGGCACATCCCAACTTCGACCAAGGGATAACCCGCAGCTCGACGGTGACCTGCGGATCACGCGCTCGTGCCGTAACGAAACTTTTCTATGAGCAGTAATGAACCAGCGCGCGCGCCTCGTGAACGCTGCGCTTGTACTAATGACTTTTTAAAGAGCGTAGCGTTCTCGTGAAATAAAGTGAAACCTCCCGCAACTTTGTTCTGGGATGACGCATGTGACGCTTTTTTTTTTTGCTTTTGCGTAGAGATGTGTATATGGAAATAGTGGGTGGGCTACGCGCTTGCGTGGGTATAATTTTACGTAGGACACACTGCGCTTTATCTTTCGCCTTGTTGTTGCTGTTGTTGTTGTTTTTTTTTTTCGTTCGCGGCAGGGAAAAAGTTCGTGTTTTGCGGCGAGCAAAGTTTGAAGGCTGCCTCGAATGCACTCGTGGGATGTACGTTGTGTTCGAGGGATAATTAGATGAGTATATTGTCTTACCACAGTGTTTTTCATTAGTAAATGTAATAGCACTGTGTCTGACCATATCCGTATCTATACTACTATACTCGTCCCCGGTATTGCGTATCGCTTAAGATTGAAACTCGACTTCATAAATCTTATCGCTAAACAGAGAAGAAAAAAACAAGTTAATAACATGCAATGTATCACCATCAGCGAAAAAGCGATAAATCGCCGGAGTCGAAAGCAAAGCAACGACAGTCCCTTCGTATATGCGATTCTTATCTTGTAAAAGAGCGCGCGTGCTCGCCTCATATTGTGCCGCATAGACTTCATGATTTATACCGACTGCTCCGACGATATTAAACCTTAGGCGTTTTCCGAATCAAATTGGAATGTGCGCCACGCGCGAAGGTGACGCGACGCGGTGTATTTCAATTGCCAAGGACAGCTATGTCAAATAAAATATGCGAGTCGCGATAACGTACGAACGCAGTTTCACATCTTCTGCGCACCATTATATCGCTAAGACTATAAACAATAAAGTGAGATCAAGTTCGAGAAAGTAATTTTAATTCGAAGATTACAAGACACGAACACTTCAGCCCAACACTCTTCAAAATAGCTATAGCTTATAAGCGCCGCGAACAAAATCCATAATCCGAAGGGTTCGAACTTTCCTTATTAGATCATAGAAAAGTTTTAATTGGCTTATAACGTCGGCTTAGGTGATCCTCGAATATGAAAACTTAAGCTTCTCCACGCCGTTGAGTGTTTTGGAAATCGACGAAGATTGTTAACGATTTCTTACGTACTGTACTTTTCGCGAACATTAAGGAGAGTCTTGAATTACGTTGTTTCGTTACTCGCAGAGAGCAGTTCCCCAGACACACTGCTCTTCCTCGCTGGCTCTGAATCCCAGTCGTTAAGAAAATCGGTGATAACTAGCCGAAAGAATTTACGGTCTGGAACACCGTTTATTAGTGTAAAACTGCTCCATGTAATTGTCCGAACTACTGCAGTTACACGGAAACTTTTTCCCAGGTGATTTCTTCCTCGACGTAAATGCGCTTCAACATTCAAACGAAGAAAAAAAAACAAGCGTCATCTAGATGATAAACCAGTCTATCAATGGTCGCCGCAGCTTTTCTCGTTGGTAATACGCATCCTTTGAGCCGATACAGTTAAGATGCGTCGCGAGACCTACAAGTCCATATAGTCTCCGGGGGCCTCCGAGAAGCCGGTCAGAAGTGATTCTCGTGTGCGGAACCCGGCGAGTCGTAAAGTTTGCGCGCGTGCGCGTGTGTCTGGATATGTACGCCAGTGACGCGCCGAGCTTGCGCGAGCTTTTTTACGAGATCGCCCGCGCTGCGCAGACTCGTAAAAAAGTCCGACTGCTATACGCCTGGCACACGAGTAGTTTATACCGGGGATAGGAGACAGAGCCAGTATATAGCGGCTAAATGGTGCAAGTAAGATAAATAAAGATGGACGGCTGAAGATATAGGCGAAGATGGGAGAGATTGAAATAAGTGTCAGCAAGAGAGAGGGGTGAGAATTCGCGATGGAGAAAGTTTTGATCTGCGAGAGAGCGGAGATCGGCTTTATTTGGCGAGACATTTTCATTTCCCTCGCGAGCCTTTTACGCGTTATCTTTAGAGTTTTTATGCGTTCCTGGCGTTGTCGCAGAGCTTCGGTCTATCAGGGGTCAGAATTGAGAAATCGTGGATCACTTTCCGCTGAGCTGGAGTAAATTTTTGAGGTCTATCGAGTCAAAGTGGGTGGATATTATTGCTTTTTGCCAATTTTATCGCAAAACGAGTGTATTCGATAGGTAAATGTATAAATAATAGGGGTGGCATGCTCTGTAGGTAAATCCGACATTTATTGTATTGAAATGGAACTGCATTAAAATTTGCGGTGAATTATACAGATTGAAACGTTACATTGGGTAACAATGAAACACGGGATTTCGAATGATTACTTGCGATAAATTTGACAGTAGAGGAAACAGCCGAAAGCGACGTTTAATATATTGGTTTGAATATTGTTTTCACTCTTGTCGAAATTTCGTCAAAAATAGCCATAATGCTATTAATATGATGTGAAAACTATATCAGCTTCATCAAAACTCATAAAAAATATTTGCTTTTTTTTTCAATTTGGTTATACGATCGTCCGTATAAGAACTTACACTGTTTTTATAAGCGTGCACTTCAGTCAAGCTCGCCTACTTGTCCTCCCACATACTTTCCGTATCTACCTACCCACATTCATAAACACATATATTGTACATACTAAGCAAAGCAGTAGGAGAATCTCAGTTCGTATATTGCGATTGACGTGTATAACCGCGAAATGTCGAGAGCCCGGGGGCGAGCGCAAAATTAACGTCGTGGCTTGCGCGCGGGTGCGCGTGAGCAACCACTTACTGCCTTGTTCCTTACAGCAGAGTAAAGAGGGAAGGGGTGAGAAACGCGTGGGTCGGTCGGCAGCTGCCGCCCTGGGACTCCGAGACGGTTCTGACGTTAATGAGGCTCGCGAAATGCTGCGTGCGCGAATCGCCGGTAAACAGGCGGCTTTCACAAGCGATGTATGCGTGGATATAGACAGAGCTGAGAGTGCGTGGGTCTGGCCAGAGAGTGTACGAATCTCTTCGCTGGATTTAAATGCGGAGTTTAGAGGTTTTAGTGAGAGATTTTCGGTGAAGTGCGCTGGGTAAAGGGAGTGTAATTGGTTCACGCAGGGAAAGCTCCAGGGGGTTGGGAATTTAACGTGGGCTAATACAATACGATTTTTCCGTGTGAATATTCAGTTATTGCAGGGAATGAGAGACTGGAGAGAAAGAGAGTTGTATATTTAAATTTTTAACGAGAACAAACTGAGGCATCAGAAATTATATCAGAGAGAGATTTTTCGCGAATTTTCGAGTTGATTTGGATATAATTTTTATGTTAAATAGGTACGTGGAAATGCAATATAAATGTAGGGTAATGACACTGAGCGTTATAATTCTATTCAAACCTCTCTGGGTCTAGCTAATGACAATTTTATTACAAGCAACATAAGTCTCGTGAGCTAAAACTTCTCCAACTGCAATTCTGCTCGAGAAGATTTAGCTCGGTGTACAGTTAAATGCGGCTATCTTTATTTCTTGAGTTGTGAGGCAAGTTAAAGAAAAAAGCCGGCTTTTAAGACAATCGTCTAGCTAAAACTCTGTAATATCATTTCAGTATTTTAATTGCTTTTTCAACGCATTCTCTCACTACATTTTCAAGAAATAATCAGCCTTCATTATCCTTCAATTTAAAATACAACTCGTCTTTTACCATGTTTTGCCAAGCAATTGTAAGCAGTTTCTTCAAGTTTTTAACCTTCTACAGTTACATCGGCGAGCAGTCGACTGTTATATTCCTGTCTGACTAATGCATATTGCTACTACTGTAACTTCTTCTCTTGTTAAAGAAGTCTTTAAAGTTGAGTGAAGTCTTACTTCTCGCTAACCATTTTTTGTTTGTTTTTTTTTTTATATTTAATTGGTCATTACAAAAACCGTAAATTTTAGAATTTGTCACGAATTTGCTTTGACTTTATAGCGTGCCTTGAACGTGCAAGCAATGAATATTCAGGCTGGTCATTTAGGACTCATAAAGCTGCGAATAAGTTACAACCTTCGCATGTACGTAAAGCTTAAACATGGCGACAGCTGGCTTTAATCATTGAAAATTCTAGGGACCAAAACAGGTATGCAATATTTTCGCTTTTTATAAGGTAAAAGGTATACTTGGATACTTAGAATATTCTAGAACACATTCTGAAATTCAAATCGCGTACTTTAATAAGATAGCGTGATATATCATCCACTGCATTGGTTATCATAACTCATTTTTAAATATACTACAAATCATTCGAGAGAGCTACGTCTCAAAAACCACTGCAAAAGGAAATGACATCGCTTGGCAAACAATATTTATCGGTTGCCCCCTTTTATTGCTGCTTGATAACGTGAATTCCGAAAATATGGATGTTCAAAATTTCAAATGACTAGTTAGAAGAGCGAAAAAATCTCGGGCAAAAAATTTCTTTCCTCGAGCACGTCATGTAAATGATATTCCTCGCTGCAAAAAAAGAAGTACACGGAAAATTATTATAGGTCACGAAATCCCAGTCGCGAAGAGCTGGTTGCATCGCAGACTTGTAAAGATGTACGCGAAGAAAAAGGTAGGAATCACAAAACTTTATTATATATATATATTCTCCCAGCGGGTCATGAAAAGTCTTGCATTTGGCTAAAGAATAAGATGGCATGCGGAGAGACTGAGGAACAGGGAGCCATTTGCTGAAAAAAGTCTCGCTACTTACCACTTTACTTACTCTGCTGTGTGTTTTTCTTTCTTTCTTCGCCTACTTGTTTTATGATCTTTCTCTCTGTATTTGTCCTCTCCTTATTTTATTCGTATTTTTCATTTTTATTGCGTGAATCTGCTTTTTACATTACTTTCTCTTTTCTGGTCCGTACATCCGAAATTTTTTTCCCCGCGAACCTTTCTAATCCGAACTCTTAAATCGAACGTGTTTTCGACTCTCCTGATAAACTTCGATTTTTGTCCAAAAAGTCTTGAAATCTTTTATCATCAGCCAACAATTCAGTCCATCCTTTTTTCACCTCATATATACATCGCGACTATTTCCCTTTCTTCCAACCGTACCAGTACCGGAGAGCCACCAGACTATTAAAAAGTTTACGGCCACCTCCTACGCGCACTGCAGGCTTGCTTTCCTTTCCTGCAGATACGGCCGCGTATAAACCTTAAACTCGCTGATGGGCTTGTGTAGCTCTGTATTTACTTGCGTGTGTGGCACGGGCTAGCTCGAGAATCTTGAATTTCCCGCGAGTATACCCGTATACAAGGCCTCATTGACGCATGCATAAAACGTACGCCGGGACAGCAGCTCGTGTCGTTAAACGCGCAGTGTGTATTATGTGCTTTTGCAGGAGGTGGAGTGCAAATCAAAATAAGTTTTCCGAAATGGGCGGACGTTACGGTTACGCGCGTAATTGCGACGAAACACGACAACGAGCGCATAGTTGAATCTTTGTGGGAGAAAGTGTGCCTATATACACAGGCCGCGGAGCAAAAATTCATCGCCCATATAAGTTTTATTGTGCACATAGGGAAAGAGAGAGAGAGAGAGAGAGAGAGAGAAAGAGAGAGAGAGAGAGAGAGAGAGAGAGAAGCTTGGAGTTATACGACTGTGAGAATTTTAAGTGGGTTATAAGGTAGCGCGTATCATCTCGCCGCGTGCGTTTGTTTTAACGAGATGCAAAACGACGTGGCTGCGTATATATTTGATTAAAATTACTAATTCGTATGTGCTCTCGCGCAGAGCTGCTTCTTGTGGCCAGCTATCTTTTTAAAACGAAAAAGCACGCGTTAATTTATTCCGTTACGGCGTGTGGCTCAGGATAATGCGAATCATATAATGCGCGTGCGCGAACAAACAGACGCATTAAAATTTCAGGATATATAAGTTGTCCTACATATTTTCAAGGGCCGCGTCACATGCTCTCTTTTATTTTCTGGAAAGTGTCAGAACGAGATGATGCGCAGAGAGCGCGCGGTGAATTCAATGTTTCAAGAAGCTCGAAGTATTTCGTATAAATGATGCAGCTGCAAGCTGTAGCTTTGCAGAAATAAGCAGCGTACATCTCACGAATCTTGCTACTTTTCCGAATTAAAACTCATTTATTATTATAGCGATGGCTGTTGCGCGCGCGGTTTTTATAAACAGCGCGGGAGTCGAGCGCCTTTGACGTCATGCTGACCTGCATCTCGAAATGTTTTTCGTATGCGTGGAAGATATGAAAACGAACGATTAAACCGTTACGCGAGAGCAAGAAACGCTAGGTTAAGCATTCAAGAATAATGAGAGGTCAAGCTAGCTCGACGCGTGCGAGAGAAGCCCATTTCTCGGTGTATTTCATTTTCTATCTCAATTTCGGATGCCGAGTAAGAGAAAAAAAAAACGAACGAGCCGCGGTGCATGCATAATTTTCGTCGGTTATCGACTGCGATACGAAACTGATGAGTGATGAAATCGCGTCGAGCGTTATTATCCGTAATTTGTACTTTCCATATATAGGTATACGAAAAATTGTACAAAGAAGAAAATTCGATATCAGCCACAAAGCAAATCACACCCTCGAAACCACAAATACAATTGCCCTCAATCGCCAGGGTAGACCCACCCTCTATTTGCCAAAGCAGCTTTCATCCCGCTATCGAATTTCGTCCGCCGTGGTACCCTCTTCAGATCCAGCCTGTCAACATACGGTATAACCGAGTAGACGCATCAGGGCTCTCAAAAAAAAAAAAAAAAAAAATCGCAACGTCAAATATCGGCTCTTTCGTCTTCAGCTTACAATATCTATTTACACACGTATATATTCGAAGCGACTTTCAGCTCAAATTTCGGCAGGGATGGTAGATAAGGAGCGAACGAAGGATCAGCCGCTGCTGCAAATCCCCGGCTCGCGCGTTAACACGTTTCCCCGGCGAACGAGCCCACGAGATTTACGCTCATTACGGAGAGACGGCTGATCCGCGCTAACGGCCCTCTTCTCTTTGTGGTGGTGCTGCTAGTGGTGGTTGGCGAGGTATAGTCTGTATAGGGAGGGATCTGCTTAGAATTTTCTGAGAGGGCATACTCGTGTATTTTCAGTTTTTCTTCATCTGCTTTCTTCTTATTTTCTACTTCTTGTTTTGTTTTTGCTCTTGGGGCTTTTCTTACTGTTCTTGTTGTCTTCGAGGCTCTGGGAGTGTTATTGACCTCTTTCGGCGTATTGTTCTGAATTAGGGGCAGTTTTTTTTTTCGGAAGATTTAAGGAGATTGTCCTAGGGTGGGTTTTATAAGAACGTTCTTTTCTTCGTTATAGTTGAGTAAACCGACGCGCGTTCATTAAGACATATTATTACTTCATTATAATAAATGATGAAATTATTGCTCGAATTATTGTATGCTAGCTGCGTTGCCAATTTACAATGGTCTCTGTGGCATTCGGCGTATCATAACAATACCTTTCTCAAGAGCGTTAATTTTGCTATGATGAACAAAAAATTAGGTCAGTTACATATTTCAGTACCTGCCCTTTATTTTACTGCACAAGTGCGGCGTAATTATTCTCCGAATTTACACTTATATTCGAATAAATATAAAATACCAGGTATTATTAGTTTACTTTTACGATGTTTCTTTTTCGCGGCTAAAACAAAGTGTTGTAACGTGCTCAGCTGTACAAATTGTGTTGATGTTTGTATTTTTCTGTTCTCGCGCAACATCACTTTTAATTTGATAAAATATATTTTCGGCGAGCTTACATTATTTATTCGCAAGATAGAACTATTTGAAAATATACAAAAGACTCAAAAAATACACGCCGGTTAAAATCACAACAAATTTGATATCTCGTAGTTTTAGACTATTCACCAAATGTTTGGGACAGCAATATGTCGCGGAAAGAGGCAGGCGAGTTGAGAAAAGACAGGACCCTTTCTTGGGGTTTCGGACTCAGGTAGGAACTCCGGCGGCAGCGCTAGGAAGGGGAGAGGGCGTAGGTAGTGGGCCGGAAGGAGCAGGGAGAGGAAAAAAGGCAGTTACGCGTAGGAACCGGACAGAGCAGGGTCGGAGGACAGGGCCAATGTGGCGGGTTCGAAAAAGAGCGTCGGCTTGAAGCGGAATGGAAAACGCAGATATGGGCGAATGTTAAACCGCGGGAAGCAGTAAAATAGAAGCGAAGCGCATCGCAGAGTCGAAAAGTGATTTTAACAAAAGTTAATAAAGTGTTATCAATGAAATGAAGAGTTCTTATTTGCCACCCCATCCTATAACCCGTTCATGGTGCCCCGGGTGAGGAACTAGAACACTTAACAGGATGGGTTGGCAAATTGAAGTCCGTCTCCGCGACAGTCGTTGCGCGGATGGTGAAGTGATTCGGTTATGAAACCTGATGGTGACTGAGGCACATCAACGCGACATCGAGCCGTTCAACATCGGAGTGATAGAGAGGCGCGCAGCACGACGAGAATCTGAAGCGATAAGTCGTTGGTCCAGCCATCCTTTCCGGATCTACCTTTGTACACAAGGACATCATCGAAGCAAGGAGTACCGACAATCGGGACTAGGGATCAACATGAGACGCGAAAAAGCTAAGTATATGACTTATTTGAGGGAAAATTCTCAGGCGTGCCGACGCCACGTGTGCTCATACGCAGAAGAGTTATCCGGCGTGAATCAAATAGAAAACCAAATGTATGCGCGCACTTAGTGCTCGGAATTAGACCCGCGGGCACAGCGAGAAGAGACATCGAGTCACGGGTCTGGCGGCCCGCTTTCCTGAGCGTGGACGTCGTGAAAAGGGCATTATGCGATTATGACTGCGGGAATCAGTCGAAATTATAGCGCGGTTGAGTGATGGGCCGGTCCATTGCGACACGCGGCTTGCCGGTTCGAATGCGGCGGACGCAAATGCAGGTATGTGATGTTTATTCGGAGGATAAATCGCCACGCGTTTACAGTGCCAGCGCGACCGAAATTCGATATGAATGAAAGGGTACGAGCAAAAGTTTCCCGGCAAGAGTTCGGGCCAAATGCAGAGCGAACGTGGGATCGCATTTTTGGAAGTATCTCGTACGCGTTTATTGTTCCGGGTTTTTCACCGATTTCTGGAAAGCACGTCCGACTGCGGATTAAGAAGCGAGACAAAGAAGCATCGGCCGGTTGGCAGCTTCGCATTTTTATAGCAGTGCTTAGCTATGTTCTGCGGAGCATCTGGGCATCAGCCGCTTGGCGATCGCTGCCGGGGAAGTTCCAGGTACGGTCCGAGGCGGGAAAGAGAGTCCGTATTGTAAAGTTTTTATTTTGAGTCTATTCCAAATAAACAGGAGACATCGAGGCAACGGGCGAGACTATACTTTACACACACGCGCGCGAAGGGCCTGGAAGGCGACAAAAGTTGGGGCGCGCATACCTGCGCCTCAATAAGGTTTATGGGTGCGTCATAAACCGAGCGCTCTCGTCGAGCTCGTACTTAGAGGATATTGTTGGAGTAATCGTCCAGCTGCGGTTGATCGTGTGTAAACGTCGCGTTCGAGTAAGATGTTATTGCAGAGGCGTGCGCGGGCAGATGTTATGTCGAGAAGATTCGGCCACTTACGGCGGCATCGGCGTCATTGATTGCAGTTACTGCCTACCTCTTGAGTTTGTTTCAGAAAAAACACAGCCCCATCATTCTGTGTTGGCAAAGAAGAAAGGACTATAAGCGAAAAGGGATACGTGTCAGGTGGTGATGCTCCTCAGGCAACCGAGGCAAGTCGCCCGCAGGGCGTGGATGTCTACGTAGCGGAGCAGACAAGGACAACGACGCAAACCAGCGTAACAGCCCAAACGCGCATGATTCGAGTTGTAGAGGGCATGATTGGCTGCACTTAAGAGCGCACGCGCGGAGTAGCTTCATTGTAACGCGAATATTGCGGTTCCTGGCGCAGGTTTTCCCCGCGGGGTTTTCCCTGCGCCACGGGCGCTGGCCTGGGCAAATGCAGGAATTAGCGAATATTCGCGGATAGGTCAAATGTTCTGTGATGCGGCATAGGCGTGAAAGATTTGTAATGCGTTGGATCTAAGTAGGTGACGAGCGAGTTCTTGGTTCGAGCATAGCGGTTAAGGATACAAAGTAGTTAGAGGGTCGGTGTTAGGGGAGGTGGCCTAGGCATTCCATTATTTGCGGACAGTACGTTATGACAGGCCTACGACGGATAAGCACGGTTCAGATAAGATGTCGGTAAATTAATTGAAGCGGACGACGTCGAAGGCGGATTCAAAGAGAGCGAGTAAGCGTATCCTCGTGGTGGCGGGGCGAGCGTAGGCCGAAGGATCAGGTCGCGGGGGATATGGTAACGCCGTAGAGCGGCGTGATTGGATCGAGAGGGGCATGAGCAACGACGAAAGGGAAACGAAAATTTTTACGGGCCGATCATAAAGTTATTGGATAGACCGGCAACAGTACCAGCTCTCGGAACTTTTACGGGACCGGGCTGCAGCGACGTATGAAACCGGTAAGAACGGGGGGAGGGGCCGTTGGAGGACCCTCAGGCCGGAGGGTCCGAGCTACCGCGAGAAGAGCGTAAACCGATTGAAGCGCGTATATGTCACCGGTAAAAACGGGTAAGGGACTATCGGAGGACCCTCAGGCCGGAGGGTCCGAGCTACCGAAAAGAGCGAGAAACCGATCAAAGCATGTATGCGTCACCGGTAAAAAGGACCCTCAGGCCGGAGGGTCCGGTACATCAATTCAAAAGGTGCGAGCATTCTAGCTACAGGCACGCGCGGTGTGAGCGCGCGGATCGTAGGGTAAAGTACGGAGGATGTGAAATGCCAGGCGCGGTCGAAGCAGTAGCGGGGATGGTTACCGGTAAAAGCGGGGGGAGGGAAAGTCGGAGGACCCTCAGGCCGGAGGGTCCGAGCCACCAGCGGAGCAGGTATACGTTGCCGATGAAAACGGAGTGGACGGACACTGTGGGAGGGCGCTGCGGAGATCTCGAGGCTTGAACGCTGGAGGCGGAAAGGAAGGAAGGCGGAAAGAAAGGAAGGAAGGCGGAAAGAAAGGAAGGAAGGTGGAAAGAAAGAAAGGAAGGCGGAAAAAAAGGAAGGAAGGCGGAAAGGAAGGAAGGAAGGCGGAAAGGAAAGAAGGAAGGCGGAAAGGAAGGAAGGTGGAAAGGAAAGAAGGAAGGCGGAAAGGAAGGAAGGTGGAAAGGAAGGAAGGAAGGTGGAAATGAGCGCGGGCCTAGAGATCTCGGCGGCACGGGCGCGATCGGATCGGAGGGAGGGGAAGCTCGAATGGTCGGAAGCGCGGGCGGAGGATGGCTTTTTAGGCCGGAGAAGGAAGGGGCCCCGGAAGGGGTCAGCGGTGTGGGTGTAGGCGTGGGAGCGCGGCGGAGGGAGAGGGGCGCTGCGGGCCGGAGAGAAGGAAAGATCGGGAGGAGGCACGGTGGTCGGAAAATAGGGAACGGCGGGCTGAATTTGGAGCTTAACCGGTGTGAGAGTATCGCGGTCGAGAGCCGGCGTGCGGTGGTGTGAGTGCGAGTATAGGCAGGTCGGTTGGTACAAAACTAGCACAGTTTTGTACGGGGGGAGGATGTTTGGGACAGCAATATGTCGCGGAAAGAGGCAGGCGAGTTGAGAAAAGACAGGACCCTTTCTTGGGGTTTCGGACTCAGGTAGGAACTCCGGCGGCAGCGCTAGGAAGGGGAGAGGGCGTAGGTAGTGGGCCGGAAGGAGCAGGGAGAGAAAAAAAGGCAGTTACGCGTAGGAACCGGACAGAGCAGGGTCGGAGGACAGGGCCAATGTGGCGGGTTTCGAAAAAGAGCGTCGGCTTGAAGCGGAATGGAAAACGGAGATATGGGCGAATGTTAAACCGCGGGAAGCAGTAAAATAGAAGCGAAGCGCCTCGCAGAGTCGAAAAGTGATTTTAACAAAAGTTAATAAAGTGTTATCAATGAAATGAAGAGTTCTTATTTGCCACCCCATCCTATAACCCGTTCACCAAACTTCAAATCTCGCGAAAAAATTGAAAATTGCGATGCACGTACCACTCTTTGTTACAAAAATACAGAGTCAACCTGGGATCGTTGATGCTCGCTCGGCTCCGAATAAAAATCATCTGGATCGGCGGGCATTTGTCCCGTACCTCTAGCAAAAGAAAAGGTAATTTCGCGCGTGAGAAGGAGCACGAAAAGACCGATTGAGAAGAAGAAGTAGCCTCCGACGAAGAAAGCGCGCGGTTACTGCTCAGAGAGTGAGAGGGAGAAGCGAGTTCTCTTTCTCTCGTACGCGCGCGACAAATCTCGCGCTGCTACGTCTGCGGCGATCGATCGCAGGCAAGCTGACCTATACGTAGTATCTCGCGCGCAACGGCCGGCAAAACGACAACCCCCTCCCGGGAATGAGGGACGAGAGGGAGAGAGAGAGAGAAAGAGAGGGAGCAAGACGGGGATATAGAGGCTCCTTTTTACGGCTGGTGCGATTTTCCTCGTCTCGCGTTTTTTGCTGCTGCAAGTCCTTCTCTCTTTTGGTCTCTCGTTATCTTGCCTTTAATTTCTCTCGGTGGAATTTCTTTTGGCTTTGATACTGCTGCTGCTGCTGCTGCAGCTGAAAAATTTGCGCAAAACATTTTTCAGAAGTGAGCGCGTCGTCGTCGGCGTTGTGGGGTTAATTGCGCGAGGATCTGACACTTTGATGTAGATGATAGTGGACGGAGAATTCACTGTAGGATGCTGAGAAGTGCAGGCATGTCGGAAGAATTATCCAGTTTTTTTAAAGGATATACTAAAGCTTCTATCACACCCTACGATAAAATGCTCAAGTTCGTTTACAAACAATTGCACGTAAAAACATTGACCAAAGGAAAAGCAACATTTTGTTGGCATATCAGACTCGATACCTCCCCTACCACTCGTTTGTCCATCTTCCTATCTGCGCGTTGTTATCTCGGCGCAGCCTTTACTGGTCGTCTCCCCTTCGTTCCTCTCTTTCTGCTTTGGAAAAGCTCGCCGCGTAGTCGCGCTATGGCCAAGAGATCCGATATCAATTGAGGAGAACACATTCGCCTCTTTCTCCTCTTTCCACTCGAGATTACGCTGAACCGGCGTCTTTTGCCTTTGCGCGCACAGGCCAAATTGCTCGTAAACATACACGCAGCAAAGCTCCTTCTCCCCTTCGCGCTCACTAGAGTCTCTTATTTTCGTGCCGCTTGTGTTCGTCTTTGTGCGCTTTCGCATAATTATTCGCTTGAAGAGTATGTGTATGTGAGCGAGAGAGAAAGAGGGGAGAGCTCAACTTGTCTTGTATTTTTATTTTCTGTACATATATGGGTGATTCTGCCGTAACTGGCTCATTCTGCGCGCCTGCTTCCCAGGCGTTCACACATTTGAAAAAAAATCGCACAAGCGGTTTTATGTATGTCTGGCATAACTAACTATATTTACCAATAGTTAAAACCGAGTAAGCAGGCTTATATTTAAAACTGCGCAATATAATAGGCCTCAAATGTCAGTTCCGTAACCTGTCTCCAACACGGATTTCAATCTAAAAGGTCGATGCAGATAAAAGTACGACATGTAAAAAAAATTCCATCATATATAGTATGCACTATAGACCTATTACAATATATTTTTCATGGTTTTGGGATTAAAATTAATTATTTAATATTAAAGCTGGCCGCTTACTCTTTGACGCCCGTTTTTGCATTAAAAAGGTACCCTCTACATTACCTTATGTTAAAAGCGTTCTAGTGTGTCATATAGCGCCGCCTATCGGTAGAATTTCAAACTATATACTACTATTTATGAAATCCAACCGTAGCATGGTTCCAAAATTCAAAATTGTGGAAGTGAGAGCTGATTTTTCATCAGAAATTTCGAAAAAAAGCACAACCTGTCAGTTCCGTAACGCTAGTAAACTACTACTTAGCAACAATGTATTTAAACATATAGGGCGTTTTTCTCGAGTAAATAGTAAGTATTTTCGAATATATGTGCAAAGAATTGTTTATAATAATTACGCTAGGCTATGCGAGCTGATAAACGCCTAAATGTCAATTCCGTAACCGTCAGTTCCGTAACACATAATACAGTAAGTATCATTAATACATTAATAATGTCCTAATCATTGCTTTTTTAGTATTTAAATGGCTCCAGTTACAAGGAAACGTCTAATAAGAGTCTAATTTTTTTCAAATAATTCGTCATTTAACGATATTGCGATCTTCGTGAATAAACGAACAGGCTGTCAAATATTGAGTGAATATACATATACATATAGATAGATAGATAGATATATATATCTTAGACGATTTAATTTTTTTTTTACCAAGTTAAATTAAAATTTACTGGAGTTTTATTAGCGCGAATTACAAAAATGTCAGTTCCGTAACCTAGTCAAATATGGATTCTTCACATAACTTGTTATAAAAGTTATATGTTGTGGTTTAGCTTTAGGGACTTGTTTTGTATGTAATTTCAGTTAGAATGACCGTTCGATAAGTTAAAAATAGTCGATTTTAGTATAGAACATTTTTGTGCCCGTTTTGAGCCAGTTACGGCAGAATCACCCATATAACAAATTTACCGTGATTATTTTTTTGTTCAGGCGATTTTAATTAAAAATATATTAAGTGAGTTAAGTGCTCAAATATATGTTTTCTGTGAGTTTCTCTTCAAACACAATGGCCTTTTAATTAATTGTAATTAAAATATGATTGCAGAATACACTTTTTCTTTTTCTCGTTATAATACTAATATCCACTCCTTAAATACGCGACTCTTCATAAAAAGACTTTATCGCTTTATTCCGCAACGTGGCTTTTATCGTCTTTCGTGCATTATTATTAACACGAACGTATCCCATAAACAATCATACAAGTATATAGACCCGACGCGCAATTATATATAGCTCTCCATGCCCATATCATATCTCTCTGCTTTTTTACGACTCCTCGATCGGGCGCACGCGAGCATCATAAGCGATTACTGACTAGCTTCACGGCGACAAATCGGCAGGAACGCCATCGTTTTGATTGATAAGCGAGAGAGGGCCCCGTGACTTCATTTCGGTACAAACGCTCGATTACGCTCGCGCAGCTTGGCAGCAGTTTGATGGATGGACGCTTTCATTACCGACTGCTGCTGCCGCCCGCTCGTTCGCCGGCTCTTTTTTTTGTGTTTCGACCGTACGTCCCGCTTTTTTTTTTCTCGAGTTTCCGCGTCCGATCAGCGACGCGAGGATGAATAGAGTCGGGCTCGCGGGATTTATGACATTTTGATTATGCCAACTGTATGGGTGGAGGAAATATGGGATTGGCGAGAAGAATTGCATTGGGATGGCTGAAGAAGCTACAGTGTTTTTAATGACGAATGCATTGACTTGTATAAAGAATTTTGGGCAGATAATTGCATCACGCTATCGTAAACTACAATGACAAAAAATGTAATCTAGGGCAGCAGTAGGTTAATAATACACAGTGCATCGTTGAGCCAAGTTGGCGCGTCTGAGGGGATCGCGCATTTAAATGGTTCATAATATGGGAATGATTATTCATTAGGTGCTGGGAATTGAAATGCGGTGAAAGTTGAGTCTCGCGCCGAAAGCCTATATCTCTGTGCCAGAGCCAAGCCCGCTGCGCGAAATCGAACAAAAATATTGTTCTCATTAATGCGCTAGCAGTGAATGGCACGCCGCAGCGCATAAAACATGAAAATTATAATATTTCGTGAAGTCTGCCTGAGTTGCCTTTTAATAAAGCTGGTTATTTAAATTTTTGTTATTACGAAGAGGCCGATATTTTAGTTACTCCGAAGGCATAAAGAGAGAGAATTCAGCGATAAAGTTCTCACTAAGCTTTGAAAGATTTTTCATAATTTAAGTTGATGAAATAAATGTTGTTTTATCTTTGTTAATTATGTATTGATTGAATTTTTATATTTATTTCATATTATCTGAATATATTATATAAAACGCCGTAGTAGAAAAACAAAGAAGAAAAGTTCTTCCCCGTGGTATAACCCTTTTGTGATTCGCAAAAGTTTCGACGTCATTTAGTTTGATGATGGATGTATAGGGTGCATTCGGTATAAGGCTTATAGCGCTGCTGTGGGAATACACGCATACCAAGCACGGGATATGGCGAAGGGTCATAAAGATCGATTTGCATAAAAGGTCACTGCGGGTCAAGATGATCGATTTCCTCTCTTTCCGTTTTAGTCAGGTAACTGCTCCCTTCGGTTTTACGTGCAACGATGGCATAAAATATAAGATTATTTTTAACTCTCTTTAATTCTTAATAGCACAGAGTTTTTGTTTTCTGAATCAATTAAAAATAAATCGCTCCGGCATCCACTCAGATTTTCTCTTATTAAGTATTTTCCATTAAAATGTAACGACTTTAGGCTCGGACTTTAGGCGCGCAGTTATAGAATGAGCGGCTAAATTAGCAGGCCAAACAAGGCAGCTTCAGCATTGATGACACACCAGTATTTATCTAGACTCGCCGCGCATATTGTTCCGAGGGTAATGAAAAAATGCCAATGCGCCACCTATTTTCACCTGCCAGAGACACGAGCTAGAGATTAAAAAACAAAACCAGAAAAATCAAAACTTTCAAGCTCTCAACTGCAATCCGCAGAAGGAAAAATGTAAGAGCAAAAATAGCCGAATCGGAAACTCGATGCATCCATCCTCGGGCCACCGCATCATCATAATTCGGTAAGAAGATATAGGCTTTGCATAAAAGGCCGCAGTAGGCCAGGTCGCTACGGTCGGTCCTGCACGATATGATCGACCTCAGCATCCCTCTCTTCCTCTCTAACCCCTGCAATCCTTGAACCGTGACATTTGCCTCCCTTCCCCTTCATCGCAGTACGTAATATTAAGCCGTAAACATATAACATTATCCGGGGAGGGCTGCTGCGGTGCCGATCGATGCTGACCCGATGACACTTTGCCAAAATGGCCGCGTCGTGCGCGTGTGTGTGTGTGTGTGTGTGTGTGTCTGTCGGTGGAGTCAGTTTTCTCTCGATTTTTAAAATTGCAACGGGAAAAGAGTTGCTCGCGTGACTATTTTCGCGCGATACTGGATCATACCGAGAGGCCTGCATTTTTAGCTAGCGCCATAGAGGAATTTGTAAATTGTTGTCGTTCGGTACTACCACCGTACGATGATTTTCATGATCATGGAAATAGAGATAAACGAGCAGTATTTTCGCTTGAGTTTTATTTGTTGGCCGATTGAAGAGGCTTCCAGAAATAATTTTTGCGTTCATGCTTTCTTGTGCTCTGCAAAACACACTATTCTTTATAAAAAATGAAAAAAAAACGAATTCGACATCACTTACTAAATTAATAATTCATATATGATACAGATTTCATTAGGCATTCTTGCAACTTTTCACTAGTTCGATCAATGAAAACCCACTTCTCGGCCTAGCGACTTTCTTGTGCCGAGGGTTTACCATCCCCTCATCCATCAAAAGTCAAAAAAGCCAAAACTCGCCAAAGCAGCCTAGCAACAAATCCAAAATATTCACATAATTCGAAACTTTTGTCCCATTATACACGACATTCCAGCATGCTTTCGCCGAGAGTAGACCGCGTGCCATTTTTTGCGCGCCGCGCCAACTCGCATTAACGAAACAAAGACGCGCAAAGCCTCGCAAGCAAGAAGTTGGTCCGAATCCCCGGGGAAACTTTTTCCCTTCTCTCATATACACAGTAAAATCCACGAAAGCGCGCGCGCGATAACAAACGTCGTCAGAGGCCGCTGCCGAGACAAAACAATCGTCCTAGTGCACGACGTGCGTCTCGCGCCGTGGACTCCGCTCATTAGGGAAATTAGCTCTAGAATAACAACGAGATGAGAATTTCATGGTGCGCGTAAAAAACGCAAAGATTTGAGTGCATACGAAGGAAAGTTGAATTTGAGGAGGGTTATTCCTGGGCAGCGAGCTGCCTTGGGATTAGGTCTGCGTACGGGTTGCATTCTGTTTTTGGAGAATTTGCTTCTGTTGAAAGGATTAACTTTTTTTGCGACGGACAGTAAGGGAGTAATTGTGGAGAATGAACTTTTACCTTGTTGCTCTATTCTACAAATATTTTCTGTCGGAAATGGTAAACGGATTTTTTTTTACAAGAACTAAATTATATTATTGCATTTTAGGTGATCAAAAGGCATCGTGTGGCAAGCACAAAACTCGACCATTTAGTAATTCAGTAGAGAATGAGAACACGTATATAATAGGTATTTGATTAATCGTTGTAATTATTCCTAATTTAGCATTGTTTCGTTACACATTGGAGCCCAATCATTGAACGTTGTAGTAAGTGGCCCTTAAGCATGCAGCGAACCAATATGATCAATAATGAACGATCGGTGATCGGTGATCTGTTTAAGCGATTATAGCATAAAGCCGATTACCGGTGAGGTCAAACACATAACGTTTGAGGAGTTACCGGGGTAATTGTCTGTCTAATCCAATCGCCTTCGGAAAATTGTGTTTATCCGCGCAGACACCCCAAGTTGGCTGTCCATCTTGAACTAAATCTAATAACCGGGATTCGATACGCTGCGAGGATTTGAACTCGGTAATTGGACGAATCAATGTTTCTGGCTGGTTTGTCGCTGTAAGATGAAGACACAATCCAAACTCAACGTTTATTTATATCTTAGAACTAGATGTTGTATAACGATTGTCTTTTATCCAGTTTGACTAAATTATGATAACTTTCATGTTTCTTAACACACCTGGGAAACGAAAAAATCACTTCAAATTGACGGTTCTCGACGAAAACAAACTTTTCCATAGTATTAGACGTCTTTGCCTTTCTTATCGCACCGGTTTTCTTTTACGCGAAAGCGCGATTAAAAGTTCGCCAGCCTCTTTCTTTTTCTCTCACACTCCCTTGGAACTTTCTCCGAACCACGAATTTACTTGCAGTTGTACGTTTAACTTTTCTATTCTACATAAAAAATGTGCTTGTCAGGCTTTAGTTAGCTCATCACTCGCTAAAAGAAAAATGGAACGAAAGAAGCAAAAGGTGATGAAACATCTGTCTCAAACAGACCATCCGAGAGACCATCAGTATGTAATCGCATTTAAAATTTTAAAAAGATTCACTATTTGGATTCGAAATTTAATTTTTTTTGTGAACGTCATCCTTTTATTGGCTTTCAAAAATTATGAAATTCGAAATTTGTAAAGAAGAGCTTCATCGAGTTAATTAAAAAGTGGAAACGTGATTAACCCGATTCAACGTATACGTGAACTAAAATAGTCTGCTACCGACGAATGGAAAATCCGATTTCAGATACACGTACGCAACGTTTTTTTCCTCTCTCGAAAATCCGTGGAATATTTCAATGAATAAAACTGCCTGAAGCGAAAGAGCGAAAAAAAAGAATGTTTGTTCCGAAAAATCAGATGTTCGGCAGCTCGCCATAGCTCTTTCTCTATCTCTCTCGGCCGCTGCACCATTCGTTCGCGGCGCTGCCGAAAAGAGACTCGAGCCGGAATTCCGAGTACTCGAAAATGCTCGAAGCGTGCGATTCCTCTATCTATATCCGTCCCCCTGCAGCTGTACGTACCTATGTACACGACGCGGATTTCTCTATACAGCCGAACGAATTTAACAGCCAATGAGCCAGAAGGAAAAATAAGCGAAAAACAAGGAGCGACCTGCTTTCTTTTCGTGCCGCTGCTCTCTTCCTCCTCCACCTCGTTGCGGATAGCAAGCAAAGTAAGAAGGAAAAGAAGTCTGAGCGAGCTTTGAATCGGAATAGAAACTTAAAGATATACCGGGTCCACGCAATCTGAGCTTGCAAGCTCTTTCAATTCGCGCACGGGCTACTGCTTCCGGAGGCTTATCGTCGGTCAAGAAGTCTCGAAGACTCGCTTTCTGTGCGTGTATAAGGCTTTTGCTAATTAAATGAACCTCTGGGTAGAAAATCCGCTGTATCACGCTGTTACCTGGGTACTTTTTTTATCTGACATGCCATTTGCTGCAGTGACTTTTTCCGGAATACATTTCTCTTCTTGCTTTTTCAAAGAGAACACGCTTTGGATGTAGGCAATATTTTATATTCTTAGAAATTTATTAGTGACGGGTTTGCGTGTGCGTACAGTATCCTCTTTACAAATTTTTTGGTGCTGTTGAGGGGTGCGTTTGAAAAATCTGTTTCAATTAAATTGTTTTTCAGGACAAGAATAAATATAATAAAAATCCTCCAATTTCGTGCCTGTACGATATTTTAAAGGTCTTTGTCGAATAATTACAAAATTATTACATGCATGCATTATATATTTTATAAAATTATTACATTTTATTCATATGACTCGTGAATCACACGCTCATTTCACGTTGTACATCAATTTATTTGCTGGAAAGAGAATGTTTGCCTTTCAACAAAGGAAATACCGCATCGCACGTGCTGTTACGCAAGCTCATTGTGACTTTATATCGTTATCGTTTTTTAAACATTAATAACGCAAAAATGCCGCAATAGCACTGAAAGGCATTCTTCCGCTGCTTTTTTTGCAGAAAAAAAGTTAACCAGGGGATTTTTCGAAACAAAAGAAAGTATTGATTCCTGCTTTATGATTGCATAAAAACGAATATAAAAGCACACGAGACGAGATAAACAATTCAAATTTTAAAAATAAGTTAATGCAAACTATTAAAAACCTGGAAATCCCACTACCCTACCGCAAGAATATTATATAAAATTTATACAAAGATAGCAGCTTTCATTCATCCACAACTCGGTGGCTCACAGTTTGTTCATCATTTCGGTGCCTGTTTTCAAGCGTGTAACCTGAAGATTAGCCGATGTTCTTCCGGCGTCTCTTGTCTCTCATCATAAAAATGTCGCGAGTAAACAGCCACATCCGCTCTAGAGTAGCGCGCGGAGGTAAAACGTGTAAGTGGATGCATCGATTTAGAGAAGATTACACGCTTTATAATGTTCCCCTCCCCTCTCTCCGCGTCCTTTCTTATACACTCGGCAGGTGGAGAGACGCTACTCCGCAGCAATTTATGACAGTTTGTTAAGCCCACTATCGTATGCCGACCTGAATCTCTTGAGTAAACGCGCCAAGGGTTAGTCCCTCGGTTGCTGCTGCTGCAGCTACTGCTTCGGTGTACACACCTACAGATATATAGCTGCGACGTGTATACGAACACGGTGCCCTGCCTCGTGTATGTACAGTGTATACCCAGGGCCAATGCGATGACTCGCTCCGGTCATGGCAAGCTCTAAGCCGGGGAATATATGGATAAGGGCGATGAACGGGAAGGTCTACTGGTGAGCCCGAGAGAGTCGTGCTGAAAGTCGGTGTCGGCGGTCTGAGCCGGGATTGACGATGCGAGTTCCGATGTTTGAGCTAGTCGTTGAAAGAAGTGCGAAGCGATTTTCTCAAACGATCTTGCCGATGTTGCCTCGCTGTAATTGAAGCTTAGTGGAAATAGATCTTTTGTGTGTGTGTGTGTGTGTGTGTGTGTGTGTGTGTGTGTGTGTGTGTTTGTGTGTGTGTGTGTGTTGTGCCCTATCTTTTTGAAACTTTTACATAACTATATACTTTCCGGTGTTAACAGAAGTTTTTTTTTGCAATGGCGTGAATTCTCAAAGGCAAAGAAAGTGAGAAATGAGCCAATTCTTCTGGTCGAGATTGTTGAAAAACTTCGAAGTTATTTTCAGCCACTCGCGCTTTCTGCCGCAAACGGTTTTATGCTGCTTATACTTTTACTTCTTTGTTCGGCATCCAGCTGTTGTGTACATAGTTATATGACTCGGAGGACGCTACTACCGTAGCGTTATTTTATTAATGACGCCGTTTGCTTGGCTTGGAGAAAAAGAGCCAGAGAGAGAGAGAGAGAGAGAGAGAGAGAGAGAGAGAGAGAGAGAGAGAGAGAGGGGCAGATACAGCTTTTCAGCTGCAAATGCGCATGGAGCTTTTCGGCTTTATGCATGCATGGTAAATTAACTTGAAAGTTTAAGTTCAGCCACGAAGATGGATTTTGTCGACGGATCGTGGATTTATTATTCACGGGGCGCTATACTTGTTTTATGAGCCTTTACCATTTTGAATTTTGAATAAATTATGAAGACTTGGATCACATAGAATATTGTAAGAGATGTGATTGAAAAATCATGCAATTTTTTGCCTCTTTGATAACGTTAAGTACTATCTATCCACGGTATTTGTTTTATGTACAGCTATCTAAATATTTCCCAAAAGTAGAATGAAAATCGAAATATTTCTTCCATGAACATACTGTTAAAATTTGTTTTTAATGTTTCTACTACAGTTACAAAAAGTAGACGCATTTCTATTTAGAAACTTGGAAAAAACATGAGTCGCGGTATATAGTCTGCGTGAAGTTGCCCTTACGCAGTTACAATTTTGTTTCATAAACATCACGAGTGCATACGGACGAGTCCTCGAATCCCAACGATTTCCAAGATTCATCGGACTTAGAAAAACGTCGGGAGATTTTCGATTAAAACTTTGCGATTAGAAATCGATCAGTCTTTGAAGTCAAAGTCGTAGTGCGTGGAAAATAACTTACTTTGTAATGGAAATCTCTCCGTGATTTTGCAAATGGGAAATTCGTTGATTCGGCCAGAGTCTATGCTAAGCTGTGCCTAAACTTTCTTGCTTCGTTCGCGATATCTTGTGATCATTAAAACTGACTGTGCGATTAAAGTCCTGCAGGTTAGGACCTTTCTTTTTTTCCTCAATCGTATTTAACTTTCAATGTTCAAAAAATGCTGCTTCAGAAATAATCAATACCTATCTCTTCCTAAACTTACTCGTGACTTTTGAAAATCATCCACTCACGAATCGATAACATACAAATTTTCATAGATAAAAGTCAGTTCACAAAAGTTTTCTCGCACAAATTAAGCCAACGTATAGCGTCCATTTCTTGCTCCAGATCGCTAAGCGGCTTTAACTCGTCCGTTCGGCGCATAATATTTCGAAAAGTTCAACAGCAATTTTACTTTCGAGACGGTGGCGCCACTTAAGAGCGATGCCCTACAAGAGACGCGTGCTCGCCAAGGCTCCGGAGTTAATTGGTGAATAATGTAGAGCCCTTAGTGCCAATCCGCTGGACGTGACAAGCCGTGTGAGGCGGCCTCTTAGACGTTCTGAATATTAATCAGCCGAGCGTTGCAAGCTCGCGCGTCAGTTACACGGTTATCTGGCTTAAACTACTCGGCCATTCTTTGCCTTCGACCGGTTAATCATAATTTTAATGCTAATGTGTTGCGAAAAAAAGCTGACGTGATGTATGATGGCCTGTCACGAGTCGTTCGGATGATGCATCTCGTTGTGAAGGATCGCCGACTGGCGAGGTTACATTCCATTAATTAATTTTGCTGCAATGAAACTTCCATTATTCTGGTGAACGTAATGCATCGGTGCATTATGCTGTGAGCAAAATAAATAACCCAGATCGTCATTGTCTTCTTTTTTCAGCAAAAAACGAAAAATAAAACATTGGAAGCTATATTGATATTTTATTCACCTGTGAATTCAATTTCAGTTTTGACGGACTTTATAAATGGACGATGTGAGATATAAAGAGAGCATAAATAATTCTTTACAATTTATTGTAACGAGACGCAGACGAGCTGTTTCATAATATCATTGTATATTTTCAAAACCTTTGTCTCTATCGAACGTAATTTAAAATAAAACAAACGAACCTGCATTCTCAAACATTGGCTTGTAATTAGTTTCCAGAGAAAAATCACGCTTCATTAAAATGCATTTCGTTTTTCAACTTTTTGACAACTTCATCAAGTTTTTCATCGATGAAACTCGATCAATATCGCCAACATTAATGGCAGCAGCGTTAGATTATCCGCCAAGCATAATCAAGAATGCAACCAAGTATAAAAACATTGTATTTCTCTCATGCAGCCTAAGCACCGTTGAAATCTCTCCAGCGTACCAAAGCTCGGCGCACCAATTACGCCCGGAGGCAAACGTCATAACGTCGCCCACTTATGCAGTAGCAGCAGCTATGTGTCCGCATATACGCTCCTCATGTGGCAGAGCAAGGTACATAAGGAGCAGGCCTGGCAAATACGAGCGTCTGCTCGGGCCATACGGCCGAGCAGCCTTGGACATTAGACGGAATGTAATAGAGGTATTGGCTTTTCTCCAAACGGTCAAATATCGCCCCTCCGCTCTATCTCCTTCTCTCTCTCTCTCTCTCTCTCTCTCTCTCGCTCCGGATAGACTCTAGCTATGTGTGCGCCCGCACGTATGGTTGCACATAAGATGTGTGCGCCTGCGTTAAAGTGCATAGAGCTGCTAGCTGCTGCTGCTCACCAAAGAGGAGCTATAGCTGGAAGCGCCGCCGGCGTAGCAGACATACGAAAGCTGATGCTGTGCTTCGCGGAATATGATGAGCTTGAAGAGGATACAACTTAAGGGGGACCTACCTTCTTATGGCAGAGTTTCATCGATTGGCGTACCTGTTTGTTATCCAATTATATATTATTATCTGATGTCTACGTTGAAGCTTTATTTTAGAATCTTAGACGGAAAATTTGCCGTTAGTCAGATAATTTTGAACTGGTGTTAACTTGATTCGAAGCGATATTTATGATACTAAGTCAATGCTATATGCGCAATTTGACCAATTTAGTCATTTCATCCTATAGCTGTCTGACTTGTAATCATTTTAGCTTAGTCAGATTCAAATTACTATCGAAATAGTAAGCTCAACGAAAACTCCCAAAATGAACGTGTCGGTAACGACATTACAGCGAAAGCTCATCAATAAATCAATATGGAGTAGAGTCCACAGTTTTGGGTGCATTGATTTGGTTGAAACTATGGAAAATAGGATCTATGAGAAGTAACCCTGAATACGAGCTCTGTTTTTGAGTAGAGGAATCAGAAAGTTGTGATCTCTGCCTGTGAGGAAAGCTATAACTGTTTAATCGACACTGCATAGGAAAACTCTCTTCCGACGTGAAGAAACTCTTTGTTTTACCGCAAACAGTTATCAGCTCCCTCCCCCCCTCTCCCCTCCTTCCCTCCGACAAAGACAGTTCTTTCTCGGAGCGCAATTAAACACCAGCCATAATATTAATTCACGTACGCACCTTGACGTATTTGTTCATCCGTTTGTTTAGGGTAAATATACAGAGGAAGGCACAACGCGAGCAAAGCAATTTATTCGAATCTGAGGCTAAGTTTATGAGAAACAGAAGCACGACTGCTCCTCCTTCTCGAGACTAAGAGGAAGAGGATAGAAGATGGGCCCTCGCTCCACCTTGGGTCGAGACAGCAAATCTAATTTCACCGCAGCAGCAGAATCCATTGGCGACTTAAGTAAACTTCGTTGTCCTCTTTCCCTTCCTCGTCCCCTATGTGTCTGTTTGTATACCGACACTACTCGATCCTTTTTTGCGTCTTTCCTTCAAAATTCCCATGAGCTTTCTCTCACTCTCTTCGTCTATCTTTCTGTATGTATGTATGTATATATATGTGCGCATAAAGATTAGCCAGTGGGAGACAGGGCTCGTCAGAGGTTATTTAATTTTCGTCTACAGTGATGGAAATGGCGTTTGAATTTCGAATTTCCGTTAGATTCGTCTTTGTCACTTACTTTCTTTTGTCCCTCGAAGTATCGAAGTTCTGAAATGCTGCTACAGTCTTCTTTGCCGCGAGCGAATAATCACCCGGTAGGATCCAATATCAATCAACGAGCTGCAGCGCTCGTTAGTGTGCTTCAGCCAGCTGCAGATTATTCGCTGTTTTTGCTCTTTCCTTGCTCTGCTACCTATTTGAGTGCAGCGCCGCTGTATAGCCCGGAAGGCTAGCGTTAATTGATGTCTGCTTGAGCAGTTGCCGCCTTGAGAGAAGCTTCTGAAGGCGAAGACAGGCAGTCGTCGAATTTCGTTAATGACAGAAATACAAAAAAAAAAGAACAAATTATTGTTGCTGTTTTATAGCACTCGAAAAAGCTCTAGACGTATTAGTTGGTAATACTCGATTTACCAGACAACGTGTTATTCAGTATAAAATTTCATTTGACGTTTGCTCTGCAAACCGATACTCAGCGCCAAAAGTGTCTGGGCGACGCGCATAAATAGAAAAATTTCAAAAAGCAAACCTGTTGAGCGCGTCGCTGGCAATAAAAATTTAATTAAAAGAAATATCGTCGCAATTACGCGAGCAGTCGCGTCGTTAACAAGACGCGCCTGTGGTCAATTTAATCGCGTCGTTTGCGTGCGCGTTTTTTTTCCTCGCTTCAGCTGTGCGGAAGACAAATGCACGGCCTAATCGAGCACAACGCAAATATTCCCGTGCGTAATTTGTAATTGTCATAAGACGGGCGAGATTCGTTGTTCCTCGCGGGTTTTCATTTTTCTTGCTGGAAGTTTGAGATGTTTTTCCGCACGTTTTTGTAACTTGTGTTTAATTTGAGAGACATGAAAATTTAATTGCGTTCGCTCTTAAACCGATGATTTATTAATTTATATCTTATAAAACATTATTTTTCTTGCACTATAAATTACAGCGTCAATTGTGATCTTTTTTGTTTCAGGTGAGTAAATATTTGCTCTTGCTTCAATCTCCTTCCTAATAACTAGAAGTACAATAATGATGATCGAGGTAAATAAAAACTTTCATAATTATTGATGAATAAAACATCGTAGCTAGAACGCACGATAGTAGAAAAGGTACGTGACTAACTGAACACAAATACCCCATTATACCACATAATTATTCTGTCTGCAAACTGGATTACAAACTAATTTGATCTCCTCCCGAATATCTGGGAATCCTCTTCCGTCGGCTCATTAACGAATTTCAATAATTCACCCTCATAAAAGTTCTAACACGTGTAGCCGAGCGGTCGAGATTAAATTATGACGATTCAAATAAGAAGAAAATAAAGCCGCTCCAAGAGGAAACCTTAATTCTTCTTCTTTCCGAAGAAAGTATAGAGTTAAAAAAAGAGAAGGAGGTAGAGAGTGAGCGAAGCCGAAGTAAAGAACCTCGCCGTCGCGGCCTCATAACGAGGAAAGTAACGAGTTTTAATAACCAAGCTATTAATTACCCGGTCCGCTTCGCTCACCCGAGCGAATCGAAGCTTTTACTCTCTTTCTATACATCCTTCTCCTCTTTTTATATCCATGATCGCGCTCGCGCTTCGATTAATTATGCGCAGAACGTGTTCCGAGACGAATTGATTCTCTCGCTGTACGTGTGTATATACAGACGGACTGTTTATTCGGCTGTGCAAGTCGTTCCTTAGCACGAGACACCGACCCTGGTAGAAACACTAGCTGTTTTGCAGCTGGAAATAAGCTTATTTTTGCACAATTAGTGAACGGAAGCTTACGATTTAAGCTTACGTAAAGCTAACAGCGCCACAGTTTTAAACAGTTTATAAGCTTAAATACCTGTTATTTTAGTTTAAATGATGATGCGAATTTCTTTTTACTTAATTGACCGTAATTCACACGTACATCGTTATTTTATTTAAAAACTAACAACAGAAGTCTAATTTATTCATTCATTTCTATATTAATACTTTCAATAATATGAAAACCTGTACATAGACATGATAATCAATACGGTATCGAACATAACCAACAAATTTCAGACTTTAAATACATGTCTCAATATATACATGGTGAAACTTTGTAAAAAGCTGAGGAAATATTGCAACACAAATTCACTTGAAATTATAAGATAAATATACAAATAATTTCGGAGCAATAGCGTGGGTACGCACTGATGAACGCTCAGGCCGATGTATATGCGCAGTAACACATGTACAATACACACACAGCTGTCTTCCGGACCCCTTTCTCCTCTATCTCTCTCACTCTCTCGCGCCTTAATACTCGTAAACTTATTTCGATCACGTTCATTTATACACACAATAAGTGATATAATATATTAAGTTACTATTTACAAAAGATATAAGGGATGAATTATTAACAAAACTATATACCATTCAAAGTAGAAAGAGGTTAATGTTGCATTAGCTGTAAGTATTATTACGTGAATTTAAGCTTATAATCAGTTAATATGTAAGCTTATTTTTACTACTGATATAAGCTTATCGTTATTAACCAAGCAGATTCGTAAGCTTATTTTTCTACCAGGGGAAGACGCCGCGGTAATAAGGACCTTGCGAGAGTAATTTTGTGTACTCGTTTTAATGAAGCGTACAATTATTTAAGGCGCTGCTGCAGCGCTGTTAAGGCACGTTCGCCGACTAATGTCGCAAGCCCCGCGGAGGTGTGTACATTGGAGAGTTGGTTAAAAGCTAAGGTGTAGCGAGAAACTGGAATTTCGAGTTAATGTACTTGTTCGTAGATTATTTAGCCTTTATTACTCAAACAAAATCCAACTGTCAAAATTACTACTTGATACTTCATTTGTTTTAATTAATGCCATTTCATTGCATGCTAATAAATGATATATACGCATTTAAATTAGTTTTGCACAGAAACTCTGGAACCAACAGCTGACCACAATCGATTATTGTTTATTCAATACTTTTGCGAATCGCGTATACATTGATGTTTGGGACAGCAATATGTCGCGGAAAGAGGCAGGCGAGTTGAGAAAAGACAGGACCCTTTCTTGGGGTTTCGGACTCAGGTAGGAACTCAGGCGGCAGCGCTAGGAAGGGGAGAGGGCGTAGGTAGTGGGCCGGAAGGAGCAGGGAGAGAAAAAAGGCAGTTATGCGTAGGAACCGGACAGAGCAGGGTCGGAGGACAGGGCCAAGGTGGCGGGTTCGAAAAAGAGCGTCAGTAAAATAGAAGCGAAGCGCATCGCAGAGCCGAAAAGTGATTTTAACAAAAGTTAATAAAGTGTTATCAATGAAATAAAGAGTTCTCATTTGCCACCCCATCCTATGACCCGTTCAATTGACGTTTACTCCCATTTATCGCACTGAGAGAGTGATATTGGAAAGACAAAGTCAATTTCGTATGATCGAATACTCAACACAACCACTCCAACATTATTACAGAATAATATTACAAATGCAATAGCCAATCAATCCCCGGAAGCTAAAACAGCTAATAGCTGACGAATCACTTTGCTAAAACCATTCTATCTCCGCTTCTCCCACTCTTCGTGGGTATCTCCTCACCCGAATCCCAGTCCATTTTACATACACTCCTCTCCCGAAACCTTCTATTTACACCGAGCCAATAGCCGACCACGCCACGTTCCGGCAGGATCTCATCCAATGCTGCCGGCCTGGGAAATGGCACAATTAAACGCGCCACTGTATAGGCCTCTCTCTTTCTCTCTCTCACCCTTCGGTGCACTTTCACGGGTCCAGTTGCCCGGTTACCGGCGCATCGTTTATCTTTCGACGCGCGTATCTGCATCCGCGATAAAATACGCGCTCGCGCGACCGCCGTATAACTCGATTGCGTGAATTTGCAATTTCCCAATTTGATTTGTGCGACGGCTGAGTGGGATTTTAATTAAAAGCTCATCGCCTGCATGCCGAGGATTTGCCTAATCTTTTACTGCTCTCGGCTGCCGTCGACGCTGCTATACTAGATATACAGCGCGAAATTCAGAGCGACTTTGCATTATTTATAGGCATATAGGAGGATAAGGGGACGGACGATCGGTGCATCGATATTTATTTGCGGAGAGTTGATGATGCCCGTACTCTGACATGTATACTCGAAATTCGATGAAACGTTTGCATTTTCAATATCAAGACGACGAGACGCCTATAAATCCATAAAAGAGACATTCATAAATGCCAGACGTGCTATCTCATCCCTAAAAAAAAAAACATAATATCCCAACCTTTGCGCTCGCGCCCCCCGATCGCAATCTATCATCAATAAAACGCAGGACTCGCATCAGCGTCTCGTCATCCGTGTAAACGACGCAGCGTCATTACTTCCTTATCTCAATTCCCGGCGCGTCGTTTTTTGCGCCGTAAACACATCCGAGCGGAATCAAGGCCGACTTTTGCGCCGCTAAGCAAAAAGAAAGCGAGAGAGAGAGAGAGAGAGAGAGAGAGAGAGAGAGAGAGAGAGCGCGAGAGAAAAAAAAGAAGCCAGTACAAATGCACGCGCGCGTGTATGACGAATAGAGCGGGAGGAGACAGTATATAGCGGAGAGCGACGAGGGTGTCCCTGTACAGGCAGTAGGGCAAAAACAAGAAGCAGAAAAGAGAGAGAGAGAGAGAGGGAGAGAGAGAGAGAGGGAGAGAGAGAGAGAGAGAGAGAGATCGTATTTTCCGCATCGCCCCACGTGTTATCGAAGCTCTCCCTCTAAAAGTCCAGCCAATCTTCCGGCGGAAGAAGAGGGGGTATAGAGAGAAGTCCTATATTGGCCTGCTTCCTTTGGGGTTTCTCATTTCTGCCCTTTTCTCGTATGCAGGCTCGTTGTTTCTTCGACGTACGCAAATATTTTCACTACACTACGTCTCGCATATCTGATGTATACGCGCCATATGGCATTTTCTATTCCGCACGATTTCCTCCATTTGTTTTTCCAGAACACATCAGTCGTGTCTACCCTTTTCCTTCGTCTCTCTATCTGCACCTGGTTACCTGGTACCTCACTCGGAGATGTCTCACGATTTTTCGAAAAACACGTCGTCTCGCGCAGTTGACCGCAGTAGTGAAAACTACTCGCGATACTTTGCAGCCTCAGGTGCACACTGGTGAAGAAATTTCGTCGAAGCAAATGTATTTTCTTGCAACGATGCTCGTGTGCACGACTTGCGTCGTTTCTCACTTTCCGTCCGTTTTTTCTAGTATCACCTGCGTTTCAAAAAGTTACCTAACTACCCGCTTTTTACTGGTCTCGTATTACACCGAAAGATAACGCATACACGTGAGCAGTAACGCAAATCTCATTATCAGAGCCGCGTCCAAATAGCGTGTGCATGCAGTAATCCGCCGAATAAAAAAGTCATCGCAGCGCGTACGCGAATCTCCCAGTTAATTTAAATTCTCGTTCTTTATTCCTCTTTCCTTATTTCCCTTGGTCGATTTCTTATTATACTGTACTTTTTCCAGCCTCTCGAGAAAACCAGGCACTCTCTCTCTCTCTCTCTCTCTCTTTTTGCTACTCTCACGTGGATGCCGTCCGAGAAGTAATTTAGAAAATGACGCGGGCGATGGATTAATCCTGACACGCTGCTCTCTCCCTCGTTGATTTTTTTTTCTCTTTCTTCGAGAGGCCGCAGTAGGCCCGACACCTTCATTTCGACTCCCAAGCTTGTGATGGGGTAGTATACAGTAGTGTCGTCGCTCGTCACCGAGTGGGATGTTCGTCGAGATGAGTGGGCCAGAGTGAGAAAATAGTACGGATAAAAATAGAGAGCTGGATGATCGATACGAATGGCTTTTTCTTCTTTGTCTGAGTGCGTTCGCTATGTTCGAGGGCTCTTTTTTCTCTCTTTCGAGGGGAACACCCGAATTCGTTGCTTTGGTGATTGTTATGGCCTCGTGTTCTTGATTGCGGGAGAGGCGCTGTATATACTTGTGCACGAGCTAACAAGTTTTGGGATTTTTTTTCCTCGCACTGCTACTGCTGTCTACGCGATGTAGAAGCAAACGAATCCTGGAACGAAACACATCAAGCCTATGTCGATTAGACGAGAGGCCCGAAATTTCGTCGCGCGCGTCATCTAAATGATGACTATTAGAAGTTAACAGGCCGGCATTTAGTGCCGCCTTGAATAATGACAAGAGCGATGCTTGTGTCTTAGCCACTTGTTAAGGAAAGTAGTCAGAAACTTGTTATAAGTTTAAGTAGTGCGAGTTGCGCATAGTCAGACATGTACTCTCACTCGGTTCTCCAACGCCGCGGCGGGATGGGAGAGGTGGTTATTCACTGGCGCACTTCTCGTCGGCTAATTCCTTGCTGCTCTAAAGACGTTTCTCTCGTTTTCACTCTCTTACTTTGAAAAACCTTGAGAACTTTTAAGTTTTGCTAACGAACGTTATTCGCGAGTACTGATGCAAAGTGTGTATTGGAAAATTTCCACTTTACCGTCGTTGTATCTATTTTAGATGAAAGTATTGAAAATAAAAACGTTTATCGTCCATCTGTCACTTTAAAATTCATTATCTGGCTGGTGTAGTCGTGCAATTGGTCGGTGAAATGAAAAATTCAGTCGCGCCCGTGTCGCGTTTAACGGAAAATCGATCCTTGACCCAGCTCGAGCCTCGAATCGGCAACAAAAATGCAGCTTCCCTTGTCCAAAAACTAATTTGAATAATGCCAACTGATGTATCGTTATTTTCCTTTTCAAAGAGAGTTACGCGAGTTTTATCCCGACGGCTGCCGCGGAAAAGTTGGCCCAACAGCGGCATACGTTGGCAACGAAATTGAACGATCAGATAGAAAGTTTCATTTTTCAGCGCAGCGCTATAGCTATAGTTCGCTCTACACATTTTAAAATAAAGGGTAAAAAAAGTAGTGTGTCGTCGGCACACAGACAAAGAACAAATGCAGAGAGACATATACACATACAACCGAAGCGCATGAATCAGACGACGGCAGCCTAGTCTGGAACTGCGGCGTCGCGCGCGCGAAATCGTTACTCGTTCGTTTTGGTGGGCTGAAGCAATTCGCGGTTATCTCGTCATTTTAAAGCTTTGTGGCGCAGCTAGGTAATTGAATATAAAGCGCGATTAAAGCCAATTCTAGCTGAGGCCATTGTGATAGGGCTTATAGCCAATTTCGATATCGTTGGTGAGCGGCTGATTCGATGTACGGTTGGTTGTGTGTGGTGGAGCATGTATAGTGCGAGAGAGAAGAAAAGGTGTGTATACTGGGGACGACTGCGCATTTCTACACCTGCTGCTATAATTGGATACAAGAGCAAGACAGGGACAAAGAGCGGGGCGAGTGGAAAAGGTAAGCGAGTGCACGAAAATATATTGCCTTCGATACGGTTTACTCGTTTGAAATGTAATTAACGACGATACGTTATTGCGATATTCGCGGAGCTGGAAATAAATGCAAATTAATGAATAAAGTGCTACATTCGAATACATTCGAATACGAGAAAATATGCCAATTATTATTGTACACAACTTATTTATAATTAATCCAGATCCGTCCAGATCAAAACCCGCACGAACAAAAATACTAAAATCGAATAAAGCTCCGCAAAAATAGCCGGGCCTGACAATAATCCCACTGAAATTGATAAAAGACACTAGGTAATGGCAGAGAGAAATCCAGACGGACGACCTCTAGGTAGAAAGAGATGATACAAATCCAAGAAAGCGTCCGCACAAACGGATCCCAGAGAAAAGGAGAGTCGAGTAACGGTAGATACCCTCGACTCACCTTCGCCAATACGTTTCAAGGCAGAGGATGAGAACAAGCTCAGGCGTATTCCGGTAATGCACGACCACGGATTAGTCTCTTGCGGTAGCCGGCGGGGAAAAGAAGCCACTGCGCGTGATTCTCTCTGATAGGAAAGACCCTACAGATTTTTATTTCGACTCTGAAAGAAACGAAATGCATCGAGTTATATAAAGTACGCGAAGAAAAGGCTAGGATAAATACTCCCGTGCGTACGTACTACTCGCAAGGTAAGCTGTTTCTATAGAGTGTGTTGTGACGATGAAAGAATTTGCAGAGTGTGCGTAATTTTTTTACGCTCATTCGCAGAGAGACGAAGTAAAGATACAAGATGCGAGGTATACAAAAGGAACATAAACTCGAGCGCACATTTACACATCAGCAGGCGCGCACGTACAAGCGTTATCACGCAGAGTCCGAAGATAAAGCGAAGGAAATCACATTTCATTAAGCGCAGCTCTCCCCCACGCAGTCCAGGAAGAAAAATCGCAAGGCGTGCATTTCTCGTGGGGCGTTTTATTGCTCGACTCGCGCGCGAGAAACATGCATAAAAGCCTAATCCCAATAAATGGCTCTCGTGTCTCCAGCTCAGCTGGAATAAGTAAAGAAAGGACCGCTATATATAGTATACGCCGAATCCAAAGTTATAAAGCTCGAGCGAAGAAGGACATCACGTATACAGTGTATCCGGGAAATAGAGAAGAGGACGAATAAGCTGGTCAAGTTTGGCCTTTCTCACTCCATCTCTTCTTCGCCCTCTGCTACTTCTCCGCGCATGTGTACACTCGACTGTCAGGCGATCGGGATTGCGAAAAGTAGCGAGCTGCTGGAAAAAAAGAGCAAGAAGGGAAGAGAAAGACCGAGTGGTTTCCGCGGAGAATGCAGTAGCCGGGAAAAAGGGAGGCTACTGCTCGCTCGTTTTGCCTCAAGGCGGGCCGACCTCAAAGCTGCTTAATAATACAGTGTTCCCGGAGCACAGAGAGGAAGATAAAGCCGTCATCCGCACGCGGACTTTCGGACGCGCGCATGGCAACGGTGCCACACCGAACTGAGAGGTCAGCCTGTGTATGCGCAGCTGCGAACTGCACGTGTTTGTTGATGCTTTCGTTAAAGTTTCGAATTCGATATGGTACTATATTATGTGTATGATAAGAATACGTGATTCGGTCAGGTGTCAGCAGAGCGTCAAAGTGAAGATGAGAGCTGGTTAATTTTAGGTACATTATTAAATCAGGGATAAGGCTATTATTGGGGCTTGATTGCCGAAGCGTGAACATTCTATTGTTAATTTCCAGCTCTGATTTGATAGCCGATAAAAGAGATGAACTGGAAATAGAAAAAAAAATGGAGCGCAGATTTATCTGAAGGTATAATAATAAAATTATAGAAATAACGCTGTAGAAAGGTTCATCCAATAAAATGGAGATTGAAAAAATACCCAGAGCTGTAATAATACAACTTACTTTGCCTTATTGCATCGATCTTAAAAAAAGGGCTTGCACAATTGAAAATCACATCTTCAAAAGCAAAATTGAGTCCCTCTTAATGAAGTGATCTTTCACTCTTTCAGATATAGAGAGTCTACAGCGAGGTCCATAGCATCTCTTATATCAACCCAAAAATCCAGGTCTCGCCCTCTTTTCCGAAATCTCTACGCAATCTCACCACTCTAAACATATAACAAATTGCCTCCTACCCTCATCTATATCATCAGGCATCATCGTGCACTGCACTCGAGCTTCCTTATAATATTCCAAACGCGATGACGGCCAACGCACAGCCAGTTACACGTTTATCACGCGTGATGTGCGTCGAGTTTCTTGAACTTGGTGCGATGCTTGTTTCCTCGCTATGCCATACCATACATTATTCATATAAACGGGCTTTGCGTACGAGCCCTCGCAGAGAGAGAGAGAGAGAGAGAGAGAGAGAGAGAGAGAGAGAGAGAGAGAGAGAGAGAGAAAGCTTGTTTTCGCCAAGTTTAACGGAAGAAGAAGAGCTATACTACACTGCCGCCTCCTCGCGTGTTTGTTAGCCTTTTCAATTATACCCGCGGGTGTACGAGCTTGCTTTCTTCTCAAGAGGATGCAAGGATGAGAGAGTTTTCGCCCGTGTTTTTGTATTTTCGGCGGCAGAACTTTGTGCGAGGCTTTTGCGTGACTACGTGCCTGGAGGGGGTGGATGGTGTGAGCAATTTTTGCATGGAGGGCGGCTCATGTGTTCTTTTCATTTGGTCGAGGGAGTGGTACGTTTCGTTTATTTTTTAATTTCTTCCGCATAGCAACATTGCAATTCGTGTTACAGCAGTTGTTAATAATGTTCATAATCATCAAGATGTAAAGCTCATCACATCAGCGCTGGAAAAGCTGTCAAAAGATGCTTCCTAATGAAGTGCATTAAAATCCGCTATCGTCAGACTCGTCAATCCCGCGAAGCACAGCTTCATTTCGCGTTCGCTCGACCAAGATCTGCTTCTTCCTGCAAAACGCAGCGAAGCGTAAGAAACCTCACGCCGACGACGACAGAAAAAAAGAAGCTCGAATGAAGCAGCAGCAGCAGCAGCAGCAGTAACGGTACCGGAGAAGAGATACGAGCTCGTCGACGGGAGAGAAGCGTTAAAAGATGAAGAAGAAGCACAACACCGTCCTCCACGTCTCTCGCCGCAGCATGGCGGTGTAAAAAAAAAGGTTTAGTGGCGATCGTAAAAACCTGCTGCTTATATAGGTATATATACACATACCCGCGCGCACGCACACAAAGCATGCAGGGCTTGAACCTCTTTTATATACACAGCTAGCACTGTACCACGCGAAGGTAAAGGCTGTAGGTGTGTACACGTTCGCGAGATTTTCTCGCGCGTAGACTCGACGATTTTTGCTTTACGACCTCGTCGTCGCTGCTCCGGCGTTGGTCTCTTTCTTTCGCTCACGCGCATGATGACGTAATCACCTCTGTGCCGCTGCGCGTTCTCATCACCTCAGATGTTTCGATTTTTCCTTTTTTCGTGGAACCGCGGCGCTCGAGTTTTCCTCTATTTTCGAGGTTTTGTATTTGAATTTCAAATGCCCGCCGGCTGATCTGCGTATAAACTCCAAACGCATCAGCTTTAATTTTTGTATAAAAGATTTTTTGTGTTTACTTTGAGATTATCTGAGTGGTGTCAAAAGTGCAGGAGGATATATAAATTGTTTAAAAACGTTGCATATTTTTCAGGAAGCACAGTGGGTTTTTCGTAGTACGGAGTTTTCAGTGATGTTGTAAAATGTATAGAGAACTATTCGCTGCACGTTCATTTTTGATAGAATTTCATACGCATACATAATGGATCACGTATATCCGAAAATAAAAGAGAAATATCTGAAAATAAATTTTTTGCCACGGCTATGAATACGCGCATTTGACTCGTCCTATTTTTATGTTATTTTACAATTTTTGCTTTCTTTGAACTCACACTTTTTGACTGCTGTATTTACTATTTTACTTTGCATATTCCTTTTCCATTTTTTATTGTACGTTCTTTTTTAGAATTTGCTCTTTCTTTACCAAGCTTTCTGCCTTCGCCCGACTTCTTTTGATGCCGCCTGTTCGTTATCGTTTCTTTAGGTTGATCCAAAGGGTTCTTTGAAATATCATATCCCACTTGTATTCCTTTTTGTATTTTCTTAGATATGTTCTATCTAATAATAAACGTCGTTGAATTTGAGCCGGTGTCAGTTACAATATCGCTTGGCAAACGACAATAATGAATTTGAAACTTATCTTCTCTACTGTAAAATGTACCCTTTTTGCATTCGAAATCGATACATTTTTTTATCTAATGATGTAAAGACTTTTATAGAAGTAGTTTGTTACGAGGGAAGTACAAGAAGTCGATTTCAACTAACGATTTGAAAATTAAATCACTCAAAAGCCCATACAAATAAAACTAGGAAAGCACCATTGTCGTCAACACTTAGAGCAAACTTTACCCAGGCGAGCAAAACGATACAATAAGTTCGTCGCTTTCTAGAAGTAGCAGCTGAAAAAAGCAGCGGCAGCAGCAGCGTTGAAAAGTTAAAGCGCCAGCCGTTTAAGCCGTAATAACAGGAGTCGGCTGGACGAGAAAAATCGCGTGCACAATGAAGTCGTCGTCGTCGTCGTCGTCGTCGTCGTAGCGCAAGTCGCGTAAGCCAGGGAGGAGGGGGTGTAACGAGGTGACGTCGACGTTCTCGGCCACGCGAACTTTTCCTGCAAACGTTTCTGCGCGTGTGGGTAATGTGCTTTTGAGCTTCACCGTGGCGGTCGGTTGGAAAATCTTGAGCAGAATGTTTCGGATCCTTTTCCATTCTTTTTCTCTGTGCTCTTGCGCTTGGTTATATTGCAGCGGTCGCAGTTTCTGGGCTTGCCTGCGTTGGCTGGATTTTGGTGCGGTGTGCGGTGTCTGAGTTTCGTAGAGATTTTGTTCTGTTTCGTTGGCTTGTCTTTTGTTATAGTTTTTCACAAAGATATATGTTTTATTTTTCTTCTTCGAAATCGTCAATAAAATAGGGAGTAGTCGGCTTGAACTTTTTTATTGTTTTTCCAATAAAATACTTTTAATAAAATACATAAAAGACTTTTTCCAAATTTCTTTTGGTAATATTGTAGATATCAGTTTTTCCAAACAAACTCTAAATGCGGATGAATTAGTCGTGAACGTTGAGCGAACGAGGGATGAATAGCCAACTACCTAGGAAGAATTTCATTTGATATATCAAAAAGGGAAACATCAATTTACCACGTTGCACACATTTTGCGATACTTGTCACCCGGCTTTGTTGAATTATGCATGACGTCGCTGTATACACAGTTTATACTGCACCACTCGAGCTTTTGCCAATGCAAGGGGCATCGTATTGTTTTCATTGGTTTTACTGTGCTAAACGATGTTTGCTTTGCAAATTCAAACAATCAACTCAGCTAATTAAATAACTTTATTATTAATTACTTAATAACAGCTCAATTAGCCCGATCAAATTTCGTTTCAGTTAGATTGGTTCAATATACATTATCACTAATAACGTTAGAAAGCACATTGTAAAACGGTCTCGTTACACAGCCCACGTAAATTAAACGCAGTTCCGAAACGTCCAAAGTCTCAAAGAGCCATATCGAGTGTGCAGCTCGGTCCTTTCCAAAAACCTCAAAACTGCATCAGGCATACCTTCGGCAGGCCAATTACCCAACTCGGTCGTAGTTCGCAAAGTGCCCGCAGCTCCCGAATCCAAGTCCTAAATTCCGCGCGTAGTCGTAAATCTCCACGTGTATACGTATACGCCTCGCTCTTTATGCGAAAATCACTCCTCTTGCGGCAGCAGAGGTAAAAAGCTAGCCTCTCTCTCTCTCTCTCTCTCTCTGAATTAGGCTCCTACTATACCGTAGGCCTCTGCCGGCATAAAAGCGCATAAGCACAGGTGCAGCGGCGCTTTTATCTCGCGTAAAAAGCTCGCGTAAACTTACAGACGACAAATAGAAGCCGCGGCGGCGGCGCGCGTAATAAAAAAAAAAAAAAAACGGACGGATGCAAAGCAGCCTAGTGTAGTGTACAAGTATACACAGAGACCCTTTGGAGGAGGGCCACTATTGTGTTCTGCATGCATATGCAGAAAGAGAGCGTCGCGGAAAAGGGGAAAGCGAAAAAAATGAAAGAGTAGTGGGCGCGCGCGCGCGCGCGTTGCGCGGTAAAAACTGAATTTCAAAACATTGTGTTTTCGACGAAATTAAATTTCTAGGCTACTGCTCTGTGTATGTACGCGTGCTCTGAAGAGTCGTAAGCGATAGACGGTAGTGTGTGCGTATCGCGCGTTTGAGTATAGTCAGGCTTTTTTTTGTGAAAATTTACTACTTTTGTCTTTATACCGAGTAATGGCATTACGAACCTGTATACAACGTTTACGTTGGGATTTCTCGGGTTAGATTCACGGGTTACCTACAATCTGCATTGCCATGAAGCATAATATTTTGAATTTTCTGGGTTACATATACATGCGCATGAATCGGAGAGTTATCAACTTTTATTTTATCTGGAAATTCGAACATTTCGTTAGCCAGAATTAAAAATAATAGACATACTAATATGTTACAAGCTTTATTTCAATGATATCAAAGCTTTTCAACAATTTCATATTTTTATCATTCGAATATCATACGTTCCATTTGGAAATGAATTTACAACCGAGAACGGGTTTGATACAAAGCGCTTTATGAATTTCATCAAATTGGATTTCTCGAAAATCTGAGTAAAAATTTACCACTCGCATACGAGTCACGCGCGCTCCAACGTAAACCGCACAGCATGCAACTATCTGTCGCCGCATATTCGCATTAAATATTCTCCAGTCGCTTCAGTCGGCTATCAAACCGCACACCTCTCGACCGAAATCAACAGACAAAGACAGCAGCAGGGCTGATCCAATTGGACATATACGCAGCAGCAGTAGCAGCAGCAGCTCTCTGCACCCATATCCCCACATGCGTATGTGCATGCAGTAGAAAGTGAGAGAGAGAGAGAGGCAGGAGACGAGGGAACTGGAATTCGAAATCACGTCAAGTCAGAGAACACGCGGGGCACGCGCGTGATATATCGGCGAGCGATTCTCTGACGTGCGGACTGGGCCGACCAGCAGCACCAGCCAGAAGTTAAACGTGATACACTGCAGCCACCCGAGTGCCGAGGCAGTGAAAGATGTCGGTCTCTGTGAAATATGCATTCGCTGGCTTTCTCTCTCTCTCTCTCTCTCTCGCTCGAATGGATAGAGAGCTAGAGAAGGGGGGGGGGGAGGGGCGAGGTGTATTTGATTTCGCGATAGCGCTGTTTGCACTTGCGCGAGTGGGCTATCAGAAACGGGGATGTCTCTCTACGTGTGTGGGAGTGAGCTTCATACCGCAGCTCGAGCCATTGTTTAAGGTGCTGGGATTCGCCTGCTATAGGTTAGGCGAAGAGGGAGTCTGTTTAATCAAGTCTCGATAACGGAAGCCTGCTTTGCTCTGAACGAGGCTCTGGAGAATTTGGTTTTTCTCTATTCTGGCAGTTGGCGAACGCATAATTGCTTTTGTAAGTATATATAATACTAAAATATAGCAGCCGGTCTCTTCTCGTTATTCAATACATGGAAATTCGATTCGAAGGCTCGCCGCACACATCGTCTCCTCGATATAATGACTGATGCTCACTCCTCCGTATAACTATTACAATGTAAAAAAAAAGAAGAGCATCAGTAGCGTGGGACGCAAGAGGCGCAAGAGGGTAAACGAGAGAGAGAGAGAGAGAGAGAGAGAGAAAGGAGTATTCCCCGCTGGGATGGACGAGGATATAGGGTATATAGGATCCGTTACGAGAGCGAGAGAGAGAGAGAGAGAACGGGCGCCGGAGATTCAATTAGCCATTCTTCTGTCGCTCGTTAGTCTCCTGAGCGTGGTCGCGTCCTCGCTATAACGATCCCGTGGCGGAACATCGACACTGCTAAAGCTTAATTTTCCTCGAAAATCGCCGTGCGATCCCAGTGGATTCACACTCCCCGATTTCTCTTGCTCCAGTGCGCTTGCACCTACTGTCCTCCAGTGGAAAAGTATCGGAGGCGGCATTGCGAGATTAACGACTCTGATGCCTTGTGTGTTTGACTAATACTATCCGGCTAATGTGGGACTTTAGAATTTCTTGGATTGGAATTTCCAATCGAAGATTTTCAATTAATTTCCGGAATCGCTTTAGAGCCAATTGATCATCCTAATGGCTGGATTAGCAGTCGCTTTATCTAAGCTCACCAGTTGGAAATTCGGACCGTTTCGAGTGTATTATGTAGCCTTTTCGGACGCGTATAAGCGATATATTGCATATAAGCTATTGTCTTGACGAGCCACGCGTGCTTCGAGAATCGAACGTCGCCCCTAAAGCAATTACGAGTTTAGATGGTCCTTGGTCTCGCACCTATATGGGACTTTCAAAATTAACTGCTCGAGGTCAGCGTTCTCAGTGTGTAACCTATATAGTTTCAGTACTTTGCCGTCGCATAATAGTCATCGAGAGCAGTGACGACTCTCGACGAATGAGGGTCACGTATAGGTCAAACGAGGTGAAATACGGCGGCTGTTCGAATGCGCTCTAACTATCCGTGAAACTGCGCTCTGATGTGCGATTATAATCTGAGCTTATATTTGTTCATCAATTTGCTGAATATGAGCTTTATGGATTCGAGCTATGATTAAGCCCATATAGTGTGCATAAGGTATGGCTTCTGTGTAAATATTATCTTCTGGCTGGTCGATTTACTTTAACGCCACAGAATAATGTATTACTTTTAAATATTAGAAAAAACGCGTTCATTAAATTTAAATTTCCTAAGTATTCGTATCGGAAATAAAACAGGATGCTGGCAGCGGTAGCAAGATATCATTTTTCAACCAACAAAATATTTGCCGTAATACAATGCGGATAACAATCAACTCACGGGGATGATAGAAATTCACGTAACTCGATTCCTTATCGCTCCAGAGTAGCGTGCGATGGAATTGAAAATTAATTAAATCAAAATCTCTCTTTCAAAAGTTCATTTCTTCGTCCATCGGGATTGTTGAGAACACGAACTCAATTAATTAATTAATTACAAACTCAACCGAGCGTCCTCGCATTTCCACTCTTCCTATTTTCTTCAAATTAATATTACCAATGAAGTTGTGATTAATTTGTTGAAATATCATCGATATAAAAGAACACTTCCAGCGAAACGGAATCCTCACATAGCAGAGGGAAGTTTTTGAAATTAGCTTCGGAGAATAACAATCAGCTGCATCGAGTAAAGGAATTTCCCGTTAATTGAAAAGTGCGAGGCGTTTTGTCATTCGACGACTTTGTCCCAATCTTGCGTGTTTTTCTTGTTTCTCGCGTCCTAGTTTCATCGCGCAGGGGTGTCGCGTTCGCCGCGGGAATCGCAGATGCTTTTGACGCAGTCGGATGTCGCGCACGTATACGCGAGAGTTTGAATTGGATTTTGTACGGCCGGGAATTCACGTGTCATTGGACGTTCGTTTGGCCGTTGCGCTGCTGTTTACCGCGTGCACGCCATTCGAATAGTTCTCTTCTCAAGCGTATGTCGAGTGGATTGTGTATAGTACAACGTGGAAATCAAAGCTGCAGGACTTATTACGGCGTATATGTATTATGTTAAGCAAGCTATACATGCGAAGGAAAATTAGTATAATATGATGTGGCGTTATTTTAAATTCAAAATTATGTACTTTTGCTGAACAAGAAATGTCTTGTGTTAGGGACACATACACATATATATATATATATATTTGTTGTTAAATTATTAACGAACTAACGAAGAAAGCCGAGTGTGTTTATATGGCTTTACTTTTTTTTTTCATTTTTGCTCTCTTTGCATTTAATCCGGTAAAACACAGGCAACTTGTAAATCTTCGCGTGTGATTCTCTTCGTAAATTTATGTGAGGATTACTCGCGAGAAATATCTGAGATTTGTCAACAATTTTTATCTTACTTTTATCTCGCTAGAAAGAAATATTCTATCCACTTTTACATTTCAAATTCATGATCAACGATGTTGTCACCACACCCATATGCAAGTGATCCATCTCAGCAACTTTGTAGCACCTCAAAAATTCAATGCCACAGCACAATTTTCGCAGGTGTACGCATAATAAAGAAACCTCTCTCGTACGCCCTCGAAATCCAAGCCGACGGCCCTCTCAATACCCCTAGTACTACTTCACATCGATGGGATCGCCAAGCAGCACCAGCTCAGCTAATTACGTACACGGTTGTCATCGCGGCTCGGTATAACGGGACCACCATATCGAGTTACGAGCCCCAAGACGCTCGCGACGAAAGGACTCTGCGCGCTTGTATATATACAGGTACTCGCCGACATAATTTCAACGCTGCAGCTTTGTATTAATTAGAAAGTCGGAGTTCGCGTCTCGGCTTTCCCTCGCGCGAACGCCAGTGTATGGATATAGGTATTAGGTATACAAGATCGTGAGTATATACGTACTTTCTTCGGGGAGCGGGTAAATAATTGAGAAGGTCGTTTCTCATCGACTGGCCGGAATATGCGTGGAGCGTACCCAGACAGCGAGAATTACATTTATAGGGGAGAAATATGGTCGAATCGATAATGCCGTTGGTTAGTCAGTTTGCGCGCCAGCAGCAGCAATAGCAAGCCTAGGGTGAGGAGGATGAGCGGCGCGTGCATGAATTATTCCGGCGTTGAGGAATTCTTCAATGGAATATGCCGATTTCACATGCAAAGGATGTATTTATACCGACGCGGTATAGTTGGTTACCTCGAGGGCGTTCGACGACCCGATGATTGGGATGTGGTTATTAGGAGATTATTGGAAATTTCATTGAGTTGCAGCGTCGGGATGGAAATTCAAACGTTTAATTGAAGAACGTTGGAATTGCTGATGCGTAGCGCTCATATTTTATTATTTTCTACGGATGAAATTTAAAACATCTTGAGACTCTGTTTTAATTGATTTCCCTTAAAATGGCGCAGAATTCCGTACATTATGAAGATGAGCGTGGTTTAAAAAATTAAAAAAATGAATGAAAGCTCTCCCATAATAATCACGTGAATTTATGTGAAACTCAAGCTACTAAAACAACACATTGTCCCCGCCTATCTCAAAGGCCGCTGCAGAACACAGAAACGAACTTTTGCCAGTGGCAGCAGTAACTCCGCCTCAAAATCTAGCTCTAAATCTCTAAATCTCGCTAACGCTTGGCGCGCACATCTTGCGAGAGGCTGCTGCGCATCGTCTATTCAAAGAAACGAGCTTCGACGTGCGCGCAGACAAAGCGCGCGCGCGCGCACACACGAATCTCGGGTAACTCTAGCTCACAGAAGGAGAGAGAGAGAGAGAGAGAGAGAGAGAGAGAGAGAGAGAGAGAGAGAGAGAGAGAGAGAGAGAGAGAGCGGAGTCTAGGTATAAGGAACACGAGAGCCGCGGGGGTGAGACCAGAAACTTACTTAAATGTAACTTGGCAGCTCGGACTAGTTAGGGCTTTGTACGAAAATTAAAGTTTTTAAGTCATAAAGTTAGGTCTAATTACACTTCCGCGGGATCGTGACAGACATGTCTAGCGTAGCTCGAGCAGCAGCAGTAGCAGCTAGTCGATTAAGATTCGAGCGCGTGCCACGCCGAGCCGCTGTCGTGCTGACATGCTCTGAGCATACGGGATACAGGCCGCGCGGCGAGTAAGAAGAAGGAGAGAAAGAGGCATTACTTCGCTCCAGCAGCAGTCGCTGTAAACTTACGTGGTACGAAATTTCGCCTCGGCAGCTACTCGCGCGCCGCCCGCGATTGAAACTTCCTGGGGATTTCTTTCTCTCTCTCCGTTAATGGAGTTTCGCGCCCTTTTTCGGACCCCGTTCGTGCGCTCGCAATCTAGCGGCTCGAGAGAAACTCTCTCTCTCTCCCTCTGTTTCGTTAATTTTCGAGTTGTATTCAATTTTCAGGAATTATTTTCCGTTTGACTTTTCTTCATCATCCATAATACAATATATTATGCTTTTGTAAATAATAAAATAATGCGTTTCGTGAAATCACGGTGAAACATTTCACGACAAAAAGGATTGCCTTTCATCATATATTATGTACGCAGCGAATGTGTGAATTCGCTCGCAAAATATGCTTTTATGGGCACAATATTAAGATACGTGTATATATATATATATATATATATATATATATATATCATTTCCATTATCAGCGTACTCGAACAAAGTCCGTCGCTTGTTCGCCTGCACGGGCGCGAAATAAAAGGAATCAATCATCCGGAAAACTTAGCTTAACGTATAATATCGGAAATTAAACGTCAGTTACGATGCATATAAATACACCGACGTATGATAAAATTAGATTGTACATCTCTTTGTGAAGACCTTTCTCTCCCTCTATATGATGCCCTTTCTCCATTGATTCAATAACCGCGCAAATGAATTAAATTCCTTTCACGCACGTGTACGGAGAGAAAAAAAGGGGGAACCGAAAGCGACCCGGAATATCGAGTCGAGAGAGAGAGAGAGAGAGAGAGAGAGAGAGAGAGAGGGGGGGGGGGCAAAGGAATACCGAAAATCCTGTGCGAAACCTAACGACGGAAAAAAAAGAGAGACGAGCGCGGTATGGAGCTGTATCGAGACGAAGAAGGGATGCGATCGCACGCCGTTAAGCCTCCCGGTATTCGCCAATAACAGGAATAGGGCCTGGCCTGGAATTCGATATAAATACGCTTTGGCATCCGGCTGTAGTCGTCTCTCATATTGCTTTACTATTCGCTGGATATGAGCGGCAAAAATTCTGCGCTTCCCGTGTACGTTGCCACGTATCCTCATGTGCATTTTCTTTGTATGCTGGAAATGTTTGATAAGTGTGTGATACACGAGATGGTGTAAGCTCGCTCGATATGATTCAAATGTTGGAGCATCAAACTGGTTATGTACTCCTTCTTTCTAATATCCCTTGATTGAAGTATGCGGATGCTGTAATGAAATTTCCCGTTAACATCGATAAATCCCTAATGAAGGTGATACTGCTGTGAAAATTGAACTTTGACATGCTAGGAAGTTCATTATGCGCTGATCTACTGAAATTAAAAATTCTTGCTGAGATTTAATTTTGATAAAGCCGGCGTATATTACCTTACACCAAATTTCGAATTCTCCTTTCAACAAAATGACTAAAATAATGAATTACTTTTTGTTCTAGGTGAGTTGAAATAATCTTCTATCATGTCAATTTCATTCACCAGCGTGTAAGCGTAAGTAAAATAACTTTATTTATGAAAGCATCTTGATTTGACTTTGATTAAAAAATGTTACCCCACATCTATACGTCTGGGATTCTGCAGGCGTTCCCGTCCCACAATACGTGCCTAAATCGTTGGCCTGGGTCTTATCTTCTGCACCATTCAGGTGCCGAACTCCGGAATGTCTTCTTCTCTGTCCTTTTTCGCCCTTCGTCGTTTTCCTCGTTTCGTGCCAACGCGCACAGCCTTGATATCCTCGCCCAGGCCGTCTCCTCCGTCCAATATAATTATTTGCTCCATTAAGTTCAACGTACAAAAGCGTCAGAGCCACCCCACGTGCGACGAGCTCTAATCAGTCGCGCTTACGCATCTACCGCTTCACCTTCGTAATATTAGGTTCTGTATATTTTTCGTACTTTTTTCTTTCGCCTCGTATAGTCCTTAGGGTCCAGCGCGGCTATACTGTTCGCTCTCATTGCCAATTTCGTAAGTAGATTTTCGGGGTGGGTGGGCAAACATGTTTATATTCGATGCTCTTCTTCTTTTTTTAATATGCTCGTTCGCGCTAATCCAAATAAATGACCTGTGAAAAAATAAAACCTCCTAATCGCACAGCTGTTAAAAAAATCAAAGTATTAAAATAAGAATAAAATTAAATTAGAAAGCGAGATAAATTTAATATTGACGTGATTTAATTAATGAGTAACGTGTCATACAAACATTCGAGAACAGTATAGTAAAGCAACGACATTTAAATGAACTCCAAAAGTAAACTCTCATTCGATACGCTGACTACTCGGGCGTAAAACTAAATAAAGTAACGAACTAGATTCCCGCTCAACTATAGCCCCTTCTCTCGCGTTCTGCTCTTTTAACTTTTTTACGCGAAAACACACACGCCCAGACTAACAACAACGCCTCTCGCGCAAGTGGAGGAGCCGGCGATTAGGGCAGACGCTACTACTACTGCTGCTGCTGCTGCTGCTGGGAATTGGCTGATTCGGCGCTCGCGTGTATTTAAGCGTTTGATGGGCTTTGTTGTTGCTTGCGCTGGTCTACTTTTTCCCAGCTTTTTATCGTTCCTCGTTTTTCCGGGATCTACCACTCTCGCATCCTCATCTTCTTTCGGCTGTGAAAGTTTGATTGCGGAATGTTTTGAGGGTCGATTTAGAGAGTTTCTTAATCCCGGCGGCGAATGAAAATTTTTCCGCTTAGCTCGGAATTTAGGCGAGATTGAGGACTTGGTCGGATGAAGCTAGGCGATAGGTATATTATACGGTTATGGCGACTGCGGATGCATGGAAAGCAGAAAAGCACAGACCGAGAGAGCGTCTTCATCGGAGTTTGAACGAAATCGAAGGATTAAACCGAGCCGACTTATATGCGCTCGCGCGCGAGAGAGAGAGAGAGAGAGAGCTGATTCATGCATATCTTTCTCCGTCCGTTAATTCGAGCTGAGATTTTCGGGTGCATTTTCGGAATACAAAATGAAATGCATAAGCGCCGCGTCGGAGCTGTAGGTATACCTAGAGTGACTGGATGAATTTTTTTTCTGAAAAGCCACACAACCTCTTCCGCTCGGATTAGCATTTTCCGAGATCTAAAGCCGTTTATTTAACGTGCGATATTCGCGGGCATAAATAAAACATATGTCCCACTCGGAAGCAAGACGGAGCCGACAAAAAGGGGACACCAGCATCTTTGTCTCGGCAAAAAAAAAAAAGAAGAAGAAGAACGAGGAAGTAGAACCTGGCAACGCTTCTCTTATCAGGGGGGTCAAAAGTTCAAAGAGTCGAGCGCGACGCGCCGCCGGTGTGTGCATTACGCCTCGAAATTTCTTCCAAAACAAGGCCATTCCACAGCAGCGTACCAAACTCCGATCCAGCTGAGAAAGAGATTCAAGTCCCGCACGCGCCGCCAAGAAGAGAGGACAGAGGCGTCGGGTATACTACACTAGTATAAGAGTCAGGAGGGGGAGGTAATCCGATAAATTCCTCGGCAGACACTCGAATGGCCAACACTTCTCCCCCACTTTTGTCACTCTCCTTTTCTCTCTCTCTCTCTCTCTCTCTCTCTCTCTCTCTCTCTCTCTCTCTCTCTCTCGAACACACTTGCTAGCTTTCTTTTTCACTTTATCATTCTCTGCTTCGTGCTGGCTTGGGCTTTGTCTCTTATTTTTACACGTTCACTCCTTTTTTCAACGACCCCCTCAGCTCTTGAGTTTTGTTGGCGTATCTATTAATCCGTTTATCTCTACGATTGTCCGGGTGAAAAATAAAAACGTTGTCGGGAGTTTTCCCTTTCTACCCTTCATTTGTAGGCGAAGCACAACTGTTCCAGATTTGTTTCAAATGTTATGATCTATTGATAAGTGAAGCGTTTTAAAAGTTTGCCAATGGAGATGAAGTCGCGACACACATACATAAAAGCCGATAATGTCGTTACCTCAAAACTCGTACACACCCTTGAGCGTAGACCCGAGCGAACTCGTCCCGCTGACCGAGAGTAAAAAGAGAAAGAAAAAATAACAATTCCAGCCAATTTAAAGAACCTACTTGCCCAACGCTTGCCACTACAGATCAGCAATTGGCATCGAGTACGTCACACACCGAGCCAACAAACCGAAACACATGGTCCATCCGAAAAAGTCCACGATCTATAGGTTAACTCTCAGAAAAAGATAGCTCGCTCGGCTGCAGTGATGAGCTCTACTACGGACTTTTGAACTGCTGAGAGATACTCGCCTGTATAGCTCCCCCTCCCCCTTCTCTCTCTGTCTGACTAGTTGCCGATGGGATACGTGGTTCCCTCATGCATGTATGCATGAGGCGCCACCGCGACAGGCCAGCTTGGGTATGTGTCTGTCTGTGTGCGTGTGGAGCGTGGAATCGAGAGCAGCCGAGAGGTGGCCGAAACGGCGAATCCCCAGGCGAAGCGTGAAAATAGCTGAAATCTGGGCAGCCAAGGATCCACTAGCAAACGTAATTAGGCCACGAGTTGACGAACGGCAAAACACGGGCCGGTTTGAAGTTTCGAAGATTTTTTGGATATCGCGTTTGTACATGTCGGCTACGATTGTACTATGAAGCTGTGTGATAGTTCAACTATACTATTTTAATACCGGATATATCTCTAACCGGCATAGATCTCTAAAAAAGTGCGTATTCCGAGCCACAAAGTCTGTTAAAGCGAGTATTCCACCTTTTCCAATTAATCATCCAACTCGGCTGTAACCCAATTCCTCAAAAATCCAATAGTTGAAAATACTTCAATGAGAGAATATTGTTTCATCGAACGTCCGCGTGGCCATATAACAGTTTTAATCTTTTTCTATTTTCGCAGAGTTAGGGAACCCAATAAAGAATTTCATTTTCGCCAATTTCGATTAAACTGCTGATCAGCTATTGCCGAAATATAGGCTCGCACACGCGCAAAGGTTTAAATTCATTCGAGTCAATCCGGTTAACGCGCTTGAAACGGATCAGAGCATTCGTGCGTGGCCCTATAACCCAGTGCGAGGACTCAATAGAACAAGCTGTTATACGATTGGGAGTTGATACGTTCAGCGAAAAAGATACAAACGGATATGGCCTGACGTTTAGGTGGTGTACGGGGTGGGGGTGGGGGGGGATCGGAGATGGAGTATAGAGAAGGCCAGCGACGAAGGTGAGGGATGGCATATGATGTGAAGAGAAAGAGAGAGGGATGATCGATACTTTTTTGAGGCCACACCGTCGGGTGAAATAAAGACTCATCGCGGGGGAGATGATGGCACGAGAAATGTATAGAGCTGTGGGAGCGTAAGGCTCCAGTCAAGCGACGAGATGGATTGTTGAGTGTACGAGCTGTACAGCTTTGGAATTACAAGTTCCGAGTGTTCTAAAGCTGCTCTATATATTTTAATCGAAGACTAGACCGGAAGCTGAAAAATTGGTGCATGGCCGTATTGCGAGTATAAAAACTAATCATATAGCTATAGGCCAAAGAGAACCATCGAATTGCATTAACCAAGCGTGCGCTTAAAAAGTATGTCAGCGACAGAGTGGGAAAGATAAAAACTCGTCCGGGCGAACGCGTATGCGTATACGAGTTTCCACTGCGTGAGTTGAAGAGGAAAATAGCGGATGAGAACGAAGAGTGCCATGATTGCAGGCCCGAGTCCATTGAACGAGCGACAGAGAGAGCCGTATAGGAAGAGGAAATACAAGAATTGTAGAGAGAGAGAGAGAGAGAGAGAGAGAGCGAGACGGGGCCAGAATAGCTCCGCGACACGGGAAAGAGTTCAATAATGATCGATCACGCGAAACGAGAGTCGCGAGTGGGATACGTGGGCTATACTCTCGTGTGACAGCTCGAAGCGGACACGATCGTGAAACGAAAGGTTTCGGGTGCAGGGTATAACAACCCTATACTGTGGCTAACGAGTTTGAAGAGCAAATTTTTAATCGCATCGTGAGTGTATCTCGCGGTGAAAATTTCAGTCTCAAAATCGCGTTGCTCAAAACCGCTTATAAAAGCTCCCCACATTTGCAATCTTTCCGGTTTAAAAAATAAAGTTCCTTACTTGAGAATTATATAGAAAGGCTTAGCATTATTCAAGCTTTTCGTTTAGCTTTTTTCTCTCAACTTACCTGCTCGCTATTAACGAACCACTTTCAATTCTGCGAGCATAGACAGTCGGAAAATTATTTATAGAGAAAAGTAAGTGGCGCTCAGCCTCGTCGAAATAAAACGGGGGACACAATATTAAAGACGACAAGCGCGCGCGCGTCCCGATATATACATCGGAGCTGCTGCTCCAAGTTTTAATGCGTCGGATAAGCCGGAGGGGGGGGGTCGCCTCTCGTTTTGCTGCAGGCGATCCGTTAAATGCCTCGACGACCGGCTAGGCAATTCCAGTTTGTCCGAGTTCCGTTGATCCGTTTGCAGATATTGGCGTTCGCCGCCTCGAAATACTTGTACTCCACCCAGCCCTTTTCTTGCAGTGCGCGCGCTTTGCTCGATCTGTCGCTACTGCTGCTGCTGCTTTTCTTTTTTTTTTATTTCGGATAATGAAAGTCCGAGAAGATGACTTCTCTGTAAAGACCTTTTCGAGTTGAATACCGATTGGATGCTTCGATATTACTTGTGAATGCGCAGTACTTATCGTCGGTCATTCTCGCATTATTTTTAAAATTATTCCTTCGATGTCTGATATTCAGCCGTGACGGTGTTACTGCATCGCGCCGTTGCGTACGACGAATAGTAAATTTCAGAACTGTAAATGCGAAATAATGAGGTATCGTGGAATATATTCCTGATAAACCGGACTAATGGAGCGAAAATTCAATCGGAAATTTAAATTCAAATGGAAAAATGGATAAATTTCTTCGTCGTGATTTAACAAAAAGCCTCGAATGAAGGCTCATGTATAAATTCGATGCAGCATATTCCGATCCATCATTGTTCAATATTCGCAATGCTTTCGTAAACAAGATTCATTAATCATTCATATTCTAGCCGCGAGTACTATATTCCAGTACGCTGCACTCTTTACACTCAGGTTCTATTGTTTCTCGATAAAAATGTGAAAAGCAGCCATCGACGGTATAGTGACGCCCAGTTTTTCTGCTCAATTGATCAGCTTAATCTAAATTAATTTTTTCAAACATTTATTAAAACGTTTATTCGATGTCAGTTTTATAAGAAACAGCGAGCCCGACGCAAACGTGTGAGAGACGTTTTAAAATAATCCTTCTTTCCAAGCGCCACTACGTCATCGTTCTCTCCAAAGCGTGCTTCAGGAGTGTGACGGATGAAAGCCACCTACTTCCCGTCATATCCCCCTTTCCATCTTGAAATCGACGACAGCTCTAACTGATATCTATATATACGTCGACTACACGAGATCCTGCGCGACGATTCCAGGAACGTGGTTGGAAGCTGCGGCGGCCGAGCGAATAGCTCATACGGTTGGAAGCTCGTCGCTCTCCGGAACGCTGGAATGAGATCCTCTTCTCTATCTCTCTCCCTTTTTTCGTTCATCGAGGAAATTTTTCTCTACCCTTCCCCGAATAATTCAGACTGCGCTCGTGACAATGCTTGGAACGAAGATTATCTCACCCGGAAATGAAACAATTAAATTTTCTGATAAAGTTTGCTGGACAGCCGTTCAATTAAATAATACGTAATGCTCCGGGATTCGGAAAAAAAATCGCGCTCTAATTAACGCTGCAGTTGATAATTTTGCGGCGCGAGTTTTGTTCGAGCAATTTTCCAGGGTGTATTTATTCGCGCAACACCGCTCTCGACGTAATCGTCGTTCTCGCTGAAAATACACGCTGAAAATATAGCGCATCTCGCGCGCTGACCTGGATTCGATAACTCGCTTCTGATGCAATTGTAATAATCGTACGTAAAGGCACCGGAGGCGAATCACCACCGAGCTGCAGAAAAATCGTCAGCTTTTCGCGAAAAACAAAAAACCATTCGAAGAAATCCCTGCGACTTTGGTTTCAATTTCCAAGCAGTCCTATACACAGCTCTCACTTCACGGCAAATGTGCGAACTACAAAAGTCCCATCAGTTATCAATGTCTGCTTCTCTCCCTCGACTAGCTCCCTCTCGGCCCGGCCGAAATCCCGAGCAGCAAAGTTCCGGCCAAACTCGAGCACAAAGATAGTCGACGAGAGGGTACACGGCGAAAGGGAACTGTGATACGCCCGGGCTCGTAATGCACTTAACTCCGGGCGAGCATATGAACTTCATCTCTCTCTCTCTCTCTCTCTCTCGGCGGCGGCACCTCGCCCCGGCGAGATTACACAACGTGTTGCGCAAGTTGTTAGTCGACGATGCCATCTCTCTGGCCTCGAGTAGTACTGCTGGTAGTAGCTTCCGCATGACGAAGAGGTAGCAGCTGTTGTATCGTCAACTACCTGGACAGCACTTGTCTTCCGCTCGGCTTGGCTATGCGCGTGCGTCTGTATACTACTTATATACAGATATATACGAATGCCACAACTATTATCCACATAATAAGCCAGAGACGGCTGTCCACGAGCTCGTGGGCATAACCTAATTGCATCGAGTTGTTGTGCGTCATATCTCGCGACGGTATTAAGGGGAGTAGTACAGTACTGCAGTCAAACTTTCTACCTTACCGGGAACTATTCGTATCTCCTCTCTTCTCAAGGCTAATCCGGGAAGGTCCGAAGAGATACAGAGAGTCCGTTGTTCTCTCCTTATAACTTTACCGTTGCAAAGGAGTTAGACCGCGAGTGTTACTTCCGGCCTCGACGTATCGCCGAATTAATTGTCGTAGACGGAGAGAGAAGCGTACGGAAGGAGTTCGGAGGACGACGCAGTTTGCTGTTTGACTTTGACTCGCTAACTGCCGCAACTAATCACTCCTGCTAATGGCGTGTGTGTGTGTGTGTGAGTAGCCGCTTGGGCTGTGCGCGATTAGCCGCCTGCCGCGCGTCGTTTGCGGCGCGTAAATTGACTGGTACTGTGTATGAGCAGCGCAATGTCGGAGGATCGTTAATGCCGGATTCGGAGGCTTGTTAATATGTTTTACTTATGTTACCACACTGCGCCGAGGATACGGCTGTGTGTCGAGATTTTCGCCAAGCACGTGTGCAGCGTATGGCGTGATGTGATAGCGGTTGGGACTTGGGGACGTGTAAGTGCGCGTGAGAGTGTGTGTATATAGGTATAGGTGGAGATGGGATTAATTGCGTAATGCGATTTTGATTGATAGTGGTGCTGTGTGCGTATGGGCTTGGATGATACGTGCTGGGTGTTATAATGCGAATGACTAGCTTCTTGAGTTGTACCGATTGGAGGTCGTAAATTATCATTTGGGAATGAGTTTCTGATTATTGGTATTTATTGAATTATTTAAACTTTATAAATATTTAGAACTTGAATTTATTTTAATAAAAAAGGATAAATAAGTTTATCCCTTAATATTCTCATAAGAATCCTCCATCTCTTAAAGAAGGTAATCCATAACAGTTTGAGCCTACGACAGTTAATTCATTCATTACTCAAAAGGAGTGAAGTAAAAGTCTTTCAGCTCACGCGAGATCAACTCGCTCCCTCGTTTCTTAAAGTCGCTTCTCAAATAGACCCAAATCGATGCGAGCACTCAAGTATTCCCGAAAAAAATCCACTAAAAGGCAAGCTTTGTATATCCCTCAAACCTACCGCACACGATTCATTACCGCGATAATCAATCACGCCGGAACCTCGGAAGCCGGCAAAGAAGAAAATAAAATACAAAAATCACTTCGATAAGTAGTAGGATCACAGCTTCAGCACGGCCTACACTCAATAAACGTCCAATCAATAATCCAACATAAATCAAAGTCAGCGCGACGCGTCGCGCGTCGACCCTATATACAGTGAACCTCTTCTCCCAGTCCTTCGAAGCCGCACACATGGGCTTGTACTTCGAGCGAAATGGGCACACAAGGTCCGGCCAAACTTTCTGTGACTCTCTCGTGCGGCCCATCCATCTGATCTGGACGAAAAAAATGTCGCTCGAAGAAAACGGATTGCGGGGGAGGCGTCTTAAGAATGTATAGCTATACAACGGCGCACCTTAAGCGCGCTCGCTTAGGGAGGGACACGAAAGGCTCGGGCTGGGGCAAAGTGCGTTCCTCGGAGCGAGATACCAGTGGGTTTCACAAAGGCATTCGGATCACGAAGGAGGAGTGAGAGAGAAAGAGAGAGAGAGAGGACCTCGGCAGATCAGCAAAGGTTTAACAACGACCAAAGTTGGCAGGAGTAGCAGCTTCGCTTCGCGCTAGAGACTCCTTCTGCTGCACTGCAGATGGAGATGCCTGGCTAGCCAGTGGCTAATCCCCCGTCGACCCTCTGTCAGCGCGTTTCGTTCTGTTCTAGTCCGCAGTCTATCTACCTTTTGTGGGAGCCTCTTGTTTTCTTTCAACGAAGCTATCGTGGATTCAACTTCGGCAGCTAGCTTCTTATTCGCGGGAAGAAAAATCGCGCTTGGTTTTAAATTTGTATTCTGACCTTTTTTTGCAGGGGATACGCGAGACGAAGGGGAGACGATGTAGTAGGCCTGTGATCAGGGTAATTTCAAGGTATTGGATGTTGTAAGGACGTTTTTGTTGTATGTTGGTGCGTAAATCGACGAGTCGTAGATTTTTCGTGTCCGTTTTAAAGCTGAATCTCATTTGCCATCAGCACGTAACATGCCAGAAGCGTTTCGTTTAAAGAATAAAGGTAGACTTAGCTCTGAACTGGTCTATACAATAAGCAATTTTTTTTCACCCTAAAAAAAATTATTATTATGATCAAAAGCTAGATAATCATACTAACGACTAGAAATAATCTTTACCAAAATTCGTATCCCAACATTCTCATTACCGAGAAGTTGACGTCTTAACGTTATTTACACATTCAACAACTTCTCCAAACTAAATGTTATTCTAGTAGAGAGATAATTCAAGGCGAGAGCTGTGCATAATGTACATATGTATAACGCCATCCTCTATTCGGCAAATGTAGTTTTCTAAAAAGGGTTTCTGTGTCGTCGATTTTCAAAGTGAAACTTTTTCGATCATAATCTAACTAAGCAACTCGAAAAGTATCAACACTACAATTGAAATTTCAAAGCAAACAATAAAAGCTTCTCTCTCGCCCACCAACTTTTCTTCACTCCGTCGAACTTCTCATCAATAGAGAGACTTTCGCTCTTCCACAGTGGCAGCGGCGTAGAAACCCAGCAAATTCTGCGAAACAAACTTTATCCTCTCGACTCTCGGCAGCGACTCTCTCTCTCTCTCTTCATTTTTACGCCCTCCTCCCCTTTTCCCTTGCAACCTTTTCACTACCGATCGCGCTTCGCCGTCATCTCGCGTTTAACTTTATTAATAAATTGTTATCGCAACTTCTTTCGCGCGCCGCGCGTCACTTTGATTTTGCCACGCTCGACTTGAACCGAAGGCGTTTGTAGGCGCTGACGATCACGTCTTCGCGCCTCCTCTCTCACGGATCGTCGATTTTCGTCGCTTCTCTATATGTTCAAAAGAGCACGTTAGCGAGAACCGAGAGAGGGTGGAACGTATATTAGGAGCGGAAATTGAGAGGAGCTTGCGATTAATTTGTCGAGGAGCGGAGTGAGTATATTGAATTGGAAATTTATTCATAAGTTTCACGAAAGCGCATTTTTTTTTATTACAACGAGAAAGCTTTCAAACTAGACTTACACTTACGAGAATACAAAGATCTCGAGGCATTATATTGATCTCGATGTAACTTCTTTTCCCTTCGTCCATTTTTGTCGCAACCGTCGCCAAAGATCGAAGAGAAGAAGAGAGAAAGAGAGATCCTGTGAAAGTAATTTCTTTAAACGATCGGACTCTGCATTCACTCGGAAACTTAGCTAATGAATTCCTCTCGGTCCCTTCTTGTTCTTGCCTCTTCCGTCTTTCTTCATTTATTGCTGTTGTCGCGAGAGTCATCGATGTTTGCGTCCCACATCGTCGTCGTGGTGACTTACGGATATGGCACGTTTTAAGAAAATGAAAGCATGTTTATGTTTCCAGAACCAAAGGGTCAAGTACAGGATAAAATCATTATTGAGAAAAAAGGCGAGACTGCTTCTTCGATTACGAACAATTTGAATAAGAGAAAACTGGTCTTTTGTTCCTCTTTATTTATTGTAATTGAATATGTAAAATATAAATAGTCTAGTGCAATTTCATATCTTCAATATAAATTCATGAGCTCGCGGCATAAAAATCTCCCAAATATATATAATTTACAAGTATAAAATTGAACGAAATTTTACCGATGTACTTTCACAATTTGTATGCGCATATATAATTATTACAGAGTTTATAATTCATAAGATTAATTAACATCGTGTCCATTAGCATATAACCATGTTGATATAATAAGGTAGAATATTGTGTTTTACATTGGAATTTCAAGAAGAATTATATTTTATTAAAATTCATTGACCTACATGCTAAACGTGAACTCGTCCTGATAACACAAACATTTATACGCTTATTTATACCGTAAACAAGACATTAAGAGATTTGTCTACATAATACGATCGGTGAGAGAGAAATGTGCGGGTTATCGAGTCTCACGGTGTGCCTCGAGATCGTACACTATAGCATGACTGATATCGTGTAATATTGATGGGTTCGTAGACACATGCATCCGCATGTAAGATCATCCGTCTTACAGTACGTGACACAACTAGGACACATCACATTACTTGTCCATAAATGATAATTACATCCATTATTCATGTATACAAGTTGTCTTCGCATTTCTTCCACTGTTAATAGGTCAAGATATTATTACATGATAATGAATCTTTACGCCCCAGTGACTCTGCAAGTAACGTCCGCTGACAACTCGATGAAAGCATAAACCTCTGAATAAAGTAACATTCTCAAATCCTCAAAACGTTATTATCTCATTATCAAAAATAGTAAAAGAGACGTTAAACGAAAGCGCTGAAAGTTTTTAAATTGCATGTACTTTTACATTTTTCATTCGCCTCTCTTGCCGCTCTGAAATTTAGGTTGAACTCAATTTTCGTCAGTAGAAGAAAAGTATTTCAAAAACGCACTGCGTATAATTGAATAACACCGAGCACACAGGAGGAGCATTCAACAAAGCGCAAAATATATCATGAAAGAGCATTGAAAGCACTTTCCACATCTGGCTTTCTCTCGGCCTAAATAAATGCAGCGCGTAATTTACCGAAAGACCATAGTCCCACTTTCGCGTGACGGTACACACATTGCGAGCGTTATATAGTTACGTAGCGACGACGACGACGAGCCACCTATATTCCCCCATTCCCAGCGGCATTTGTCCCGGGGAAACAGACAGTACACTCCGTGAGTTCGCGCGCGTCGTCTCTATTTGAAATGCATTGGTCGTCGTCGCTGCTGCATGCTCTCAAGTACACGAGCACGAGATAGAAAGCAAGAGCGTCTCCTGTGCCGCTGCAACAGCAGCTACTGTTTGTGCTGTCAACCGTCGGTATAATGGATAGAGCAGAGCGAGGCTTCGGCGTTTGCTCTCGCGCAACACACAGGAGCGCGAGTCGAGAGGCTAAGAAAGACAGCAGTGCCAGCAGATCGCCGTGCATCCGTCTTCCCTTCTTCCTCACGCTGATTCTTTCTCGAAACGGCTGATGGCAAAAAGAAAAGCTGCAGTCGAATCGGGGCCGCGCGTAAACAACCTTCTCGCGGGCATGAATTTTCATGGCGAGCTAAACGAAGCGCGCTTTCAAGCGATGCCTAATCGAAGGGATACTTCGACGTGGCTTTTCAATTAGCAATTTTTTTTTTCACCTCAACGTCATCATCGCCGTTGTCTTTTTTCTACTCGCGCGACTGACAAAAGAGCAGAGTAATTCTGCCTGGTGCTTTGATTAACGCCTGGAAACGAGTTTTTTATCGAGAATTTCAAAGGGAACTAAAAATGATTATTAATTGCATCACACGGCGCCGAGGCAATTAGTTAACTTGGAGCTCGTCCTCTCTGTATCGTTTCTCTTTCGTGACTGCTGTACGCGCACAGTATAGAGCGCTATTGTCGGAAGATAAGGTTAATAAAGCGATCGGTCAACGTTACTCGTACGCCAAGGAATAGCCGGAAGCTATCTGTCATTCATAATCTGCGCGCGGCAATGGGAGAGCCTTAGAGGGTCCACGAAATGAATGGCGGACAGACCTCGTCCGGAGCAATTTGTGCGCGCAAGCAGATTTTTTAGAAGGCTTAGAGCGAAAAGGGTTGAATATAAGACTCCTTAGAATTTCAGTTAATTTTTCAACTAAAAACTTCTTGAATTTTAAACTGTTTTACGTACCAGACCTCTTTGACAGATTTGCAAATCACAGACGTACGGCACAAAAAAGGAGCGATTCCAAGTAATTTTACCGCACGCAGCGCCAAGTTAGATATACTCTCCTCGAAAAAAAAGCAATCTCCAACGAAGAGGGCACGGCTCCTCGAGTAGAAAGGAGGTTAATTTCGATCCTGGCTAAAAATTACACCGCGAGAAAACAGTCGAATTAAACCGAGCCATCCTCTCGCTACAAAGGAGCTCATTCAAAGCCAGACAGCTAAAACTTCAGGCTCCATTATACCGGCCGGTAAAATTAACCGCAGTTGTTCCGGCGGTCGCATGCTCACGATTTGTCAAGTTTTTTTTTTCATTCTCACTCGCTCTCCCAGCAAAAAAAGACTCTAAGCAAAACGTGTTCATAAATCCACTTTACGCGCGGAGGCCCAGGAAATCTTAAGCGCGTGCAATAAAAAAGTAGCGCCCGTATATTTGTCCGCGCGGACCGCTGCTTGCGAAGAATTCGACTTTTATCGTCGCTTGGCGCGATGTGCAGTCGTGCCGAGAGCCGAGTATTGCGCTCATAACGAAGCCAAATTCTTCGTCTCTGCTTGTATACGTGTGTATACTTTAGAGCTGTATGTGTTTTTTTCCTCTGCCCGTTGTTTTTTTTGCGGCTGCGGCAGCTCGCTGAAAAATATTGCAATAACGGCAATAGGAGAGAGGGCTGACCAAATGGAACTCGGGATATTAATGTTTGGATTAAATTTATTGGGTTACGCGCTGAACAAATTTATATTATGCCAGTGCGGCTTCGCGCGTTATTTGTTTGTAAATCATCACGCGCTTGGATTTATTATACATGGAGTTTTTATTTTTTGGCTCTTTTGATTATAATATTCGGATCGATGTTGTGTGTTTTCGCTGTAATATACGCGTGTGATTTTTAAAAGCTTTTTGAATATTTATCTTAAAATACAAATTTCGAATACGTTATCCTTTGCTCTACGGATAAAATATTTATTTTTGCTTTCGTGAGTTTCACGGAACATTTTTAAAATGAACTGCAGGAGACATTTCTTTATTGCAAATATACGTTTCGTGGAATCGAAACTTATGTGCGTTTGAAAAGCAACTTTTAAATCTTCATGTCAAGTCTGGAAATGTTACATTAGACGAGATATTAAAAAACCTCTCAGGACCGATTTTTTATGCTGCAACATTTGATTTAAGCTTCCACATACGAGAACTGCATTCAAAAAAGAATTCGCTGTAAAGTTGATTCAACCGCCTCCCCTACGCAGTAGTCTGATTTTCAAAGAATTAATTTAATTCGTTCCTATAGTAATACATTCTGCGTGACTGTTTTCAAAATATCCGGCGCACTGAATATTTTCCGGTTTAATAGAGAGGATTTCGCTTTAAAGACGACGACGAGCGTTCCGAGAACTGATGTACGACCGACAGAAGAGCAAAGCTTTCAAAGCTCCTCGTCGACGGTTCAAGCGCGCAGCATAGTCGAGAATCTTTGATCGCATAATGATTCGTTTTTAAAGCGTGCTTTCCGCCTTCGTCGCGTTTCAAATCGGTCACGGATTTTTAGAGCGATCCGCGCGCGCGTTAAATAGAGTAACTCTGCAGCGCTGCATGGATAAAGTGTCGTTCAAGGCTTCTCCCTTCTTTGAGACTTGGCGTTTTATTTTTTTACAACATATTTTTTGCGCTCCTTTACCAGCTCAAAGCGTGGTGTGAAAATCTACGAGGAAAGGCGGTCTTTTCAAAGCGACGTAAAAAAAACAAACAGAGATCTCGCGTTCGCTTTTTTCGAACAGCGTTAAAAGCTGCGCTTTGAAAATTTCAAACAACGCGAAATAATTATTCCAAGGTAATTATCCGTATTATGTAAACGTGCGTGGATAAAGAAATGCGGGCTAAGCCGATTACGCTGAGAGCCCTATATAATTACAGAGCCGTGCGCGGAAACTGATGATTAAATTAATTTGATGTAACTACTGCGTGGCTGCATGCATCTCGTTGGTTAGGTCGGTATATCGCAAATGTATACTCTCTGCATTCGTGTAGTTCAGAAGATGCGACGCGAAGAGTCGAAAATATAACGAGACGATATTTTAATGACTCTAGTTCGTGCAATTTTTTTCATCACCGAGAAGCATAATTACGATGTTGAATACCGAAAAAGCCTCATTATCATGAATCAATAGATCGTGAGAGCTAAAGGTCCGTCTTTGCTAAAATTTATAATTGCCCAGAGTATAATTTTAAGCGTAAAAAAGCAGCAGATGAGAAAAAAGCGGGGCAGCGATATAGAATGAAGAGAACCGCTATAAGCACGCCTGGAGAAGCATGTCTGAGAAAAGTGGCCGCGACGCTCGAACGTGTAAAGTTGATGCATGATTTTCGCATGGACGGCATGCAAATGCGCGCACGCGCGTCGCCAAAAACTTTGTACGTGGAGGTGAGGTTACTGCTCGAGTATACACGTACAGGCGATATAAGAGGATTTTTCGAAATACGCGCTGGATGTGCTTATTTTGAAGCAATATTCGGAGCTGTATAGATACTGCTGTCGACGTTGGCGATGATTTATTACAGGATTATCGATTACGCTGTCTTCGATACGATGCGCAATTCTTTGCGTTTAAAAATCGACAAAATATATAGGGTAAACACGTTGCGCATGACGTGTAGTTTGCAATGAAATCATTGCACGATCTCGATTCCTAAAGTGGCGCAACGAATATCGTTCAATATTTTGTATACACACATACCGCGTGCTACGGCGCGTCAGCTAAAGCAAAGCACACATACAGCTAAACTGCGCTATCGATCACTCAAAACTGTGCCACGAAACACAACTAATTACAGCCAATGCGCGGAATCACCATAAGTGCGTGAATAACGAAACATTCGAAAAGCTTTTAGTATAAATTGAATATTGTATGAGCAGTTTAGTGATATCTCAAAAATATTAAATAAAATTCTCATATTAGCGGCAGCTGTACACACCCTCGTCTAAAATCCTCCCCCATAGATTTCATCTCGTCTTGGCATTATCCTAATACTTCAGCTAGTATACGCGCAAGCGAGCTACGCCGCCGTCACCTCTCTTGCGATTTCGATTAAATCAGTCGCGGAGCTCTTTCATCCTTGGAAAAAAAAATCGAATAAGCAGGAAATATTAAAGCAGCGGAAGCGACGCATCGCGCTTGCGACTCCTCCGTGCCATCTGAATAATTCATAAGTAGAGAATTTAACTCGATGCAAATGTGTGTATGCCGGCACAGCACATCGATAACGTGTAATATAAAATCGAGCATGTATATTTAAAGAGAAGTGCGCGGGCGCGCAAAGTTCGTTGGCACCAAGCTTTGGCGTTTGACGTAAAAGTCTATCTCGTACCCTTGCCGTTCAGTGGATGTGCGTGTGCAGTGCTGTGTAATATGCATTATGCATGTATGCGCTATACGCGCAAGCACAGATAAGATGCATTATGCCTATACGAATATCAATATGCGCGCTTTGAATCGGACGTCAGCTCTAACACGAAGGTTCTCGTGTGTGATTGATAACGAGTCGAGCGTAGATGCTAATTGTGTTCGCTTTGTCGTTGGTCGCTATATACGCGGACTTGATATATGTCGACTTAATTTTTCAATTTGTTGGATGGGAGGTGGTAGGATACCCATAAAGTGTTTTCTTGTTTCTTCGGTAGCGGTTTTTCGGGTGATCATTTTGAACACCCTTGCATTTTACACAATAAAATACACAAGTTAATACGCTCAGAATATTCAATCACAAAAACTTTCAACTAACCGTTTTCTCTCTATCTTTCTGTTTTAGGTAAGTGAGCCCTCATCTCCAGCAACGTGCGTGTAACGAAATCCCCGCACTCCCTCCCTAATGCTGTAAGTAAGTCAAAAGCCTCCTTTAGCGCGTAGACACACTCGCTAGCGCTGCTGCAAGCGGCAACTTCGTTTACGCGGCATTAGGCGTAATCGCTTAACTAAAATCCATCAAAATTAACGAGAGATCCCCGGCGTTGAATTAACTATATGCTTGCGGCGCGTGATTGCATAAATGAGGGATGCCCTCGGGGCGTGTCTGCGTCTCACTCTCTACAGTCTCTCCACACGCCGACGAGGATATCGCTCCCTCAAGTGCTATTTACGATGGCTCTGTCGTCGTTTCGTTTGTTTTTGGGACAAACCCATCGTCTGATGGTGTTATAGGAGATCGGGTTCACTTGATCCCTCGATTCGGTAACGTTCTCTAAATTAGCTTGACGAGCTTTTTAAAGTCTTTATAAAAATATTTTAATCTCGAATTGGGTCGTGAACTCCGCTGTGTTGCGAGCATACGCAATCACCGAGAGTGTATTCAGTCGAATTGAATTTCTGCTTAAATAACGTATTTTTTTTTCGCAAACATGCGTAATCACTTCAATTTCGACTATAGAAACGAGTCCGCAAAGAGCAATAACGACGATTCATACTGACCGAACAAGAGGCTAAACAGACCACAAAGCAACCGATATATCGAATGATTCTCATTGGAAAAAGTCAGAATGAGCGAGCTTGCGCTTCAATAAAACATCCCGAGCGCAAAAAACTTTCCTCGCATAGTAGTATAAGCACCGACGCATCGTTACGAGGCTTATGCGCGCCGGAGAAAGCTCATTTCCCCGCTATACACGAATCCGCCGAGCGCTCGCGTATTATGCTAACGAGACTTCCGCAGTGCCTCGTGCGATAAGTTGCCTATTTATATGCTCACGTGAAGAGTGCCCGCGAGCGTTGAGACTTTAGCGAAATTTTTCCGTTCGGTGCTTAATTGACTGTACAGCGGAGGAGGAGCTGAGTTTCTTTTGATGTTGAGAAGCTAATTGAAGCTAGGAGTTTCAGTTTTTTTTCTCGCTCGCGTGTGTCGATGGCTATTAGCTTCGAGAGAGCTGGGGGGTGGGGGAGTTTTTCGCGGTATCGCTTGACGAGGTTGCGCTAGTTTCGGTTTCCGGCGGTTTTCGATGCGAAGATTCCACAGTAGATTAGCCGACGTGAGTCGGAGGTATTTTTAGATTTAAACCGCCCGCTGTGGAATAATCGAGAAGCGGATATAATTTGAGTTCGAAAGTTCGCCGAGATAACCGTAAAGGAGGTCAAATTTTTTTAATGAAACACATATTACATTTAGATCACTGGATATTGAATATCGTGTTTGGTTAATCAAGAACTAATTAGCCGTTGCCTCTATATTCAAAATCGGAAACTACGATTGAAAGCCGCAAATCCCTTTCGAGTGACGCGCGCTCTCTGGCCCATATATCTTACCTCGAGAGCAACCCCGTCGCGTCTAATCGAAACTTCAAAGGCAAAGCCAAATCTCGACCAGCTAATCGGGTAATGCGCGTACGTCCGTCTGAAGCTCTCCACCTCCTGATACATCATCTAGCATTTGCTTATTGTATATCCACCTATACGCGTCTTCTTCTAATTCAGCCGTATTGCGGTGTTGGTGCTAAATCGTCGATGACTAATATCAATTTTCGGATATGCCGCAGAGACAGAAGTTGTACGGCGCAGCCTGACGTGTCTTACGTCGCATTTACAACCAATTATCCGCTCCCACGTAAACTCGACATCGTCGATCGACGTACAACGTATACACAGCCTGTCTCTCGTGTACGAGTACACATATAGCTGCTGCGGTGGCGTACGGCTCTCGTGTCTGAAATGAAATTACATGTTGCCTTGTGTATATGCGCCAGGAGGGAATCAATCAGTTGAGGCGCCGTTCGATACTTGCGCATCAGTAGATGACGTAGAAATTATTTTACGAGGAGGACTTTCGAATGAACTGGATATAGAGAGAATGAGGAGTCGGCGATAACGCTCAGTAACTCGTCCTCGGGATTTAGTGTGGACAAACTGCTGGCACGACTCGTGACCTCTTTGGGGGAGTTTATCAACGCTAAGATCGTCCGAAGAATCGCCGGAGTTGTCGTCGAATTAGACGCTGCTCGTTTTACAGAGGATTACGAAGCTGAAAGTGATCTTGGATTTCTATTGACCGGGAGTTCTTTCAATGGTTTATTGCCTGTACTTTTTGGAAACTTGCATGTGTACTTGCAGCTGAGAAAGAGTAGATCCTTGTAAATATCGCAGTTTGCTTTTCGAGAATCTCTCTATGCTTCATGGCGAAGATGGTGTTATATCTCATTACGGGTACATCTACTTTAACCGAGTAGGAGACCAAGACGCACATATTCGAGCAAGGATACGGGCAATTACTGTAATAACCATTAATCGAATATCAATAGCACACGACGTCAGATAGAGTAATGAGTAATTACACGTGCGACTGCGATACGACTGATTTCTCTTTAATTGAAGTGAACAATATTATTGAATATTGATTCATCAGCGGAGCAAATTTAATAAGTCCGAAACATGCGCGCGCGCGCGCGTGATATTGAGCGAGGTCGGGACAATTTTACGGCACATCCTCGTTCCCACTGCAAGCTTTTTGTTACTATATGCGCCCGCTCGCCGAGTAATGAACCGATGTCTCATTTTAACTGGGTCGGCTGTGTTATATATACCTTTATAAAATGTTACTGCGATATTGAATATCGCATACACCTAATACCAAGCGCACAACTTAACGCGCGTATCGATCGTCCGAAGCAATTTAATTTTCATTTACACGAGCTACCCGGCGTGTGTATGGATATGTGACCGAGAGAGAAGCGACGAGGTTAAGATAAATAATTCCGGGCAAAAGCGCTGATCGTAAATACGCAGGCATCGAAATGCAGTTTTGCGAAAGGATAACGAACGCAAAACATTTCTCTCAACGAGTTGGCGCATAATAATCAAAAACGAAATAAGGGCGGTGGTTTGCGCAAAGAAACGTCATTTTTCTCTTCGATCCAATTAAAATAGCACGTTTCACCTCTTTCAAATTTATTCAACTCTATAGCAGCAGCAGTGCAGACTTTCGGTCTCTCCCTCATCTATCCTACGCGCTCGCGATATCAAAGTCAAATTACGCGAATTTCAAGATTCGCGCTTCGCCAGAGAGAGAAAGTTAAAAATGACGAACTTTCTGATATACGTCTTCCGTGTCGAGAAAACCAGAGGAGAGAAGCACGAAAGGAGAAGCTGCACAGTAGCGCAAACGAGGCTACGCTATATATATATTTAGACAAGGAAAAGTAATTCCGACGTTGTTAAAGACGGAAAGGGGGATGTAACGGTAGCGGCTTTGCCGAATATAAAAGACGAAAGAGCGAGAGAGAGAGAGAGAGCTGGAAGATGAGAAAAGAAACAAAGGAATAACGGACGAGCACGTTGCGCGAGATCGCAAATTGAACGATGCCTCGCGGCCATACTGCTGCCGCGCTCGCGCTGCGGAATTATCAGACGCTTTGTCATTGGGCGTTAACGATGTGGCGCTTCGTCTGCTCTGGTGCGCTCTCTTTCTCTCAGCCTTTGGCCACCGAGAGGAGGATCCCCTCCAAGCTCGTGCATTGGTTTCTCTCACTCTCTCTCTCTCTCTCTCTCTGTCTCTTCTCTCTGCTGCGGTGCGACACGATTCTCTCGTGTCATTTAATTGAGGGGGAGAGAGAGGAGGATATCCTGTCGAAAGAAAGGATATAATTTAGAGAGGGTATATTCTTCTCTCTCTCTCTCTCTCTCTCCTGATTTCTCATTTTAAATGCAGAGAATATTAATTTAAGGCGACGATTTCGAGCTAGGACTATTTTTTAATTTGCCGGAGAGACAGAGGGTTTAATCAAGCCACTCGTTTTTTTCTGCAAGCTCAAATGCGTGCATCTTGCGACGGCTAGACTTTAATAAAGCGGGGTTTCTAGTATCTGTTTAATTATAAAAAACTAGAATCGGCCATAGAAGATCCTAGCCTGCACAAAAGAATTTCATTTTTCGGGTTTCAATGAGACGGCTTTGTCTTAATTGCGTCTGTTTTGCCAAGGCGTTGCCTTTTTTTCGTGGTTTAATGAAACCGTATCTGTCGACTGTGGAGAAATCAAAATCGAAATACTTAATGCACTTGAATTATCGTCGCAAAAGGGGATAGGAAGTACAGCAACCAGCTTTTTACGAGCTTTTCCGCATCCCCCAGTTTAGCATCGACTGCCGTTTGCGGCATAATCGCAACGGGCCAAGTGCCAGCGGCTGGGAATTCGCTTGAATCGTCGCATAGTGGTACGTGGACGTATTCCGCAGACAGTAGCGCGCGAACGTCTGTCGCCTATCAATTCCCTAGCGGACTGCATACATTTTTCCTCCGATGCGTGCAGCCATTCGCCGGCCGGAAATTAGAGGCTACGGAAATACACGTACCTCGACGAGGCGATTCGATTCAATGGAGTTGAATGTTTTATGGCTTCCTATACAAGTGTATTGATGGTGTCGTTAATAGATGAGGTTTCACCTGATTAGTGGATTATATCTTTGTGTTTCGATTGTAAAGTTGCGAGTCTGAATTGAACTTAATTCTAATCTACATACGTACATGTGGACCGCTAGAGCGATATGTATTATCAAAAGTATTATCAAAGCAAATTTGGACTGGCCCTTTCGTCACGGCCCTTTCGTATAGCGGTGTGCTACCATTGACACAATGCCTTGCCGGCTGCTCATGCTTTGCCTGCGCGCAAAGTATATGAAAATTCAGATGTATACACTATCGAACGAATCCAAATGATTTGTCCTTTTAAAATTACATTGACGAAACATCTGTTTATGACGAAAATTTTGCCATGGCTTGGCGTTAAAACAAACACAGGCTCAACCGCTTAACATGTAAATTATTGTACGTAAGTAGTATATTTTTGACTTGCCGGCAGTATAACCTAAGAGAAAACTTTTGTTCTATTTTTTGGTATTTTGTGTTTCTCATCGGGACGGCGCTAATTAACAAATTTCGCGTACGGGAGGAGCGAGCACATGCCGGAACTACGAGCGTGGGCTGCTGCCGCCAGTCGAGATTGTGAATTAATTAATTAGCGTCCGGAAAACTCGTCGACGAGAATTGCCCTCGCCAACATTTAATTTGTAATATCGTTTGAAACTTCGTCAAGGTGGAAAGCCAGGTTGCACGTCTGCTTTAAAGCGTCAGACTCAGAGTTGATCTGTGTATGCAGATGTAAGAGCAAAGAGAGATTAGACGCTTGATAAAGGTAAAAAGTTGGATGTGCAATTTTTTTTTTTTTTTTCATTGTAAAATATTTCTACACGCCATTATTTCGTCAAACAAACAACTCACGCAATGCTTTAATATTTCGACTTCATGGCGAAATATTTTTTCTTCGCTTATTAGGGACACGCAAGCGAATTTTCAAACAATATCACCTAAACTTTATTTCCTTTTACACGCGCGAAATTATGAGCCTGATATAATGGCCACAGTATATTTTCTGAAATCTTGATAATGCCACAGTTCCGGAAAGAGACGTGCATGTAATGATCCAAACTTTAGCGGGTATATAACGAGAGGAACTGGAAGCACTAAAAGCTTCAGTCTATTTTTCTGACAAGATCAATAATCTGCACAATCATTGAAAGTTTAACTACCGCCGTTCTTATACTGCTCTGACTAAATAAATCCCGATTAAAAATAAAATATCTTTCATCTTTCCAAGTAATAAAACTCCAAGAAGTTTACTTTAGAAAAATCCATCATCGTGCGCTTCTCGGGAAGGCGCTGAAACTGCAATGTCCCCAAAAAGAACCTGCGCAGCTTCTTCCCACAATACCCTATAGCGAGTTGAGCGCATTCCAGCCGGCATCGCATCGATGAGTCGTTAAATTGACCGCTGAACACTCGAATTCCTCACTCCGGTAGCGAACAAAACACCACCACCACCACCACCAGCACCAGCAACGACGCAGAGGTTGAGAAAAAAAAAACTACGAAAATCCTCTCGCTCACTCCAACGCAGAGACTCAAAAGATCCAAAGAGGTTTCTGCCTATATGGGTCATGTTTATTCTCTCCGTTCCGCACTTATATTTTCCTCGCTGCAGCAGCCGTTCTGCGCTTGACCTTTTCCCCCGCTCTTTCTCTGTACACACCACTCCCCCACACATACGTGTTCGGCCTCTTCAAACCTTCCTCCTTCCACTGCTGTGAGCCCGCTATATACTGCTGCATTACGTAATAATTTTCTTGGCCGGAGCGCATCTTTGGCTCTTTTAAAAGCAACCCGACGGTGTCAAGTGCACTGAACGCGCTCGGGACAATGGCCCCCTGTGAATATTTCGCGGCGGCGCATAAGTACAATAGCCCCCGGTGCGATTAAACTAAGTGCGTCAATGCCGTGCGGCGATAATAGCCCGGGCGAGCTTATCGATCGGCAGACCGCTATGCGGAGAGAAAGAGCTTGCGAGGAGTGTGGCTGTGCTGGTGGAAGTTTGAGGGAAATTGTTATACGCATTAGCGAGCAGTTGCATCGGGTGCGAATTGTATCGCTCGAGTCGAATTTGCGTCTTGCAAATTAAAAAAAAAAAATAATAATAATAATCGCGGTATACGTTACGAGATGAAAGAGATAAAGCGCAATGTGCTTATTTACAGAGGCCAAAGAGCATAAAAGAACGCTGTTAACTTTTTGTTGAGCGCGCTTCGATGAATACATTATTCTCTGAGAACGAATGTGAAGCGAAGCGCGAATTTATAACAATACAGTCACCGGAATAAAATGTTTCGAAAAATATCCGTGGCGAACGCCGAGTGATGCGTATACCCGATGCGACTTTAATAAATGTCCGACTGATCGTGGAATATTAATTAAAATACGTCGCTATGGAAGAGACACCGTGATTAAGATTTCATTTCTGTCCTAAAAAGACGTACGAAATTTTAATCTCTGTAGCCTTCGACTTCGAAGGAAAAAGAGGACAAAGTACAGAGAGAAGAAAAAAGAAAGGGATGCTTGAATATGCGCAGTCAATTGCTCGACACTAGCAGGGGTGGCCTTCTTATCTTCTCGCCCCGTCCGTCCTCCCGCTACCCTCTCGAGCCCAGTGTTTTTCTTGGACTACTTTTCGACCTCTCTTAGAGATATTGGGATTCTCCCTTTTCTGCTTTGCCTCTGCGAATCTAGGCTGCTACTGTTGCCGGGTTTGATACGTCTCTGGAAATACTTCTTGTTATGAATCCATTGTTCAGACTAAAAAGACCGCTGCCAATTCATTGGCACGTAGCTTCCTCCAACGAAATTTATTGTTCCAATAAATAAAATATTATTTTAAAATACAGTATGTGAATGCTATTTTAATATTATCAGTATGACATAAATTCGTAGGGAGGGACTTTACGACGTGCAACGACAACCCTATAAGAGGAAGCCAAATTTTTTAGAAAAATCGGTTTTTACATTTCAGCTCTTTACTTAAGAACCGCTCAACGAAATCGTTTGAAATTTTAACAGCAGATAACTTCGTTTATGGTGAATCACCAAATAAAATTTTGAAGCATTTGACTACATTGTTTTAGAGATATGAGGAATCAAAAAAAATTCAAAAAAAAAAAATTCAAACCTTGATATCTTAAGAACCATAGGGGTTTCAAAGCTGCGCAATGAACTTAGCCAAAACATATAAAATATCTACCTTTTCCCAAAATCTCAAGTGCAATAAGGCCTTTTTACGCCCGTAATCGAGACTCAAAAAAACTCATTTTTTTCAGTTTTCGATTTATTACTGAAAAAATAAGTAGTCAAATCACTTGAAATTTTAATGGAATATAGTTTGACACGTAACCCATCAACATATTTTTTTTCGTGAGGTTATGATGTGTAGTTTCAGAGATATTAATTTTTTTTTAAAAATCACCTTTTTCATTTTATTTGCCGAACGGAGCGGTCAATCCCGAAGACCAAACGGGGAAAACTAGGTAATTTTATTATCTTTCAAATGCATTTTAGCTGAATTGTTTGTAACAATGGAATGATTAAAAAAAACGAAAATAATGTTTTTCGAAAATCAAAAAATGGCCATAAAAAAGAAAGTAATTGAAAAAATTAAAAAATTAATGTTTTTCCCGAATTCAGAATCCAAAAATAGATATGCATGTCAAATTTGATTGATATTGACGGAGTAGTTTCAGAAATATCACGGTACACACACACATATATATATATATACAGACACACACATCCATACGGACATTTCCTAAAAACACGTAATTCGAACTTCTAACATCTAAAAACATGTTTCAATGAAGTTTTAGCGAAACTGAAAATTTTACTATTACAAAGCTTCCTCTAGGAGGAAGCAATTGTCAAACGCGGCGTCTGACCCATAACGCGCGTTACTACTTATTTTTGTGCCATATATATCCTCGCGAAGATTCCATATAAATCAAAATGCTCGTAATTAAAAAAAAAAAAAAACGTAAGAGTAGAACAAGACAGAAGAAGTCGATTGACCCGTTGAAATTGAACTTTATTTATCGAACTCTATCCTGCTTCCCACGGCCAAGGAAGATTATTACGCCCGAAGAGAGAGGAGGTAGGATAGAAAAGTTTATTGCACGAGACTCGACGAGCTAATATCGTCGAGGTACACGAAGGCCGAGCGAGAGAGAGAGAGAGAGACGAAGATTCACGGAAACTTTCTTAATAAGATCAACGCGATTCTCGGCGCCCCCTTTCTTCGTAAGATGCTTACATAAAGTACACTCTCCCCCCGACGGGTAGTCCGAGTCAATGACCATTGAGCGCCGACGCGACATAAGCATCGACTTGAAACTATTAAGTGCGACGCCGTCGTCATCGGTGTTTACGTATACGCGCGACATTAATCTTCTTTCGATTCCATTTTCACACCTGTATACCGCTGGCATGTGATTTCGATTTTCGGTTATAGAACCGACGAAATTCAGGTCGACCATTCAACTGATGCTATTTCGAAACGCCATTCATACTTAAGCTTCCTCTTGCGAGAGCGAGCGCGCGTTCCATAAATTAAGCACTCATTACATCAACGTCAAGACAAAAGTCGGAAATACATGCGGAAAAAAACTTGAATATTCATCGCTCGACGTCCATCTCTCCTCGCGGCGGTGGCGGCGGCCTTAATGGAACGGAAAATTACGGATCCGCACCGCGAAAACAAAGTTTCTCCCTCTCTCTCTCTCTCTTTCTCTCTCTCTCTCTCGCGGCATATAGATAAATGGCAAGTCCGCTAATTCCTCGACAGGTTAACAAAGTTGATAATAAGGCTTAACTTCGCGGACGCGCTCGGGAATCATGCGGAATATATATGAGAAAAGTTGAACATGCGGGGGCATTCCGAGACAATTATGCGTCGTCGCTCGCACGCGAGAAATATATATATATATATAAAGGGAGAGGAGGAGGATTGTGTTTTCGAAACGCTGATTTCGATTGTCGCGACTTTTATACGGGGCGTCTTAACGAGGGGAAAATTAACGTCCCTTGCGCTCGGAGCTGTACAACTTTTCACGCGGCGTAACAAAGCTCTGCTATACACTTGCCTTCAATGTGTTTTATAGCTGGGGTAACCCAGTTGGGGCTTGTAATTATTGCGCGCGAAGACTTTCGATGAAAAATGCGCAAACTTTGCGCAGCAAAGCTTTTTCTTTTTCCGCGTTGTTAACATTTTTTTTCCAAGACGCATTATGGGAAAACTGTATGAGGTCTGCAACCGAGAAATCGGCATTGGCGTTACGTTCCTGTAAATAGAGTAATTTATTTCTTCCGGTTTTCGCAACGACAACTACTCGACCGCTTACGGCTCCTCTAATCGTTTCTCCTTATACCCAGAGAAAAACGCTTGATTGACAACGTCAAACCCTTCCATCGATCGGTTTACTCAACGTCGCACGTCATAACAGCCTCACGCGACGGAAGGAAAACAAACGCCGTGAAAAAAAAAAGACCAACGTGGCCGGAAAAATTAAAGAGGAGGTGGAAGAAAAAGCCAGGAAAATTGATCGGTATACCCTCTGTTTACGTCTAATTAAGGGACGTAACTCGATGATTCTCCTCTGCAGCGAAGAAAGAAGCGAAGAAAGAAAGGCCTCGTTAATTAGCGCTGATCGTGGCGCGGAGGAACAAAAGAACGTGAAAGTAGCGGAAAAAAGCGAGAGAGAGCGTAGAAAAGTCGATGACGGCTATAGTGCTGCGCGCGAATTCGCGTGTAACGATTGAAGAGGGAGAGGGGGGGGGGGTATAGGGTCAGATATTTTCCACTCAATCTGGCATCGACGTTGGTAGACAAAGACAGAGCAAGCGGGAGGGAGGAGTCGAGGTATATAAACTTTATTAACACCTTGATGTTACGTAAACCGACAGCTCGGATGAAAGTTAGGAGCGGCTTTATGAAGTCGAGCGTAGCTGCAGTAATTATAAAGCTATTGGATTTTACGCTCTTGATGCGGTTTCCTGGGAGGGGATTAAAGTGGAACTGTATGTTTTTGCCTATACTAATCCCAACGACGCGTACGTGTTGGAAAATATAAATGTATAATGATTTTAGATCAAACAATAATAGCCTTAAAGTGCAACTCGAAAACATCGGCACAAAAGGAACGAGACTCCCTAGCAATTTCGAATAAAAGCACCAACTAAGTACACACTCTTCCAAGACCAGCAGCAGTGAGAAAGAGAAAGAGAAAGACAAAGCCGAAGTGACGAAAACCGGACATTTTCCACTCAATCTACCATCCGATAGATCAGCCGACCGCGGTCTTTATATTCAAAGTATCCTCTTTCTCTCTCTCTCTCTCTCACTCACTCTCCGCCCTCGCAAAGAACGTAGTCTCTCACCACAGAGCTGAGCAGATCGAGGGACGAGGAGAAAAGTGTACTGCGCGCCTCGCGATTTTGCGCGTCCGGTCGAGCACTTTGACTAGGCTCTCTCTCTCTCTGGCGCCCTTGGGCCATGCGCTTTGGCGCTCAGCGAATCGGAAAAATCGCGCGGAGCTCTGACAAATGGCCTGTACTACCATTGGGGTCAATGAGAGGCGCGCACACGGAGAAAGCTCCTGACAAGTAAGAATGATTTTCTCGCTGACAAGTTTTATCCGAGTCGAGAGAGGGAAGGCTTCTTCCTCGATTTTTTTTACCGTCTCGGCGACGCTGTATAAGCGAGAGAAGTAGCTCGCGGCAAATGAAAAACAGGAGCTATATTTCAGGCTTTTTGTGGGTCGCGAATTTTTCGGCTGTTGCGCTACTGTGGTATCGGCGTTTGAAGCGGTTGTTGGGAGAGAAATGGCGATACATAAAAAAAAAAAACGCTCGACAAAGGTGTTGACGCTAGCTGCGCGCGCTTTGTGCGCTTTTATTCTCGTCGATTTAATGGCGTCGAAGTGCGTTTCTCTGTGACGATCGAATCAATTCGGGAATTTATACGGGAGCTATATTTCCTGAGAATTGGATTTGCTTGACGTCTATTTATAAGGTTTGACGCGCATCGACAATATTGGCTTTTCAAGACTGACACACGCACATCTGTACTACAGGGGAACCTATCTATGGAAAGATGTATTAATATCGAGAACGCGCGAATAAAAGTAAAAAGGCATCGAAATATATATCCTATACCTATTGACACACGCGCAGAATCGAAAATCAATCCTATCCTAGTCGACTCGCGCATACGACGTTACATCAAGCAGTGAAATTATTGAATATGATAAGCCAGCTCGTAGAGCTTGTAGATATTAAAGTCGCAATTCCGGCAGAATAACACACATCGGCGACGAAAATAAAGCAATCCGCGCACGTATACACCCAGAAAACCAATGTTTTATACTCCAACAAAGCGCAATCACAAGGCCCGGCGCACTAAACTCCTTTATATCACGAAAGCCCTCGGAAAGCTTTCGTCCCGAGACGTAATACGTAGGAACACGCGATATTACAAGCTCCATGCAAAGGCCATTTTGCGAGGCAGCCGTGTATAGCATTGTGCAATGAGTCGTTGGCTTCACCAGCTGCAAAGAATACAACGAGCTTAGGAATAGAAGAAAGACTCGAACGATTTATGTCCGTCGCCCTGCAAATAAGGAGAGTGTCGATTCCCTCAAATCCAAGGGCGTCGTTAGGTAAAAGCTCCCAGTCTCTGTCTCGCTTACAAGTGTACGCGGCGGCGGCTTGGGAAAAAGGATAGCCTTGTTTTGCGCACAATGGAGGGAGCAGAAGGGGGCTGTATTTATGGCTCGCGGGGAGAAGAAACTTTCGTCCGTATAAGGCTTTGGTGTGTTACTGTCGTAGTCATTGATGGATCTCGGTGATTCTGATTACGGAGCCGGTGCTGTTTTCTTCTTTTTGTTTGGTTCGCTAGCCTCTTACGAGGGAATGGGGTCAGTGTAAGATCGGTCAAGTGGTTTTGAAAGGCTTGAGGCTGCTGTTTGCCTGCTGCTGCTGTTGCTGAAGTATTGTTTTCTTAAAGAGAAGCTTCTCTTCGTACGAGTTCGAATCAGCAGCGACTTTTAGACTTACGAAATCTTTCTATTTTCGCGGGTTTGCATTCGAAAACAGCGCAGTAGAGCAGCGTTTTTCAAAGCCGTAACCCAAGAATCGCAGAGAGATAAAGCAGCGATCAGATACGAACTTGCGGCATAAACGTTAAAGAACGATATTACACTGGAGTTGCTGCGGGGAGAAGAAGAAAACGACAATATACTCGTAAAAACTTGGGCGAGAACGGGAAGGGAGGCGTAAACCCGCACGCGGTAGTCCCCTCTGATAAAAATGTCTCACTTACTCGCGTAATTCTCTCGGGAGAGGAGAAAACTCGAAATAAGCCGTAAAAGCGCGATACGCGAATACTCTATATAATACGTAACGAAGTCGCTCCAGTGTGACGCGTGTATGATAAAATCCACACGTGATTCTCCTCCGAAACCTGATCATTCTTGCGTCGCTCCATCGTGCGCGAGAACGAAGAGAGAAAGAGCTAGGGACGGGGTAATAGGTTGAACACCAAGCGGCGTTTGGGTAAATTTATTCAAGCCCGGTAGCTGCACTCGGCCGGCGCAAACTATCTCGTTAGTTATGGAGGCCCGTTTTCGTGTTCTCGCGGCTCGGGCTTATACGTATGCTGATGTTACGTATCGGGAATATAAATGAAAGTAACTACTGCTCGGGCTGCCTTTTAATTAATCTGCCGACTCTCTCACGCTGACTTTTACCTCTACAGCAGAGCTCCTCCCTATCTATTTCTTCCGACCCCTACTCACTCGCGCTTGTTCGCCGAGTCGGTGGTGTACCTATATACGTTATACCTGCACCCTACTCTCGTAATCTGCTCTGGACCACATCGTAAGATTTATGCAAAGAGAGCTGACGGCGTGACCGAACGTATACTTTGTAATATCACATTGTGGCGTAGGGAGGCGGAACCCCCCCCCCCTTTTTTTACCCAGTTTTTTTGCTGTTATTCGAATCTTCCACCTACTTCGAGTACTTAAGGTTGGTGCAAAATTCGAGGTTATTAGAGCGCTTCTTCTTGTCTCGGCCGGGGGATGAGGCAAGATTCCTTTTATGCTGGGTTACTTTAACTCGGCTGCGCTGCGAACGTCCGCCGGAATTTATGCTTTGATTTCGTACAGTCGTCTAGCTTGCGGCTCGCTCGGGATGGAATTATGAAAGACGACTGCTGTGATGAAACTTATTTATAACCCTTGCTTGGAATTTCAGTTGGATAAATATCAGATCGTGAGTCGTCCATTAATCCAGACGCGCCTGAGATTGCAGACTTATACTGCAATCGCAGGTACATTCACAATCGTCACAAGTCAAACGGTAACAGGCTGCCATGGTCCGCTTGCAAACGCGTATAATACGTATAGCAGATAGAGCCTTTTAACGTCGATCGTAAACCCGATGCAGCGCGTAAAAAGCTCAACGGCAGCTGGACCGCGATAAGGCGCTAAAATTTCGCGTGAGGGGGGTGGTTTAACTCCCTTAGCAACCGTACAGTCATATTTATAAATTTCACTCCAACTGGCAAAGATTTTTCCGGTTTTTCTGTACACTTTGCCATGGCTCATTGCGCCAAGGCGGAGGCAGTTTTTACGACGCATTAAAAGAAATTATTCGTTCTTCATTTCACTGCGTTAACGATGTGGTCTCTCGCACAATTTTACCGGGGCTGTATTACAGCGCAAGAGGCAGTTAATATGGTGTTGAAAGTCGCCTGGGTTTTATAGGGCATTGTAAATTATTGCGTTTGCGTTGAAATATCGCGCTACGGGGTGGTGTGTCAGTATGTGCATGGGATAGCATCGTAAAAAGAGGTGATCGCCAATTTAGTCCTGGCATTTTTATAGGCCTTGTTTACTAATTTAGTTAGCTTTAAAAAATGTAGATTTTTATAAAAGAAGCATCGACGGCTTGGAAACGTTACTGACACCGAATTCAGAGGTGAAATTCGTTTGTGAAAAATATCCGTTTCAATAAGCACGAGCTTTCCTCCGGAATAAATATCGCGCGCTACGATATACATCAAACAAATTCAACAAAGGCCAAAACGAGCGATGGCAACAAAAAGCAATCGAAAGCACCTCGGGCATTCCAAGTAGCGTATTCTCATGCGCGAATGCTCGAGCCGCCCAAAGAAAGAAAGAAAGCTCGAGAAAAAGCTCTCTCTCTCTCTCTCTCTCTCTCTCTCTCTCTCGCGAGCGCGCACGCGAAACGAACGAACACCTCTGAGAAATCGCCGGAGCGCGGCGTAAGGATTATTTTCGCAAAACGACCTCGCAGAATGTAGGAGAGAGAGAGAGAGAGAGAGTCTCGCGCAAAAGTCGGTCGTTGTGCGTATCGAGGCTACGTGTGTATACACGAGAGTGTTGCTGCGCGCTGCGGCGTACGGTGCGGCAGTAGCGAGAAAACCGAGAGCTGCGCCTGCAGCTGCGCGCATTAAAATTTCATCTTCTCAAGCGGAAGTACAATAACTCGCTTCTCGCTCTCCCGTGTACTTTCGTGTGTGTGTGTGTGTGTGTGTGTGTATATATATGTACGTTGTAAGGCGGCTCTCCTTTCCTATTTATTACCGTTACTCGGCAAATCGTTCCTTTTTTCCTCTGTCTCCCCATTATATTTCGTTTTGATCGTTATTTTCCTTCAAAATTGAACTTTCCGTCTGATTGCGAGAAACGCGGTCGTGGATGTAAGGCGAAGTAGGGCAATCTCGAGAAAATGGGCCGATGCAGATCGAAGACGGCAAGAAGAAGGAAGAAAAAAGAACGGGATTTTCGAGAATCATAAGCTTCTGTTGTGCCGTCCTGAAAAGCCAGCTGCGAAAATAATTTTCCATTTACGATTCTCTAGCGCGAGAAAAACACCGCGTCGCGGAAGAAGCGCGAAAATTCTCAGAGAGGTATACTCGTCGCGTCAGCGAAATCGTGAATTTTCCAAAAGCATTTGTCTCAATAACGCATCTCTCCGCCTCGTGCGGAATCTCTCGCGTTCTACCCGCCGGAAATTGACAGCGCTTTCCCTTCGTATCTCTCTTCCCGTATAATATTTCAGCGCCGTATATCCCGCTTGAATTTTCCCTTTCTATCTCGATCGCAGGTTATTCCGGGCATAGAGAGCACAGCTCGTAACGGCCGAAAGGCAGCCTCCTCAAATTTAATGCGCGCATTGGCCCCGATGCTCCAGCTCGAGTCGTTTTCGTCGTCGATGGCCGAGAGGGAGAGAGAGAGAGAGAGAGAGAGTACCTATAGTATAGGCAGCGTAGCTGCTGCACACCATAACTGAAAGACGAGGATGGAGGCCTCGATTGGGAGTTGATAAGTTCCACGGTCGTTATCGTCGGAATTCCGGTGCTGATCGCCGTCGCCTGCACTTTATCTGCCCCATGCGAAATGCCGGACTTCGCGCGGGAATGAGAAGAGAGAGAGAGAGAGAGAGAGAGAGAGAGAGAGAGAGAGAGAGAGAGAGAGAGAGAGATCTGGTCGCGTTTTAGCGCTATATGAATTTTCCGGATGGAATGCGACGACGGGTAATGGCGCGCGATTCACGCTGACGACTCGGAATATCACGAGACAGCTTCGGCTGATTGATCGAGAGGAGATGGTGTCTGACGGAAGCGTCGCTGGAGGAGCAAAGTTATGAAGGTGTGTTGAGTGAGAGAGAGGGTTATTTACAGTTTTCGAGATGAGGATATTTTTTTAAGCGTTATGTTTTGTATTTTACATACTTATTCATTTCATTAAATAATCTACCTGTTCCTTTATGTAAAGCTTTTAATACGAGAAAACTGAAACGGGTCATGAATATTGTGGTTGGTAAAATGGAGTCATAACACTAATAAACATAAAAATCCGTCTTTTGAATAATCGTTCACGATCATATTATAACTTAACTCCTTTAATTATAATTACACTCGGATAAGGAAACTTCAGCAATTATAATGTCCAATTAAAGCAACGTAAAAGTCGAGGTGATAAAGAACTTGGTTTCGCTCCCTTCTATAATATGTATATTAGGCCCTTTTTACGTACAATTATTTTTAGCGCAAGAACTTAAAAGTTTTATACCTCTTCTAAAAAAGTTAGCGTTTTTATCGACTCGTTTCTATTCGTACAGCGTTGTACGTGTATTTTTATCTCGATTGTCATTGACTCGAAGCATTTTTTAAATAACTTTTTAATACACGATCTTTGCCTTATTTTCATAAAAAATAATATATATATATATATATATATATATATATAACCTTTGTCCGTTATTTCGCACTAAAAAAATGTTTAATGTGCGATAACACTGCTTCTGCTCACGGCACAAATCCAGCATAGTAAAAACTCTAGAAAGCCAGAGCTTTTTTCTCGAGTTTTTTCCAGCTGGCTGGCTTAAAATACACACGCAAAGCAAAGCGAATAACGATCAATTAACCCGAAGATATTTTAATGCTCTTGCGGAGTTACTCTCGGGCTCGATCGATTGAAAAAGCCGCAAACCGAAATGCCTTGAACTCACTCTCTCTCTCTCTCTCTCTCTCTCTCTCTCTCTCTCTCTCTCTCTCTCTCTTTCTCTCCCTCTTTCGTGGCTTTTTTTGCGGACTGCGTCGTTTGCGTATTGCGTATCGATTTCCGTGACTCGATTTGGGGCGCGAGCCAAAGGTAGACTCCCTCTCGCTCTGAGAGAACTCGACCTCTAGCCTAAAGGATACACAATTTTTCAGAGTTAATTCCGCTTTAGCCGCGCGCGGGTTTATTTCAGTGTTTGCAGCGCCTTTATATAAGATTCGGTTACTCAAAAGGAGTGATGTATCGACATGTGCATTTTTATTTATAGCTGACGGCTAAAAGCGTCCGGTACTGAAAAACTTCCGTTGTATATACACAAACATGAATTTCAATGAGAAGTAAACGCTACTGCCCTGGGAAAAAAAGAGCACAGAGTATAAGTGTGTCACTCGCACACTGGCTGACTTATTCACGCCTTCAAAAGAGCCGGGCCGCAAACAGTTGCCTCGGAGCACTTTCCCAGCGAAAATCCGCAATCACGGATAGCTCCGCAGCATCGGAGCCCGACAGAACGTTTCTCCTCACAAAGCCTCTAGTCTCGGAGCCCCAACAGACTCACACAACAATGAGAGCGCGAGCCTCGAGGCAGCGGTGGCCTCTACACCACCGCCGTGTGCTCCGCGATTTCTCCCTCGGGCCAAGTCTGCTCGTGATGGAGAGAGAGAGAGAGAGTCTTATTAGCCTTTTCGCATTATTCGACCGTTCGTCGCGTCGCTCCTAATTTTCCGAGCCACGCGAGAGCTGCTTTGACCTCAGAGCGCACGCTCAGCCGCACGTGAAGTGGATGAGCTATGCGGTTGTGAAGTCGTTTTCGAGAATTGTTACTGTATAGGGGGAGGAGAATTATATACGGGAATGTATATATGAGTTGGTGGAGATTGGAAATAAACACTCTACACACACGCTTTCATTTTCAAATTACTTGTTTTTGACGTTTTAACTGTGAATATTCACCATTATAGAAATATGAATTGGTATATTGATCCATTAAAGGAAAGTAATGCTTTATAAATTCTCATATTATATTATACTGCCATAAATAATTGAAATTCATATCAGGTAACAGTCTGTAAAATCATGCTTTTAACTTAACTTTCATTAAATCAATCAGATTGTAATGGAAGCATTGAAATCAAGTTGTTATCAATTTGTTTAATTTTCTTCGAACCGTTTCAATGAATATCGACAACAAGCCATCATAAGTCAAATTAACCACAAATTCCCCCAGACGACCTCGAGAGAAATCCCTTAAATAATCCGAGCTAAATCGACTCAAAAGCGTGCCATTGAGAGCAAAAGAATGGACCACATTTGCATGCCTGTGAAAACATTCACATCCACATATACACGCAAGCTCTCGCGCAGACAAGTGCAGGCAGTAGCAGCGCGTAAGAGAGGCCGTAACGAGGTGTCACTTAGCGCGCCATAAAAGATTCTCCCTCGGAGTTGTCCGCACTCCGCCCGCACCCGTTTCACACGCGGCAGTGAATGTAAAATAAGGGCGTCATCCCCCCGTATGATATGTGGGAAATATATACGTCGTCGACTGCGGGACTGCTATCGCTCTCGTATACGCGACACGATGAAAGAATGCCGAGAAAGAGGAAAGCGTGTGCGAGCGAGGACTTTGAGGGTGCGAGTACTGCTGACGCGTTAATATTTGCTGGTGTCGTCTGTTGTTTTGAGTTCTGTGTTACACGCTTATTCACCAGGCAGCTATTTTGCTCGAAACTTTTCTCGTTCTCGCAATTATTTTTACTTATTACCACCGAACTACTGAAAACCTGAAAGTTAATCAGGAAGAAAAATTGTATCTCCTATCATTGGGCTAGATCCGAACGAAATAAAATCCGACCTAATTCAGAAGCTGAAAACTCCATCCAAAGCTGAAACACTGCGGATAAAACCATAAAACCCGTCGAAAAAAAGAAAAAAAAAGTGAAGGGGGAGGCAACCGTGAGAGAGAGAGAGAGAGAGAGAGAGTACCGGAATAGACGGTAAAGATAGAGCGACAGATAGGGGCACCGTCTCCGCTGTAGAGAGAGAAAGAGAGAGAGAGAGTAACGGAGAGCTACGCGGAGAAGGAAATAGTCAAGAGCGAGTAGAAAACTTTGCCGCCGCGGTGCGGCAGATGGCAGATGCTGAATACATTCCCGTGCGCGCGTCCTCCCTCGCTTTTCACTGAGATAGACTGCCAGTCGACTAGCATTCCTGGCTTTATAGTTCATTCAGCGCGAGATAGAGAGAAAGTCGAAAACGCATCTCTCGCGCTCGCTATCGAGATCATCTGTATACGCATGCATCACTGTGGAAAATTTCGCAAGCGTGAAATTCATTCCTCGGTAGTAGTTAAAAATTCAGCTGTGTAGTTAGAGCAGGTCGTGGTTTCAATTTTTTACTCCATAATTGATGTCTTTTGGCGCACAGGTGCGACGAGTCATTTACATTTTAATCTCGGTGGCGAACTTGTGTAACTCCCGGCGTTCTCTCTCTCTCTCTCTCTCTCTCTCTCTCTCTCTTGCGCAGGGGGTTGCCGAGAACTTTCGTAATAATATAGCTGAAAAATTCATGAAATTCCCTCGATTCATAATTATAAAGCCACTTGAGCACCTCTGATGCTCTCCATTGAAAGTACGCAGAGACGGAGAATTTTTCACTTCATGTTTGACAATGAATTGGAATTAAAAGTCGAATGAACGCGAACAAGCCAGCTTTCGAAGCCTGACAAGTAAGTGAGTCATGTCTACCGATTGCACGAAACCCCACGCAAAATTACTCCAACCACTTCTTTGCGTATATACGCAAAAGGAGTTTCTCTTCTTCTCGTCTAATATACCCGAGCGAACGCATTATTCTCGAAGCGGAGAGGGTCGAGAACGTTTGAAGCGAAAGAGAGCCGCCCACGCGCGCGTGCGAGAGACGAAGAAACTGTGCGGCGAGGCTGATGCTATCAAAAGATTGCTTCGCTCCTGGGCGTCCACGTGCGCAGCTCTTCCGTGACCGACGCGTCTCTCTCTCTCTCTCTCTCTCTCTCTCGCTCGCTCGGTTCTATACGCCGCCTAGTTACGTACAGTCCAATTTCCCCCCGTGTTTCCGCCCTTTACAAGCGATCGCTTCTTCTGTCTTCGTATTCTTTTGCTCTGTCTCTTCTCTTTTGCCTTTCTCGCTGGTTTATGTATATATATAGAGAAAGAGAGAGGTTATTCTCTGTGCGCTTTTCCGAGAAGGCTTTGTCTGCCCTCTCTTTCCCTCGTTATGCTTATCCGCGCGGTTACGATTTTCTCTTTCATATTTTGAGCTTATTATGCAGCCTTGTTGCGTGATATCGACTTGTTGATGATAATGCCTGCTTGTCATCGTCACAAAATATCAAAAGACGTATCTTCTACAAAGTTATTTCGATGTTGTTACAAATATTTATGCAAAGAGTGTATACGTGTCGAGCAGGGCTGTATACGTATAGCCTATGCTACATTATAACCATGTCGCAATCTCTAAAGGTAAACATCGAACGCGCTTGTACATCCTCTTGTAGTATGCTGTTAGTTTTAATGAAGTCGCGCAGATGTAGCCAATGGAGTGTCTCATCGATATACCTGCTTGCGCAGTCTGACTATAGCCGGTGTATAACCACTTACTGTATGCGTTGTTCAAAGATCCCTGTATTAAACACAGAATTAATTTTCACGCGAGTAGTATTTACTGTTTGTATACAAATAGAATATGATAACAATAGTTAGTTATTAATGATTTTTTTCAAAATACGCGAGAGATTTACCAAATTATGAAAATCCTCGCAAGCATTTCATGCAGAGTTTAAACAGGCAATGATTTACTCGCAACTCAAATTATCTCTTATCTCATCGCTGATCAGAATATGAATATAATTCGAAACAAATTATAAACCCCATATCCGCTCAACGTCGAACTCCTGCATCCGATATAATTCCGAACAATTTCAACGTACGCAACTTCCTCGTCAGTTTCAGCAACAGAAGCAGTGATACCTCGAGAGAAGAACTTCCACGCACCTGAGCATGTGTTCGTCGCGCTCACGTCTCATCGCGTTATCGAGCCGAACTTTCTCTCTCTCTTCCTCCCTAACCGCACGTCGCAAAATCGCGGTGTCGAGTCGAAATCGAGAGAACTCGCGACGACAAGTTCTTCGGCGCAGAGAGAGAGAGAGAGAGAGAGAGAGAGAGAAACCGCGTCTCTCTAGCGAATTTGCCTGCTGCGCAATCGATAAGCCGTCGTGTAAAGCCATCGTACGAGAGACGATGAAAAAAAAAAGACCAGCTCCCCGGTGGGTACGAAGCGTGTGCGTGCGACTGATGGATGATGAAAAATTACTCGGAATAGAGGGAAAAAGTGGCTTTCGAGTTTTCGCGTACACGTCTGTCGGTTTTTTTTTTCTCCGAATGGGCTTCGAACGCGAGCTATTTGTGAGGATTATGTGTCGCGTCGATATGGGATTCGAGGTCTGCGAGTTATATTATTATTTAGATTTTTGCTATCGCTCGAACTCGAGCGACTAATTTATGGCATGCGTTTCGATGAAATTTATTCCGCGCGATTCGGTCTGGCTGTGGAAAAAGTCGGTGGAGGATTTTTTCTCTCTCTCTTTCGACGTGAAATGCATTAACTCATTTGTTATTTCAAAACGTGAAAGCGTAAAAGCGCTTTCAGAGCTCGCATATAAACATTTCGCTCGAATATACGCCGCAACTCGGGCATGTGTGTCGCCAACTTTTAATGATGCATTATTTTTTAAAAGGTAAATAAGGTCAACCGTTTCAGTCTGAAAGTTCACTCTGTCCTTTTCAATTTCGAAGCCGTAATTGTTTTCGAAAAAAGAGCCTACGAAGCCCGGAAAAGTTTATCGCTTCAGCGGAGACCCGCATGCACGTGGAATAAAAAGTGGAGTAAAAAAGAGTACAGCGAGTGGAGTACGTCAAAGGCAGAGCTCTAGATCCGATTCTCGAGCGCGCGCGACAATTGAGTTTGACGATTTCGAATTCGTCGAATGGCAAAACAAAAGGAGAAAAAAATACTCGTGCGAAGAAACGGCAGAGCATAGCGTAGAGAAAAGGAATCAAGAGGTATGACCGCGCGTTACACACGCGTCTGTAAATACGCGCTTTATTCGTGCTCGTTTGGAGAAAGCTATATCAGCGACACCAGGTAACGGTAACGGCTCGTTCATAGCGAACGCCAATTTCGTCCTTTGCTCGAGGGCTGGACTACGCGCGAATCGAATTGAAAAGTTTTCCGTTCTCTCTTCCTCTCTCTCCTTTATCTACAACTACGACTTTTCTCTCGTGCTTTTTCTCTTTCGCCGACGACGATCTTGTGTATCGGGACTCGGCAAGTTCCGAAAGTTCTCGAGAAAATAGTGGAAATGAGACTGAGGAAATTTCATCTCCCCGTCGGCAACCATCCAGGGTTTACTTGTGTGCGCACGTTTACTAAAGGAGTAAGAACAGGTTCATGAATTTGAGCGAGACAAAAAGTTTATCGTCGCGCAAACCAAGATTATATTGATCGACGACGAATGCGTGCTCGCCGTGGTTGTACGTTTTTTTTTACATAGGGAGTAGAATGGGAGTGTTTGATGAATATCGAGACAAGTTAACGAGAATTCGTTATAATATCTTATCGGTTAAGAAGTTTCGCAAGCTCAGTAGGCGAAAGTGTCGACGAAAGACCTCTGCTTTTTCAAGGGCAGAAACGACCGTCCGAATAACACAAATCACGCCAACTATTAAATCAATCCGAGATTTTTTCGCGCTTTTATTCAAACGGATCATCCTTTCTCCGTAGCTATTTTTCTATCGCAAAATCAATAGCTTGCACCGAACGCATATAAAAGCAGACGCATTCCCGCGACCATCCGTTTTCATTTCTCGTGGGAGAGCCTCCTCTTATCGACGCCCAACTGAACATCGTTGCTGCTTCTTCTTCCACGTAATTCCTCTAGAAGCTCGCTAACCTATCTCGTCGATTTGTCAAGGCGCGCGAGGGAGAAGAAGCTTTTTCCGGGAGTATCGGCAAAATGCAAATATGCGACGGCCGGAGGAAATCCTAGAAAATCCTAGGATGGCTCGATATAGACCTACCCGAGACGTGTTTTCTTAGCTGCGCTTGGGCCATATTTGTGCTTCCGCGCTGCGCGCTTCCAGTTATTTTGCCAATATCGCGGTATTCTTCCTCTCCTTTACGGCATCAATGTAGCTACGATATTACAGACGATGCGGGAGCACGCGTTGTTACGGATTTTCTGCCGACGCGTTATTTGTCGATGTTTCCTAGTGGAAGGTTTTTCGCTTCTCTCTGTTCTGACGCGTTTGTTTGTCGATGTACGGGAATTGTTATAGTTGGTGAAAGGTAGGCTATATTGACGCATGAAGAAAGGAGGATTTACAAATAAAAGCGACATTTGTTTCTTTATGTTCGTTCAATCATAAAGAAATAGCACGGTGTATATCTTCATCGGTAATACAAAATCGATCATACTAATGAATAGAATAGAATATTATACATACAAATATTTTACCTTTATAACCGAGAGGTACGTTTATCAACAGTTTGATTAAGTTCCATCTACAATTTCCAATCCAGATAACAATACAAATAGGTGCAGCAGCTGTTAAAGACAACGTATACATTGTCCCATAACTCTTCCGAAAAAAATTGTCTACCATGGGGGAAGAAGGCGAAGCTTGTTAGGATGATAGTAGAATTCGTTTATTGTGAGGCAGAGAAAAAAATCCATCATGTTGTGGGGAGGTTAATGCCCTCATTTCCAGAAAAAAGTAATTAATCTCACCAACGGAAATAAGCGACACAGTTTGGTAATTGTAATTGGCTATCGCAGTCACTTTCGAATACATTATACGATTAAAATGATGCTTTCAGTCTCAGCAAAAACTCCCGAAATCAATCCCGACAAAAACACCGATCTCGGCGCGAAAAGCACATCTGGAGCACACACAGCAACAACGAGCGACGACCAGCTTTGAGGGGAAAACGGCCAGTGGGCGTTAATCGCGCGAACGAGCGGTGGCACTCTGGTCGCCGGGCGGCGATAGCCGATATCCCATCAGGCTTTCTAAACCCAACCCGCGGTGGTTTTCGTCGCGCGGCTAGCTTCCGGCCCATTATTGCGTGCTCATCAATCAGCCATAAATTCGAGACCACCACGACAGGGACAAAAGGCCGACGTCAACCGGTCAGCGAGAGCAACCGCTGCTGCTGCTGCTGCAGTTGACGAAGAAGTGCGTCCGCGCGCGGGTTTAACTGAAATACCAGCGGGTGACTCGAATGAATAGAAGTGTAAATGCACGGGTATAGGCAGTGTGTGTAATCAGGGCTCCGTGTACGCACGCTCTTATAGTCGCCGGGTGTGTTATGTTGATGCAAAACATGCATTCACGCGGTATAATTACGGCAGGGGTGTATAAAATAGGAAATCGCTTCCGAAAATTCATACGCACTTTTACTCGCTATAAGCTTTCGTCAACTCTCGAAGCCAAGTACAAGCGCATACACAGCCCAAGCCATTTCCTGTGTCCGCAAACATACAAACATCCAGATCCGGCTGGCAATTGCGCGTTTAATACGAAGAGTTAGTACTGGTGGGGCATCAGGCTAGAACTTGGCGTGAGGAATACCCCTCGAAATTCCCTGAGCTGCAACGTGCTGCCGTGCATCCAATATATCCCGGGCGTTATACACACAGCCACGAGGCACGCGGTGCGACGCGAGCGGAGCGAAGCCTGTGAAGCGACGAGCGCCGAATTATCTGCGCGGCTCGACGGAAGTCCCATTCCTCCCGAGACTAGACGATATAGCCGCACGAAAATTGAGCCGAGTTCCGTTGCAGTCCGGTTGCTCTGATGCACATCCGTAGCCTCCCGGTCTACACACATTCGTTCTCTCACTCTCGCTCAGTTATTCGTCGGCGGGAGAGGGGAAGGGGGGCGATCCAATTTCCCGAGGCGCGCGCATTCGACTTTCCGCCACGGGCCAGCGATGCACCCTCTTTATCCTTCTCTCGGCGAACATACGTGTGTCTGTGCGTGGGTGTATGTGACGGGAGACAAACACGCGTGGAGTTGGATTAATTTCGGAGCAGATAGCGAAAATCGAGGAGATTTCGCAGTCGGTTTGACGTAGACCTGTCGTCTATAGGCCAAAGGTGGACGACAACAAGGCAGATGGAGTGATGGATGGCTTGTGTCTTATTGCGTTATATTAACTTTTACGGCTGTATATTTTTCACGGGGGACCCAACAACCTTTGTTGACAAAGATTTCGTTTCATTTGGTAGATTTCCTGATTCACGGGGGCATCGACAGGATTATCGAGATACCGTCTTTTCTTCCCTGGTAGAAATTTCCCGTTAATTTATCATCAACGTGTTAATCAAATGGGGACATTATTTATTGATATTTAATTATTGATGATATTTTAATTTTTGAAACTATGATTATTATCTCAAAAATGATTGCCTTGAAAGAATTGGATAAACCTGACTTAAATTTTCTTTAAATATAATATGTTATCATCAAAATATTGTTTTTGAGTAGAAAATATCGCTGGTTTCTACTCGGAAACCCGAGAAGACTTCTACCAGAGTTTGCTCTGTTTGTTTCGCTGAAAATGCAAATGCACGTTTCCACGAGAGCTTCGGGCAATGAATTTCATGAAAAATTTCTATAGACACAGCGTTTGAAGGAAGAATTGCAGCAGCGCGCGCTTTTTCCATTGTCTAATGCGCAAATCCAATCTTTTATTCAGTAGCCGGAATTTTCAACGGACTCCCTCCGCCCTCTGGAAACTTCGGCGTCTACTTCTTTAATGCGCTCGCACTATACTACCGCAAAGTTTTCGCGAAGAGGTATATCCAATTTCATTATGACGCCGTCAAACATGAAAAAATAACTTCCGGTTCTACGACGTTGCTACGCGCTTGCGCACAGAGCGCTACATCGACGTTTTCCCTTTTACCCATGTACACGTCATCCGCAGAGCTCAATACGTGACGTTATACTTTTTTAATGGCTCTTGGACGCTGCCGATCACTTTTTGCCTTTTAAAAAACGCCTGCTGAGGGAGTGGGATGTCAAACAGTTGAAAAAGCAATCTTCCTTTAACAAAGGAATTTTGTTTCTTTCTTTCTAGGAAAGGAATTCAAAAAGAGACGTTCTTCTCTTTCATTTCGACTTTTCGCTCGTTCTTTTATTACTTTTTGAATAGTCGCGTTCATTCGTGCGCTATTATAAATTGTTAAAGTAAAGATTTTAATTACAGTTTCATCGGGTATGAAAAAGTGTTAGACTGCGTTTTAAAAAGCGTACCTATTGAATTTTTTGAAGAAAAACACCATCGAGATTAATGGTTTGAAAACTTAGTTCAAATTATTCATTTAAAGTCAAGAAATACCAGGTGAGTTTTATTACAATTCTTGCAAATGTACAGTGTGCCGCCGATGCGCTTTCGAAAATCGATTTGCCCGAGCACTTGCGAACTGGATTAAATAAAGTTTTAGCGATCGCCTCGATAATGAGTTCCCCTTTCTTTTTAAATTGTTCGAGTTAGTTTGGACTTTATCGTTACTGCTGGTGATTTGCGATGAATTGTCTATTTATTTAGAAGTCGTTATCTGGGGTTTGTTAACAGCATGTTTGCAATTTCTTTTAGTTTTAAACAGAGCGATAAACGAATATAAAGAATAATTTTTCGAAAAAATCACATAATTCAAATGGATGGTGCGCTGAGTAGATATTATGCGAAATGTGCCTCTAAAACATCAGAAAGTCGTTCCCTGTGGTGAGAAAATATACAGTAGCGCAAATAAGCACATATAAAATGTATTTCATCCTCTGGATTTACATGGCATTACAAACTTTGGCGTGTAATTACAGTTGGAAATGTACGCTGCGAGTTTTTGTCCAACAAATTATGCACGTACATGTAATATTTAGAACACTACGCGTACTTTGTAATTTTGCATTCATATTCACATAGAACGAATTAGTATTTCATATTATGTACTCGTAAACCGATGTAAAATCTATACAGGAAATAAGGAAATTATTAGTGTTGTTATTATAATAGTATTTCATATTTTGATGCAAAGTTAATTCTCCAGAATTTATATCAGAATACACACCCACACGTGTTTTTCAATCCGTATCGCAGCAATATAGACTGCGTAAGAAACCATTCGCTTAAAATCCAAGTCGGCAAAAGTAATTGGATAATTTGCGAAACAAAAGCCTGAGAAATACAAAGGCAAAGCGACTTTCTGAAATTCACCTCGTAGATCTTGCCTCTAAACAGTGGTAATGCAGTCCAAAAACGAAAAAAAAAAAAAAAAAAACGAGAAAGCAAAGCAACTGCAGAGGAGAAAGGTACAGGCGGCCGAAATAGAGAAAGATAAAAAAGGAACAACGCGCAGCGCGATAGGATTTTAGCGAGCGGAAGTAAGTGGCTTCCAGTCTCTTCGCACTGCATCCGCAACGCACAATAATGTTGCGACGCCTTCTCCACTCTCGCTCTGACGCCTTTTTCTCTCATTGTTCCCGGCGCGTATGCACGCGCACGCCCAGTGAATTTCGAGAACAATGCGCGCGAAAAAAGCTCGAGGGAAGAAGCGCGCGGAATCTCAGCGCGTTGCGATTACAACCGGCGCGCGCGCCTTGCGATGAAGTGGCCGTGTCGGCTCTGATAAGAGGACCCTTCGCGTATTTTTTTTTTCTCTTTTACGCTAGTTACTAGCGTCCCGGCATCGGCTACGTATATAAGCACTGTACAATGGAATATATACGATCGTTTGTAGCGCTTTTATTGCGCGAGATAAAACACGCGCGCTTGCGATCATTGACGATGAGGGCCACTTAGCGCTATACAGCCGACATCGGCATCTATGGTCTAGCTGCCAACGTCGCCTCGTAAATCAAACGACCGCGTAGAAGTTATGACTGACGTTGTAGCTTCGTGCGTATGCACTCTTTTTTTCAGCTGGTACGTAGAGTAATTATAGAGCTTATCCGTCATTGCTTGCAAGTGCGGTTGTTTTTCTAACGAATTGGGTTCCCTGATTGAATACCTTATATAGTATAAAATAAATCATCAACTTTATGTATACCGCTGTTATTACAAACATTGATTGAATTATTTTTTTCTGTTTTAGGTAAGTCCGAATAATAAACGTAAAAAGTTCATTTCATCTCATTGGCGAGTAAATATATGGTTCAATGTAAGTACAACTGATGTATAACTTTGTTTCTGTGTGTATATGAAATCCGAATAAACGTTACAAGCACAGGCTCAAACGTTGACTGCATCTGCAGAAATCTGTAAAAACACCACGTTGTAAATTGCAGAGCAAAGCGCCAATTATCCCCGCGGAAAGCCGTAAACCAAGCGCGCATATTATGTGGCAGACTCGCTTCACTGCGAAAAAAAAAATCAAACTCACTTTCCCCGCAACGAAAAAATGGGTTGGAACAAACAGAAATTATCCCACGGTACGAGTCTCGGTAACGATTCGCACGGCTCGACGCGTAAAAAACCATAAACCGAAGCGGCCCCCCGCACGCGCGCTTCTGCGTAAATCAAACAGCGCCGTGCGGGACGTTACAATTATCGTCGCGGCTCACTCGGCTTGGGTTATGCCGGCAGAGCCGCAATTTGCAGCGACCGGCGGAGCTTTTCATTGCCGCGCAATTTCGCGGCGTCGTGCGCTTTCATTTATGTATACGCGCAAGCGCGAGCCTATACCCTATACCCGTACCCTCTTTTTTTATTATTGTTCGCTTCGCGACGCTCACTCGAAAATTCGCTGGGAAGCGTGACTGGATTTTTTAAGCTTATACGCAGCGACTCGAGGTGAATACAATAATTTTCGTTCCGCACCGAGAGGGAGTTTGTAAACAGATTTTAATTTTCGTTTTTTGCTTAATTGAAAATGTACGGCGTGGCGGTCGGTGAAAGCACTTTTTAATTAGCGACTGTACGGGCTGCGAGAAACTTGTTGGTTGAGCAAATTTTTTTAAAGCTCGTGTTTCTGGCTTTTTTTATTAAATTTTATTTCTGAGCTGACTTGAAGTGAGGTTATTTAAGGTTTCTTTTTTTTTCTCGAGAAAGAAATATGATAATGCTTACACGTATTTCGCTGCTTTTATGAAATTGATCGGTCGTGTATTTTCTTATGTATAAAAAGCATATTTTATTACGAGCTTCCATTTCATTTTATCGAACGGAAATGAACATTTTTAATTAGTCAAAGATTCTCATTTTTACATATACGATTCCAACGTCATTATATCGAGCTAATATTGAATATTAGCCGCACAAGAATAACGTATACCTAATTATTTTTTTTTTTTTTTTTTTTATTATTAAGCATTTTAGCCTCTTAAAGGAGGTCATTTGCTAGTACATTGGTTTCATATACAAACAGTGATTTACATAAATGTGGGGTACAGAGAAAGTCTAGTCGTTAGGTGTCGCAGTGGTAATTACAATTGTAGTTCACAGTTTTTCAAATATGAGTGTATGACTTGACATAATCTAGGAGTCGGTTCGTGTAGTAGTGAGGTGTAGGTATTCGGTAGAAAAATTTTAATTTTAATTAGCTGAGTTACAAAGATGATACGGTGAGTGTCGTAGAGAGGGCATTGCCAGAGTATGTGGTTGATGTCCTGCTCTTCGCATCCGCATTCGCACCCGGTAGAATCTACAAGGCCGATCTTGAAGAGAGAAGAGGCCAAGCTGTAATGCCCAGAGCGGCAGCGGTTGATAGTGGTGAGGATTTCGCGAGGTAGTTTTAGATTGTTAAACCAGGGTTTAGATGAACTGTTGTAGAAGTGACGGAAGTAGTCCTTTCCTTTGAAAGCGCTTTGTTCTATGAGGAGTTGGGAAGTCTTTTTTTTGGTAGTGGATTTGGTTTGTTCTTGGAGGTCGGTGAAGGGAATTTTTAAGGAGCTTGTAACTGTTTCCTGGGTTGCAGCTTTAGCTAATAGGTCTGCATTTTCATTTCCACGGATTCCTATGTGTGCTGGTACCCAAAAGAATTGAATGATACTACCGTTTGTCGTTTTCTCTGAGAATTCAAGGACTTTTTTCTTGAGTTCAAGGATGTAGGGGTTACTTTTTATGTTGATCATAAGGTTTCTGAGAGACATTATAGCACTTAAGGAGTCCGTGAAGATAATGGCGTTTTCGTTCGGTTTTGTTAATGCATAGTCTACTGCCTGGTTGAGGGCGATACATTCTGCGGTAAATATCGAGGCATTAGGATTTATACTTTTGACAAAGTGTGTAGAGGGGTTATGAATGACACAGGCAGTTCCCACCGAGCTAGCATTCTCTGTCTTGCTGCCATCAGTGTAAATGGCATACGCTTTTTCTTTTTTTATGAGTTCATCAAGGATTTTGTTGGGATCAGTAGATTTTTTGAGGGTTGTTCCTAGTTCGCTATTAGTAATGACAGTGTACGTTAGAACGTTGTAGTTATAGGCATAATTGTGATAGTGGAATTTGGATGAGATTTCTTTGGCCATGGGGAGTGCAGTTTTGATACATTGTAGTAGAAGTCTGTTACTATATTTTTTGTTATTGTTTTGTTTGTTTAGGTTATTGTTAAGATGAACAAGCGTGTCATGCACAAGCAGATTTTTGTTAGATATGATTTTGTATATGTAATTAAGGCAGAGGCGCGTGCTGCGTTCCGAAATTGAGTCAAGTTTCGATTCGGCCAGGAGAACATTGGTTGGTGTGCTTATTCTGAAGCCGAGTGCGTACCTAATGGCAGCATATTGTATCTTTTCAATTTTTTCAATTTGAATTTTTTGTGTAGGAAAAAATATGAAGCATCCGTAGTCGAGAGTAGACCTTACAAAGCTCTTATACAAAATCAAAAGTGTAGACGGGTCACAACCCCACCACGTACCTCTTAGAAATTTAATTAGGTTAAGGGATTTAAGTGATTTTCTATGTATATGATCGATTTGGGGTTGAAACGAGAGTTTGTAGTCTAGGATGATTCCAAGGAAACGTACTGACTCACTGGATGGTATTGTTAAGTTGTTAATTGTGATTTTACTTTGGCCTGGTTTAATATTGTTTTTATTGAAATGCATGAATATGGTTTTATGTGGTGCTAGATCTAAGCCTAGGTCGAATAGATTTTTTTGAATTTGAAGGATTGATTTTTCTAAGGTAGTCTTGTTTTTGTCAGAGGAGAATTTTTTTATGTAAACGGCTATGTCATCTGCAAATTGGGAGACTATGATGCTTTTGGGAAGGTTGGCTGTGATTTTGCTGACATAAATATTGTAGAGAAGAGGGCTTAAGACGCCGCCTTGAGGTACCCCTTTGTGTATGGTTCTTGGATTGTTTTCGGAGGTTTGAGTGAGGATTTGGCGTTCAAAAGTTATGAATTTTATGAATTGGACGATGTTAGAAGGACAACCGATCTGGGCTAGTTTTTCTAAAAGAATTTGGATATTAACGTTGTCGAAGGCTCCGCTTACATCTAAAAAGGCAGCAAGTAGTTCGTTTTTTGAGCTAAAGGCATCCTCAATATTGAGGGTAAGGTTAGTGAGGTTGTCGATTGTACTTTGTCCTTTTCGGAATCCAGACTGGCTTCTGGGGAGAATGTCTTTTGATTCTATCCAAAATTCAAGCTTATTTTTAATCATGGTTTCGAGAATTTTGCACATGCAAGAGGTTAGAGCGATAGGTCTAACCCCGACTCCATCCGACTTGCTAATAAAGTGAATGAACGATTTTTTCCAAGAGGATGGATAACTATTGGTAGTGAACATTTCATTAAAAATATCTAAGAGAATAAGCTTGTATTTTATTGGCAGTAATTGTATGCATTCATAATTTAATCCGTCGAGTCCCGGGGTCGATCGAGCATTTTTACTGTTAACAGCTATGTTAAATTCGGTGAAGTTAAAGGCTCTGGAAAGAAATTCATTTTCATCGCAGTGAGGAAGCCAATCTGGATTCGAGCCTGCCCAAGGTGGACTAATTTTGTTTAGTGCCAATTTGATTGCGTTTTCCGATTGGTGGTGTTCAGAAGTGTGACTGGATCTTATTTTAGTCCATTTGTTTTTCAGAATTTTGCCGGTTCTCCAAACGTAACTAGGATTAGAAAAGTAGTTGATATTGTTGGCGAATTCTATAACGTATTCTCTTTTCTTTTTTTTAAACAGTTTTTTGGCTTCAGCTCTAATTTTTTTGAACTCTATAAAATCGTTAATACATTCTGAAAAATGGTATTTTTTAAAGGCAGCTGTTCTTAATCGCCGAATCCTGTCACACTCTGAGTCCCACCAAGGAACGGGATTGCGATGAATGTGATTATTTACATGTTGCTTCTTAGGTGTGTTGAGAGTAATAGCGTTCGATATTAGTTCGGTGAAAAGCGTATATTTTGCACTGGCCGAGGACTCAGCGAATTCGGTAGAGAGGAACTTTTGATAATTTTCGTCTAAATTAACATATACTTTGTTCCAGTCGGTTCGTATAGAATTAATTTTGAAAGATTTTTTACGGTATAAACTCTTGGATATTTGCAAATCTATAAAAAGTGGAAAATGATCAGAGCCCCAGGTGTCTTTATTAACTTTAACGTTTATTTTGTCTGCAATACTGGAGGAAGAGAATATTAAGTCAAGATTGGAGTTTGAGATTGAACTGGTGTTGTAATGATATTGTGTGCGAGTGATTGTGTTCGTGTTATGAAGAATTAGATTCGAGTTGATGAGGCTTGAGAGTAATCTCTCGCCGTTCGTGTCATTGTTATGGCAGTTCCAGTGTTTGTGGTGTGCGTTAAAGTCGCCCATGAAGATGGTTGAAGGTAGCGAGTCTATGTAATTGAAAATAAAATCCCAAGAATTTTGGGAAAGCGTGTCACCAGGGGCTCTGTAGCAAATGATAATATTCAGCGCGGGTTTAACGTTTGTTATTGTAAGGCCGGCTAGTTCTACGCATTTATCGGGACATATTATATTTCCAATTTCCACGAACGCTAGATTATTACGGATTAAAACTAAGATACCGCCTCCTCTTGAATGTTGTCGATCTTTCCGGAACGTCTTGAAGCCGTTGAGGTGGAAGTTTTCTTCGGGTGATGTTTTGTCCGATAACCAAGACTCCACGCACACAAATATGTCTAGGTTTTCAATTATTTTTTGTAGTTCTTCTTTTTTGTTTCTGATACTTTGAGAATTCCAGAACAGAATTTTTAGATCCTTGTTGATTTTGTCCATACCGATAGTTTTAGATTTATTCATCTTCGTCTTCTTGGTGAGACGAGTCCGATCCAGTGTCGCCGTTAATATGTTTTTGTAGTTTTTTCTTTAGTCGGTAGCACCTGGATTTGAGTTTGCCGGTTAGAGATGGCGAGATTATGTTGATCATGTTGACAAGTCCTTCGATGTCGTCTGTGTATTCTAGTGCGATTTCTGCCGTGTTAGATTGACCATAACTTTTCGTTAAGAAATTACTAAATTGATTGTAGTTTAGGACGTGTGTTTCTGGAGATTCTTGGATGATTCGTTGCACAGCGAGAAGATCATCGTCCGAGTCACTGTTCTTGTTGTTGCTGCTGTCGGTGCGCTGGAGTTTTAGTGGTCTCTTTGGTGTTTTGAAGATATTGTTGAGTGAAAGATTTGCTGAGTTGCTAGGCTGGTTGACGATTGAGGTTTCAGAAGAAGTGGTGGATGGTGGAGGTCTTTTAAGATTATTGATATTGCTTGATGGCTGGACAGGTGGAGCATCCGACTGAGAAGAATTGTGTTGGGCTGCGGAGTTATCTATGGATGTTATAAGTCTAGGATCATTTTCTACGCTTGCGATGTGTTCAGGGCACTGCTTGGCAACGTGTCCTGCTTGTTTACAGAGAAAGCAGTTCGTAGAATCTGTACTAAGGTAGACCCAGTATGGAGTATTATCGTAGGTGATTTGCAGGTTTTCTGGAATTCGACTGATGTCCTCTTCTTTAATGTAGATTTGCCGTCTAAATGAAAGAACGTGAGATCGTCCTTGTTTGTTGAGGCCAGCTCTAATGTATTGCATTTGAGATACCGGAGTTATTCCCGATTGTTTTAGTAGATCGATAAGCAGTTCGTGGGGGATCATTGGGTAGACGTTGGAGAGAACTACTCTTTTATTTTTTTCGATCAATGGTCTAATAGGCAGAATGTGATCTTTCACTTTAATTTTTTGTCCATCAAGCTGTTCAACTAGGGATTTAGAGTTTAAAAACACGCACACTCTTTTTCCAGATATTTTAGAAACAAATCTGACGTTTTCGATGGCGATTACGTTTTCAAGGCCGTCCAGGTAGTCATCATTGGTTAGTCCTTCAATGGAGTCGATTATTATGGCTTCTTCTTTTTTTGGAGACATGGCGTTGGCGTAAGTTTTTCTGGCTTGGGTTTGAGTTGCACTTTGACTGGTGAGGTTGTCATGGCCCCCGTTTCCGGAAGTCAAATGACTCATTTTGTGGTTATAGCTTTACAAACTGCAAATGCAGCTTGCAAGCTTGGGATTTATTTGAAATCGTCCGTATGATTTAAAATCGGTTATAGCACTTCAAACGATAGACACTAGGTAACAGGTTGTTGACTTCGCGGCACGAGGCTCAATCACAACACGTCTGCTCGCTTCAAGTGTTTGGACGAGACTCCCTATACCTAATTAAATTCTGTCAGAATCTCATGAATTTGAAGATTAATGTTAAAACGAATGCAGTTGAAGTCTCGTAAGTACATATATAGAATTAAACTAAACTTAATTTAGTAATGTCGAGAGTAATGTACCTCTCATATTGTAAAGTGTTCATGCATATTCAAGTTTCGTTTTCACATTCGATAATTTTTCAATGAAAAAAAAAAGAGTATGAGGTCAACGCACTTTAAAAAAGTAGCGAGAAAAATGCCAGATAAGTCGCGCAAAAGCAAAGATTCCAAAGTCATAGCTAGACCAGCGCTTGAAGCGAAATTAATATACAACCTCGCCTCGCAGAGGCTCTATATACACGCGCTAGCTGCTGTGTACATATGTATATACATGTAAAAGACTGCAGAGGTAGAGAGGGTTATAGGAGGGGAGAGCCGAGAGCGCGCGCACGGGTATCGGAGCTTTTGATCAAACAGCGTAATAACTTGCGAACTAAGCTCGTAATCGAGGCTCACGAGCTTACGTAAATCGAACCACTGCCAAGATCAGCCTGGCGTGCACACAACCTACTCACATTCAGAGATATTATACGTGTATAGGTGCGCGCGCACGTGCTGCGCATCAGTCTTCCTCTCTCACGGATGAGGTCTTTCCTCTATACTCGGCATTGCCACGACAACTACTCGAATATCCGGCCTGCTCTACGTAATATATATATATATATATATATATATATATATATATATACACATACATATAAGTCTCTTTCGCATCAATCGAAACGCGCTGTATGCGAGCTGAGACTCATCGCTTCCTCTTTCGCTCCCGTCCAAATAACATAGCTAGTTCATCTGCTTGGCAAATTAGAAACCCCTTTCCTCCCTCCCTGCCGCTCTGCTACGTGCATATAGGTGCAGTGTATATACATACGAGCTCGTGTTTATGAGCCTTTGGAGAGAAGACATTGACTTAGCTCTACTAATTTTCCTGCAGAGTAGCGACGAGCAACCGCCGATGATCATTTTCCTTTTCACCGGATCTTGCGCCTGATTTAGGCGGGAATTCCGAGAAGAGTATATTATATAGTTATCGGTGCGACGCTGGATCTGCAAGAATCACTATAGCTCTCTAAACTTTGGCGCGTGAGCTTGGAAATTTCGTAGGATTGGCTGGAGAGTTTTACGCGTCTGATCAAGAATGCAACGGCTATCGAGCGTGAAGTATGTACTTGACTGCATATACGCGCTGGCTGTATTCAAAATTTCGAAGCAGTTATGTTCGAGGGCAGAACGTAATCTACGCGAGGCGAGGAGCTGGCGATTTTCAGGCTCAGAGTTTGTAATTGTATTAGTTAGTCGCCTGGCTGATGGCGAGTTTGAAAATCAATTGGTTTAGCGGGAGGAGGATTAGCGTGAAGTGCATGGAGAGGATTAATTCCGACGTTTTTTTTTCTTTTTTTTTTGGTAGACGTGATATTTTGGTTGGAGGGAATGGAAAAGACTTTCGTGGAAAGTTCAATCCGTATAATAGTACTACGTAATTCCCGCACGAAATCTTGTTATATATCCATCTGACGTAATCGTGAGAATAATCTGTTTATTTTCGTCTCGTGTGCTTTCAACGCAGTTCTACGTACGAGTATTATGATGTCATCTAAATATACACGCGATTTTGTGCCTGATATAGATATGTGTGGAAAGAACGCTAGGCAACAATCGATAAAATACTCTTATCAAATGTAAAATGGTAGTCGAAACTACGTTATACATGCTTTATTAAAATCTAATAGAGGCATGAACGTTAAAGAAAAGAGGCACTGTTGACGCATTCGGTTTTCGCTGAATATTCTATGTATTTGATCTGAACTATCGATTTTCCCGAATATAGAGTATACGATCGAAATATGATTTAAACAGTTCGATGCAATAGAAGATTGTTGCTTTTGTGATTGATTACAACGAATAGATGTGTACACTTAGCTTAATCACTCAGTATACAGCTAAATCCGACGGTATCTCATGCGCCTCTCAAAGAAAGCCCGAAATAACGATTTGATGGATTAAATCCTGGAACTATACTAATGAATAGAATTCATCAGGTGCAGTCACGTTTTTAGAATTAATATCCCCGAGTCAGGGCGTTTGCAAATGCTACACACGTGTTGGGTACATCAACAGCAGACGTGAGAGTCTCGCGAGCGTGCATGCGCGCTTGCAAAATTAAAATTTATAATAGATTGGAAGCACTTCACTTTGATTAAAACGATTTATTGCTGCCATTTATATTGCTCGAAAAGCAATTAGCGTGATTGACTCGCACGAATGCGAAATACTTGAACTGTATATGTATATACAGATACAGGCGCGTGTTTGCGTTGCACGTGCGTAAAAAGTATTTATCAACAGGCGGTCGAAATTATCCGAGTCATTATCACGCATCTCCCGCGCTTCTCTGGTAATTATGCTCGCACTCGCGAGAATGATAATAATATAATTCACGATTTATATGCCGTTGATGAATCTCTCGCAACTTAGTGTCTATGCGTCTATTGAGGAGAATCTACACGTAGCGTGAGATTAATGAAAAACACAATTTATTAAATAAAGCATCCGCATTTTCTTTATTATATATAATGGAGTGCATCAAGGGAGTAAAGTCATAGCTTATAATTCCCGCTGGTGGTTTCCCTTTTGAATATAAAAAATCAAAATTTGTTCCACGTATCTTCACCCGACGGGACCCTATCAGTTCGATTTATTTCCATACCTCCAGCTTTGCCGCGCACACGCACGAACGATGCGTGCTTCCGAATTATTTACCTCGAAATGAAATTCGATCGGCAAACGAAAACCAATTACGTTCGATTCAAAATCAAGCGTAAAAAACAGTCACCTACCGTGCCTCTGCACACATCGTAAGCTCGCTCTAAAGCGCGTAAAACGAGTGGCGAACGAAAAATCACTGCATTTTCAATCAGCAGCCGGCGGGAAATCACGTCCCGCATCGTAATACAATAAACGACTATCTCTCTCTCTCTCTTCTTTTCGCTTAATATTTATCGCGATCGCTTGTCAATTTTCTACGGCATCCGTGCATTCGTAGGAGAGAACAAAAAAAAAAAAAGCACGAGAGAGAGCGTAGACCGAATCGCATAAATAGCTAGCGCGATCGTCGCTCGCATATTCATTGTGCAGCAAACTCCCGAGGAATGCGAAAATATCCCGACGGCCGCGATTCGTGATCGGAGAGTCAAAAGAAAATGCAGTCGGCCTTTCCGTTTGCGAAATATTATTCTGCGAGCGTGATGATAGCGCCCGCCCGTGCACACGTGTGTGTTTGCGCGGCGTATATTTGACTAGAGAAATTTCGCGAGGTAGTGGCTCTGATGGGAGTGTCTAGAGGTTAGCTGTGTTGTTGTTTCATTGGAATTATGTGCGTAGTGTTTTGATGCGAGAGGAGAGAAACGAGAGATATAGTAGAAGCTTGTAGTATATAGTGCTGATGAAGTAAATTATAAGCATTTGTATTATACGAATAAGATTAGAGCTTCAAAATTACTTCGCATCGCCTTTTTTTTATCGGGCGCAAATTCCTCGTAGCTCACTTTCTCGCTTTCCAGCTTCCGGCCTTTCCCACAGCTAGTATCTACTTCTTCTATCCACTCAGACTCGCGCGTGCATACACACACACACAAACAAGCATGCCACAGTGGCTGTATATCTCGAGGCTCGCCGTAGTAAATTGCGCGAGCGCGCGATAAAGCTCGCGCGCCTCGCACGCCACAGCTGAGCCGCTGTATACGCACCCTAATCGTTTTCCCATGAGTCTCCTTCGTATCACATACATATACTTCGTATACGCGTTAGCCAAAGCTAGAAACAAGAGAAAAAGCCCTACTGGCCTCTTACTCTTACATTTCCTCGGTTTCGTAAAAACGCCAATTTATTTCGCGAACGTTCGGGAGCTGCAAGACAAAAGCCCTCACCTCGCTATTGTACGCGAGGCAGCGTATAAGAGGATGAAACGAAGAAAAAGAAGAAGAAGAAGGGCAAGAGGGGAAAAAAACAGAAAAAAGGGGTATATAGAGGGAAGCGCACGGTGTTGCAGCCAAGGAGGAAAATAACCTATAGAGCAGACGCTCTATTGTCGCTAGCAGCGGCAGCAGCAGTGGGGCGTATACACGTCGAAGATTTCGAATGCACGCTGATACAGACTCCCCCTTCGTGAGTCACAATACGCCCCGCTGCTTATGTGCAGTTTTCCGTATGTGTGTACAGCCAGGCGCACTCGTACTTCCATACTCTCTCTCTCTCTCTCTCTCTCTCTCTCTCTCTCTCTCTCTCTCTCTCTCTCTCTCT